>CM070628.1:28896159-29496159 GCA_036346255.1 Ampelocalamus luodianensis | reverse complement strand
CTGCAGGGGTGTACATCTTTACCCACATGACTTAGCTAGCCCGTTGCCTTCGGATGCCTCCGAATGATGACATACTTCCTTTGGTATGCCGACCGGGGAAACTAAGATTTGGTATTTTTCAACAAGCCAACACTATTGAGTTGGACCCCCATGTGTGCACTGATCCCACTAGTGTAGGCTATACCACCTACTAACCACGGGGCACACATGTTGTGTCAGTAATGCCGATCCAAACAATTTAAAACGAATTGGGCTCCCCACCCATAGTAGAATGCTATCGGCACCATTAAGGTATCGTATATGCGACGAGGCACATATACGCCCTCACCCTCCTAAGAACATCTGATACTGGCATACAAGCTCACATGGCATAAAACGCAGTCCTCAGACCAGAGCATCTATGCCATACAAGACCAATACACATATCCTTACTCTCCTGTTTCCAACTCAATAGTCTCAACATTTTACTTAACCAAACAGCGCCCATACACTGCATGTGGAAGTACGTGGGGGACTTGAATTGAATAATCAGAGTTCGGTCCTTAATTAACCCGGATAAGTCCACCACAAAACCCAATCTCGTGCACGAAAGCACCATCACTAGCTTCCTCTTGTCCAGATCAATTTGAATTTCAAATACAAGACTGATTTAAAGAAACTGGACAAAGAGTTTGAAAATGACAATAGTTCAGTTGTGATTCCCATGTTTGACAAGATATGCTTGCCAAACTCTAAAATCTCTAGACTGCATATCTAAGCCAAATCTAAAAATAGACCCTATAGTATACAGTACTGCACTAGAGTTGAGTGTATGGTCATAATCAAGGTAATCCACCAGTTCAGGTTATAGCTAGCTACTACAAGTCACATTTTGTATTTTCAGAAAAATAGCATGCATTATCACTGGATTTGTAAAGGCTATTGTACAAAATCTGGGTTCAATATGGTGCAAAGAGGATGCTTGCCTTGGTAATAATAAACTTCTGTTGCAGGTTCTGGTTGCTCAGAAAAAGATTCGATTGCTTCAACAGAACCAGACTCTAAAAGAAACAATAAGATCCAATAAATACCAAAACTGACAATAAGCTCAAACTGGAAGAAATATGCATGATCAATCTAGAAATGCATGATTACAGTATGCTTAAGCCATAACTACCCATAATAATGATAATAACCCATTATATAGCTCACTGTTTTCAAAAGACAGAAATTAGGTTTTAGTGCAAAACTCCGGTTTTGATTGTAAAAGAGTCAAAGCAGATGATTGCAATTTTGGAAAAGAAGTATAGATCATGCAAAAGTCCATAAATGAATCTTAGCATGATCCTTTAGGGTAATTAACATCCCAAACCAACCTTAGTCTAACCCTAGCCAGTTAGATCACATCGACTAGGAAGGAGATCATTTTTGTCGGCTAAACCGACAAAAGAAACAGAGACAATTCTCAGTTAGAAGTTAAAATAGATGATGACAAGAATGGAAAGATTAACTTGTCATGCTGCTAGGGTTTAGTCAAAACCTAAATAAGATGGTAAGTTGACAGGAGGAACCCTAGGTCTTGAAAATGACATGAAAAACCGAAAAGGTATAATATCAACTTTTCAGTTTAAAGCAAGTTGAAGCTACTGATGCTTAAAAGAATGATTCACAGCAGCTTCTAAGGTCCTTAAGATGCTCAAGATGTCGAAACACTACAACATGAACACCCCTTTAGCAACGCATATATGCGTTGGTAGAAGTCCAAATAAATGTTGTTAAGGTCTATACCAACGCATTTAGTATGCGTTGCCATTGAGGCCGTTGCCAAGGTCTGTGACAACACATATACAAGTGTTGGTAACATGTAAATAAAAGCGTTGTAAGGTTACAACGTATATTTTGATATAATGGCAACATATATATACGTTGCCATTGAACACTAACAAATCGCTTCCAGGATTGTTTACAACGCATCTAATGATTGTAAAAGGTGTCCTTTTCATGACCAAGCTCGGCTTATCAATTAGAGCCCACATGATTAAACAAAACACACATATCAAAGTGTATAACAATTTTTTTATTGACATCAATAAAAAATTGTTTCATTACAAAGAATTTCCAACCGACTTCATACAAGTCTAAACTTGAGGCATGCACAGTTAGTACCATCATGATCTAATAACATAATACACCCTAAAACATAAATGTAAGTACATGTTTATACTTTTAGTGGAAAGTCTTCGTTCTCTATGCTCATGTGGTTCTATAAAAAAAATTCTTCATTCCTCAGCATTCTTCATTCTGCACATAAGTTTACCGAACAATCTAAACCATCAACTATATCTTCTCAATCTGAAAAGAGAAATAAAGTTCTTTTAGTGCATTATTAAAGTAAAATGTAACATTCAAACTCTTCCAAACAATTGGCAGATACATACATGGAGCAGCAATTCCCAATCAATAATCGCAAGCTTATAGGAAGACTGCTAGATGAAGTCCTCAATAGTAAATTAAGATCATCTCATAATATAAATCTTAAGAAAACCAAAATTATGGAAGATTAATATTTTATCGACTTCCACTGATTCACCTCCTCTTTTCCTTTCTAAAAGAAAGAACTATATGTACCTCCTTGCAATGCATGGAATTGCTCAAAATGTAAAGTATAAACACTGATAGTCGAACTAATGTTTCTGAAGAACTCACACGCAGGTGATGTTTTAACTGTATAACAAATATGTGGAACTTATACTTGCCTGCGTTGATCTCATTCATGGCTCTTTGATCTCATTCATGGCTCTCTTCACATGTTCATCTGGCTCAATATCTACAATCAAAGTATGCACAATCTCATACCCATACATTGACATTGTGTACATAGTGGGTAAATTTGGTTAGGAAAAAAATACCATTATCCTCTAGAAGACCAAAGAATGATGAACAAAAACCTTTTCAAGTTCATCTTCCACAGCTTTTGTGATTTCATTCTTCTGCTCAAATGCACCATCCAAGTTCATGTTTGGAACACTAGCCCCGATCACGACAATGAGGAATAGAGTTTATAAGCATTGAATGAGAGAACAACAAGAAACAACATAGAATTAGCAATATTCGGTGATCACATGAGAGCGAGCGGGATGCACATCGAGCGATGTAGTGGAAACATGAATTGCAGTTCAAAACATAAAAACAACCTTACCATCAAAGACATATGACTAGATTTGCTCCCTGGCGTTGCTAAGCCTATAAAAGGCTGTAATATCCCGTATATCGGTAAGAGAGAAACTTGTTTGGAAGAGAAAAATTAAATTAAATTTAAGGATTCTGTTAGAATTGGGAATTTGGGCCTCCAGCCCAAGCTAAGGGCTGTCTTTGGCCGGCCATGAAGTGGGCCATTAAGGGGGGGAGGCGCCCCTAAGGCCCATGGCCCAAGCTGCCCCTTTTTCCTCCTAAAACCCTAGACAACCACCCCTCTTACTGTAGCGCAGCACTGTAGCACCGCCCCAGGTACTGTAGCGCCGCCAGGTACTGTAGCACACCCCCATACACCCCTTCATCCTGCTGCCATTGGCCAAAAGGAAGAGGGAGAAAGGGATTTCGGCAAGAGAAGAAAGGAGAAAGGAAGAGAAGAGAAGGGATCTTCTTCGGGGTGTTTGATCAGCGTCTTCCTAGGGTTCTACAAGGGTAACGAATACCGATCCTTGTCGTTTGATTAGTGGTAGATGCGATTTGGTTCATATTTGATTAGATCGAACTGCTGCGTTCAGAAAATCAATTCTGTCCAGAATGTTGCGGGTCTGTTTCGTGGTTTTAGAGGCCGAATCTGAGATGATCATCTCCTGGAGTTATGTAGGTCTTGTTCTTAGCTTTCGTTGGCCGCCAAGATCACCTCATTCTGACTTTCGAGTCAAAAGTTATGATAGATTTATTATCTGCTGTCCAGAATCCTGACGAGAAATAGCAGTCTCTGTATAGGTTGATTTATGGCCTAGTTAGAGGGTGATTCAGAGGTCTTGCCCATAACAAATTTTGAAGGTGATATCACTAGCTTTCAGGATTGATAAAGAACACCTCAGTTGGATTTATAGATCAAAAGTTATGCACTTTTCTTTGTGACTGTCCAGATTGTATGTCAGTCTGTCCAGTTTGTATGTCGGTTTCTATCTTTAATTTTGACCCGTGTGCCACTTTTTGTTAAAGACAATATATGAATGTCGTGCCAACTAAGTTATTGTAGATAATTCGATAACCTTTTCAGATTGATAAAGAATGTTCAATTTGGAGTTGTACAACAAAAGTTATGGATATTTTATTTTAGCCGATATTTCTGTCAATTAATTCAGTCAACAGATTTGAGCCGTGGGCCAAATTTTATTAAAGGAAAAATCTGAACTTTTGCCCAACTAGAGTATTGTAGATATGTCAGTTAAGAATCTATGGAAATTGGTCTCACCTCATTCCGAGTTCCAGACCAATAGATATGTCAATTACCGTGCTGCTGTCCAGAATTAAGTTATGTCAGAAATTGTTGATTTCATTTTAAGTTTTGTATTAATGACTAGAGTCATCGTGGAAGCGATGTTTAACGTCGATTAGTAGTGTTGGGTATATTATGTCCTTATTGAAATTATTTTACTTGTTTAGAGGTGAAGCCTCGGGTTTAGGAGTATCACCTTTGCCGACTAACGCGTCAGATCGCGAAGGCAAGTACATTGCCACCCTTAATGATTGTGATTGATGAATGTTTATATGGTCATGCTGTGATTTGGTATGATACGAGAGAAGATGGATTGTCTATGTTCTTTCATATGTGTTGAATCCATGTTTTGTTATCATGTCTTTCAATATTCGTATTTCATTCTATGCATTCATTATGCATGTTTCCTCCACGAAAGTGGATTGCAAGTCCCACCATTCCAGTGTGGGCGTGTTGGACATTGTCATGTCCGTCCACGGAGTGGATTTGAAAGACCCATTAATTCCGAATGGGCATGTAAGACCCATTAACTCCAAGATGGGCAATGTTGGACACCGTATGAAACGTTCTTCATACGGAAGTGGATCCGCATTTTTGTTAAGATGCGGGCTTGAGTGAACACCGCGGGTGTTTCACGGCTATACGATATATGCATGTGTGCAGTCCATTCCTTTGATTTTGAGCATTCATATCATGTCTTCATATGTAGTCGGTTGTGATGTGATTGAACACGATGATGAGATTGTCTTATTCATATTGATGATTATCATATTGATATATGTACTTGTTTGAGTCATGGACTCACTCTTGCGTTGTTTGTTTATTTTAGGTAACCCCGATGTTGGCTCACTTGGGAGGGAGTAGACACGCACTACTCGTTCACATCACCCTATTCATGTTCAAGATTAAATTTAGTTCTATCTTACATTCGTTAATGATGAACTGTAATAATTAAATTATAATTGGTGAAGGAAGGATACCTTCTCCACATTGAGGTTGATTTATTCTTGCATATGAACTTTCATTATCAATGAACTGAAATAAATAGTTTAGATGGTGAAGGAAGGATACCTTCATCATGTCCTCGTTGTTTTGATACTATCATTAGTTGATTTTATTCAAATTCTCCCATAATATGGATGTATGTTAGATGTTTTAGGTGACATCTTGGCTTCAGAATAGCGTGGTGTTACAGATTGGTATCGAGCGGGCTTTAGGTCCGTGGTAATTAAGTTATTAAATTGACACACTGTGCACTGATGAGGTGGGGTTTGGGTAATCCATCGTATTCGTATTTCTAGTGGTGTGTTTCATCATATTGAACTGTTCTTGAATTTCTTACGTACTATCGTTCTTGTTGTTAATATGAACTAATACTATGATTGTCATGAGATGGTCCTGTATATTCATAATTGAGTATTTTGGTGAAGCGTGTTGTTAACGGATGATAAGAAGTGGAGATCGTGGTTGTTACTCGGGATTCACGGAGTTACACCACTTTGTTCGCGATGCGTGGTTAGAGGAGTAGTGACCCCGAGTACCGTAGTTTCAAGTGTTAAGCGTGAGTTGCTTTAGAAAGTTGTTCTCTTCCTTGAATTCGATTTTGGCGGTTCTTGTCTGTGGTGGTTGATGAATTTCTCCAGGTTTGTGGTTCATGATAGTTTATGGTTTTCAATAGATCCTCTTGGTTCTCTCAAACAATTATTGCTTTTATTTGTTGAGTTGCTTTTACTACTTGTGATCGTTGTCAATTGGCAAGATTGATGTTTTCATGGTTGCTCCTTCTTTCTCATTGAAAAAATGACTCATTTACTCGTTTGATAGCTTGGTTAGTGAGAGTTTCCATTGTAAGTTCGTTTGCATGGAAAAGCTTTTGCTTTATGTGTTTCTTTTGGATTACTTGAACGTTGAAATTTGAAGTCTCTCTTTTCTGAAGTAAGACGTTAGAATCCTTTTGTGATGACTTGCCATGCTTAAAATGAGAAGTTATAACTAAGCGAATAAATTGCTATGATGTGGGTTACCAAGTTGGGTTTTTAGCATGGTGCAAATCAATTATTCTTAACTACCATCCATGAAATTGAAATTTATTAATTTGAAATGTCCTTGTATTTGATACACAGTGTATGTTAAATAAAGATTGTCCATATCCATTCGAACCTATAGATCTTACATAAGAGCTAGATTTATCTATTTCTGGTATGCAAAAATTGTTGAAACTTGTATAAAGTACCGGATAGGTCTGTGTATCGATTCATGAAACCTTGTTTATAGGAAATTATGTTAGTGAATCTTTAATCATGTTTTGAAATGATTTTGAATAAAGGTGAAATGTGAATCTATGTTTATATTTGGTTATGTGATTGCAAATGGAATTAGTACCGTATGTATACACATGGTTAGTACAATCATCAATTGTTAATGAGCTGAAGAAGGTGTTGAGCAACACCAACGATTGAGTAGATGAATTTAGTAAGTAGTCTTTGATAGCGTGCGTTGTGATATTGTTATTGCTTAGCATAATCTGGTTATAATAAATTTGTTTCAACCTTGTGGTTTGTATTCCCTTTGGGAAGTTTTAGGATGGAGTAATAAAGTTTGATGATTCTTGGTACTAGTGTATGTTGTCGATGTTATTAAATCGTCAAAATGTGAGAATGAGGTTAATTCGTGGTAATTTGATCACCCATGGTGATATTCTCTAAATGATCAAATTTCAAGATTTGTATTCATGATCTTTTGGGGTTCGGGCTTTATGTGGTAAATGAAGTTTATCGAGTAACGATATGTTACAAAGTTGCGAGTGGTTCTTGATGATGCAAGTGCTTGATTTTGAATACTTATTTGTTCTTATCTGTTAAGGTTCGATATTCTATTCTTGTGAGGCTTATGCGTTCAACTATGGACTCCACTTATGTTCGTGAGTTCATTGCTTAATTGGTTTCTTCTCTTGGTCCCATGTTCGGTCTGAGTGGTGGATGAGTTTTCTAGTTGGTGAAAATCGTTTCCATTTGTCTCTTCTTTTGAGAAAGAATCAATTCATTCTTTTCACGTGGGTCTTTTGAAGTGTTTTCTAATTGTTGTTGTGAAATTGATGTTAATACCCATAGTAATTTGATCGCCTTTGGTGATATCGTTCGAGATGAGAATAATTCAAGTTTAGCTTTCGTGATATTTTCTTTGAGCCCATGAATCATCGGTAGCTGAAATTATTTTAAATAAATTAAGGTATTGGATTGTCTGTTGCTTCTTAAGAGATTTGTGTGATTTAATTTTAAAGGCTCTTTGGTGCGAGTTGGCAACGTGAGGTTGCAATCAAAGTAGTTATGTTGGTTCCTTTAAGAGGAGAATAATCTACTTGCTTTTCGAAATCTGTAATTGAAAATGTTTGAGTTTGGTGGTGAGATTATTTGGATCTCATGTTTCTTGTGTAGTTGAACTATTTCGAACAAATATGACGTATTGAAGAATTTCATTGGTTCTTAATTAGTCCTTGTGGTTTGGACTAAAGATCTTATCTTGTTCGTTGTGGCAAGCGATGTTAGTCAAAAAATTAATTTCAGTGTTAAAGGAAAGAGTGCAGTAGGAATATTTGAGAATTTGAGTCAAGTTTTGTAACTTGTGGTTATTTGAATTGTTCATAAACTTTTGCTCTTTACACTCAAGAGTTGTCGAGTTTCAATCGCAATGTCATTTCTCTTATTGGTGGTTATTTGCTATTCCTTTTCGAGGATGCGTGCACTCATTGTGAACTCAATTTTTGTTTTCCCAGATCTTCTTTGCAGTTATTTCTTTTGGTCTCGTGCTCACTGTGAGCAGCAGCATTTTTTTTTCCTGTGTGGTGAAATTTGTTCTTGTTCGCCTCTTTCTTTTGAGAAAGGATCAACCGTTTTGTGCTGTAAAGTTTTACAAATCGTAAGTTGTTAATTGGTTTGGTGGTGGTTAAGTGATTGTAGGGGTGAGATTTTGCTACCCAGTTATTGGAGGAGTAATAGAAGATGAGTTGGTTTTGACTGAGCCTCTTGGAGGAAGTTGATTGAGATGGGATGTATGGTTTGAAGTAAAGCGTATATTGTTCGACTAAGTAGGACCTATGGTATAGTGTAGTTCAGAACTTTGGTTCATGTTGAAATGTTGGGGATTATCAAATGTATGGAAACCTTAATCAATGTTATAGAGTAAAACAATTGGAAAGTATTGCGATGTTGTGTGAGTGATTCTGATGATGTCAATGAGTGAGTATGTCGGATTTGTGGGGATGTTAGAGATTTAATCCGATGATTTCACTATTTGTTATAAGAGGAATTCGTTGTAGAGGTCTCGGAGGTTAAATTTGGGCTTTTCATTTTCATGCTAGACTTTTGGTCGCCCAAAGATTTGCGTGTAGAGGGATAGAAAAGCGGAGTATTCGAGTAGCGGAATGATTGTCGATAGAACTCTTTTGATGTAGTTCATGGCGGGTGTCTTGAGGATTACGACGTGTTATTCTTGAAAGTTGGAGGTGATAATATTGCATGGGTTTTTGAGGTGCTTTGGTGCCTTCTATCAAATTAATGTCATCGATTGAAGGAGTTCTCTAGAGTGTTCGGTGGAATCAATAGAGTCTCTCTACAAAGGTGTGGATGATGTATTTCGGTTTAAGCCTAATTTGAGGATGTTAAACTAAGAGGTTTGAGCCCGTGTGGTATGCGATGAATTAATTCAAGGTGCGAGAGAGATTTTATTCCAAAAGTGAAACTAAGAAAAAAATGTCTTTTGAGTAGTGAAGCGTTTTCTTTATTCTCACATGAGCTTTGTGTTGTTGGTGATGTCCTTGGCAATTTGAGTTGGCACTGTACTAGTATGTATGTTTCTTTCCAATTCGAGCAAAAAAAATATATAAATAAATAAATAATAAAGGAAGTTTTTATTCGGGCATTTAAAATGATTCCTCCTTTGGTTTTCGTGGTGTTCATTAAATAAGCGCCTATTTAGAAAGTGGAATTGTTTTCGTGATGAATCAAATTTGGGATTTTACACTTTTGGTGAAGAGTTAGTATTGCGTGGTTGCGATGAGGACTCTATTTCCGATTGGCTTCTTTTGAGAATTGGTGGTTTAGGAACCAGCTCTGTTGTACACTCTTGTTTAACGAGTTGTCCTTTCTTAGATGAAGAGTTCGATTTTGAGCCCGTTGTGTGTTTTCGTACCAAAGGAGTTTGTCTCGAGTTCATTCGCTCGTTTCCAACAATGGCGAGAAATTAGGAAGTTGGCGTATCGCTTTGACCGTCTAAGGTCCATATGCGAAGAACGCAACATCCGCTGTGTTCAGTCTTGAGTGAGTATTTGGGCCATTTAAAGTTTGAGTTTTCATTAAGCGTTGACCATCGAGTAAGGTCTTACATTCGATCCTCTTCGATGAGTATACTTGGAAAGTTCGGGTTGAGTGTTAGGGCGGATGTCGTTTACATCTTTGTGTTGTGGTCTCCTCAATTCGGGAGAGGCCATTTGGGAGTTGGAGTTTCGTATGCGTGGCGTTATCCGGTTTGATCACTTGATGCGTGGTTACCGTTAATAGTTCTCGATTGTGGTTGTCCTTTCGCGTGATCTTGTGTGAGGATTCGGGTCGAATCTGTTTAAGAGGGTAGAATGTAATATCCGTATATCGGTAGAGAGAAACTTGTTTGGAAGAGAAAATTAAATTAAATTTAAGGATTCTGTTAGAATTGGGAATTTGGGCCTCGGCCCAAGCTAAGGGCTGTCTTTGGCCGCCATGAAGTGGGCCATTAAGGGGAGCGCCCCTAAGGCCCATGGCCCAAGCTGCCCTTTTCCTCCTAAAACCCTAGACAACCACCCTCTTACTGTAGCACAGTCTGTAGCGCCGCCCAGGTACTGTAGCGCCGCCTGAGTCTGTAGCACGCCCCATACACCCCTTCATCCTGCTGCCATTGGCCAAAAGGAAGAGGAGAAAGGGATTTCGGCAAGAGAAGAAAGGAGAAAGGAAGAGAAGAGAAGGGATCTTCTTGGGGTGTTTGATCAGCGTCTTCCTAGGGTTCTACAAGGGTAACGAATACCGATCCTCGTCGTTTGATTAGTGGTAGATGCGATTTGGTTCATATTTGATTAGATCGAACTGCTGCGTTCAGAAAATCAATTCTGTCCAGAATGTTGCGGGGTCTGTTTCGTGGTTTTAGAGGCCGAATCTGAGATGATCATCTCCTGGAGTTATGTAGGTCTTGTTCTTAGCTTTCGTTGGCCGCCAAGATCACCTCATTCCGACTTTCGAGTCAAAAGTTATGATAGATTTATTATCTGCTGTCCAGAATCCTGACGAGAAATAGCAGTCTCTGTATAGGTTGATTTATGGCCTAGTTAGAGGGTGATTCAGAGGTCTTGCCCATAACAAATTTTGAAGGTGATATCACTAGCTTTCAGGATTGATAAAGAACACCTCAGTTGGATTTATAGATCAAAAGTTATGCACTTTTCTTTGTGACTGTCCAGATTGTATGTCAGTCTGTCCAGTTTGTATGTCAGTTTCTATCTTTAATTTTGACCCGTGTGCCACTTTTTGTTAAAGACAATATATGAATGTCGTGCCAACTAAGTTATTGTAGATAATTCGATAACCTTTTCAGATTGATAAAGAATGTTCAATTTGGAGTTGTACAACAAAAGTTATGGATATTTTATTTTAGCCGATATTTCTGTCAATTAATTCAGTCAACAGATTTGAGCCGTGGGCCAAATTTTATTAAAGGAAAAATCTGAACTTTTGCCCAACTAGAGTATTGTAGATATGTCAGTTAAGAATCTATGGAAATTGGTCTCACCTCATTCCGAGTTCCAGACCAATAGATATGTCAATTACCGTGCTGCTGTCCAGAATTAAGTTATGTCAGAAATTGTTGATTTCATTTTAAGTTTTGTATTAATGACTAGAGTCATCGGGAAGCGATGTTTAACGTCGATTAGTAGTGTTGGGTATATTATGTCCTTATTGAAATTATTTTACTTGTTTAGGAGGTGAAGCCTCGGGTTTAGGAGTATCACCTTTGCCGACTAACGCGTCGCATCATGAAGGCAAGTACATTGCCACCCTTAATGATTGTGATTGATGAATGTTTATATGGTCATCTTGTGATTTGGTATGATCGAGAGAAGATGGATTGTCTATGTTCTTTCATATGTGTTGAATCCATGTTTTGTTATCATGTCTTTCAATATTAAGTATTTCATTCTATGCATTCATTATGCATGTTTCCTCCACAGTGGATTGCAAGTCCCACCATTCGGTGTGGGCGGTGTTGGACATTGTCATGTCCCGTCCACGGGAGTGGATTTGAAAGACCCATTAATTCCGAATGGGCATGTGAGACCCATTAACTCCAAGATGGGCAATGTTGGACACCCGTATGAAACGTTCTTCATACGGAAGTGGATCCCGCATTTTTGTTAAGATGCGGGCTTGAGTGAACATCGGCGGGTGTTTCACGGCTATCTGGTATATGCATGTGTGCGATCCATTCCTTTGATTTTGAGCATTCATATCATGTCTTCATATGTAGTCGGTTGTGATGTGATTGAACGATGATGAGATTGTCTTATTCATATTGAATGATTATCATATTGATATATGTACTTTGCCGAGTCATGGACTCACTCTTGCGTTGTTTGTTTATTTTAGGTAACCCCGATGTTGGCTCACTTGGGAGGGAGTAGACACGCACTACTCGTTCACATCACCCTATTCATGTTCAAGATTAAATTTAGTTCTATCTTACATTCGTTAATGATGAACTGTAATAATTAAATTATAATTGGTGAAGGAAGGATACCTTCTCCACATTGAGGTTGATTTATTCTGCATATGAACTTTCATTATCAATGAACTGAAATAAATAGTTTAGATGGTGAAGGAAGGATACCTTCATCATGTCCAGTTGTTTTGATACTATCATTAGTTGATTTTATTCAAATTCTCCACAATATGGATGTATGTTAGATGTTTTAGGTGACATCTTGGCTTAGAATAGCGAGGGTGTTACAAAGGCATCGAATGCCTTCTCGGCAAGAGCACGAAATTGCACAGATGCCACAACATTGATAAAGACATTATCCTGCAGATTATTCACAACATGATATCCATCATTAGAGAGCTAGGAGGAAAAACAAGTTTACTCCTTCATGTTTGATGCATAAGTATTCCATTTCGGAGAACAGATAGATTTGAGATAGATATTTCTCAATGGGATAGAATGAACGAGCAATAATATGGAACAAAATGCGAAGTATTCGATCATGCATGGTAATTGCTCGAGCACCCCATGAAGTATAAAGAAAGGCGAATAAAAGATAAAAGAGAGTGGGAAACCTTAGTCTTTGTTTCACAACGGACATCAAGCTGCTGACACTGCTTGAGAGATAGCCGACAACTTGCTTCCCTACACACCATGGTAAGAAGTGGCATCCGGGCTCGAGGACCTCATCAAACATTCGAAAGATTCCTTGATGGCTACAGTTGATTGATCCACATATCAAACCAAGTGCCTAACCCATGGCTTATCTACAAAGGAAGAAAGTGGTTGATTATAAATTGTGTCCGATGCTATAGAAGAGATAATAACATCTGGATGTTTTTACACAATCTTGGTGATGTTTCTTCATTGATGTTCATAGTTTAAAATTTTTAGTACCATACAAGCAGATAATGTGAAAGGATAGCATCACAAAACCAAAATCAATAAAGTCATGACTACACATGAAAATAAATGTATGCTCTGAAGCATATATTGTCTAAGACATTCAAATAAAATGTTGACAAATTCCAATATTTAGACTTCTGAGCAAGCAAAACAAGTATTTCAAACAATAAAAACCTATATCGTCGGTCAATTAAGTGCGAGAGGCAAGGTTTTAGCTGCTTTAGGATGTTCTTGGCGGGCACTACAAAGTAAACCGATGATACATGTATAGTCGACGACAAAGATAATGCTAATCTGAATGAATTGGAATGCTACTTGCTAGCGCAAGCCAAGAAAACCAATCTTTGTGACGTCATGCTAACTCGAGAGACAAATAAAAAGATGCTTGAAATAATTTATTTTGATGAAAACTGAAAATTCAAATGTGCAACCCCACAAGGCTCGTTCAATGACTACTAAATTAGTAGTACTAATCACCACGTCGCAATCTTTAATGGCCAATATATATAATACACGTATATGATAATTAAACAAGAATAAATCATCTGACCACTTGTGGTGTCTTATGAAGTATCCTACACAGTAGAGATTTTGCGGTTGTGCTCACCATGTCAATAATCAAGCAATTAATCAAGGATAGAAAAATATGTGCTTGATGGAAACTATCTGAAATTTCAAACTCGAACAGCTCAATCGAGTTCGACATCCATGCAAGGATCACACATTCGCACCAAAAATAGAACTACTAAAATAATGACTTGCAAAGCTGCAGAAAGGAAGGACAAGAAACGCACACCCGTGCCTAAATTTCTTCGTTCGGTCCACGGAAACAACAAGAATTGAGGTTGCGACCAAACAAAACCTAATGTATCGTCAGCGCAAAGACAAGAAGCGGGTTGAATCCAAAGAAGCAATTGATATTACCAGCCTTAGATTTTTGCCCCTCACACGGGAAAGGAAGGAAAAAGAAAGGATTGTTCAACACATCTGAATAATCTTGTAGTTCGGATCATGTCATACTCGGTCTTCGCATCAAAATTCACTGCAAACCCCCAAAATAAACAGCACAATCATCTAAACCCCATAAAATAGATCAATCAATCCAAACAAACAAGAAGGCGTGAAGCCTCTTAACCTTGAGCATCGGCACCACTCCGGGTGAACCATATCCATCAACCAGCCTTTGCACCGCCCCACGCCGCTGCGAGGAACAAGAGCAAAGTCTCAAAATTAACACAAAATTTCGGACCAAGCCACACTCCCAAAAATTTGGAACAAGGGCAAAGCTCGGGAAGGGGAGGAGGTTGGCGGCGATGTGGCGTCGGGAGAAGAGGGGCTCGGGTGGTGGCGGTGGCGGTGTCGGGAGCGATTGCGGTGTCGGGCCGGCGGCGGCAGCTCGAGGAGGAGGAGAAGAAGGGGAGTGGGCGGCGGCGGTGGCGGCTCGGGGGAGGAGGAGGAGGGCGGCGGCGGCTGCGTCGGGAGAAGAGGCGGCTCGAGGCGGTGGAAGCGGCGGCGTCGGGAGCAGGCTGCTGCGTCGGGCGCGGCGGCTCGGGAGGAGGAGAAGAAGGGGGCGGGGCGGCGGCTCGGGGAGCAGGAGGAGGAGGAGGACGGCTCGGGGTGGAGGAGGGGCAGCAACGTTTGGGGGAGGACGACGGGGCTTGGGCGGCGACTGCTAGGCACCGAGGCGGTTGGGGAATTTGGATAGGCACGCAGTGTGAGCGAAGGCAAGTAGACAGCGGCCAAAACAAAGCGGCGCGGCGCAAAAAAGCGCGCAAAAAAAAATGGCGGGCAATAAAAAATCTAGCGGTAAAAATGAAAATACATTTTCTACGGTTTTATCTATCAAGCAGAAAAAGTTGTCACTCGACACTAACATAGCATAGTTCATTTCTCTCTTTATAGTCTTTTTCGAGTAATTTATATAAATAGTAGAGAACGATTTTGTTTTCTAGGTTTTTTTTACCCCACTCAAGGATAGATACTTTCCTTTGGATTAAAATTCAACTATTAGGAGCGTTTTAAACTACAGTGAAAGCGGGGATTTCTAGTAGTGAAGATTAGGACCGATCAGGACTAAGCCGCGCATACGAAAAAGGGGATGCTGTGTGCAGGTGCGGCCGGCAGGGAGATTGGGATCAATTTTTTTTTTGGCTTTTTTCAACAAAAAGAAAAGAAAAAAACTAGACCTAAGGCCCGAGTCCCAAAAATTGTGCCAGGCCGCCATCAATAGACCCACTTGTATTTCAAATGTTTGCAACGCATAAGGTTGCAACATATATTATCTGTAGCCATCCATATGATTTATGACGAATAGATTTTGCAACGCATATTATGCGTAGCCATAATATTACTTCGCAACGTATGTACAAAGTGTTGCAACGTATGTGTTGTTAAATGGGTGTTCATCTTGTAGTGAAACTAGGGTTTTATCTTACCAGAGGAAGGAAGACACCCAAGTTTCTGAAATCTGGATGTTGATCAATCAGAGAGATGGACGATGGTTCAACCTACAAAAGATGTCAAATCTTTATTGTAAGGTGGAACCAGTGCTTAAAGTGGATAAGCAATGAGCAAGAAGCAAGAAACTCCACTGGTCAGCAAGAAAAGGATGAGCTTCTTCGGTCAACAATGGCAACAGCAAGGAGAACTAGGGTTTATATATGGGTATTGAGCTACAGAGCAATTGAGAAAAGTCTAGAGCTTGATGAGGTGTCCATTTAGGGCTAATTATCCCAAAAATTAGTTGGAAAAACTTTGGGATAATCCTCTCCTTGATTTCCAGAGAAATCTGCGCGCTGAGAGAGAGGGAAGAAGATAAGAGCCAACTGACATGTGGGCCCCATTGTCATCCTCAGTCGCGCGCAACTCAGAAAGCTCAAACAAATGTCAGCCGTCCGATTGTAAATGGGCGGTTGTGATAAATAGACAGGTTAAATGATTTGAATCGGTATCATTTAATATGGACCGCACGATCTAGATCGGATGATCGAGATCTAATTGAAATCCCGAAGGACTGCGGGGCTCCACTTTCAAAGATAGACGTTGGATCAAGATCCAACGATCAATTAAAAGATATACACGTCACTCTTCTTTTGATGCGATGGCTCAGCACCGTTGGATTTAATTTCTACGGTCAGGATGTAAAATGGAACCGGATGGTCCGATTGCATACACCCATGTGGTCCGCACGATTGAAATCCAACGATCCACCGATTTTGGGCTTTAAAGGCCCACGGTCAAAATGGAGTGCCGTAGGATTGAAATCCAAAGGCCCACATTAACGCGCGCCTCTGATTTCAATTTGAAATAAGCGATACCGCTAGATCAAGGATGGACGGCCACGATTGTGCGGGGATCCGGAGTCGTCCGAATGCATACACTAATCTGGGCCACACGATGAAGATCCAACGGCCCAGAGGAGTGCGGGCTTTATAACATGCGGGAAAAAGGGAAAAACCGTAGGATTTGAATCTAACGGCTGAAATAAACGCGTGCCTTTAAGTTTAAAACGAAAAAGGGCGTCACGGTTGGATTAGAAACGAACGGTGGAGATTGAATAGGGATCCGGAGTTGTCCGATTGCATACACCGATCACGTTCGTTGGATTAAGATCCAACGGTGGAGGTTGATCTCGTACACGTGGACAGCTCGTGTGATACCGTGAGCTCGCCCGTTCGATTGAAGATCGACGGCTCGCATCACGCGTGGATTTTGGGCTCGCGCCCGATCGTGACCAAGCCAGACCAAGACGATTGGGTTGGACCAAACCACGCGGTCCGAGTCGCTACAGTAATTAGGTTTGGGTTTAGACCGGATTAGTTGACCAGACCCATTTAAATACTTAAAAGGTTTGACTGGGAGTTTAAAAATAGCAAATAAATTTATAAGTTCATGAAATTTTTACTGTAAGCTACTGGGATGATATATTTCCCAGATAAATTTTATAAACCACATTTTCACTTTGTAAAATACATAAAAATTTATTTCAGACCGAAAATATTTATTTAGAAACAATAAATTTTTCTTTAAGCCCAAATAATTTCTAAAAATGCAACAAAAAATATTTTTAGCCAAGATAATTTATCTAGGCTTTAATAAAAATATTTCCCAGTCATAATACAAGTTTTACCTTGTATCCCTTTAAATATTCTAAATAAGTCTTTGGACTTTGGCAAAAAGGAAGGTTTTATTTGGTAACAGCAACTCCCAACTGAGATTAAGAACAGTAATGATATGAACAGTAGCCCATTACTGTTCATAATGCAGATTATTACTGTTGATAAAATTGGGGCTGTTACACCCATACTTGTGGAGTATGGGCAATGGTCCCTGTGCTAGATGGCACATGCATGGGTATGCATCGACGGATGCATACTCTGTATTACTAGTAAAAATGCAAAAGATAAAGAGAAAAAGAAAGTGCATTTGAGCATCTTGTATAGTATGAGTATTTAGCATGTTTGTAATAAAGGTTGATGGGTTGCTTTGAGAAAGGTTTATGTGTTTCCATTGGCTTAATTTGCCCCTTAAACCAGTTATTGCTTTCCCAACTGTTGAGTTAATCTTGTGGTTGGTGAACTTGGTTAATTGTCAAGATTGACTTTTGTATTGAAATTTTATCTTCTTATTGGAAAACATGACCCGTTTATTTCGCTGGATGATTTGGATAATGCAAATTTCCTTTTTGCAAGCCCTTTAGTACGTGGAAGATTGACTCAACGTATCTTTCTTGGGTATTTTGCGTGTTGAAGATTAATGGATCAATTTTATGAAAGAAGATGTTAAACCCTTTAGCGATGTTTTGTCATGGTTAAGTGAGAGGTTTTAATCAGAGCAATTAATGGATATGATATGGGTTATCAAGTTGGGTCTGTAGTGTGGTGTATAATCGATCTTAACAATATCCTTGGAAGTAAATGTGATTAAATTGTTGTTGTCATAGAGTAATTACATGATGAACTTGTTTAATGGTATGACTATACATACTAGGAATCCAAGATTTATTAAGAAGTGTGAGATATTGATGATTTGGTCTGATCATTAGGATTATGGAGTTTGGTAAATTTATTGGATAATTTGGAGTAATGTGTTCCAATGGATCATCTACTTATTAGTGATGGTTATGTTAAGGATGTGTTTGAACGTTGCCTTAGAGGATATTAATCTGGAATTTTTCATAAACTGGCTACTTGATGATCATACATAATTGCTAGATTGAAACATGTATATCTGATTAGATGAATGTTGAGGTAGTACCTAGCGAACCCTGTTTTGCAGGAGATGATGTTACTAAATCTTTAATTATATTTTTCCCTAAACCCTGGGCATAAAGTGGAATGTTGATACTGTGTTAATAAACGGTTGTGTGACTGCAAATAGAAGAAGGACCCTATTTGCATACGTGATAAATACAGTTGTCAATTGTTAATGATAGTTGAAGTGAGTGTTGAGCAACACTAATGGTTGAGTGGATGAATGAATAAGTGATATCTGATAACGTGCCTTGCGAAATTGTTATTTGATAGTATCATCTTGTTACAAGAGGTTTGTTTCAACCTTGTGGATTGTGTTTTCTTTGGAGAGGTTTATGATGGGACAAGAGGATATGATGATTCTCGCTAAGAGTGTATTATCTTATTGTTAGTGTTATTGTCAGTACGGGATTATGACGATAATGTTGAATATTTTGTATAAAAGAATTTGATCACTCGCGCGATATTGATTAAATGAAGATGTTTCTAGTTTTGCGTTTGTGAACTTTGGATCCCATGTTGATGTGGTAGCTGAAAGTGTTTCGAGCAAGGTGACGTGTTGAAAGGTTTTATTAGTTCCTAAGTGATTCGGGTGGTTGTCTTCAAATCCCTTTTTGTTGGAGTTGTCATGATGGTGCTGTAATCAAAGAAAGTTGCTTTCATTGTTAAAGGAAAAGGTGAAGAAGAAGAATTAAGATTGAAGTCAAGTTTTGTAACTTGCAGTTTATTGAGGTTTGCTTGAACCTTCTGTTCTTGCTCATAAGAGTTTCCCAAATTTCAAAAGCAATGCTTTATTCTCGTTTGAGGTTTGATATCCTCTACTTGTGGGACGTGTGCCCTCAACTACGATCTCATCTTTTGTTTCCCGAGATTATTACTATTTGAATATTTTCCCTTAATCTTGTATCTACTGTAAGTGTAACGATCTCCTATTTGCAAAAAAAAGTATTTCTATTTGCCTCTTCTTCTAAGAAAGGGCTAACCGATTTGTGTTGCAAAGTCTTTTCGGATTTGTAATGGCAACTAGATAGTGGTGGTCTAGTAGATGATTTTGTGAACCTTTAGGTGTCAAATTGTTTGAGAGGCATTGAGTAAATTGATTTATTAGATTAATCCTTAGAGAGGGTTCGATTTAAATATAATGTTTGTCTTTGGAGCTAACTGTTTACGTTGTTGCAACTAATAGAACCTATAAAGAGATGTGGTCTAAGATCTTTTGTCCATTTTGATAGAGCATTAGAATTAGAAAGTATGAAAATCTTGACCAAATTTATTAGAGTATCGCAATTGGGTACTCGGTAAACTTGTGTAGAAGAATTATGATGGTGTAGCTTAATGAGAGTAGTAGTGTGGAAAAAAAAATCTAATCGTCATGTTAATTAATGGGATAGCAGGAATTGTTGAGCTATTGTCAAGCTTGACTCGACCTTAGTGAGTAACCCTATGGGAGATAGATTATCTCTAAGGATATCCTGGTCAAAGAATATATTTATTTATTGACGTTAGTGATTGAGTATGTTTGAATCTTGGTCAATTAGTGAGGGTATTGCGAATGGGTATATTGTGGTCGTGTAGCTGAAAATTGATTGATGTGGTTTAGTGAAGGTCCAAAATTGGTGAAATGAAACGCCTTGGGCGGTTACTTGGTTAGTGAGGAACATTGATATTAATGACTAAGGTTATTGTTGAGCCGTGTGAAAAGTTAGTAAAAGAATTTGAGGATTTCCTATCAATCATACCAGAAATTCATTATAGGAGACTTGGAGGTTAAATTTGAGATTTGCCTTTCTATACTAGGACCTTGGCGGTCCAATATTATGTGTAGAAGAAGAAGAACAAAAGTGAATTCCAAATAGTGTTGATCATTGATAGAATCCTTCGGGTGTAGTAAATGAGTATGTGCGCTGAGAATTTCAAGTTGATTATCTTTAACAGAATGAGGTGATGTGGTTGTGGGTGAAAATCTTTATTGAGGTGTTGGGAACCAGTTGTCAAAAATAATTCCTTTGGTAAGTGTGGTTGTTTTTTCGGTTTGAGGATCGTTTTGGGGTTGTCGGTTAAGAGGAAGGAGTAAGTTTGATGATTTGGAAATCCATGATTTGGGAGATTGTTTATTTCTTAAAAGGACATCTCAGAAAAGAATGTTTTCTCGAGTAGACAAGTGTTCTATTGGTTCTTGTTGGGGTTGGGCTTTTTTGACGGAGAACACTTACAATTTGAGTTGACTCTAGGTCGGTAATGCCATTCTTTTTGGTTTAGGAAAATAAATGAAGTGTTTGATTTGGCATTCGAACAATTTCTCTTTTGACTTATGTGGTGTTTATTTGCAAACTGCCTAGTTGAAATGTGAAAAGATTTTTATGATGAATCTTCGATTTTGAATTTGAGTGTTTTGGAGGAAAGTTGGTTAAGAGTGGGTGGCATTGTGAATCTTTTGTTTTCTGCTGAGTTCTGATTATTAAAATTTGTTTAAAATAAGTTGTATTGTGCATCCCTACTTAACGAAGGTTCTCTTTATTAGGATGAAGAGGTCGACTGAGAGATGGAACAAGATAGCCTAGATAGCCTAGAGTATAGCCTGAGTATCTCTTTATTAGGAAAGTTGGTTTGGTCCCAAAGGGATTGATAGCCTAGAGTATATTTGGTTTGTTCTAGAAGTTGCGGGGATTTTGGAAGATAGCAATTCGCTAGAATTGTCTTGAGTCCTAGAGCGTGGTATATAACGTTTTGTATGGCCCGGTGTTGAGACAATGCTTGAGGTATTTGGAGTGTGAGGTTTCATAAGAGCCGTTGACTAGTGAGTAATACTACATCTTCGAGTCCTGTCCGTTGAGTGGTTCTGGTTAGGTCGGTACGAGTGATGAGGTGTAATACATCAGTTGCAGCAAGGTGCGGTGGTCCCATAAGTTCGAGAGGAAAACGACTTGGGAATTGGAGTCTCGCTTGTGCGAGCAATATCCAGAATTGTTCACAGCAGGTGTGTGGTATTGTTGGTAAATTCTAGTTATGATTGTTCTTTGGTGTAGAGTGTGGTTAGAATTCGGGGTCGAATTTCTTTTATGGGGGGTAGAATGTAATACCCTAAATATTTATTTAAGTGAGAAGAAAGATTGTAGGGAGGAGAATTGAATAGTGGGAGTGGTTTTAACAGAAGTTCAGGGGGATTTTTTAGCGTAATTCAGAAAACTTAGGCTGTGGGCTGAAAGCCCACAACACCTTGGCCCATTAGGGCAACCATCCAAGTAGAGGGGGGTATCCATGTTACTGTAGCACGCACTGTAGTGCTACCACTGTAGCAGCCCCTCCCCTCCCCATTGCACCTCCACCTCCTTTCGCCTCCCCTTGCGCCTCCACCTCCCCTCCTCTTCGTGGCCGTCCAAGAAGAAGGAAGAAGAAGAAGAGAGAAGGGAGAGGAAGAGGGTTCACACGGTGTTCTTCGAGTTCTACAGCGGTTGTCCAAGGGTAATCACTGGTCTCCATTCGTTAAGTCGTCGATTGGTGTATTGTAGCAATGTTGGTATTAGATCGGTAATCTGGCAATTTATAATGTTCTTCCGATTTAGGCCTGTTAATTGCGAAATCAGGTCTGGCCATCTCCTAGAGAGTTGTAGGTGATATCGATACCTTTCTGTAGGGTACAAGATCACATCGTATGGACGAGCGGTTCAAAAGTTATGAATTTCGTAGCGCTACTGTTCCGTAAATCAGCCACGTTTTTGACAGTTTTTAGTAATCAGGCTTAAACGGACAGCTAAATGTGTTTCTGGGAGATCTCACTATACCGAAAGATGTAGATAATTGTCTTAGCTTTCAGGTAAGCTAAAGAACACGAAATGTGAATCATTATTCTGAAAGTTATGATGGTTTTAAGGTCGCTGTCCAGAAACTCTGACGTGAAATAGTTACTCTATTAATCTGTTTGGTAAGGGCATTAGATGGCCGAATCAGGAAGGCTCACCAAATAGGTTTAGGTGGGGAATTTGATAAGCTTTCCAGAAAGTCTAAGAACGCGTCATTTGGATCATGGATCAAAAAGTTATAGATTTTATAGTGTGACTGTCTGCTAAGGGGATAGACATCATGTTAAGATTTTGGGAGTTGGGTTTTTTCTATTGAATGTAGCGTTTTCGTAAGTACTTCTAGTTTTATCTTATCCAGTATTATTGTCTTAGCGTGCTTTAATTAAATTCAGGTTGGGGATTGGTCCCGGGGGCAGCGGCCTCTTCACGTCCTCCGTTCTCGCACGGTTGAGGCAAGTACTTGTTTGCTAGTATTGTGAGTATATGTGATATTTATGGATGCTAGAGTGTTATGGTTGTCAATGATCATGATTATTAGTGTTGTGAAACTATGCATTATTCATGGGTGCTTGAATGTTATGAATGGCGATGAACATAAATGATAGAGGTATGAATAAGTTTATTCATAAGTGATGTTGTTGAGAATGCATGAGCATGATGATTTAAGATTTGTTCATATGCATCATGCTGATATATTGAAGACTTGGTCACGTGGTGACAAAGTATTTGTTGAGGTCCCCGATATGAATATGACGGGCTTATGGTTCCCACGCTCGTGGAGCAAGGGCCTAAGTCCCCATACTTGTGGAGTATGGGCAATGGTCCCTGTGCTAGATGGCACAGGCATGGATATGCATCGACGGATGTATACTCTGTATTACCGGTAAAAATGCAAAAGATAAAGAGAAAGAGAAAGTGCATTTGAGCATCTTGCATAGCATGAGTATTTAGCATGTTTGTAATAAAGATTTGTGGATGACTGTTGATGATTACAGTTGTTTATGCTATTGTTGTCATTTATTGTACTTGCTGAGTCTTTGGACTCACCATTCTTGTTGTTGTTGTGTTTTAGGTACCTTTTTTACCAGAACGACATGCATGGGAGGAAATAAAAAACTTAGAATGGTTGTACAATGGTACGAACTACTCACATTTGATTTTATAGAATGATTCTTTAGTAGTTGATCATTTTGCTTAATAAATTCTTTATGATTTCTTTCTTGCTTGGAATAAAATTGTAATAGAATTGATTGGTGGACTATGGTTGCTCTTTAGATTATACTTTAGTTGTTTAGCATGCTATAGATAAAATAGTGATGATAAGTGTAATTTCGGATGTGTATTGATTATGCTGGATGCTGTATTGATTAAATATGTTATAAATGACTGTTGGGACCTCCAGTATAGTTTACTTTACAGAGGAGGTTCTGCCGAAATTTAGTAAGACACCTTTGTTTTAAATGGATATAATGTTAGTTAGTAGTACTCTAGGCTCATATTTGGCTGGGGTGTTACGAAGACACTCACTTGTAGGGGGTTAGTTTCACAAAGGCGATGGCTATTGTATATGCTACTTTTAGCTATAAAAGGTTTTTACATGCCACTTTTAAGCCATAAAAGGTTTCTTAAAATTTTCCTTCCTAACTTTTTTTCACTCGCCGCTGCTGTCACATACAGGATGATTAGACATTCTCACATAGTAGGATGGTTAGTGATGGTTCGTAGGATTTCCACTCGCAGGATGGTTAGGGGATGGTATGTAGGATTCCCACTTTGCAGGGGATGGTTTGTAAAATTTCCACTTTTAGCGTGATTAGTATGGGTGAAAACGGGACGGATGATTTTCATCCGATTCGATGCCATATCTAAAAAAAATCCCCCTATGGTGCCGTTTTTAGTCCCATTTCGTTTCCAGAAAATCTTAGGAATATGGGTTAGGATATAGGAAAAGAAATATCCGACCAGTATTCGTATTTTATGGGAATCCGATAAATCAACAAAATGGATATCCAGTATACATCAATATTATTTCATATCCTATATGGTTTTCTAGTCATTGACTAATATATAATATGAATTTACATTTAATTATGTTTTTGTTGTTAAGTAGGATAAATAATTCTATAATAGGTGAAGTTGTATCTTTTCTCTATGTGTGCACTATCCGTCAACTTATCTACAACTAATCAGAATCCGATCCGTACCCGTCTCGTGACTGTATCCTAGAAAATCCATATTCGTATCCGTACCCGGGGTATTCGTATCCGCCTCTGAATCCAGGATAAAAATATGGGTTAGGATACGGAAAAAGCAATATCTGTTCGTATCCGATTCATTTTCACCCCTAATTAGTAGATGGCAAGAAAATTGCATATTTAACGTATACATGTACCACAACCACAAACACTCTTCACATATGAAGAGACCGGGCTGATGTGTAGGTGCGTGCAGGGGAGGAACAGTTCCCATCACAAGATCCACTACTAGAATTCCACGGTTCCCCTTGTTCCAGAAATGTTCCCTACGGTCTCTATGATGGTCCGTGGGATACAAAATATCCCTAGAATTGGTGCTGCTAACGCAAGGGAAAGAAAAAAAAATCCCTGTGGTCCTATCTTTCCTCCACCACCAGCTTGGCCAAATCCAGACCCTCCAAATATCCCGGTCATTCTACTATGCAGCCTGCATTGTAAATAATACATGTAAAAAATGAGAGACATAAATTTTACGTGAAAAATCCTTTCGAAAAAATCATGGACACACGAAGGCGATGCTTATAATAAATCTCTTGCTCTTTCTTACAGACTACATAGGTATATTTATAGTGGCATATAAAAGACTCTGTGTAGGAGTAGAACTATTAGTTGGAGTAGGAAATGAAATTCGTATCACACTCAAACTCAATCACTACTACAGAAAAGGTAATTATAGACGGTTCAAAATCGTCATCACAGACAGTTTTTTGAATCGTTTGCCTTTATGGGTCAGCAATGACACGAGATCATCACAAACGCTTTTTGAACTGTCTGTGAAAAAAAGCTATCATAGACGGTTCCAAATAAGAACCGTCTGTGATAATCAATTATCACAAACGGTTCTTCTTCTGTGAAAATAGACTATCACAGAAGGTTTCTTAGTAAAAACAATCTGTGATAGTTTTTTCTATTGCAAAAAAAAATCGAAGTCTAAGCCGAACCAATTAATTGCTGGACAGTTGGACCCAAGTAACTGCATATGGTTGATTACACAATCTGGAATGAAAGAAAACTCAAACTAGACGGCGAACGAGCGGCGAAAATGGGTGCTGAAACTTCGGAGGCGGTTTTTAGACCCTAAACGACCTTTTTTTGGATTTTTTACTTTTCTAAAGCCTTGCGAATGAATTTGACCTCAACTTATGAAATGTCGGATTGAACTTTTCGTTAGCTTTCAAACGAGTCAAAGAACATCACAATCCGAGTTCGTATGCAAAAGTTATGGCTGTTTTACCGGACAGTGCGCAAAAATGAGTCTGGGACAAAGAGGCGAACGATGGCCTAGTACTCAGAGTCAGGGATGCCGAGGTGGTCGCTCTCGATGTTCGTAATCTTATCTTGATCTATTCATTCATAAGAAAACCACGCTCACCAGTGAGAGCCACCAAAAGCAACAAGGCAGGGGGAGGCGACGAGCGATTGATCACTTACTAGCATGGGGGATATCAACCAGGAAGAGATGGGAGGGGATCAGATGGGGGATATCACCAGCAATGAAGGAGAGGTGGTGGAAGCATCATCGTTGTGTCACGACGGTGACACTGCACAAGATACTCTTACGACAAGAATGCCTTATGTAGTGAACCGTGGTGTCACAACTGGAGACGGAGGAGCTCACAACGGTAGTCGGCGGTAGTTGGAGCTCGACGTGGGGAGGGGAGAGAGAGACTGATGGAAGACAAGGAAGGGGTGGCTATAATATATAAGGATAGCGCCAAAACATTTTGCCCCCCGCACGTGTCCAAAAATTTCAGCCATTCGGCGCTGCGAATCATAGACGGTTCAAACAAAAATAGTCTGTGTTAACCCTAATATCACATATGGTTCTTGTTAAGAACTATTTGTGATACTTCATAGACGGTTTTCAATATGAACCATCTGTGATATTTAGTAGTATCATGTTATACTTCAAAGACGGTTCTTATTCAGAACCGTTTGTGATACTTGACAGACGGTTTTCAATATGAACCGTCTATGATATTACCTCTTCACAGACGATTTTTAGCGCAGAAAGTAACACAAATGGTTGCTAAATCAAAACTGCCTGTGATTGTGTTTAATACAAACGGGTTTGGTCAATCGTCTATGATCAGGCGTCCAGTATTAGTTTTTTTGTAGTAGTGAATTCGTATTAGACTCGAACTCGATAATCTCCACCTTGAGAAATCCTCTGTAGCCAAAGGAAATGAAATTCATATCACAATCAAACTAAATTCGTATCACACTCGAACTCGACAATCTCCACCTTGAGAATTTCTCTAGTCAAAACAAAATGTGATCTTCTGGAAACAGATTAGCATGAATATCTTGTGCACTGAACGTCTATAGGACTGCTGAATGATAACTAAGTTTGAGCTTTGACTTAGCGATGAGAACTGGCTTTGTCATCGTATCAGCTTGATTGTTTGTACCCGAAAGAAACACCATCTGTGAAAAATATCATGTTGTTAATCTATGAGGCTTCATTTTGATACTGTAAAGTTTAGTGAAGAACTATGACTGATGCAATGCTTGGATGTGCTCACTTCGTCACATTTTGGTCGAAAAGAAAAAAACTCACATAATGGCCAAAAAAAAAATTACAAAATAATGAAAATAAGTTAGTAATATGTACAAGACAATATCACGTGTCAAAACCAAGCGTAGTTGACTTTATCCATACATTCATCCCATTTGGATTCAGTCGACAAGAAACCAAATGCTGGTATGGTTGATGATTATTCATGCTATTCTTTTACAGGCTCGTTTTCATAGATCCGCTGCTAGTGTGGAAAATGTTGTTGGAGTGGGAAACACAGAAAATATGCTCAATAGAGTTGCCGATGGAATGTTCAGGGGCTACTTTAGTGCAACCGGCAGCGGTGCTACCAACTCAGCCCCACCTTTAGATGAACTTGGTCCATTTTGATTCATCTTTGCAGACTTTCATACTCCTGGTTATCACATCATGGGAACTTGTGGAACTTGGACCATCATTGATGTGGTCAGTGGCGGAGCTAGGATTTTAGTGTTAGGGGTGATCACACCAAGCAATGCCTCGTACTATTAGTTCAAACTACGCATCGCCCAACGGAGCTAGTTATTTGCCTGTTAGAAGTCAATAGCGTCAACTAAAAAAAGGAGGTAATAGTCTATTAGCATATTTTCACATGTCATCACTATAGAAATAAATTTTGAAAATGACTTGTGTCGACGATCAAGACGTCGATCTTACGAAAATAAAAAGGAGAAAGTGACATGGGAAATCTTAGGGAATGATGGGGCTGCTCTTTATTAATATGAACTGGAAGTTACAAGGTATGTACTAAGAACTCTGCTTGCTCTCTTGCTATCTTAGGTCTATCACACGAAACTATGGTTTGTGTTCCTTCCTTCTTCTGTTGTCTTGTGTCTCTCTCTTGATCCGTCCAGGTTCCATCTTTAAATAGCCCTCGAAGAGGTGGTAGTTACTTCCAGAGAAGACGTCTGATGCGAAGCGTTGCGTCTGGTCGGAGTCAAGTGACGGTTGATACGGAATCAACCGTTCGACGGTTATATGTCTATGAAACATATAACCGCATGGAGGTTGTTCATTGGTGTGTCTGGATAAGATACATCGTATGGCATGGAATATACACGTGCTCCATTCATCATACGGTAGAGAATATACCTTGGGATTTATTCCGAGTATCAGTTCATACCTTCTACGAGCAGTTCCCCTGGTCGGAAGCTTGGCTTAGGCCTTCGTCCGACTAGGGCACCCATTATGTAACCTCTGGAATTTCTACGACCAGTGAGGTCGTGCACCTCAAGGTTACGACCACAAAGACGTATGGTCTTTTATATATTAAAGATAATATATAGAGGTTTTAATCCTCGTCAGCTAGCCCCCGAACTTTAAATGAATAGGTCGTGTGAACACTTTTCTTCCGATGAAATCGTATCGGGCTGACCCTCATTTAAATGCAAGGGCTTTGCCTTGGGAATTGAAAAGTTTTTGTGTCCGTTGGACTTCTACCCTTATTACGGTTAGAAATTCTGAAGCTTATAAAACCCTTTGTACACTTAGGGTTTTTTTCACTTCTTCCTTTCCTTCTCCATCTCCCGAGTAAAAACTACCTCCGACCTCCTTTGCTTTCTTCACCAAAAAAAGCAATCTGATCATGTCGGACCAAATCACCAACTGGTCGGTTTCCGACTTGAGTGAGAATAAGTTAGAGAACCTAGAGAAGATCGGGATGCTTCCCAACAAAGACCTGATTTCTTGGAGATCTGCAGTTGGGGAACATTCCCCGAGTAGTGAAGATGGACAAATTCCTGTTTTTCTTGCATATATTGAATGCGGATTTAGGCTACCAATTCACTCCTTCCTTCCCAAGGTTTTGGAGTATTATGGAGTTGAATTGGTGAATCTTGCTCCCAATGCTATCGCCAATCTCAGTATTTTTATCTATCTCTGCGAAGCGTACTTGGGGATTCCAGTAGATCTGGATCTATTCAGGTACTACTACAGAATGACAAAATCCGGGAAGACGATTGGGACGCTTGGAGAATGCACCTTGCGCCTCCATGATGGAAAAACTGATGAGTACATTTCTATGTACTCGAGATCTTCGTAGTCGTCGTGGAAGAAGAGCTGGTTCTATATGAAAATCATGAAGAAAGACATCCTTTATTATTCTGGTAAGAAGGCGGTCGAGAATCCGAGATGGCGTTCCTCTACAGAAAAAGAGGGAAACGTAAAGAAATGGGCCGAAGTAATCAAGCTTCTTAGTGTCAACGGTCTGACATCTTGGCATATAGTAAAAGATTTTTCTACACGCTGGGTTAGTCCTTTGAAGGCCCGAGCACATAAGATGCTCTGGTACATTGGTCGTGATGATACGACCAGAGATTCCAAAGATGGTAAGCCATTAATGATTCCGACCAGTTTACCTATCTCAGTTGATTATTTCCGTATCCTTAAATCTTTCATTTTACCTTTACAGCTCTATCTTCTGATGAGATTAGAAGCCGGATCAAGGTGATCTGCGCCGGAGAGCCTGGCGACAAGGCTAGTTTCCCTCGGATCTTAGCGGCTGTTTCCGCTGAAGAAAGGATTGAAAGACTTAAGGTAAAGATATCAACCGCTGTTTTGTTGTCGTACATATTATTTCTGATCGGTATACCATAAATCCTCTTTGATATATAGTCGGTTGGGTTGAGAATCAACGAGGTCACTGAAAGATGTGAGCCAATTGATGATCCGATCTCCCCTTCGACCACACAGGATGTCATCCTTCCAGAGGTAGGTGACCGAACATAAATAATATTTTGGACAAATTATGTTCATCGCCTAACTATCTTTGATGATGAATTTAGGCGGTTGTCATACCTTCCAGCAAGGTCATTGAGAACCCACCAGTGCCTACTGAGGCTACTGTTTTGGAGGTCGATGAATCTACATCTACTGATCCGGCGATCAGGGACCTCGACCAAATGGTCGCGGATATCGATTCTGATTTCCGATCAGTGGATGTGCAAGATCTAATCATCCCTACCGGTTTAGAACTGGTGAAATTGGTTGAGAAGAAGAGGAAGGCAAGCGCAACGAACTTTGCTTCAATGCATTACAAGGGTAAATTCAGAAAATCGACAAGGTACATGTATTAAATAAAGAGGTCGTATATATACATACCTTGGATCTTACTTACCTTCTCTCCTTTTTTTGTAGATCTTCTGGTGTTCCAGTCGTGTCCGAACAGAGCACCCCTCAGGAAAAGGTTTCTAAGGAAGAGGTGGTCGTGGAGGTTCCCGATCAAGATACTCCTAAAGCTAAAACTACCGAGGATGAAGTAGTAAAAGAAGCCCCCGAGCAGGTTTCAACATCTGCTCAGGATCCTCTAGTAATCTTTACTCCTTCTCCGGAGGTAGTCATCTCCAGAGATCCTCAACAGGTTCCACCTCCTCCTGGAAATGCTTCTCAGGTTAACAAATTCCCTTTTTCTCCCCGATTTATCGAGGATAAGGAACTTGATGAAGCCTGGCGAAAGATATCGGACCATCAAGCCAAGATTGGTCCAGATACAATATTTTTCGAATATAACGATATGGCAATTCGGGTAAGAGTTCTACGACCATCCTTACAACTCTTTCTTTTGAAGTTGCTTTGAAAGCTTATCAAAGAAAGGGATTTTTGTTTTTGTAGCATATGGTCGAGAAATATGCTGTGGTCGGAGGACTAACCCAGCGAATAAAAACTTTGGAGCAAAAACACTCCGATCTGAGAAGTAAGAATATTTCTCTTTTTTGACCTCCTAAGTTTTATTATCTTGTTTCTCTTTATAGCTTAATCTTCTCTTTCTATCATATTTGACAGATTTAGAGAAAATTAAAGAAGAGATTGTGGCCAAAGAAGCCATAATAATAAAACTGAGGGAAGAAAATCAGGGTAAAGACCGGTCGATCGAGCATGTGATGACCAGACAAAAGGAGGTTTTCGACTCCTGTGAGAAGAAAATCAAAGGTAACTGGTCGTAGACTTAACCAGTATTCCATAACTCCAATTGTAAAGAGTATATTAGTTTCTTTTTATGTAATATCCCGATGGGTGATGCACCGAAAGTCGGAAGGGAGAATTGGTTCGGGAGAATATTTAACGGAATGTCGGGAGGGACCAATTGGAAAGATTTTAGTGCTGCAGTGATAGAGGGGGGAAAGAGCAATTTTGCGGCAACCTGGGCTAGAGCCCATGGCCCAAGAGGGGCCCAAGGGGGTGGCCGGCCATAGCCTAGGGGGGCGCCACTCCCCTTCCCAAACCCTAGCCGACCCCCTCCCCTCCCCCCTTTCCTCCCCCACTCCCCAACCGGCCGCCACCCCTCCCTCTCCACCTCCCCTCCACCCTCCCTTGCGCACCTCTCCACCTCCCCACCACCTCCATTGCTGCTGGCCAAGGAGGAGAAGGAGCTCCATTGCAGCCGGCCAAGGAGGAAGAAGAAGGAGAAAAGAAGAGAAGGAGGAAGAAGGAGAGGGAGAAGAGAAGGAAGAGAGGAGAAGCAGGATCGTCTTGGGGGGCTGATCATCGTCGTTCAGCACGTCGTCAAGGGTAACGAGATGTTCTTGTAGGGTAATTAGTCTTGGAAGAGTTTTTGGGTTAATCTTTGGTTAGACGGCATTCGGCCTGCTGTATCGCAGTTCTGTCCAGCGGCTTGCGAGGTAAATTTCATGTGGTTAGAAGATGAATCTGGAGTTTTGGTCTCCTAGAGAGTTGTAGGTTATTGTCTTATCTTTCAGTGGCCGCCAAGTTCACCCAAATCCGATTAACGGTTAGAGAGTTATGATTTTTATAAGACTGCTGTTCCACTGCTCTGTCAGTAATTAGGCAGTTTGTAGAAAACCGATTAAAATTGATGGTTAAAGTGGAAATCTGAGAACCCCAGTATAACGAAAGTTGTAGATAATCCTTCCAGATTTCAGGAAAACTAAAGATCATGGAATTCGGACGAACGTAGAGAAAGTTATGATAATTTCATTATTGCTCTCCAGAGACCCGACGCGAGAATGGATACTCTGTTGTTTAGTTTGGTAGGGCTAGTAAAGTGCCGAATCAGAGAACCTCACCAACTAGGTTTAGAAGGGGAATTCAATAAATTTTTCAGATTGTCCAAGATCACTCCATTTGGATTTCTGTACATTTAGTTATGATTTTTCGAAGGGGGCTGTTCTCTGGAAAAGAAATCTGACAGCCAGCATTAGAGTTGGGGATTGCGTTTAGTGGAGGATGTACTCATTCTGTGTTTATGATTTTGTTATTAGACCTTTATGGTAGCCTTAGCTTGTCTCAATTGTATGTCCAGGTGTGGGTTTGGCTCCGGGAGCAGTACCTTATTCCCGACATCCACCTTCGCACGGTTGAGGCAAGTGCATTGTTGTTTGAATGATTGGCTATATTGTGTGTTATTTGATATATGGTGGCATAGCAAGATGGTATACTTGATGAATGTTTAAGTATGGTTATTGCTCAAATGATGCTCATGCTTTACTATGGTTAAGTGTTGTTGTCTTTTGGTAAAATTGATATTGATTGGAAGATGAGCATTTGCATATTGAGAGCATATTGAGGCTTGGTCACGCGGTGACCAAGTATGTTTCCCTTTGAGAACCCCGTCATGAATGTGGCGGGCGAGATCCTCACTCGTGGAGTGTGGGCTTGAGGTCCCGTTGCTTGCGAAGTAAGGCGGTGGTCCACTGTGCGTGCGCGCACGGTGCATGGGTATGCGGCGGCGCATACTCTGCGTACCGTGTAATGCACACGAGAAGTTAAAGATAAAGGTTCCTTGAGCATTGCATTTGCATATGAGATGTATGATGTTGATCTTCTTTATATGTATGTTGATGTTATAGTTTCGTTATGTACTTGCTGAGTCTGTGGACTCACTCTTGCTTTATTGTTGTTTTAGGTACAGAGCCAAGAATGACATGCATGGGGAAAGTAGGCGCTAGTCACACACATACCACATGAACTAAATAAAGTTGAATGTTCTTCAGAACGAAGTTGATTTTAGAATATTATATTTTGTCTTATGCTATGGATTGTTGTAATAATGATGAGTAGTGGATCTTCGTATCTCTCTAGTTTTGTTGGACTCTTAGCATGTCATTGTTTATCTTTTGATGTCTTTGGATGAATGTTTTGATTATTATTTGAATAAACTGTGTGTTAGAACCTCCGTGTAATTAACTTTACAAGGGAGGTTCTGCCGAAATTTATTAGGATTGTCTAGTTTAGAGTTACTAGAGTTTGTTTAGTAGCATTCCAGGCTCATGTCGGGCTGGGGTGTTACATTTTATCCACTCGTGCAGAAAAAACCCAAGCACTTGAACGAGCGGAGAAGACTCTCGAGTTTGAGTGTGGCCAAAAGGCAGCCCTTGTATTCGGCCTTGATGAGAAAATCATGGCTCTTAACAAAATGATCTTTGATATGGGATCAGGATCAAGCTTGCCTTCTTTACGAGATCCAACGGAAAAGATGAACTATTTTTGTCAACTTCTGGAAGATCTCAAAGGCCTGCTCAAAACTATGAGGAAAACCATACCCAGACAATGAAGGAAGCTATTGTAAATGGAGTAGGTGTTGCTTTAGCAAAACTAAAGGCTTCCGACCCCTCTGTTAATCTTAAAGCTGTGGAAGAGGACTTCGATTGCTCTGAAAGTGAAGCAACAAAACTTCTCGAGGAAGTAAGACCTCTCGGAGAGAAAGTTGCTGAGGAAATGGAAGTTGGATCTCCATCACGTAGCGACCAGTCTGGTGGTCCCAATATGTAAATGGATGTAATATTTAGAATATTTAAAATAAAACTTACCTTTTACCAAAGAAGATCCTGCTTTGCCTTATCAATGTTGTTAAATACTCATATATCTCCTAGCCCCCGACTGCTTATTTTAGTAGAGATGAACCTTACTAAAAGAAAGCAGTAGACCAAGAATTTGAGTAATAACAATGACCATGGTAGGAGTGCTGATAATGTGTATGACAGGGATCCAATGAATACTAGGAAATCATGGTAAGTAAGATCCAATGAGCTGGGGTGTTACAGTTGGTATCAGAGCGGGCTGTAGGTCCGTGGTATGAAAAGTTAAATTTGACACACTATGCACAGTAGGTGGGAATGGGTTAATGCATTGCATTACGCTGCTATTGAGTTTTTGATTTCTCTTGTGTGATAGCTACTAGTTAGACTACTCTTGTGGTCCTAGTTGTTGTAAGCGCTTATTGTTTGATTGTTTTGCTGTGATGTTTAGATATGGCAAGGGGTGGAGGCCGAGGTCGTGGTCGTGGCGGAGTCGAGGCGAGGCGGACATCGCCCCGCGAAGTTGAGTCGTAGTTGGAGAAGCTAGCCTGCGGAATCGAGAGGAAGAGGTTGCCAGTGATGCAGGAGAACCAGGCCCAACAGTGCGCTGTTGTTGCTCTGTGGTGGCCCCTGCGGCACTGCGGTGTATGCCATGGGATTACACGATGGAGCGCATTGGTGGACACCTTCGGCGGGTCGAGCACGCCGGTGCGCAGCTAATTGGCTGCGACACATGGAGAACGCCGGAGCTCTGGGATGACTTGAAATGAGGGCTCGGTTCGTGGCTTTCCAATTGAAAGGCGGCGGATATCGGTGGGAAGGAGTCTTGATGGCGGGGCAGACTCATGGACGATTACAGGGAACATTTTGTGGAGCATTTCGGGAAGAGGTTTTATCGACTTCATATGTGGAGCGAATGGAAGTCTCATTGCGAGAACTTCAAGCGGGTAAGATAGCGGTGTGAGTATGAAGCGGGTTTTAACAACTGGTTCGTTTTGTTCAGTTGTGGCCACAAATGATGAAGAAAAAGCCAAGAGGTTTCGCGGGGCTCGAGCAAGAGTTCGGCGGTATTGGGAGCATTGGAGTTGCGGGATTTCGGTTGTTTGGTCGAACAAGCCGAGGGCATGGGCGGAGATGCGGCTTGGTGAGGATTGCTAGGAGGCGGAAGGTGTTGCGGTTTACGAGTGCGGTGGCGGCGAGAAAGGGGTTTTAGCGGTGGAGGTGGGACCTTCCGAGGCCCACTTCCAAGAGGTTCAAAGGCGCGAAATCATTCAAGACCAATTTCACGAGGGCAGATCTTCTTCCACCTCGCGCGTTGGCGGTGCACCTAGGTTACGTCCGGTCCCGAGGCGGGGCATGAAGTGCTTCAAGTGCGGCAGCGAGCATAGAGCTTGAGTGCGATTGGTTCGGGTCTTGCCGCCATTGTGGTCGAGAGGCCATAAGGCATTGGTTTGTCGCGGAATCCCACGGTATCATCAAGTGGGAACCTATTCGATGTCGGTGCAGCGCGGCGACTTCTTCTCGGTCGGTTCGGATGTTGCGGCTACTCCTACTCCTACTCCTACTCCTACTCCTACTTGGGCACCGCCTCGGCCTTACCTTCTGCACTGGAGAGCCTCACCACCGGTACTTTGGCGCCCCTCCCGTGGCCCCATTTCGATAATGGCGCCTTGGCACCTCAGCGAGTTCCGTACCACCGTACGTGGTGTTGGAGCCCCTACCGCCCAGCGGTCTCCTACGCCATGCCGACGGCAGAGTCGGTGAGTCGTCCGATGTGGTGACAGTGCGCTCTTGGTGGATTGATGAGAGGCACTTGTTCTATTTGATTTGGGGCTACCTTTTCTTTTGTATCACTAGATTTTGTTAGTAAGGCGAATTTGAGTTTGCAGCCAATAGCTCAGTCAGTTCTAGTTAATTCTCCTGGGGGAATTCCATCTAGCTCTACAATTTGTCCTGGTTGTGTGATTTCGTTAGATGGAGAAGAATTCATTGCTAATCTCATGGTTATGAAGATGGAGCCGTTTGATGTTATCTTGGGGATGGACTGGTTGCATAATTACCGTGCTGTCATTTCTTGTTTTTGGAAGACAATAACCCTGCAAGCTCCATCTGGGCAGGAGATAGTATTCCAATGTAGCGCTCCATCTCACTCACTTTTTGTGATGGCTAGCCTTTTTCCTGGTGGCGTTCGGCGAAGAATGGGTTTCTTTTGTCTCTAGTGGAGAAGCGAGTTAAATGCATAATGCAGAAGATATTTGATCGTTCGGGAGTTCTGGATGTTTTTCAGCAGAGTTACCAGGGATGCCACCACCTCGTCCGTAGAGTTGAAATTGATTTGGTACGGGCCCCGACTGTCTCTATGACCCTTATCGGTTGGCGTCCGTTCGGGAGGAACTAAAGCGATTAGATGATTTAAAAGCGAAGAATCTTATTCGTCCCGGTGTGTCTCCATGGGAGCCCTGTTCTTTTACCAAGAAGAAGGATGGTAGTTGGCGCATGTGTATTGATTATCGTGCTCTTAACTGACTAACCATCAAGAATAAATATCCTCTGCCTCGCATAGAAGATTTATTTGATCGGTTGAGAGGGCCAAGGTGTTCTCAAAGATTGACCTTCAATCGGGTTATAATCAAATCCTGTTCGAGAGGAGGATATTGAGAAGACGGCATTCTCCACAAGGTATGGGCATTTTGAATTTAAAGTTATGTCCTTTGGACTATGAACGCCCTATTTGCTTTCATGGAGACTATGAGCAGGATGTTGCATGAGTACTGGATGATTTTGTGGTTGTCTTTATTGATGATATTTTGATATATTCAAAGACTGAAGCTGAACATGGGCGACACCTGAGGCTTGTGTTGGAGACGCTAAAGGAGCATAAGTTTTATGCCAAACTGAAAAATTGCGAGTTTTGGATGTCTGAAGTGGGGTTTCTGGGGCATGTCATCAATGATAAGGGAATCACAGTTGATCCAAGTAAGATTTCTACAGTGGTAGAATGGAAGACGCCAACCAATGTTAAAGAAGTGAGAAGCTTTCTCGGCATGGCAGGATATTATCGGCGTTTTGTGCAGGATTTCTCCATTATTGCTAAACCTTTATCCAGACTCACACAGAAGGATGTGAAGTTTAGGTGGGACGATGACTGTGAGCGTAGCTTCCTAACCCTTAAGGAAAAGTTGGTGACCGCCCTTTCGAGCCTGGGAAGCGATTTACGGTGTACTCTGATGCGTCTCGGATTCGGTTGGGTTGTGTCCTTATGCAGGAAGGGAAGGTGATAGCTTATGCGTCGAGGCAGCTGAAGAAGCATGAACAGAATTACCCAACTCATGATTTAGAGTTGGCAGCTGTAGTGTTTGCTCTGAAGCTTTGGAGACACTATCTGTATGGTGAGGGTTGTGATGTTTATACAGACCACAAGAGTCTTAAGTATATTTTCACACAGAAAGATTTGAATTTATGGCGTAGTGGTGGTGGGCGATTAAAGATTATGACCTATCTATTCGGTACCATCCCAGCAAGGCAAGCGTAGTGGGTGATGCTCGAGTCGAAAGGCGGCGCTGCAACATTGGATTATCTCATTGCGACTTTGACCGTATGGGTATATCATTTTGCTATCGCGGGGATCGCGTGTTGAAACACTGGTGATCTTGGAGTCGGCCATTCCAGGCAGTGCGGGAAGCACAACAGGATGATCAGTTTTGCGGAGGGTCGAGCGTTTGGACATGGGCAAAGTCGGGATTTCAGTTTGGATGGAGTGCAGGTGTTGCGATTTAAAGGCCGCCTTTGTGTGCCACAGAAGGCGGAAGTCAAAGGTGAAATTTTGAGGGAGGCTCATCGTACCCCGTACACGGTACATCCGGGAGAGACAAAGATGTATCGCGACTTGAAGCAGACCTTTTGGTGGAAAGGATGAAGGTAGACATTGCCAACTATGTAGCCTCATGTGGGGTTTGTCGGCCAAGTGAAGGCGAGCACAAGCGACCGCGAGTTATTGCGACCATTAGAGGTCCCCAATGGCCTTGGGATGATATATCTATGGACTTTGTTGTTGCGTTGCCTCGTTCACGCGAGGTAAGGATGCGGTTTGGGTTATAGTGGATCGATTGACAAATCGCACATTTTATTCCCATCGCACGACCAATTCGGCTAGTGACACGGCTCCTATCTATGTACGGAAATTGTAAGATTGCATGGAGTACCAAGACCATCATTTACGCGAGGGCGCCAAGTTCGTATCCAAGTTCAGGAGAGTTTGCAGAGCGCAATGGGCACCCAACTCCGTCTAAGTCTGACTTTCCATCCTCAAGCAGATGGGCGATCAGGCGCACTATTCGGACCTTGGAGGACATGTTGCGGTCCTGTGTCACATCTGGAAGGGTAGCTGGGAGGATCAATTGCCTTTAGTAGAGTTTGCGTACAACAACGGCTATCATTCAAGCATAAAAGCCGCTCCGTTCGAGGTTTTGTATGGGCGTAAGTGCATGTCACCACTTTCTTTGGGAAGCCGTGGGTGAGAAGCGGTTTGGGTCGGATTGGGTACAAAAGCGTAGAACAGTGGCTCTGGTGAGCAGAACCTATTAGCGACTCAAAGCGCATGAGAAAAGTTATGCGACGTGAGGAGAAGAGACTTGGAATTTGAAGTGAGGATCAGTGCTCTTGAAAGTGTCCCCACTAAAGGTGTGGTGAGGTTCGGTACGGAGGAAGCTTAGCCCAAGGTACATAAGACCATTCACGATCTTGGCTCGAATCGGGAAGGCGGCTTATCGTTTAGATGCGCGAGTCTATGCGTGGAGTGCACAATGTTTTCATGTGTCCATGTTGAGGAAGTACTTGAGGACCGGAACATCTCATTGCATTAGAACCCTAACAATTGAGCGGGACTGTCCTTTGAGTCCAAACAGTGCAGTGCGGAAAGATCGAGAAAAAGAGTTGAGAACAAAACCTGAAGTATGTCAAGGTGCTTTGGTCATAGCGGTGAAAGGGAGGCCACTTGGGGCTGAGTCTCGCATGCGAGCTTTATCGAACTTGTTCACCTCGGTGTGTTCTTTTGTTGCTTAGTTTCAGTTCGGTTTTAACTCGTGAAGTGGGCGTGTAGATTGGTCGAATCTGTTAAGGGGGTAGAATGTAATATCCCGATGGGTGATGCAGGAAGTCGGAAGGAGAATTGGTTCGGAGAATATTTAGGAATGTCGGGAGGGACCAATTGGAGAGATTTTAGTCTTTGATGATAGAGAAGGGGAAAGAGCAATTTTGCGGCAACTGGGCTAGAGCCCATGGCCCAAGAGGGCCCAAGGGGTGGCGGCCATAGCCTAGAGGCGCCACTCCTTCCCAAACCCTAGCCGACCCCCCTCCTCCCCTTCCTCCCCACTCCCCAACCGGCCGCCACCCCTCCTCTCCACCTCTCCACCTCCCCTCCACCCTCTCTTGCGCACCTCTCCACCTCCCCACCACCTCCATTGCTGCTGGCCAAGGAGGAGAAGGAGCTCCATGTAACATCCCAATTTTGGGCTTGTGTTTCAAATGTAAGAAAATGAGTAGAAATTAAAACTTTTCTTACATCATGTGTTTCCGTTTGTATTGGACAAGTATTGTACAAGACTTATGGAAATGCAAAGTCACAAGTCTTTTGATACAAATCATGTTCCTTCGAAAACATTCTTGTCAAATGTTTTGATCATCCTCTGAAATATTTTTCCTAAGTTCTTGGGATGGTATGTGACCCCTCTGAAAAATTTCACAATTTTTAGAAATTGTTTGAATATTTTGGAGGGTAGTCAAACCTGCTTCGGAAGTGGCCAGGCATCTTGGCAAACGATCACGATGCCAGGAGGCTGTGCAGCAAGGCAGGCGTTCCGGTGCAAGCGCTCTGCTTGGCTCCTCGGCTCTGCATCTTCTTGGGCTCAGTGGGCCTTCCCGGATCTTCTTGGGGATCATCCTCGGGGTCTTCCTCCTCTTCGGGAACTTGGTCGTAGAGGATCTCTTTGGCTCTGCAGGGCTTCATAGACATGATCCAACTGCGTGATGGTTCTCTCAAAGCTTCCTCTCTGCGGACCACGAGGCTGGGCGGAGTGTCTGACGGTAGCGTTGCTCTCTCCTTACGTAGGGGCGGGTAGCGTCTTTGGCAAGTCCTGAGTGCGGCTTCTGGGGTGGTAACGAGGCGGTGTCTTGAAGCTCCGTCGCGTAGATGTTGCGAATCGTAGCATGGCCAAGCGCGGCGACTCACGGATACCTTCCGGCCAAGTGATCTTCCTCCAGCAGGCGTGCGAGTTGGTTCGCTATGTCGTTCCTCTGGCGTAGATCGTCGGCGACAAATCACTCCGCAGTTCGACCATTCTTGGTCGATTGTTGCGGGCGTCTGGGCGATCAAAACCTCAAGAACTGGAGCAACTTCCAAAGTTCGACATACCCTCCGGTCGCTCACCATAGCCTCACGAAGAGCGAGGCATCTGTCAAGGCGGACGAGCGGGTAGAGCAACTTTAAAAAGCAGCGGGAAGAAGATCATAGCAAAAGTTGGCGAGAGAGATGTAGAAGAGTTAAGCAATCAATTAACTTTGCAAGTTAATTTTCCTTTTAGAAAATAGTTTGGACACTCTAGGGCGGCCAATCTACTAAGGTCAAGACCTCTGATCGTGTATGGCTCGATACCTACGCATCGGGACCCGAGTTACGATCTGGGAACCCTCTGTATCTTTGCACTAGTCGAGGATCACGCTGGTACCACAAGGGGTTAACACAGTAAATGTCGATCCACACAGCGATAGATAAAGTAAGCGATTAGTTTGCCCTTCCCAAACCCTAGCCGACCCCTCCCTCCCCCTTTCCTCCCCACTCCCCAACCGGCCGCCACCCCTCCCTCTCCACCTCTCCACCTCCCTCTCCACCTCTCTTGCGCACCTCTCCACCTCCCCACCACCTCCATTGCTGCTGGCCAAGGAGGAGAAGGAGCTCCATGTAACATCCCAATTTTGGGCTTGTGTTTCAAATGTAAGAAAATGAGTAGAAATTAAAACTTTTTCTTACATCATGTGTTTCCCGTTTGTATTGGACAAGTATTGTACAAGACTTATGGAAATGCAAAGTCACAAGTCTTTTGATACAAATCCTGTTCCTTCGAAAACATTCTTGTCAAATGTTTTGATCATCCTCTGGAAATATTTTTCCTAAGTTCTTGGGATGGTATGTGACCCCTCTGAAAAATTTCACAATTTTTAGAAATTGTTTGAATATTTTTGGAGGGTAGTCAAACCTGTTTGACTCTCAGTCAAACATTAAAACAGAGCCTTGCAGAATTTTGGGAGATTTATTCACAGTATAAAAACCTCTGAAAATTTTACACAAGGTTAATATCTGAGTTAGCAAGCTCCTGTAAAATTTTCATAATTTTTGGAGTTAATTTGCTATCTCAAATAAATCTTTCAAAGTCTCTGTTTTTATTTCAAAGTCAAACTTGGTTTTACTGTTACTCGGGTTCGAGTCGGACTCGGGCTCGAGCCAATTGATTCGGTCCAGTCAACTAACTGCACCGAGCCACCCTTTCAAAGCGCGTGTGCGATATCAGCCGTTGGATTCAGATCGCGTGGCCCACGTTCGTGTGAGCATTCGGACCCTCCGGTTACATTAACAAATTGGGACCGTTGGATCTCGATCCAACCGTCCGTATTCTGAGGGCAACCGGATGTCCGCGAACTTCGTTTAATCGTATTGTCCGTTTTTAATCCAACGGTCGTGGTTTGTCTTCTGTTCTTCTTCCTCCTCGGCTTCTCGTGCGCGCGGCAATGGCGAGCGAGAAAGCGAGAGCGGCGTGATGTGTCACCTCCACGTTTGCTTTTGTCAACGTCTCTCTGTAATGCATTTAATGCGCACCAGGCTTTCTCCTCCATTGTCACCATGCTCACTTGCTCCCATCATTTCGTGGTCTATGGCCGTAGCATGAACCGAGCCCACCATGGACTCGGGTTCTTGCTCGAAACCCTAATCCTTTCCCTATATATTGCCCCTCTAGGTCCTCCTGGTGTTCTTTTACACCACACCTTGCTCCTCTCTGTGTTTGAGCTCAAAACCATCTCAAACCTTCAATCCACCATTGTTGACCCGAGTGCTCCCATGGCGGCCTTGGTGTCCAGTGGTTCATCTTCAACATTTCTTGCACCCTTTTGAACTCCTCAACCTCCTTTATATTTCCCCTAACTTGATTTTGGGTTGCATTCACAGGAATCGCTCAATTTTAAGTTTGGAGATTTTCGGTTGATTTCACCCCCTTTCTTCTCGACTCAGGTAAGTGGTTCTTTTGCAATTATTTGCTTTTGGAGCCTCTTTGAGCTATAATGAAGTGTGGGGATGATTTGGTTCCACTCGTTTTGCTCGAACCTCATCTTCCACTTCATCTTCTTCGCTCAGGTGGACTTCATCGTGTTCAAGTCTTCCCGCCATCTTTGAAGCTCCTCTCGGTTAAGGTAGCTTCTATGTAGTCCCTAGAAGTCATGGCACTCGCTTTCGGACTGCGTGGAGCATTTTGCTATTTTCATGTTTTCTGAAAATGGCTCCATCTTGTTTTCCGGCTCGTGGCGTTCTAGACCTCCACCGCGGCGAGGTCATCATCGTTGGGACCGCAACACTATTGCGAACCCATTTTGATAGTTTGTGGCGCCGCCGCATGGCAGAGTCGCGGCGACAAGCGTGGTAGCCACTCGGGACTTTGCGGCCGTAGCTCCGTTGTCGTCAAATAATTAGGACACGATTAATGCCCAATCATTAGTAGTGTTAATGGTGTCTTAATCGGCCTAATGTCTCAGCGACTTGTGGGCGTAAGCCTCAAATCGAAAACGAGAAGTCGTTATGGCTGATTTTGGGTTATTTATTGCTAATCATCATTAGCAATAAATGTGTCGAAATTACCTTTTGAGTCAGCGGCGGTGGGTCCACGTGCCTTTGTGCGTGTGTCAATTTCGCATGTGTGACTCTCGATCCACCGACATGCGGCCCACGTGTCGATATTCGGTTGCACTTCAATCTTAGACCGCCGTCCATTTTGCGATCTGCGGCTCGGATCTTGTATGCATTCGGACCATCGGTTCCCTCATCATCTGGGACCGTCCATCTCGTGATCTGCGGTGAGATCATGTGTGCAATCGGACCTTCCGGTTAGATCGGGTTACGAGCGTTCATCTTTAGATCTGCGATCGTGGTTCGTCGAGGTGTCGCATCCTCGGTTGCATGCGTCCTCGTGAGCCGTTGGATCTTGATCAACGGTGGGCTCCGATTAGGTTTGGCGGCGGCTTATTTGTTTTGGCGCGTGAGCCGTAGGATTTTCGATCAAGGGTGGAGAATGGTCCACGTCGTTTTCTTTTATTAGGGTTGTTCTGTATGTCGGTAAGTATTTGTTTAACAACTGAAAATGATGTAAAAACTTTAGAAACTCATAACTAATTCATTTTAACTGCTTTTTAGTTAATTCCAACTGTAACAAATCATGTTATTATTTTAGTTTATATTAAAAATGGATTTAAGCGTGTTCGATGTGAGAAAAATTGTATAACTAGGAATAACTTGATTTCTGTCATTTTGGAATATTCCAGAAATAGTTTTAACATTGAAAAATGCATATCTTTTTCTGTATATCTGATAATTGTATGATTTTAACCTTGATAAATTTGTTATTAACTAAACTTTAATCTAAAAATGGTGATAGGTCTAAATCAGCACCAGAAAAATATGTTAATGGATTTAACCTTATTAATAGCAATTAAAAATTCATTTAATATTGTAATAGGCACCAATAATTCCCTGTAAATTCTAAAAATAGAAATTTGATGTTAGGAAATCCCTCTGTTATCATACTATAATATGGAATGGGTTTTTGCACAAGTTTATACTTCTGGATAGTGCATTATGTTAGTTTTGCATCTTAGAAAAATCATAACTAAATCATTTTAACTCCAAATGACCTGAAATTTTATATGGGTTACCTCTATGCCAGTAGGTAGCTACCATAAAAATTTCAGCTTCAGAACCTTTCTAGAAAATGTTTTTGCTACAGTGCTAATTATGGCCGAAAATGTGTTTTTAGGCAATATCTTTTGCACCACAAATCCAAATTAGGTTTTCAGTTTCTATGTCTTGGTATATTCGTATTTCACCTTGTGTATAAGTTTAAATCGCATTTGGATAATTTTTGCTTGCTCTTTTGTTAAGTGTTGCTAGTCTTATTGGTTGTTCTTGGTTCTTTTTGCCTTTCGCTTAGGGTTCGACATTTGCGGTAATCCCGAGAGCGACCCTCCACAACAGTTTGAGCAACAGCAAGAAGGCAAGCAGTTTGATCATGTTAATCCCAATATTTTAAGTATTTATGTTGATTGCAAATTCTATGTATGCATTGCTACTTTGTTTTAATAGTTGGCCTAGTAGATGCATTTCCTTAGCAAATGATTATCCTCTACTACCATGAGCCTAGGTTACTTGCTGTGATTTAGAGTTCGTGGATGGGCTCTTGTCACTTAGTAGTTGCGAATTAATTGCTTAGCCATGCGTAGCTTCGGTAGAAATGGGCGGTTATCGACTTGTCGATAACCTTGATCACACAAAACTTATTATGATTATGATTTCCACCTTGTGCCATGTCTACTTATGAAAACTAAAACTGAAAGCAAAATGATTTAGACTTGGGCACAATGGTATGTTGGTGTGATTTTAGGTGTGGTGGAATGGTGCTGAGTCAACAAGGACCGAACATCTTGTTACACTAAACCAAGCATTTTAGCGTGCTAACCACATTAGAGGGTATGTGACCTCTCTTGACTTAGTACTTTGGCGTGTATTGCCCTCGGGTGCAGGAGGTCGCGGGAGGGATGGTGTTGGGAGCATTGTAGTGTCGAAAGACTTCACCGTGATGGGATTTGTTGTCTTTCGGCTTGCAATGTAGCGTATGGTGTTTCTACCCATACTGAGCGGCTCGTGGTTGATACACAATATTGGAAAAAGTCTCGTAGGACTTAGCCGTGCGACATACCTTCGGAGTGTGCTTTGTGGCTTAAAGGCGTCTGCAAGTGTGGGTACATTGGTACACCCCTGAGGTTAAAACTATTCGAATAGCCTCGTCCTAGGTTATGGACACGCTTGGCAAGGTCTTTCAAGAGTTAGACTACAACCTTTTAAATTAAAACTTGATGGGTGAGTACGAATCGGGATTAGTGCTATGTTAATAGTGACTATGGGGATAGTCACTTCCAGTGGTTACTTGTATGTACCTTTACTTACGCTACTTTGATAACAAAACAGATTTGCAAACTTGCTTTTAAATGTATTACATTATTGCAAATAAAGTTGGCTTTATGCAAAATGAGACATACAACCTCCACCTAAATAAGCTTGCATGTAGTTTATGAATAGGTCGCTATTCCACACGTCGATCTTGCGGGTACAAAGACAATCTTTGTACTCGGTTGCTATGCTTAATTGTTTTGTTGCAGAGGAAGAAGGTGAGCACGAAGGGCCTCACTTTTGCGAGTGTGTTGTGGTAGCTATGGGCGACTAGCTTGGCGGCCCGGTCGGTTGCCTTGTGGGTGTGTGGCTAACCGGTCGACTTTTGTTCTAGCCATCTTATGGCGCTTTTGCTTCCGCTGTCATTCTCGTTTTGTCTATTTGGCCGGTCGGCTCTCTTTTGTAATAACTTTACTTTATGTATGTCTTTGTTGAACTTAGTGATAATTGTTGTATGGAAATGATGTATGATTTTGTGTTGATGTGCATATGCGGCAATTCTGGGAAGCATATGTCCATCGAGGCTTAGAATGTTTAATTAGTAATGCTAGAACCATTTGGAGGTTAAGTGTTACTAGTTAAATATTCCGGGTCCTCACACTCCATTGCAGCCGGCCAAGGAGGAAGAAGAAGGAGAAAAGAAGAGAAGGAGGAAGAAGGAGAGGGAGAAGAGAAGGAAGAGAGGAGAAGGAGGATCGTCTTCGGGGGCTGATCATCGTCGTTCAGCACGTCGTCAAGGGTAACGAGATGTTCTTGTAGGGTAATTAGTCTTGGAAGAGTTTTTGGGTTAATCTTTGGTTAGACACCAAGTTCACCCAAATCGATTAACAGTTAGAGAGTTATGATTTTTCTAAGACTGCTGTTCCACTGCTCTGTCAGTAATTAGGCAGTTTGTAGAAAACCGATTAAAAGTGATGGTTAAATTGGAAATCTGAGAACCCCAGTATAACGAAAGTTGTAGATAATCCTTCCAGCTTTCAGGAAAACTAGAGATCATGGAATTCGGACGAACGTAGAGAAAGTTATGATAATTTCATTATTGCTGTCCAGAGACCCGACGCGAGAATGGATACTCTGTTGTTTAGTTTGGTAGGGCTAGTAAAGGGCCGAATCAGAGAACCTCACCAACTAGGTTTAGAAGGGGAATTCAATAACCTTTTCAGATTATCCAAGATCACTCCATTTGGATTTCTGTACATTTAGTTATGATTTTTCGAAGGGCTGTTCTCTGGAAAAGAAATCGGCACCGACATTAGAGTTGGGGATTGCGTTTAGTGGACGATGTACTCATTCTGTGTTTATGATTTTGTTATTAGACCTTTATGGTAGCCTTAGCTTGTCTCAATTGTATGTCCAGGTGTGGGTTTGGCTCCGGGAGCAGTACCTTATTCCCGACATCCACCTTCGCACGGTTGAGGCAAGTGCATTGTTGTTTGAATGATTGGCTATATTGTGTGTTATTTGATATATGGTGGCATAGCAAGATGGTATACTTGATGAATGTTTAAGTATGGTTATTGCTCAAATGATGCTCATGCTTTACTATGGTTAAGTGTTGTTGTCTTTTGGTAAAATTGATATTGATTGGAAGATGAGCATTTGCATATTGAGAGCATATTGAGGCTTGATCACGCGGTGACCAAGTATGTTTCCCTTTGAGAACCCCATCATAAATGTGACGGGCCCGAGATCCCCTCACTCGTGGAGTGTGGCTTGAGGTCCCCGTTACTTGCGGAGTAACGGGCAATTGGTCCCTGTGCGTGCGCGCACAAGCATGGGTATGTGGCGGCGGTCGCATACTCTGCATTACCGGTGTAATGCACACAGAAAGTTAAAGATAAAGGTTCCTTGAGCATTGCATTTGCATATGAGATGTATGATGTTGATCTTCTTTATATGTATGTTGATGTTATAGTTTCGTTATGTACTTGCTGAGTCTGTGGACTCACTCTTGCTTTTATTGTTGTTTTAGGTACCCGAGCCAAGAATGACATGCATGGGGGAAGTAGACTGCTAGTCACACACATACCACATGAACTAAATAAAGTTGAATGTTCTTCAGAACGAAGTTGATTTTAGAATATTATATTTTGTCTTATGCTATGGATTGTTGTAATAATGATGAGTAGTGGATCTTCGTATCTCTCTAGTTTTGTTGGACTCTTAGCATGTCATTGTTTATCTTTTGATGTCTTTGGATGAATGTTTTGATTATTATTTGAATAAACTGTGTGTTAGAACCTCCGTGTAATTAACTTTACAAGGGAGGTTCTACCGAAATTTATTAGGATTGTCTAGTTTAGAGTTACTAGAGTTTGTTTAGTAGCATTCCAGGCTCATGTCGGGCTGGGGTGTTACATTTTATCCACTCGTGCAGAAAAAACCCAAGCACTTGAACGAGCGAAGAAGACTCTCGAGTTTGAGTGTGGCCAAAAGGCAGCCCTTGTATTCGGCCTTGATGAGAAAATCATGGCTCTTAACAAAATGATCTTTGATATGGGATCAGGATCAAGCTTGCCTTCTTTACGAGATCCAACGGAAAAGATGAACTATTTTTGTCAACTTCTGGAAGATCTCAAAGGCCTGCTCAAAACTATGAGGGAAAACCATACCCAGACAATGAAGGAAGCTATTGTAAATGGAGTTGGTGTTGCTTTAGCAAAACTAAAGGCTTCCGACCCCTCTGTTAATCTTAAAGCTGTGGAAGAGGACTTCGATTGCTCTGAAAGTGAAGCAACAAAACTTCTCAAGGAAGTAAGACCTCTCGGTGAGAAAGTTGCTGAGGAAATGGAAGTTGGATCTCCATCACGTAGCGACCAGTCTGGTGGTCCCAATATGTAAATGGATGTAATATTTAGAATATTTAAAATAAAACTTACCTTTTACCAAAGAAGATCCTGCTTTGCCTTATCAATGTTGTTAAATACTCATATATCTCCTAGCCCCCGACTGCTTATGTTAGTAGAGATGAACCTTACTAAAAGAAAGCAGTAGACCAAGAATTTGAGTAATAACAATGACCATGGTAGGAGTGCTGATAATGTGTATGACAGGGATCCAATGAATACTAGGAAATCATGTGGTCGGAACCAGCTTAAGATTTCGACTAGGCTAGATCTTGTCCATTATCGAATACCACTTGTAGTCTAAAGATATAACAAAGACTGGATTTGTTGATAAGAAGATATGCATTAAGAATGTATGCAAAAAAGAAATGAAGAGATAAGTACTGTTGTTTAGAAAATATTCGGATCTGGTCGTATCGAATCTCAAGAACTGAAGATTTGTAAAATATTTCGCAAACGTGCTCATGATCAAATCCATTGCGGCGAGGATCGTAGGAAAAGGACCGTCACTAGAAGCTCCTTCCGGTGGCGGGACCACGTGCAGAGAGGAGAGACTTGACCGGGAGGCTTTAGTGTCGACCGATAGCCAAACTTGATTAGAACGAGAATGTTGAAATAAAATAATGATCTTCAAAATTCAAGAAAGAACGAAACCGAGTAAACTGTCTGAATTGGTACTCCTTATACTCATTTGTTTTCTTTTAGAAAAGAATATGTGGTCGTGCGTGCGCATTATTGAAGTAATGATCACGACGAAAACCAGTGTGGTCGGTGACATTTAAGTCAGCAACCATGAGTAGTGAGATCCCTTGTAAAAGGAATATCGTAGAGAATGAGTGTCTTCTCTGACCAACCAACAAAAAATAGCATATAACCAGATGCAACGAATAATAAGTATAAACAACCATACTTATCGTTTTGGAAAAAGGAAATGCATCTTTATTGAAATATGAAAATGAAATAAATACAGGAAATTAAACAAAGAACTTACGGAATTGATCAATATTCCAAGAATTAGATAAAATTTGCCCACCTGACATAGCTAATCGTACCGATCCTGGTCGGGTGACTTCGACCACAGTGTATGGACCTTCCCATTTAGGTGAAAGTTTGTTGCGACCCACTTGGTTTTGAATTTTTCTAAGAACCAAATCACCTACGGCAAGGCTGCGAGGTTGCACCTTATGACTGTGGTACCGACGCATGGCTTGTTGCTAGATTGCTGATCGTAGCAAAGCTTGATTTCGTCGTTCTTCAAGGAAATTGATGTCGTCAAGTCGTCGTTCACATTGATTACTTTCGAAAAAGCAATCAGTTCGAGCAGAACCAATTTTAAGTTCTGGAGGAAGCATGGCTTCAGCTCCGTAAACCATAAAGAATGGTGTTTCACGGTCATACGACTAGTTGTGATGCGAACGGCCCATATCTGAAGGAAGTTCTTGAACCCAAGCCCTTACCGTTGAAATGGCGGTGAAAACTTCGTCGTTTGATTCCTTGCATTATGATACCATTGGCTCGCTCAACTGCTCCATTGCTCTGTGGATGAACAACAGAAGCGAAATGTATCTTGATACCTAGGTCTTCACAGAATTCCTGAAAATTGCTGCTCGAGAACTGGGCACCGTTATCGGTGATTATACGACTGGGTACACCAAACCGTGTAATCACGCTTTTTGTTAGGAACCTCTTGGCGGCCGGTTGTAATTTTACAACGGCTCGGCTTCGATCCATTTAGTGAACGTGTCAGTCATGACGAAAAGGAACTCAAAGCCCCCGGGTACTCTTGGGAAAGGTCCCAGAATGTCTAGTCCCCAGGTTGCAAAAGGCCAAGAAAGATGAATTGTTTGCAAAGCTTGAGGCGGTGATGTACTTGTCGGCCGTGGCCCGACATTATACGCGCCGTCACGAGCTCTTTTGCATCATGAAGGGCGATTGGCGAGAGTATCCTTGCCTAAAGGCTTTACCAACCAAAGTTACAGCAGGAATGATGAGCTCCACAGACTCCTCCATGAATTTTGGTTAGCAATTTAATGCCATCGGCGAGATATGCATCTCATCAACACTCAGTGAGATCCTCGTTTGTACAAAGTGCGTTCAATGAGAGTGTATGATTTGGCTTTTCGTGCTATCGATCAGCCTTTACATAATCTTATGGAATTAGGTCATCTTGAAGATAATTGTAGATCGATGTCATCCAATCTCTCTAGTGATCGTGATGGCGCCAACCCATTATCGAACTGTGGAGCATCCATGTTTCTGAGAATCAAGGTGTGCAACCTCCTTGCGAACATCTATGTCCTCGGAAGGCTCGACTACAGGGTGAATCGAGTTTCTCGAGAAAAACTCTAGGCGGGACGGATGTCCTTGTGGAAGCCATCAGGGCCAAGCTGAGTGCGCGAAAGTTTTCCTTTCTAGGAATGTGTTGGATCTGGCGAAGAAATGCTTTTGAGTTTCGTACTTCGCCAGATATGATGACATCTTGGTACTAGAGCATTGATACTCTTTCCTACTTGATTCGCTACTAGTTGAGAATCGCCTTTCACTAGCAATCTGCGAATCACGGCGAGCAGCTGCTCGAAGTCTGCCGATAAACCTTGATTACGCTACATTGTTAGTAGCGAAAAGTTAAAGCGAATAGCGTACTTTATTTGTTCGCGGAGGGGAAATCAAGGCGACCCGACCCGAGCCATGCAACATCAAGGAACCATCGAAGTACATTGTCCACTCGTCGTGGTGCTCGTACTTGGGCCCTTGGGTGGGTTCAGGGTTTGTCCATTCGGCAATGAATTCTGCTATTGCCTTGGACTTGATTGCTGTCCGTGGGACAAAATGGAGATCGAACGCCCCAAGCTCAACCGCCCATTTTGATATTCGTCCTGATGACTCCCTGTTTCCTAGGACTTGACCAAGAGGATATCCAGTAGGTACGACCACTTTGTGGGCCTGAAAATAATACCTTAGTTTCCTTGAAGCCATAAGGAGACCATATAACAACTTTTGTACCTACGGATACCTTTCTTTTGGTCCATGTAAGACTTCGCTGACGTAATATATTGGTCATTGAACATGGTCTCGTTCTACGACCAGCACACCACTAACCGTTTGTGGTGTTGCAGCCACGTAAAGTAGCAATGTTTCTCCCAATCTTGGAGAAACTAAGATTGGAGGACTCATAAGGTACCGTTTTAATTCTTCAAAGGCGCTGCTTGCTTCTTTAGTCCAATCGAAACTCCCATGTTTCCAGAGAAGCTTAAAGAAAAGTAGTCCTTTTTTCGCCTAACTGTGCTATGAAACGACTTAACGCTACCATACAACCGGCTAACTTCTGAACTTCCTTCTTTGTGGTTGGATCGCGCATCTGATCGATGGCGGCGATTTTTGTTGGATTTGCTTCAATGCCTCTAGCCGAAACTAGGAACCCAAGAAGCTTTCCCGACGAAACTCCGAACACACATTTCTCTGGATTTAACTTAAGGTTATGACGTCTTAAGTTATTGAAAGTGTCTTGTAGATCTAGAATATGATCGCCAGCGTTGATGCTCTTTACGACCAGATCATCAACGTATGCTTCAAGATTCCGACCTATTTGAGGGCTAAAAGATTTTTGCATCAACCTTTGGAATGTTGCACCAGCATTCTTGAGACCAAATGGCATTTTTACATAGCAGAAAATACCATATGGAGTGATGAAGGAAGTTTTCTCTTCATCTTCTTTACTCATATTAATCTGGTAGTACCCTGAGTAAGCATCTAAAAAACTTAACAACTCACACCCAGAAGTAGAGTCTACAAGTTGATTGATGCGAGGAAGGGGAAAGTCATCCTTTGGACAAGCTTTATTAAGATCTGTAAAGTCAATACACATTCGCCATTTCCCATTGGCTTTTCTAACCATTACAGGATTGGCGAGCCACTCTGGGTGGTCGACCTCACGAATGAACCCAGTTTTGAGAAGCTTGTCAATCTCCGAATTGATTGCTTCTTTTCGATCGATCTGAACGCCGTAGCTACGCTTGGCCGGTTTTGTTAGGTCAGAGCTAGCCTATGCTCGATCACCTCCCTGGGGACTCCGGGCATGTCGGACACCTGCCAGGCGAATACGTCTTGATTAGATCGGAGGAAGGAGACGAGTGACTCTTCCTATTTAAGGTCGAGTCCTGCTCCGATCAGTATCTTGGCACCCTCTAGAGAAGTACTTCCGTCGAGTTGTACCTCTTTTATCTGTTCGGAAGGTTTTGGTGTCATCTTCGGTCTTGAATTCTTGACCTGCATGTTAATGGTGTTAGTTCCCCTGGTCGGGAGTTCATCGACCAGTTCTAAACACTTCCAATCGCATACGTAGGCTATCTTCTGATCACCTCGGACCGTGATTACACCTTTTGGTCCCGGCATTTTCAAACTCTGATAACCGTAGTGCGTGGCTATCAGGAATTTTGCTAAAGCTGGACGACCAAGAATTGCATTGTATGCAGTCTCGAAGTTCACCACATCAAATGAAATTTTTTCTGTCCGGAAGTTGTCGGGCTTCCCGAACGTAACTAGTAGGGACAAGTGTCCTATTGGCTTAGCGGTAGACCCAGGAACTATGCCATGAAAGGCATATTTCACTGGTTTTACCTTAGATTTGGGAATCTGCATGTCTTCCAAAGCACTTGCAAATAAAAATATTCAAAGAACTACCCCCATCTATCAAAACCCGATTAACCTTGCAGTTATTAATAGTAGGCTCAACGACAATCGGAAACCTACCTGGACGAGTGTGGGGACCCCGGTTTATTCGGTTTGTACTGTTTAACCATCCACTTGGTCCTAACAGTACAAATCAAATAAACCAAGCCTCGAGATATGTATGCTTCCCAGAAATGCAGCATACACACCCCGTTACAAAATTATGCACCAATTCCATACATCACAATATAACAAGTCTAGCAAAAGACGTACAATATAGAGTTATTACACGAGAGGGCCGACTGGCCAGCAACAACAAAGTAACATTAACAGCGGAAGCAAAGTGCCATAAGATGGCTATAAATAAAATCCAACCGGTTAGCCATAACCCACAAGGCAACCGACCGGGCCGCCAAGCTAGTCGTCCAAACCACAGCGATTCTCACAAAAGTCGATCCCTTGGGGATCCACTTCTTCCTCTGCAACAAAACATTAAGCATAGCATCGAGTACAAAAATTGTTTTTGTACTCTTAAGACCGACGTGTGGAATAGCGGACCTATCATTATACTACATGCAAGCTTATTTAAGTGGAGGTTGTATGTCTCTTTTACACAAAGCCAACTTTATTTGCAATAATGTAATACATTTAAAAGCAAGTTTGCAAATCAGTTTTTAATGTTGAAATAACAGCGGAAATAAAGATAAATACAAGTAACCACACGAAGTGACTATCCCAAAGTCACCACAACATATACGAATCACGATTCGTACCACCCATCAAGTTTTAATTAAAAGTTGTAGTCTAGTTCTCACGGGCGTATCCGAGCGTGTCCATAACCTAGGGCGAGGCTATTCGAATAGTTTTAAACCTGCGAGGGTGTACCAATGTACCCACACTTCAGACCGCCTTTTGCCAAGCTATTAAGCACACTTCCTTTGGTATGCATGCGGCTAAGTCCTCTGAGCGTTTCCAATGGAATCGTTAATTAAAAGTCGCACGTATGGGGTTAACCCTTAGTGACCAGCCGCGAAATGAGCCACTAGGACCACACGTTGTGGTGGAGTCAAGCAAGCCGGAGTCAATAGTTACTAGCCGGACATTACAAGACCCGGTCGGGTGGAGGACCTAGAAAGGAACCACCCGGTCACGCCTTTGTGATCCTTTTTCTCTATAAACTACTGACCGCGACTCATTAATTAATGCCTCCCAAAGTACTAATTCAAGAGAGGTCCCATACCCTCTAGTGTGGTTATACGCAAAAATGCTCGATCGGTGGCGCAAGTAACTCGGTCCTTAATGACCGGGCACCATTCGATCACACCCAAAAGCACACCAACATACCATTGTGCCCAAGTCTAAATCATTTTGTTTTCAGTTTTAGTTTTCATAAGAAGACATGGCACAAGGCCAAAATCATAAGTGATAATAAGTTTTATGTGATCAAGGTTATCGACAAGTCGATAACCGCCCATTCTACCGGAAACTAAGCATGGCTAAGCAATTAATTAGCAAACTACTAAGTGACAAGAGCTCATCCAACGAGCTCTAAATCACAACAATAACCTAGGCTCATGGTAGTAAAGGATAATCATTTGTAAGAAATGCATCTACTAGGTAAACTAACGACAATAGTTTAACACAAACTAGCAATGCATACATAGAAGTTGCAAACAAAATAAATACTTAAAATAAATGGGATTAACATGATCAAACTGCTTGCACTGGCTGCAAATGCTCAATTTGTTGCTGAGGATCACTCTCAAGGATAACACAATCGTCGGAACCTACCGAAAGAGCGAAAAAGAATCGATAAGAACGAAGAACACCAAACAAAACTCAAAGCAAAATACATCCAAATCCCAAGAAATTTATACAGCAGTTAGGGGTTGATTTTAGACAATTTTAGAAACAAGAATTACTTCATTTGGACTAAGCATGAAAAAGTTATGACTAATCTAAGTTCTCTCACTGAAAAATCATAATTAAATTAATTTGGTTACTGTTCATGGTGAAAATTTCTAGAATGATCTGGAATCTGAAATTTTTATGGTAGGTAGATAAGGTCATCTAACAACGGCAAAACTGAGTTTGCACAAATAGGAGTTGAAATTAAATAGTTATGATTTTCTAAGTTCTAAAACTAGTAGATCATTAATTTGGTGGCAAGGATCATATGAAGACCTACTCTAAATTACAGTACATTCCTAGTAGGTTTTAACAAAACTTAGTTTGCTCAGTTTGGAAATCTGAGAAAAAGTTATGCATTTACAAATTTCAATGAATTTCTAAACAACTATTTTCACTAAACAAGATCATGCAGTTTAAATCATTTTCTGCTACAAAGCAGTGCCTAAATTCATTTTCAACTAAAGTTCATACTCTATGAGCTACAGCAATTGGAATCATTCAAAGCGGAGCTAAAATGACAAAGTTATGCTCTTTTGAAGTTGGAAACATTAAAAGACTTAGAAAGTTTGAGCTCTCGGGAGGTCCGGATGAGCGAGAAAAAGGAGAGGTCGTGGGCGTCGATCTTTCATCGCACGACCCACGGACCTCGAAGCATAGTGCACACAAGACCTCCTCCGCACTAGGGAGTGCGGACCGTTGAGATCGGATCCAACGGTCACGACGGCATGCATGCAGCGCGCACGCAAAGGAGGTCTTCGCGCCTGCAGAGTCGTCGTGACCGTCGGATCAAGATCTGGCGGTCCGATCACTAGGGAGGTCTAGAGGTCAACGATTGAGCAGACGAGATCTTAGCGGCTCGAGATCTCCTTAGGAGGTCTGGGCGGCTAAGATCAAGCGAGGAGGTCCTTAACGGTCAAGATCTCACGGGGAGGTCTGAGCGGTTGGGATTTAACCGAGGAGGTCATGGATGGCCAAGATCTACTCGGGAGGTCCTAAGCGGCGGGGTTTCAAGGAGGAGATGCGGGCGGTTGGATCGAGCCTAGGAGGTCTGAGCGGTCCGATCGAGGCGGAGGAGGTCAGAAGGCTAAGGACTTTCAAAGGAGATCTAACGCTCGGATCTAAATCAGGGAGGTCGTGAGCGGCTAGGATTGATCTTAAGAGGTGCAGCGGGGTTGTCGTTATAGAAGACCGAGGGCGGCTTTTTACAAAGAGGACCCAGGGTGGTCTGAGGTGGTCTTTGCAAAATGACCAAGGAGGTCTTTTGCAAAGAGCGACCAGGGTGGTCTTGATAAAAACGGCCAGGGTGGTATTTTGCAAAGAGGACCTCGGAGGAGGTCTTTGCGAGAGGACCCCAAGGTGGAGGGTGATCCTAACGATCGGGATTTAACCTACGGCGGTCTTTAACGGCGGGATTTGAGATAAAGGGAGGTCCTTTGCGCACGGGGAAAGATCTAAGCGGCTAGGATTTAGCGGGGTGGTCCTAGGCGGTTAGGATCAACTCTAGGGAGGTCTGGCGGTTATAGTTTTGCAGAGACCGAGGATCTAACGGCTAAGAGCTAATCACGGGAGGTCTTTTAGGCGGAGATTACTCTAGGAGGTCTTGGGACTTAGAAATTTACACGGAAAAACCTTCTACGACCCGGATCGACTTGGGGTGGTCTTAAGCGGTTAAGATCTAACTAGGGAGGTCTTACACTTAAGGGTTTTCACGGAAAGGATCTAAAGGTCGGACCTAACACAGGAGGTCCTCAATGGTTGAGATGCGCCGAGGAGGTCGGAGGAGTGCCGCGGCGGGGCGATTCACCGGAGGCGGAGGAGATGGCGGCGCACGGATCTCGATCAACCAACAAAAAGGAGAGGTTAGGATAGGTTCGCACGAACCACAAGGTGGTCCGAGAACCACGATGGGGCGGAGGAGGCTTACGGGGGTGGAGAAGACAGCTCCACCTACGGCCGCAAAACCGAAAACCCAAATCCATTTGCTCTGGGAGGCAACCAAAAGAAAGGTTAGGGCTCCGCAGCGACGACCAAAGGTGTACAAAGGGTAAGAATAGTGCAAGAGGTCCACTGGAACACTGTCGTCCGAGGAGAGCCCCGGCTCGAAAATGGCGGGCGAGAGGCACTCGGTGGTTTCGCACCAAACTAACCACGAGAGGAAGGCTGGAGTGCGGGGATGTGAAGGAGCTTGAGGAGGACCTCGGAGGTGCCCAAGTAGCCGGGCGGCGAGCTCGAGGCGAAGGTTTAATGGCGATGGGACAAAGGGTTCGCCGCGCGAAAGCAGCGAGGCGGGAGGCGGTAAGGTCGAGCAAAGCGACACGATTGTCAATCGAGGGCTCCGAGCCGTTGCGGGGCCCCAAGTGGCTGGACACGCCGCCACTCGCTGCGACGCGCACGCTCGCTCTCGGCGGAAGAGGAAGAAGAAGAAGAGAAGAGGAGGTCGGGGTGGTGCGTGGCGTTGGATTTCAAATCAACGGCTCACACGAGGACCAGTCGAGCTCGGTGCGGCCTAGTGACTCGACTCGGCGAGTCAATTGGTGGGTGCGACTCAGTCGAGTCGGACTGAGACCTAGGGTTCAAAATTTGAGTCCCAACAAGAGCTGACCTTAGGAGAATTATTTGGGGCAGCAAACTATCTCCAAAAATTATGAAATTTTTACAGAATCTTGCTAACTGAGTTTAAGACCTCGTGTAAATTTTGCAGAGGTTTTTGTGCTATACATTTTCCTCCAAAAATTCCACAAGGTGCGGGTCCACAGTTTGACCAAATTTTGAATAGGTTTGGTGGCCTCCAAAAATATTCAAACAATTTCTAAAAATTGTGAAATTTTCAGAGGGCTCCAAACCAACCCAAGAACCAGGAAAAATATTTCAGGAGATGATCAAGAGGTTTGACAAGATTGTTTTGGAAGACAAGATTTTCGATCGAGTGATTTGTGACTTGTAATCCCATAATTCTTTTGCAAGAATTCTTTAGAACATACAAAATTTCAAGATGTAAGAAAAAGTTTTAATTTCTACTCATTTTCTTACATTTGAAACACAAGTCAAAACTTGGGATGTTACAACTCTCCCCCTTACAAAAATCTCGTCCAGAGATTTGACTTGCTCAGAAAGATAGAGGGTAGTCGTATCTTGTGGTCTTTACTGTTTCCAAGTAGCTTCATCCTTAGAACAATTCGACCACTTGAACTTCAAGGAATTGAATGGCACGATTCCCAAGACAAGGAGCTCAAGCAAGGGACCGGCACAAATCTAGGTTCGACTTGGTAGAAAATGTGCCACTTTAGTCGACACGGGAACTTATCAAGTCCGGATATAGCAAGGATTGACAAGCGAGAGATCTTCCTCGATTTTTGAGGCGACGGTGCAAGATCGTTGTTGGTGGTGGAGCGACATGCGGTTAATTCCGCCAACAACGGAATCTCACCGCTAACTAGCTATGCGAGTCATCCCTCCCGACTAGCTTCTTGGAGGAACCAAGGCCATACTCGGTTGGTGGAGCAATTTGTCGGTTACTCCACTAACGAATGGGGCCTCGGCTTGATAACTAGCTATCTGAGTCATCCCTCCGTAGCGATTGATTAGAAGGGCTATGGAATTTAGGGCACGAATTTGAGGCAATACCAAGTAGGTGATGCCCAAGGATGTATAGGGACAAAGGGTGTCACTCAAGTCAAAAGACCGATGACAACCGGATGGTAGCCTTCTTCTTGGGAAAAAGCGGGTAGGCTAGCAAGGCTTGGTGAAACCGAGATGGTGCTAGGCATCGGTGATGGAGCAAGATGAAGATCACCAACACGATCAAAGATAGCGATATAAAGGCGAGATGCCTCGAATCGAATAATACCGTATCGTGGTAAGAGTAAACAAGAAGCGTACCCAACATGGCGTCGGCGCCTCACGAACTTCTTGACGGAGATGGAGTTGACTTGATCATGAACGACCTTCCGCTCTCGATGCTTCACGGGCAAGCTGTTGGCGTAATGCCCTTCTTGTGACAAAAGAAGCACGTGACAATGGCCAGATCGCGGGGGCCACCTTGCTGCTGGACCGCAGGTGCATGAGACTGAAACACGGCCCGCGGAGGACGAGGGGTTGTTGCATTCTTCTTAGGGCAACTATGCGCATAGTGACCCTGTTATTCTGAAGAAACAAGTGGCATCGCCATCTGTTGGCGCTTGGGCGATCCTTTAGCTTCTTCTTTACGGCCCCGGCAACTCACGGGATTCTCGACCGTGTCGAAAGTCGGGAAGGTATAGGCGGTAATTTGTCCTGCGGCTCCACGGACAAATCATCCAAGAACTTCTGCAGTGCGGAAGCATTGGCGATTGCGATACTTGTAGATGACCGAAAAAGCAGTCGCTGAAGCTTTAATGACCTGGCGATCACCAGGCTCATGCTACACTCATTGGGATAGTGAGTGCTTCCTCGCAGAGAAAACAAGTGACTTTGGCGATCGGACGGTTTAGGCGGTGGTCTTCATCACAATTTGGGCAAAGCGTAGTACACTCGCCGTTGCGGTGTCCTTCCTCACCACAGCCGCGGACCTTGACCTTCCGGGGTTGCAACCTTGGCGACATGGCTCTTTTACCATGGTCACCACAAAAGGGGAGCAAAAACCATCACAATGTCGCGGGAGGCGCTTGCAATCCTTATGCAGGCGGTTGGGGCGGGAGACCTTCATCGGCCGACTTGCGACCTAGTCATTCTTTGGTCTGTCCGGACGATACCTTACGAAGAGATGGGTTAGTGCGAACCCGAATACTAGAAAGCGAAGGGGCGGAAGAACCACCAAGGACTTAGGGGTCTGCTGAACATTAGGGTGGGAATAGATACTAAGATGGACAAGGATCAAACCCAAAGCTTAAGGCAAGGAAACAATAAACCACTAAGAGATGAACTCAAAAACAACCACAAAATCAGCACAAGGTCTCAATCACGAGATCAACTTCACAGTACGACTAACTCGTATGGAGCAGACGAGCAATCGGTTTAGGAAGATAAATTTCAGAACCTAACTCAAGTCTTAGTACCCCTAGAAAGCGGGAGACACTACCAATATAGTGTTAGATACTTAGCCAACTAGTATCACATCTTACCCTCTTATTTCCACAGTTTTAGTTAAGTTATCTTCTCATTATCTACCTTATTTAGAACCTTTGAGCTTGCTGTCCGGAAATTGGCGCTTGCTGTCAGATTTTGCATCAAGCTCTAGTCGAAATTCACCATTCGAAGCTTCAAAACCTTGTAGAAGGGCAGCCAACACTTCAATTTGCCAAACTCATTGGTTCCCAAACCCAACTTAAACGATAATGACTATCTTTTGAAAGAAGAAGAGGAAAACAACTTTTAAAACTTAAGTTAGAGCGAGATGAGAGAAGAAAGCTAAGATAGGCAAGGAGTAAAATCTGAGAACTACTTAAATTCTCTTAAACCATTTGGCGCTTAAAAATAAGTTTTCAAAGTATCCTAAAGACGACCAAGCTAGGGGTTTCTACGGTCGGTATGGCTCGATACCAACTTTGTGGGGACCCGGTTTATTCGGCTTGTCTTGTTTAACCATCCACTTGGTCCTAACAAGTACAAATCAAATAAACCAAGCCTCGAGATATGTATGCTTCCAATGCAACATACACACCCGTTACAAAATTATGCACCAATTCCATACATCACAATATAACAAGTCTAGCAAAAGGCGTACAATATAGAGTTATTACACGAGAGGGCCGTGGCGGCAACAACAAAGTAACATTAACAAGTGGAAGCAAAGTGCCATAAGATGGCTATAAATAAAATCAACGGTTAGCCATAACCCACAAGGCAACCGACCAGGGCGCCAAGCTAGTCGTCCAAACCACACGATTCTCACAAAAGTCGATCCTTGGGGATCCACTTCTTCCTCTGCAACAAAAACATTAAGCATAGCATCCGAGTACAAAAATTGTTTTTGTACTGCAAGATGACGTGTGGAATAGCGGACCTATCATTATACTACATGCAAGCTTATTTAAGTGGAGGTTGTATGTCTCTTTTACACAAAGCCAACTTTATTTGCAATAATGTAATACATTTAAAAGCAAGTTTGCAAATCAGTTTTTAATGTTGAAATAACAGTGAAATAAAGATAAATACAAGTAACCACGGAAGTGACTATCCCAAAAGTCACCACAACATAGCACGAATCACGATTCGTACCACCCATCAAGTTTTAATTAAAAGTTGTAGTCTAGTTCTCACGGGCGTATCCAGCGTGTCCATAACCTAGGGCGAGGCTATTCGAATAGTTTTAAACCTGCGGGTGTACCAATGTACCCACACTTGAGACCGCCTTTTTGCCAAGCTATTAAGCACACTTCCTTTGGTATGCTGCAAGCGGCTAAGTCCTACGAGACGTTTCCAATGGAATGCGTTAATTAAAAGTCGCACGTATGGGGTTAACCCTTAGTGACCACCGTGCGAAATGAGCCACTAGGACCACACGTTGTGGTGGAGTCAAGCAAAGCCGGAGTCAATAGTTACTAGCCGGACATTACAAGACCCGGTCGGGTGGAGGACCTAGAAAGGAACCACCCGGTCACGCCTTTGTGATCCTTTTTCTCTATAAACTACGACCAACGACTCATTAATTAATGCCTCCCAAAGTACTAATTCAAGAGAGGTCCCATACCCTCTAGTGTGGTTAGCACGCAAAAATGCTCGATCGGTGGCGCAAGTAACTCGGTCCTTAATGACCGGGCACCATTCGATCACACCCAAAAGCACACCAACATACCATTGTGCCCAAGTCTAAATCATTTTGTTTTCAGTTTTAGTTTTCATAAGAAGACATGGCACAAGGCCAAAATCATAAGTGATAATAAGTTTTATGTGATCAAGGTTATCGACAAGTCGATAACCGCCCATTCTACGGAAACTAAGCATGGCTAAGCAATTAATTGCAAACTACTAAGTGACAAGAGCTCATCCAACGAGCTCTAAATCACAACAATAACCTAGGCTCATGGTAGTAAAGGATAATCATTTGCTTAAGGAAATGCATCTACTAGGTAAACTAACGACAATAGTTTAACACAAACTAGCAATGCATACATAGAAGTTGCAAACAAAATAAATACTTAAAATAAATGGGATTAACATGATCAAACTGCTTGCTGGCTGCAAATGCTCAATTTGTTGCTGAGGATCACTCTCAAGGATAACACAATCGTCGGAACCTACAGAAAGAGCGAAAAGAATCGATAAGAACGAAGAACACCAAACAAAACTCAAAGCAAAATACATCCAAATCCCAAGAAATTTATACAGCAGTTAGGGGTTGATTTTAGACAATTTTAGAAACAAGAATTACTTCATTTGGACTAAGCATGAAAAAGTTATGACTAATCTAAGTTCTCTCACTGAAAAATCATAATTAAATTAATTTGATTCTGTTCATGGTGAAAATTTCTAGAATGATCTGGAATCTGAAATTTTTATGGTAGGTAGATAAGGTCATCCTAACAACGGCAAAACTGAGTTTGCACAAATAGGAGTTGAAATTAAATAGTTATGATTTTCTAAGTTCTAAAACTAGTAGATCATTAATTTCGGTGGCAAGGATCATATGAAGACCTACTCTAAATTACAGTACATTCCTAGTAGGTTTTAACAAAACTTAGTTTGCTCAGTTTGGAAATACTGAGAAAAAGTTATGCATTTTACAAATTTCCAATGAATTTCTAAACAACTATTTTCACTAAACAAGATCATGCAGTTTAAATCATTTTCTGCTACAAAACAGTGCCTAAATTCATTTTCAACTAAAGTTCATACTCTAACAGAGCTACAGCAATTGGAATCATTCAAAACGGAGCTAAAATGACAAAGTTATGCTCTTTTGAAGTTGGAAACATTAAAAGACTTAGAAAGTTTGAGCTCTCGGGAGGTCCAGATGAACTGAGGAAAAAGGAGAGGTCGTGGGCCGTCGATCTTTCATCGCACGGCCACAGACCTCGAAGCATAGTGCACACAAGACCTCCTCCCGCACTAGGGAGGTCTGGACCGTTGAGATCGGATCCAACGGTCACGACCAGTGCATGCACAGCGCACGCAAAGGAGGTCTTCGCGCCTAACAGAGGTCGTGACCGTCAGATCAAGATCTGGCGGTCCCGATCACTAGGGGAGGTCTAGAGGTCAACGATTGAACAGACGAGATCTTAACGGCTCAGATCTCCCTTAGGAGGTCCTGGACGGCTAAGATCAAGCGAGGGAGGTCCTTAACGGTCAAGATCTCACGGGAGGTCACGAGCGGTTGGGATTTAACCAGGAGGTCATGGATGGCCAAGATCTACTCGGGAGGTCCTAAGCGGCGGGGTTTCAACGAGGAGGAGATGCGGGCGGTTCAGATGGCCTAGGAGGTCTGAGCGGTCCCGATCGAGGCGGAGGGAGGTCCAGAAGGCTAAGGACTTTTCAAAGGAGATCTAACGCTCGAGATCTAAATCGGGAGGTCGTGAGCGGCTAGGATTGATCTTAAGAGGTGCAGCGGGGTTGTCGTTATAGAAGACCAGGCGGCTTTTTACAAAGAGGACCCCGAGGGTGGTCCTGAGGTGGTCTTTGCAAAAATGACCAAGGAGGTCTTTTGCAAAGACGACCGAGGGTGGTCTTGATAAAAACGACCGGGGTGGTATTTTGCAAAGAGGACCTCGGAGGAGGTCTTTTGCGAAGAGGACCCCAAGGTGGAGGGTGATCCTAACGACTGGGATTTAACCTACGGCGGTCTTTAACGGCCAGGATTTCAGATAAAGGGAGGTCCTTTGCGCACGGGGAAAGATCTAAACGGCTAGGATTTAACCGGGGTGGTCCTAGACGGTTAGGATCAACTCTAGGGGAGGTCCTGGCGGTTATAGTTTTCGCAGACCAGGATCTAACGGCTAAGAGCTAATCCTGGGAGGTCTTTTAACGGCGGAGATTACTCTAGGAGGTCTTGGGACTTAGAAATTTACGGAAAAACCTTCTACGGCCCGGATCGACTTGGGGTGGTCTTAAGCGGTTAAGATCTAACTAGGGGAGGTCTTACACTTAAGGGTTTTCACGGAAAGGATCTAAAGGTCGAGACCTAACACGGGAGGTCCTCAATGGTTGAGATGCGCCGAGGAGGTCGAGGAGGAGTGCGGCGGCGGAGCGATTCACCGGAGGCGGAGGAGATGGCGGCGGCACGGATCTCGATCAACCAACAGCGAAAGGAGAGGTTAGGATAGGTTCGCACGAACCACAAGGTGGTCCGAGAACCACGATGGGCGGAGGAGGCTTACGGAGGCTGGAGAAACAGCTCCACCTACGGCGCAAACCCGAAAACCCAAATCCATTTGCTCTGGGAGGCAACCAAAAAGAAAGGTTAGGGCTCAGCAGCGGCGACCAAAGGTGTACAAAGGGGTAAGAATAGTGCAAGAGGTCCACTGGAACACTTTGTCGGCCGAGAGAGCCCGGCTCGAAAATGGCGGGCGAGAGGCACTCGGTGGTTTCGCACCAAACTAACCACGAGAGGAAGCTGGAGTGCGGGGATGTGAAGGAGCTTGAGGAGGACCTCGGAGGTGCCCAAGTAGCGGTGGCGAGCTCGAGGGCGAAGGTTTAATGGCGATGGGACAAAGGGTTACGCGCGCGAAAGCGAGCGAGGAGGCGGTAAGGTCGAGCAAAGCGACACGATTGTCAATCGGAGGGCTCCGAGCGTTGCGGGGCCACAGTGGCGATCGACGCTCGCTCACTGCGCTGCGCGCGCGCGCTCGCTCGGCGGAAGAGGAAGAAGAAGAAAGAAGAGGGAGGTCGGGGTGGTGTGAGCGTTGGATTTCAAATCAACGGCTCACACACGAGGACCAGGTCGAGCTCGGTGCGGCCTAGTGACTCGACTCGAGCGAGTCAATTGGTGGAGTCGACTCAGTCCGAGTCGGACTCGGACCTAGGGTTCAAAATTTGAGTCCCAACAAGAGCTGACCTTAGGAGAATTATTTGGGGCAGCAAACTATCTCCAAAAATTATGAAATTTTTACAGAATCTTGCTAACTGAGTTTAAGACCTCGTGTAAATTTTGCAGAGGTTTTTGTGCTATACATTTTCCTCCAAAAATTCCACAAGGTGCGGGTCCACAGTTTGACCAAATTTTGAATAGGTTTGACTGGCCTCCAAAAATATTCAAACAATTTCTAAAAATTGTGAAATTTTTCAGAGGGGCTCCAAACCAACCCAAGAACCCAGGAAAAATATTTCCAGGAGATGATCAAGAGGTTTGACAAGATTGTTTTTGGAAGACAAGATTTTCGATCAGAGTGATTTGTGACTTGTAATCCCATAATTCTTTTGCAAGAATTCTTTAGAACATACAAGAATTTCAAGATGTAAGAAAAAGTTTTAATTTCTACTCATTTTCTTACATTTGAAACACAAGTCAAAACTTGGGATGTTACAACGAGTTGAAGGAATGGGGCAGTCTTCTTTGCTGAAGGAGATTATTGTATCCGACCACCTTGAAGGTTTAACGGTGATCGAAGATTCGGTAAGGTTGACCTCTCGCTCCATGGCTTTCAGGTGACGTCTGGACTCGTATGAAGAAGATCCGCCGAAAATCACATCAACGGTGTGCTGGGGTTCTTGGTACTCCATCTCGTCGTCACCATCTTTGTCCTTCTTGGAGCTTGTTTCCCCGAGCTCTTGAATCGATGGGAGTGGTCCTTTACCTGCATAATAATCTTCCAGCTTCTTTTGCCAAGCACGACAATTGCGCAAATCGTGTCCTGCTTGCTGGTGAAGAGGACACCATTTTTTATTTTTCTTGTAATCATTGGTCGAAGCCTTAGCCTTGCCACGACCAGAATAATCTTTTCTTCCTTTGGAAATTTTTTCAGGAACAGCAAGAACCTCTTTGTCGTTGGCTCTACCATGCTTCTTTTTCTTGAGAGTCTTCTTTTGTTTCTTTTCCGTCCTATCTAAGCCAAGTTGGGGAATTGTAACATCCCAAGTTTCAGACTTGTGTTTCCAATGTAAGAAAATGAGGAGAAATTAAAAACTTTTCTTACATCTTGTATTTCCTGTATGCCTTGGGCATTTGTTGTAAAAGAACTTATGGAAATACAAATTCACAAGTCTGTTTACCCAAATCTTGATCTTTCCAAAGGCATTCTTGTCAAATATTATGATCATCTCTGGAAAATATTTTTTCTAAGTTCTTGGGTTAGTGTGTGACCTCTCTGAAAAATTTTACAATTTTTAGAAATTGTTTGAATATTTTTGGAGGTCAGTCAAACCTATTCAAATTCTGGTCAACCATTGGTCCAGAACCTTGTTAAATTTTTGGAGGAAAATGTATAGTGCAAAAACCTCTGCAAAATTTACACAAGGTCAATAACTCAGCTAGCAAGCTCCTGTAAAAATTTTATAATTTTTGGAGTGAGTTTGCTACCTCAAATAAATCCCCCAAACTCCAGATCAGTTTGGAAACCAAAGTTAGGGCTGAGTCAGACTCGGGCTCGAGTCAGACCCGAGTCCGACCCAACCATCTGGCTCGGCCTAGTCAAGTCACCAGGCTGCACCCGAGCTTGATCCAGGTCCACCGTGTGTGAGTCGTTGGATTTAAAATCCAACGCTCACAAGCCACCCCGAGCTCCTTACATTCTTCTTCTTCCTCTCTCGCCGTACGCGGCGTGCAGCGATGGCGGTGGCGATCTGCGAGCCTCCGTCGCATCGTGGGACCCGACAACGGCTCTGAGTCTCGCTTTTGCCCATGTCAGGTGCAGCGCTGACCTCCCCTGCCTTCCCTCGTTTTCTCGCGCGGCAGAACCTTTTGTCCCATCGCCATTAAACCACTGTCCTCGAGCTCAGTCAACTCTGAGCTACATGAGCACCTCCGAGGCTTTCCTCTAAGTCTCTTCCACCTCCAGTCGCCCTCCCAAACCGTTCTCTGTAAGGTTGAGCGCCAAATCTCACCTTGAGCTCATTTCGCCATTTACGGCGCGTGAGCTCAGCAGCGACAGGTCCTCGGTGGTTCTTTCGCCCTTGTCTCACTTCATTTGTGGACCTCTTGTTGTCGCAAATCCTCTCCCTAACTCAATTTGGGTTGCATTCTCAGGAACCGCCTAATTTGAAGTTCTTGGATCTTCGCGGCCGAAAGTGCTCCCCTTCGTTCCCATCTCCGGTAAGACCTTCTCCGTTCAATTCTTTGGCCCTGGAGCACCTCCAGGCCATCGCATCGTTACTCTGACCATTCTTTGTACCTTGCGTTGCTCAGGGCACCTGGTCGTCGTCATCTCCTTCACCTCCGGCGTCGGTCTCCACCGCTGGGTCTTCTCCGAGTTCCTCTGGTCCTCCTCTGCACTCAGGTGAGCTCACTTGGGACCAGTTGAGCTTAAGGACTAGCTAGTTTAGCTCGGGGTGAAGCTTTTTGCTGTTTTCCGATTTTGCCGAAAACCACCCTCCGCTCTTCAACGGCTCGCCGGCGTTCTAAGCTAGCTCCGCCGTTGAGAATGGTACCCTTAGGTTCGTAATAGTTTTGTGCATGTTTCGGTTTATTTGGCTTGCGCCGCCGTCGTTTAGATCGCCGGCGACGAGCCGGAGACCTTGACGTCAGGTTCTGTACCCTTGTCGCGAAATCTACAAGTCCCCAGACCTCCTTGGGTTAATCGTGGCCATCCACGACCACCCCAGGTTAGATCCGAGCCTTTGGCTCCTTTCCGAAAAGCTTAAGCCTCTGCACCTCCTCCTAGATGTAATCTCAGCCATTTAGGACCACCCCCAGTTAGATCTGTACCGTAGAGGGTTTTCCGTGTAATTTCTAAGTCCCAGGACCTCCTTGGATCTATCTCGGTCGTTAAAGACCTCCTAGGATTAGCTCTTAGCCGTTAGTTCCCGGTCTGCGAAAACTATCAGCGCTAGGACCTCCCCTTGAGTCGATCCTCACCGTCTAGGACCACCCTGGTTAAATCCTAGCCGTTTAGATCTTTTTCCGTGCGCAAAAGACCTCCCATGGTCATTTTGCAAAGACCACCCTCGGGGTCCTCGTTGTAAAAAGCCACCCCTGGTCTTTTACAAAGACAACCCCGCTCAGGACCTCTTAGGCTCAATCCTAGCCGCTCACGACCTCCCCGGTTTTAGATCTGAGCGTTAGATCTCCTTTGTAAAATCCTTAGTCTCAGGACCGTTCAGGACCTCCCTAGGCCTAATCTGAGCCGTCCAGATCTCCTCCCGTTAAAACACTGCGAGGACCCCAATTTATTTGGCTTGTAATGCTTAACCAACCAACTGGTCCTAGCATCATAAATCAAATAAACTGAGTCTCGAGATATGTATACTTCTGCATAACGATATACACCTCACAACAAAATTATGCATCAACTCCATTCCAAACATAGAGTCCAAACAACACACTACCAAACGGAAGATAAACAAATAGTAGAATTATTACAGACAAAGGCCGACAGGCCACAAGATACAAAAATAACAACAGAAAGACAGCGGAAGCAAAGCGCCATAAGATGGCTATAAACAAAGCCAATCAGCGTGCCTCAAACCCACAAGGCATCTGACCGGACCGCCAAGCCTAGTCGTCGCCCACGAAACGGCAACACAGCTCACAGAAGTGAGGCCCTTGGGGCTCACCTTCTTCCTCTGCAACCAAAAACATTAAGCAAAGCACTTGAGTACAAAGATTGTCTTTGTACCCGCAAGACTGACGTGTGAACTAGCAGACCTGTTCATATGCTACATGCAGGCTTGTTTGGTGGAGGCCATATGTTTTATTTGCATAAAGCCAACTTTATTTGCAATAATGTAATACAGTTTGAAGGCAATGTTCGCAATTCATTTTTAATGTTGAAATAACAGTAAAAGTAATAATAACAAAAGGGGAAAGAAAAACAACCTAGAAGTGACTATCCCAATAGTCACCCCAACAATAGCACGAATCCCAGATTCGTACCACCCATCAAATTTTAATTTAAATGTTGTAGTCTAGTTCTTGGGGCGTATCCGAGCGTGTCCATAACCTAGGGCGAGGCTATTGAATAGTTTTAACCTGCGGGGTGTACCAATGTACCCACACTTGCATCGCCTTTAAGCCAAAGCACACTTGGAAGGTATGCAGCACGACTAAGTCCTCGAGACTGTTTCCAATATTGTGTATTAACTACGAGCGCTCGTATGGATAGAAATCCATACGCTTACATGGTAAAGCCGAAAAGACAACTACCCACTCGGGATAAAGCTTTTGGACAACTACCATGCTCCCACCTCCATCCCTCCTGCGACCTCCTGCGACCGGAGCCAATACACGCCAAAGTACTAGGTCAAGAGAGGTCCCATATACTCTAGTGTGGTTAGTACGCAAAATGCTCGATGCGGTGGCGCAAGTAACTTCGGTCCTTAAGCGGCTGGGCACCTTTCGGTCACACCCAACAGATCACACCAACATACCATTGTGCCCAAGTCCAAATCATTTTTGTTTTCATTTTTAGTTTTGCAGATAAACATAGCAAAAGCTGAAACGTAAAGTCATAAATAATTTTGTGTGATCAAAGTTACCGACTAAAGTCGATAACCGCCCAGTTCTACCGATAGCTAAGCATGTCTAAGCAAATTGACCCGGATCTACTAAGTGACAAGAGATCATCCAGCGATCTCTAATCACAGCAAATAGCCTAGGCTCAGGTAGTAGAGGATAATCATTTTTCCTCTGATTATGCATCTAAAGGATTAACTAACAAATTTAACACAAATTAAGCGATGCATACATACGGTTGAAACAAAATATTAGACTTCAAAATATCGATTTAACATGGTCAAACCGCTTGCATTCGCCTTTGTTGCTCGAATGCTCAACACATTGTTGAGGATCGCTCTCAGGGTTACCGCAAATGTCGAAGCCTAACGATCAAACAAATAACAGCAAATAAGAACGAATAACACCGACAAAACTCAAACATTCAAAATACAAACACCAATCCATACACAGAAACTAGACCATCAATAGGAACAACAAAATGGCTGCTACAGAGATGATTTAAATTAGACACGCTTTCATGTGTTTGATCTACCCACTCACTTATTTACTAAGCTAAGTCACAAAATCAATCCTCTTATAAGTTTTAATCCTTTGGCAGATTTTGATGGTGATTGTGTGCACATCTATTAACTAAGCACCAAGTTAACACATCAAAACAACTAGCTACTCTAAAACAACTATTATCGATGAGATCACAGAACCTACAAGAAGCTATTGAACACTAACTAGTCAAGTATCCAACTATGAGATGCTAAACAAAATTTTCTATCTAAAAATTGTGAAATAATTCAGGGAGGTAGATAGGATGATCAAAATGATAGGAAAAATAATTTCAGAGGATGATCACAAGTTTGAAAGCCAAGAATTTGTTGACAACAATTTCCAATCATAAGAATTAAATTCTAAAAATTGGAAATTGCTAAGGAAAATTTGGAAAACTTCCAAATGACTTCATGAGATAACAAAAGTTTTTATTTCTCCTCAAAATGTTACATTTGAAATACAAACCCTGAGTTAGGGCTGTTACAAATCTCCCCCCCTTACAGGAATCTCGCTTGAGATTCGATCCAGCTGGAGAAGAAGGACGGGTAGTCTTCTCGGAGACGATCTTCCCGCTCCCAAGTGGCTTCATCCTCGGAGTGATTCGACCACTGAACTTTAAGGAACTTGATCACATGGTTCCTTGTTCTTCGTTCAGCTTCTTCGAGGATACGGACGGGGCGCTCACGATAAGACAGATCTTCCTGCACATCGATATTTTCCAAGGGCGTTTCCTCCACAGGAACGCGAAGGCACTTCTTCAATTGTGACACATGGAAAACATCATGCACTCCTTCAAGTGTAGCTGGCAATTCTAGTTTGTATGCAACAGCTCCCACCTTCTTGATGATGCGATACGGCCCGACATATCGAGGAGCTAGTTTGCCCTTGACACCGAAACGAAGATGTCCCTTCAAGGGTGAGACTTTGAGATACACAAAGTCATTGGCCGAAACTCACTCACGACGACGCCGTCTGCATAGCTCTTACGCTGGGTGAGCTACGCGCAAGTGCTCACGAATCAACTACACTTGACTTTCAGCCTCATTGATGGAATCTGGGCCAAAGAACTGCCTTTCACCAGTTTCTGACCAGTTCAACGGTGTCCTGCATCGCCGCCCATACAAGGGCTCAAATGGTGCCATACCGAGACTAGCCTGGAAGCTGTTGTTGTAAGAGAACTCGGCAAGCGGTAGGCACTTCTCCCAATTCTTCCCATAGGAAAGAACACAGGCCCGGAGCATATCCTCTAGCACCTGGTTGACGCGCTCCGTCTAACCATCAGTCTGAGGGTGATAGACTGAGCTGAAAGAAAGACGGGTTCCCATAGCTTCTTGCAAACTGTGCCAAAACCGAGAAGTGAACAAAGAACCGCGGTCCGACACAATGGTCCGGGGCACACCATGCAAACTCACAATGCGGGATATGTAAAGATCTGCTAGCTGATTCACATCAATCTTCGATCGCACTGGAAGGAAATGAGCCACCTTCGTCAATCGATCAATGATAACCCATAATGCATCCTTCCCCGAAGGAGTACGGGGTAGACCAGTGATGAAGTCCATGCCTCGTAATCCCACTTCCATTCCGCAGTGCGGCAAAGCTGCAGAAGACTGCTGACGGCGATGCTCGGCCTTGACGCGGCAGCATATGTCACATCTGGCAACGAACCTGGCAATCTCGCGCTTCATGCGAGTCCACCAGAATCTCTGACGCAGATCTTGGTACATTTTAGTGGCCCCGGGATGGATGGACAAAGGGGAATCATGGGCCTCCTGGAGAATCAAATCCCGCAATTCCGGAACCTTTGGAACCACGAGACGCTGCCCAAACCATACAACACCGTGCTCATCCTCTGTGAAACACTTGGCTGAACCATTCTTGATGTTCTGCTTGATTTTACCCACGCCAACATCTGATTGCTGTGCTGACTTAATTTGATCCACCAAGGTTGGTTGCACAACCAAGGCAGCGAGGGAACCATGCTCGACCAAACCCAAGTTGAGGCAGAAATTGCGCAAGAAGTGCGGTTCTCGCTCTTGGATCATCAGAGTATTGCAATACACTTTTCGGCTAAGCGCATCAGCCACGACGTTGGCTTTGCCAGGATGATACTGAATACTCATATCATAATCTTTGATCAATTCCAGCCATCTCCTCTGCCTGAGGTTCAGATCTGGCTGAGTGAACAAGTACTTCAAACTCTTGTGATCGGAATACACCTCACAGCGGTTACCGATCAGATAATGCCGCCAAATCTTGAGTGCATGAACCACTGCAGCAAGCTCTAAATCATGGGTGGGATAGTTGAGTTCATGCGGTCTCAACTGCCTAGATGCATAGGCAACTGCCTTGCCTTCTTGCATAAGCACGCACCCGAGTCCCTGACGAGAGGCATCGCAATAAATATCGAAGCTCTTGTGGATATCACGAAGAGTAAGGACTGGGGCTGAAGTCAATCGCTGCTTGAGCTCCTGAAAGCTCTCATCACAAGCAGAGGACCACACAAACTTCTTGTCCTTCTTGAGCAATTCAGTCATTGGTTTTGCAATCTTGGAGAAGTTCTTGATAAAACGGCGGTAGTAGCCCGCTAAACCGAGAAAACTCCGCACATCGGTGGTGACTTGGCTGCCCCAAGATAGAACATCACTGACCTTGCTGGGATCCACAGCTATGCCTCCAGCTGAAAGAACATGGCCCAAGAATTCCACTTCCTTCAACCAGAACTCACATTTGCTAAATTTTGCATATAGCTGGTGCTCCCGCAATTTGCCCAAAACAATCTTCAAATGCTCAGCATGCTCTTCTTCAGTCTTGGAATAAATAAGAATATCATCAATGAAGACCACCACAAATTTATCCAAAAACTCCATGAATACTGAATTCATTAAGTTCATGAATAAAGCTGGAGCATTGGTTAAACCAAAGGACATGACGGTGTACTCGTACAGACTATAACGAGTAGTGAAAGCCGTCTTCGGAATATCTTCAGATCTGATCCTGACCTGATGATACCCCATTCTCAAATCAATCTTTGAGAACACAGGCTCCACCAAGCGATCGACAGATCATCAATGCGGGCGAGGATATTTGTTCTTCACCGTCACCTCATTGAGCGGACGATAATCCACACACATGCGCAAAGTCTTGTCCTTTTTCTTCACAAAGATCACGGACAACCCCAAGGAGATGGCTGGGACGGATGAAACCCTTTGCTTGGAGCTCACCAAGCTGTTTCTTCAATTCTTCTAGCTCATTGGGAGGCATCCGATCACGGCGCCTTGAAATAGGGCGATGCCGGTAGCAACTCAATGACAAACTCAAGGTCTCGAATCGAGGCATCCCGTGCAAATCTTCGGAAAGACATCCCAAAGTCGATACTATGGGAACATCACGATCTGCAAAAAGGCTGGCCTCGCTTCTAATGCACATAGATGTGGCCTCTGCAGCTGCGGCGAAAATTCAACCTGCTCGCCTGAAGGGCTGGTGAGATAGACAATCTTCCTGGCACAATCGATTTGCCCCAAGTGTTGGGACAACCAATCCATGCCAAGAATCACATCCAGACTTGCTGAACTGAGCAGAATAAGGTTTGCCAAAAATCCCACTCCTTTAACTATGATAGGAACATCCCGACACTGTAAATCAGCCCTCATTTCCGACCCCGGAGAGCGGATGAGCAAAGGAATCCCCAAAGGAACACAGTGAAGACCACTAGCAGCAGCAAATGATCTTGAAATAAAAGAATGCGATGCTCCAGAATCAAATAATACTGCAGCAGGACGAGAATTAACAAGAAGTGTACCCATCACGACATCTGGCGCCTCCTGAGCCTCCTCAGCTGAAAGATGGTTGACTCGACCGCTGCTCGTACCCTGGGCCTTCTGGATGATCTTCTGGTCAGGTGGGTGACCACTCCCCTGCCCGCGCCCTCCATTAGGACGAGGGGCTGCTGCAACATTCTGAGGGCAAGCGTTGGCGTAGTGGCCCTTGTTGTGGCAGCGAAAACAAGTAACCTCGGCCGCCGGATTGCGGAGGCCACTGCCTGCTTTGGATCAGCGCACGCGCGTGGCAAACACGGCCTGTGGTGGACGAGGAGCTGGTGCGGATGGCCTCGGCGCTGGTGGAGCAAAAGAACGGGTCCCTGGTGCTGGCCCAGCCCGGGGACGAGTGAGGCTGGTATGAGTAGACTGATGCGCCTCCCACTTGCGCTTACGGGACTCGCCCATCGCCTTAGCCTTATGCTCAGCAACAATGGCCTTATCTACCAAGGCCTGAAAATCAGAGAAGTCCACAATAGATAGCTTGTCTGCGGCTCCTCGGACAAGCCATCCATAAACTTCTCTGCTAGCCTCATCGAGCCACCTCCCCGGGCGTAACAGCCAAGTGATTAAACTTGTAGAGGTACTCCGTTACAGATTTGCGCCCTTGCTTGAGCGCGAGGAACTCTTTCTTCTTCAGCTTCATCAGGCCATCAGAGATGTGGGCCCGACGGAAAGCTGATCTGAACTCCTCCCACGCGACCATATGGCCGCGGGCTGCATGGCGAGATAGTTCTCCCACCATGAGTCTGCGCCCTCAGCCGTGGTGGGGCGCGAAGAGCGCCTTATCACGTGCTCGGCGAGCTATGTTGAGCTTTCGCCAACCATGCGCAGCCAATCATCGGCATCGAGAGGGTCCTGAGCGGGAGAAAGTCGGCGGCTGCGAGGAATTACGCAAGTCCCCATGTCCGGTGTCGCCACCACCGCAGGAGTGGAGGTATTCCTAGCAATAACCTCCAAGATGCGCGTCTGGTCCATGCGGTTTCGCTCGATCTGAGCGAGAACCTCAGCCATGGTCGGAGGAGGGGGAAGCTCCTCATCATGACCAGCCTGCTGACTGCCACGCGTTCTCCCAGCCATCCTGTTTCACTAAGACAATTTAGCAACAAATCTAACAGCAAGAAAGCCCAAAATTTACTAAAAACAGTCCAAAAACAAACACAAAGCAGGGTAAAGTCCAACCAGCAAAAATCAGACACATTACTACTCACTTTACATCTTACCCTATTATTCCCACAAGTTTTTAGTTAGATTAATCTTCCAAGGTTCTCCCAAAACTAATCCCACCGGATAAGTAACTATCTTTTGAAAGGAAAGAGAGAAACCAAGTTTTAAAACTCAAATTAGAGTAAGATGAGAGTAGAAGGCTAAGATAGATAAGGAGTAAAACCTGAGAACCTGCCTAGGTTTTTATAAACCCTTTTTATACTTTGAAATTAAGCTTTTTCAAAATATCCTAAGGATGACTATGCTTGGGTTACTACGGTCAGAATGGCTCTGATACCAACTTTGTGAGGACCCCAATTTATTTGGCTTGTAATGCTTAACCAACCACCTGGTCCTAGCATCACAAATCAAATAAACTGAGTCTCGAGATATGTATACTTCCCAGAAGCAGTATACACACCTCACAACAAAATTATGCATAAACTCCATTCCAAACATAGAGTCCAAACAACACACTACCAAACGGAAGATAAACAAATAGTAGAATTATTACAGACAAAGGCCGACAGGCCACAAGATACAAAAATAACAACAGAAAGACAGCGGAAGAAAAAGCGCCATAAGATGGCTATAAACAAAGCCAATCGCGTGCCTCAAACCCACAAGGCATCTGACCGGACCGCCAAGCCTAGTCGCCGTAAGCCCAAAAGCAACAACAGACTCACGAAGTGAGGCCCTGGGGCTCACCTTCTTCCTCTGCAACCAAAAACATTAAGCAAAGCACCTGAGTACAAAGATTGTCTTTGTACCCGCAAGACTGACGTGTGAACTAGCAGACCTGTTCATATGCTACATGCAGGCTTGTTTGGTGGAGGCCATATGTTTTATTTGCATAAAGCCAACTTTATTTGCAATAATGTAATACAGTTTGAAGGCAATGTTCGCAATTCATTTTTAATGTTGAAATAACAGTAAAAGTAATAATAACAAAAGGGGAAAGAAAAACAACCTAGAAGTGACTATCCCAATAGTCACCCCAACAATAGCACGAATCCCAAATTCGTACCACCCATCAAATTTTAATTTAAATGTTGTAGTCTAGTTCTTGGGGGGCGTATCCGAGCGTGTCCATAACCTAGGGCGAGGCTATTCGAATAGTTTTAACCTGCGAGGGTGTACCAATGTACCCACACTTGGATCGCCTTTAAGCCAAAGCACACTTCGGAAGGTATGCGCACAGCTAAGTCCTACGAGTGTTTCCAATATTGTGTATTAACTACGAGCCGCTCGTATGGATAGAAATCCATACGCTTACATGGTAAAGCCGAAAGACAACTACCCACTCAGGATAAAGCTTTTCGGACAACTACCATGCTCCCACCTCCATCCCTCCTGCGACCTCCTGCGACCCGGAGCCAATACACGCCAAAGTACTAGGTCAAGAGAGGTCCCATATACTCTAGTGTGGTTAGTACGCAAAATGCTCAGTACGGTGGCGCAAGTAACTCGGTCCTTAACTGACTCGGGCACCTTTCCAGTCACACCCAACAGATCACACCAACATACCATTGTGCCCAAGTCCAAATCATTTTTGTTTTCATTTTTAGTTTTGTAGATAAACATAGCAAAAGCTGAAACGTAAAGTCATAAATAATTTTGTGTGATCAAAGTTACCGACTAAAGTCGATAACCGCCCAGTTCTACCGATAGCTAAGCATGTCTAAGCAAATTGACCCGGATCTACTAAGTGACAAGAGATCATCCAGCGATCTCTAATCACAGCAAATAGCCTAGGCTCAGGTAGTAGAGGATAATCATTTTTCCTACAGATTATGCATCTAAAGGATTAACTAACAAATTTAACACAAATTAAGCGATGCATACATACAGTTGAAACAAAATATTAGACTTCAAAATACTGGGATTTAACATGGTCAAACTGCTTGCCTGGCTGCTGTTGCTCAGAATGCTCAACCTGTTGCAGAGGATCGCTCTCAGGGTTACCGCAAATGTCGAAGCCTAACGATCAAACAAATAACAGCAAATAAGAACGAATAACACCGACAAAACTCAAACATTCAAAATACAAACACCAATCCATACACAGAAACTAGACCATCAATAGGAACAACAAAATGGCTGCTACAGAGATGATTTAAATTAGACACGCTTTCATGTGTTTGATCTACCCACTCACTTATTTACTAAGCTAAGTCACAAAATCAATCCTCTTATAAGTTTTAATCCTTTGGCAGATTTTGATGGTGATTGTGTGCACATCTATTAACTAAGCACCAAGTTAACACATCAAAACAACTAGCTACTCTAAAACAACTATTATCAGATGAGATCACAGAACCTACAAGAAGCTATTGAACACTAACTAGTCAAGTATCCAACTATGAGATGCTAAACAAAATTTTCTATCTAAGATAGGATTTTAAAGATGCTCAGCTATTCATACTCCTAAGCATTACACCAAGATATTGCAAAGCTAACAAATTTCAGCATGCGGCTACTACAAAACCTTACCTTACTGAAAATACATACCACAAGTACAGAGGCAATACATCTAGTCCCATTAACAGCTTCATAGATCAAAAGCCAACAAGTGATTTGAAACCTATAGAGACTAACTAATTAACTTCTTGCTAAACACTACTTCTAAGGGAGTCATCAAGAACTAACAAACTTCAAGAGCATAAGCATGATACCCAAAATCAAATTACTGACAACAGAAAAATCGACAACAGAGAAGAACAAATACAGAGAACCAGTGACTACTTCCTTCCCAGCCTCAATTTTCCAATTAAGCTTAAGCATGTGAGTTACTAATGACCATTCCTAAAGTTGATTAGCATTTAGAACCTGGCTTAAGGGAGGTGGGGCCCACTGTCAGCCATAGGGCAAAACCGAAGAACAGAGGAGCTCGGGCGGCGCTGGACCTGGAAGTCGTCGCCGGCGGTGGAGGCGCGGCGAGGTGGGAACCAAGGCCAAAATGGGTCGCCGGAGGGCTCTGAAGGCGTAGGTGGTCTCGAGGCGGCCGGAGATGCACCGCGGCGGCGGCAGCGCGACTTCGGCGGCGGCGATGGGGTGACAAGGTGCGGCGCACGAGAGGAAGACGATGAAAACTAGTGCGCGCATGAGCATCGATGGGTTACCAAGAACTCATCGGTGTGCTCGGCGACGACGAGAGGCACGGAGTGGCGGCGGCGAGCTGCGGCGGCGCAAAGCGATCAACGGCAGCGAGCCTGAGGTGAACGAGAAGACGTGTGAGTGAGCGGAGAAGAAAGGTGGAGTCCAGGCGATGCTCACCGAGCAAAGAATCGAGTTGGAGCTCATCGGAGAAGATGCGGCGGCGGAAGAGGCGGTTTCGGCCGGACTTGGAGAAGAAAGCCCACGCGCAGCTCCACAGACGGTGAAACCCAAAATTTCTTGAGGGGTTTACTTCCCAGGGAGGTGGAACACACCGTGACGCGGTCGGCCGAGCTCGGAGATCACCGGAGCAGCAGGAACGCTCGGAGGCGTCGCGGCGACGCTCTCGGCTCCTGGAGCTCGGTGGAGAAGAAAGGTGATGGAGACGGAAACGAGGTAGGGAAAACCCTCGGTGGCTTTTGTAGGAGCAGGCGAAGGCAGCGAGGTGAGGCGGTGGGCGGTGAAAAGACCGGTGAGCCATGGCGGCAAAGCATGCATGCGGCGTGGCCGGCGAGCGCTGGCGGCGGTGCGCAGAGTGGCGCGCAATGACGTGGCGGGAAGACTGCGCAGTGGGACCGCTCTGTCAGCGAGAGAGAAGGGGGCGGCTCGAGTCGGAGTCTGGTGCGGTGCGACGAGTGGGTTTGACTCGATCAAGATCATATCGACCGTTGGATCTTACACGGACGATCGAGATCTGATAGAGCAATAGGACAGTCCGATTGTATACACAAACGTGGACCGTGCGATCTGCATCGGACGGTCACGAGAGAAAAGACTCGGGCAACGCAGCGAGCTGGCACGATCAAGCTGAGTGGCGCGGTCGGAACTTAAGTCGGGCTCGGGTTCGAGCCCGATGAATAGTGACTTCAGATTTGAGTTTAAAAGGCTGAGGGAGTTTGGAGAATTTTTCGAAATAGCTCCCGAGCTCCAAAATTTCCGAAATTTTTATGGTAGCTACTAGGGACAGATAATAACATTCCATAAATTTTCCAGAACTTTTTATGCAATGCATTGTTCTGCAGAAAATTCACAAGCTGCTGACCTAGGGTTTGACCAGAAATTCAAACTAGATTGACTTGGCCATTTGAAATAGCAAACAAAATCTAAAAATTGTGAAATAATTCAGGGAGGTAGATAGGATGATCAAAATGATAGGAAAAATAATTTCAGAGGATGATCACAAGTTTGAAAGCCAAGAATTTGTTGACAACAATTTCCAATCACAAGAATTAAATTCTAAAAATTGGAAATTGCTAAGGAAAATTTGGAAAACTTCCAAATGACTTCATGAGATAACAAAAGTTTTTATTTCTCCTCAAAATGTTACATTTGAAATACAAACCCTGAGTTAGGGCTGTTACAAACACTGTCGCATAGGACCTCCCCGAGTAGATCTTGGCCATCCAAGACCTCCTCGGTTAAATCCCAACCGTCCAGGACCTCCCTCGCTTGATCGTGACCGTTGAAGACCTCCTCCGTGAGATCTTAGCCGTCCAGACCTCCCTCCGTAGGTTTAGCCTTAGGACCTCCCCTAGTGCTCGGGACCGTCAGATCTTGATCTAACGGTCACGACCTCCGTTAGGCGCAAAGACCTCCTCTGCGTGCGCTGTGCATGCACTGCTCGTGGCCGTTGGATCTAATCTCAACGGCCCACGATCTCTCCTTTTCCTTCAGTTCTTTTGGACCTCCCGAGAGCTCAAATTTTCTAAGTCTTTTAATGTTTCAAATTTCAAGAGTGCATATCTTTGTCATTTTAACTCCTTTTTGAATGATTCCAGTTGCCGTAGCTCTGTCATCGAATGAACTTTAATCTGAGAATGAATTTAGGCACTGTTATGTAGCAGAAAATGATTTAAACAACATGATCTTGTTTAGTGAAAATGGTTATCTAGAAATTCATTGAAAATTTGTAAAATGCATGACTTTCTCTCTGTAATTGCAAACTGAGCAAACTCAACTTGTTAAAATTTATCTGTAGGCATGCTTTATTGTGAACTAGGCCTTGTCCTTATTTATGTTCCTGAAAAGTGATATATGCTAGTTTTAGAACTTAGAAAAAAATCATAACTCATTCATTATAACTCCAAATGTTATGAACTCAACTTTGCTCTTGTTAGGATGACCTTATCTACCTACCATAAAAATTTCAAGTTCCAGTTCACTCTAGAAAATTTCGTCATGAACAGTAACCGAAATTAAATTAATTAGGATTTTTCAGGCTGAGAGAACTTACTTTAGCCATATCTTTTTCATGCTTAGTCCAAATGAAGTGATTCTTGTTTCTAAAATTTTCTAAAATCAACCTCTAGATGTTGTAGAAATTTGATGGGATTTGGATGTTCTTTGCTGTTGAATTTCTTTTGGTGTTCTTCGTTCTTATCGGTTTTATTGCCTTTTCGCGTTAGGTTCCGAAGATTATATTGAATCTGAGAATCCTCCTCTGCAGCAAGAAAAAATCCAGCAAGGCAAGCAGTTTGATCATGTTAATCCCAGTATTTTAAGTATTTATGTTGTTTACAAATTCTATGTATGCAGTGCTAGTTTGTGTTAAACCATTGTCGTTAGTTGACCTAGTAGATGCATTTCCTTAGGCAAATGGTTATCCTCTACTACCGTGAGCCTAGGTTATTGCTGTGATTTAGAGTTCGTGGATGAGCTCTTGTCACTTAGTAGTTTGCGAATTAATTGCTTAGCCATGCTTAGTTTTACGGTAGAAATGGGCGGTTATCGACTTGTCGATAACCTTGATCACATAAAACTTATTATGATTTATGAGTTTCACCTTGTGCCATGTCTATTTATGAAAACTAAAACTGAAAACAAAAATGATTTAGACTTGGGCACAATGGTAAGATGGTGTGATTTTTGGGTGTGACTGGAATGGTGCCCGAGTCAATTAAGGACCGAACATCTTGTGAGTACCTGTTATCTAGGCAATTTGTGTGTGCTAACCACACTAGAGGGTATGGGACCTCTCTTGACTTAGTACTTTGGCGTGTATTGGCTTCGGGTCGCAGGGAGTCGCAGGAGGGTTGGTGTTGGGAGCATTGTAGAGTCCGAAAGGCTCCCCCCCGTAACGGTGGGTTGTCTTTCGGCTGGCAATGTAAGCGTATGGGTTTCTATCCATACGAGTGGCTCGTGGTTGATACATAATATTGGAAAACGTCTCGTAGGACTTAGCCGTGCCGGCATACCTTCTAAGTGTGTACGTGGCTTAAAGCGATCTGAAGTGTGGGTACATTGGTACACCCTGCAGGGTTAAAACTATTCGAATAGCCTCGTCCTAGGTTATGGACACGCTTGGGTAAGCTTTCAAGAGTTAGACTACAACCTTTTAATTAAAACTTGATGGGTGGTACGAATCAGGGATTCGTGCTATGTTGTGGTGGCTATTGGGATAGTCACTTCCAGGTGGTTACTTGTATGTATCTTAATTTCGCTGTTATTTTGACAACAAATCAGATTTGCAAACTTGCTTTTAAATGTATTACATTATTGCAAATAAAGTTGGATTTGTGCAAAATGAGACATACAACCTCCACCTAAATAAGCTTGCCTGTAGTTTATGAATAGGTCTGCTGTTCCACACGTCAGTCTTGCGAGTACCTTTGTGTACTCAGTTATCTTGCTTAAATGTATTTGTTGCAGAGGAAGAAGGTGAGCTTGTGGGGCCTCACTTTTGTGAGCTGTGTTGTGGTAGCTTGCGAGGCGACTAGCTTGGCGGCCCGATCGGTTGCCTTGTGGGTTATGTGGCTAACCGGTCGACTTTTGTTCTAGCCATCTTATGGCGCCTTTTGCTTCCGCTGTCATTCTTGTATAATGTTCTATTTGGCCGGTCGGCTCTTTTGTAATAACTTACTCTATGTATGTCCTTACTAGACTTGTGAATGTATGTTGTATGGAAATGATGTGTAATTTTGTGATGATGTGCATATGCTGCAATTCTAGGAAGCATATGTCCATCGAGGCTTAGAATGTTTAATTAGTAATGCTAGAACCATTTGGAGGTTAAGTGTTACTAGTTAAATATTCCGGGTCCTCACAAAGTTGGTATCAGAGCCATACTGACCGTAGAAACCCCTAGCTTGGTCGCCCCTAGGATATTTTGAAAACTTACTTTCAAAAGGTTTACAAAAACTTAAGGAAGTTCTCTGATTTTACTCCTTACCTGTCTTAGCTTGCTCATCTCACCTTACTCTTGATCAAGTTTTGGAAAAGTTGTTCCTGTCTTCCTTTCAAAAGCTAGCTATTTATCGATTAAGTTTGGTTTTGGGAGTACCATGAGGGTTGTAAATTGAAGTGTTGGCTGGTTGGAGTTGTGGATATCATAGGGATATGCTCATGATCTTAGGATGATGTGACAATTGGCAATGACGTTGAAGGTTTGCGGAAACACGGGTTTTCGGCAAAGTTCAGATTCTGTCAGGTCTCAGGCGGTCAGACCGGCCATGGTGGCGGTCGGACCGCCATGCCTCAGTGAATTGTCTTTGGTCCGACCGGCCGTCGGTCGTGATCGACCGATTTGGTAGCGGTCGGACCGGCGTCTGTTGAGCGATCGGACGGCAAGTTGAGTGACTTTGAGTTTGAGGTGAGCCAAAAATAGAGGTGTAGGCAAGTGAGGAGGTTCTCGCACTTGGTCCCATAATTTTGGAGCCTCGGTCAAAAGTTCTATTCGTTTTAAATTTCCGAGAGGTTGCGGATTTCAGTGTTGAAATTTTGGCTAAGTCCTTTTCTCGGCGGTCGACCAAACTTACATTGGCGGTCGACCGCCAAGCCAAAGCGATCGACCGGTTTTCACTTATGTCGTCAGCCCGTGTGGCGACGATGGTTGCTTGTTAGGTCAAGTTCGTGGATTTCATGGCATATGTGTTGCATGATGCATGTTTTGACTAACGTGGGTCAAGTTGTGAAGAACTTGTTCCCGAATTCGATTTGCTTGTCTATTGTTGTGTAGGTTGCTTGGTGGTCAACGACGGTCAACGGCGAGGATGATCGGGACTAGGCTTGGAGAGCGAGGTTCAAAACGATCGGCGATGCGGGTGAAGTCATTGGACTCAAGTATGGTGCAAGATGGACAAAGGTGACCGAACAGGCGATTCGGTGCGGCCGTTGAATCAAGCGGCGCGGGGTCGGTGCAAGTGCCATGGTGGTTTCGGTGAAGCCGGATGGGAGAGACTTGCCGACATGATGAGAGCCGTTGGATCAACCTACACGTGGCGAACAGCGAGTGCCGCTGTCTGGACTCGGTCTTCGGAGAAGGACGAGAAGGGTATTTTGGTAATCTTACCAAATATCGCCTTAGTGACCTTTGCTAACCGCGGCGCATGGCGGTGCGTGGAGAAGCGGATTAGGTCAAGAGGATATGAACACGGCGCTTTAAAATGCGTGCGTGTGTCACCCGTTGTTTTGGGCCTTAACGGAGCCCATTAGGAGACTCTTTTAGAAACCCTAAGCCTCCACTATAAATAGATGAGGAGGTGGCTGCACCTCGAACCTTTTAGATATCTAAACCCTAATTTGTGTTGTTAGGGGAGGAGAAAAGAGTGGAGGCGTTAGGGTTCTAGAGAGTTGGATTTTGATTTCGTGCTCATGTATTGAGTCTTTGTCCTCCATTGATGGAGTGGCTGTAAACCAATACCATATCAAATCAATCCAAAGAAAGTTTCTTCAAAGTGAGTTCATGTGCTTTCTTTCTCTCTATTTGATGATTTGAGTATTTGTTTGATCCGCGAGTTTTTGCTTAGTTTCTTGACGTGATCTAGCTTGCTGTGACGTGTGGGAATACATCTAGGATCATCAAGATCATTAATCATCCACGTGCAAGTTTCAAGATCATATTTTCGTTTTGACTCGGTTTTGACCTAACTTCGCTCAAACGGGAAAAGGTCAGAATCTTGGCAAGGATCATCACGATCGTTGCTTGGAATAGGTTCCTGACATCCTTAGGAAGGTGTGTGTCAAATTTCACGAAGTTTGGACGCACGAATCAAAAGTTAGATCAATTTGCGTTTCGGTTTTTCGGGCTGATTTTCCTGTTCATCGTGCTAGAGGTCAGACCGCCCACCTGAGAGGTCAGACCGCTAGGCAAATCGGTCAGACCGCCCGTGTGAGAGGTCGACCGCTAGGCAAAATATTCGACCCGATTTCGAGAGGTCGGACCGCCCATGTATTGAGAGGTCAGACCGATTCCAAAGGTCAGACCGATTTCTGAGCGGTCAGACCGCCCGAGACTTGGTGATAAGAGTTTTTGTAGGTTTTGCCTCGGGGTTTTGATTGGATTTAATACAAGTCTTCCGCTGTGCTTGATTGATTGATCTTCATAGTTTTCATAGCTATTGGAGTGAGATTCGTATTAAATTCGATCGTTTGTGAAAAAGTTGAGCGTGCTCCTATTCACCCCCCCCCTCGAGTCGCCTTTCCGGTCCAACAAGTGGTATCAGAGCAAGGTTTGCTCTTTTGTGGTCTTAACCGATCTTTGAGCATGGCGATTAGTGTGCCGACGTGTGAGCGTTTCCTTGCATCTTGGCATGATTCTTTTATCATTGATGTGAGTCATGACAAGACGTTTGAAGATGCAATAATGGTATTGTCGGTTCAGGAGGGTTTCTCCTGCGATATTTGTGGTGGTCTCTTTTGTTTTGGTTGTCCTAGTTTCAGGGATGAGATACGCCTAGAGCCCGAGGAGAAGGAGCCCATTGGCATATGTGCCGTAGCGATTGAGGATGAACGTGATGGAGAGTTTTTAAAGGATGATCATGATGATTCTTCCGAGGATGATCCCCTACTCGAGCTAAGCAAGGTGAGCAAAGAAAAACTCATTGATGGCTTGGGGTGATATGAATATAAATTGCATGCTCTTAGGAAGAAAATAAATTTGCTAGAAAGAGAAAAGGGTGATCTGTCTCATGAGCTCTCCGATTTGAAAACCTCCATGAATGCTTATGATTCATTACTTGTAGACATGGAGAACTTGAATAACTCTCTTGCATGCCTAAAATCTGAAAATGAACTATTGAAATTAAATGCTTCTATGCCATGTGATTCTTGTGTTGCCTTACATAATGAGCTTGATAATGCTAAGTTAGAAATAGGTAATTTTAGATCTATGGCTAGAAATCATTGTGATTCTTGTGTAGGCATGCTTGCTGAATTTGAGAAGTTAAAATTGACTAATACTCTTCACCTTGAGCAATTAGAAAATGCTAGGCTGAGATTATTGAAATTAAAGCTAGCCCTTGTAGCATGTGCTTAGAATATGAAAAATTGCTTAAGGATGGTTTAGTCTCTTGCAAGAATTGTGCTTGTTTAGAAACTGAAATTGATGCTTTGAATTGCATGCTAAATACAAAAGCATCGTTAATTTCTTGCACATCTTGCATTTCTTTGAAGAGCGAGATTGAGTCTTTGCGTGATGATATGAGCGCCAAGTCATGTGACTCTTGTATTTGCCTTCACTCCGAGATTGATATTTTTAAGATTTCTCTTGCATCTTTGCATTGGAGTTGGAGTCCTTTTGTGCTAAAAGTGAGTCACTTGATGTTGGTTCTTGTACCTTCGCTTTAGATAGCTCTTCTTTGGGAGGTTCGACTTTTGAACTCTTTTGTGTTGACCAACGGTTTCTAAAGACAAAGGTGTTTCTTCTTCAAATGGTACTACATCTTCAAAAAGGAAGTACCATTGCACTTTCTGTAAGAAAAATGGACACACTTTTGAGTTTTGCTTTCGCCGTTTGAAACATGAGCATCGAGTGCGTCATCGTGTCTCTAGGAACACACATAGCCTTTCTCATGGCATGTGTGAGTCTAGTGCAAATACGAGGACGAGTCATGATGTTAGTTCTTCCAGGACTTCTTCTTTGAGTGACAATGGTGCTTCGTCCTCTCGGACTGTGTCTCCTAGTAGACCTTTACACTGTTGCTCATTTTGTGGGAAGAATGGACATCATGCGGATTTTTGTTTCCGGCGTGCAAAACATTTGCGTCGAGCTCATGCTTCTAAGTCTCCTAGTGGGCATAGTCTTTCTCATGACATGCACACTCAAGAGCCTAGCACGGAGACTCGATCTGTTGATGGCTTCTTTGACACCTTTTCTAGTGGTGTTGGACATCACCGTGGACTTGGCTTTTATGGCTTTGGTTTTGGTCCACGAGCTGCCCCAAAGCAGGATTTCCGCCGTTTTCAAAAAGGTGGGCCTCGTTTTGTTCATCGAGGTACACACCCACGGCGAGATTGTGTGAGTTCTTTTGATGCTTCTGTTGGTTCTCATCTTGGTGGTTTCAAGCAAGGTCATCGCCGCTTTTCTAGAGATGGACCTCGTTTTCCTCATAGAGCTGTCCACTCGCGGCATGCCTTCAAGGATGATATTGGATCTTCTTGTATGGATCATCATTTGCATCATGCTAACTCACATAATGTTTCGACTGCTTCTGGTGGTGGTGTGTCCAAGGTTTGGGTTCCCAAGCATTTGCTCTCTAACCTTTCGGGATCCAAGACTTGGACACCTTGCCTTTCTCATGTGTAGGTACCGAGAATGCGAGTTGGAGAACATGGACTTAAAAGATTCGATCTTACGCTTCATTACTTGATTGGGACTCTTGATGGTTCTCCACCTCAATAATGGCCTCCAAGAGGCATGTGCTTTCATGATCGTGTCTTCACATGTTTTGTGAGCAATCTTATACCTTCATGCATTTACCTTCATGATTATTCAATCTTGGCATGTTGTGCTTGTTTTGTGCTCACTTGTATCATATTGGCATGTGTTATTCTTTTGATATCTTTTATCATGCTTTTACTAGTATCTTGCTTATGTATCCATGAACTAGATTGTTATTCTTTATTTCCATGGGTATATAAGTTTGGTTTTGTCAACATGAGCTTGTGCTGTTTTGTACCTTTGTTATATTGCTCTTGTTGATTCTTGCTTATATATCCATGTATCATATTGTTGTTCTTTATTTTCATGGGTGTATGAGTTTGAGTTTGTCAACATGAGCTTGTGCTGTCTTGTACCTTTATTATATTGCTCATGATTGATTCTTGCTTATGTATCCATGTATTAGACTGTTGTTCTTTATCTCCATGGATGTATAAGCTTGGATTTGTCTTCACGAGCCTGTGTTGTTTTGTACATGATTAATCTTGCTCGTGTTGATTTTTGCTATATGTATCCACATTCTTACTTGATTCCATGTTAGCATACCTTGATCATGATTTGATCTCTAACATGCTTATGCTTACATGGTTATTATGCTGTATTGTTAATTGTGGATACATGAGCTTTGCCATAGCTTCACTAGCATGCTTTACCCTTGACTAGATATTTGATGTGTGATATGCTATGTGCTTCTTTGCTTGCTCCCATGCCTTATTGTGGATTAAGGATAGTTTGAGCTTTGTCATATCTTGGATAGCATGTGCTGCAATTGATTTGTCTATCTTTATGCTCATGTCCTGAATTATTGATTATATGCTTTTATGAACTTTGGATCATTTGAGGCTATCCTTGTTAGTCGTGTGTCTTGGTACTGTTTTCCCTAGATAATGTTTCACTAACCCAGTACCAAGGCATAGACTTCTCCTGTCTCTTTGGTGTAGCCTTTTCAGTTGAGAAGAAGGATATGTGGTCCAACAAGTGTTCAAGACTCCAGCTGTTGGTTCTTCTTCATTTGTGCTTTCAATGCTGGCTATCACTTCTAGGAGACGAAGGAATGTTGAGATGAGGATGATGGGTGAGCGCAACTACTTTCTAGAGCTCCAAGGAATGGATCTTCACTCATCATGACTATATCTCACTGCCAAGCAGTGTGACCCAGGTTCGAGCTTCTATACCTTACATTTGTGTATGGTATCCCTAGTCTACCTTGCATAAGCATTTTGGGCTTGTTGAGTTCAGGGTAGATAGGAGGCTCTGTTCTAGCACGTGTCTTTTCTAGGCACTCTTCTTGTCTCATGGTTTTCTAGGATGCACTTCTCTCACAGTCTAGGTTGAGCTTGTTTCCCAGTCACTAGTTCTTAGCAGGTTTTTGAGTTGCCTGTAGGTCTTTTTAGTGTTGGTGTTTCGCTCCCTAGCTTTTCGAGTTGTTTTCCCTAGAGATCTTGTGGATTTTGAAGTCTTTTGTGCTAGTTTTTGTGGAGTCCAAGGCTCTGTTGGCAGATCTTCCCTCAAAGCCTTTTGACCAAACAAGGTTTGCCACCTTGAGAAGCAAGTTTGGGATAATCTATCCCTATGGGTTGGTTTGAGGGGGAGTTGGTTCTTTTCTGAACCTTCTTTGTTCATCTGAACTTTCCTTGTTCATTTGAGCTTTTCTTGTTCATCTGAACCTTCCTTGTTCATGTGAACTTTTTGTGGATCTTTTCTGATACCTTCATCTAATGGTATTTTCTTTTGATCTTTTTAGGCTTTTTTAAGTTTGTGTGCATCTCATTGTTTCATACTGCATTCATATGAAAAACCAAAAAGATGCATTGTAATATAAGCTTTTCTGCTTGTCTTTTAAAATTGATGAAGCTTTGCTTATTACCCTCTTGAGCTTTAGTATTTCGATTCTGCTCAATGCCATGTCTAGTTCTTTGACTTGCTAGAATTATCATGCTTTCACATGTGTAGCTAAGTCTTTGCTGAATGAGCTAGAACTTTAAGACAACTTGAACTAAAAACTGCAATTTGTGGATGTCTTAGCTAGTTGCGCAGTTAGTGCTCATTTTGTGACATTGGCCTTGTCAAAATTGCGGTGTTAGCTCTTGAATCTAGTATTGATCATTACTTGAGCTTCTTGTTCTTTTAAGAATCTAAATCTGCTCTTGTGAACAAAAAACACGGAGGTCTCTTTTGTGCGAAAAAACTGATCTCACCAATTCTTTCTCATGAGACGGCTTGCCATTGCACTAGGCATGAACTCAGGGGGAGTTTTGGATGACCTAGACCATTCTTTTAAGCTTTTTGTGCTTAAGATGGTCGCGGCAAGGCTTGAGATCTAGCACGTGGATAAGAAAATGAATTATCAAATTGGTAGAAGCTTAGGAAGAGTTTGTGGATGGCTCCTAGTCCAGGATCTTCTTCACTAAGATATACCTTTAATCAACTTCAATATTCATTGCAAATAAAAAACTGTTGGAAAAAATGAGCGTTTGAGACAAATTGAGCAAAATGATTCAATTCAGGACTTGTTTGTCTCTTAATGTGGTCATTGTTAGCGTCTTGGTCTCACATTGACATTTCGACATGGCCAGTATCATCTTAGGATCCCTGTTGATGGACTTGCTAGATTTGACGCTTTGCTTAAAATGCTAAAATTTATTGCTTTATATTGAGCCTTCTAGCGTTAGCTTTGTTATATATGTTTTATCATGATCTTGCTAGCGCATTCAGGCTGATATGTTGTTCGTGCAAAATTTGAAATGCTAGCCTGTTCTTTTGGGTAATCTCCAAAGCTTCTTGTAATCCAAAATTAAAAAATACAAAAATATGAAGCCACTCCATTGCATTTCATGCATGCTCCCTCTTATGCTTTTTCCTTATTCTGCATTTGTTATCTCTGGATGAGAGGAAGGCGTGATTCCTTGATGACTCCATTGTCAAAGGGGGAGAAGATTTTTCAAGATGTGTAAAGGGGAGAAGTTTTAAAAGTATTAAAAAAAAGGGGAGAAAATTGGAGAATTTGAAATTTTCTGAAATTTGAGGATCATAGTGAGGGGGAGTTTCTTATTTGCATTCTTATGGTCTTATTGCTCTTTCTTTTGCTTCTTATTGCATTCTTATGGTCTTATTGCTTCTTCTTAGTATTGTTGCACTTGGGGATGATTCCTTGATGAATCCATTGTCAAAGGGGGAGAAGTTTTGGCAAAAATGTGAAAAAGAGCTTTCAGGTTATGGGGAGAAGTTTTGTAAAGGGAGAAGAAATGGCTTCTCATTGTCAAAGGGGGAGCTTTAGCTTTTTGGAGAAAATGATGATCATAGTGAGGGGGAGTTTTGAAATTGCATTCTTTTGATCTTAGTATCTTTTCTGAACTTGAATTGCAATTCTTGAAGACTCACAATGATCAAAGGTCATATCGAACAATTGTTCTTTCATATGGACCTTAAGTGAGAATTTTGACTCTTTCTGGAAAATAAAGCTTTCTTGCTTTCTTTTGCCTTATCTCACTTGCCTATGCTATTCTGAAGCCAGCTTGGTCATTTCCTTTGCTTTTTCTTGCATTTGGACCAAGTTGTGCCTTTGCGCGAAAATGTTGAGTTTTTACTTTTCAAACCTTAAAACTTGCATTTGTTGGGAATTGCCAATGTGTTCATCAAGGGGGAGATTGTGGATATCATAGGGATATGCTCATGATCTTAGGATGATGTGACAATTGGCAATGACGTTGAAGGTTTGCGGAAACACGGGTTTTCGGCAAAGTTCAGATTCTGTCAGGTCTCAGGCGGTCAGACCGGCCATGGTGGCGGTCAGACCGCCCATGCCTCGGGTGAATTGTGCTGGCGGTCTGACCGGCCAGGTCGGCGGTCTGACCGATTTGGTAGCGGTCGGACCGGCGTCTGTTGAGCGGTCGGACCGGCAAGTTGAGTGACTTTGGAGTTTGAGGCTGAGCCAAAAATAGAGGGTGTAGGCAAGTGAGGAGGTTCTACTGCACTTGGTCCCATAATTTTTGGAGCCTCCAGTCAAAAGTTCTATTCGTTTTAAATTTCCAGAGAGGTTGCGGATTTCAGTGTTGAAATTTTGGCTAAGTCCTTTTCGGCGGTCGACCGCCTTACGTTGGCGGTCGACCGCCAAAGGTCAAGATCGACCGGTTTTCACTTATGTCGTCAGCCCGTGTGGCGACGATGGTTGCTTGTTAGGTCAAGTTCGTGGATTTCATGGCATATGTGTTGCATGATGCATGTTTTGACTAACGTGGGTCAAGTTGTGAAGAACTTGTTCCCGAATTCGATTTGCTTGTCTATTGTTGTGCTAGGTTGCTTGGTGGTCAACGACGGTCAACGGCGAGGATGATCGGGACTAGGCTTGGAGAGCTGAGGTTCAAAACGATCGACGATGCCGGGTGAAGTCATTGGACTCAAGTATGGTGCAAGATGGACAAAGGTGACCGAACGGGCAGTTCGGTGCGACTGGTTGAATCAAGCGGCGCGGGGGTCGGTGCAAGTGCCATGGTGGTTTCGGTGAAGCCGGATGGGAGAGACTTGCCGACATGATGAGAGCCGTTGGATCAACCTACACGTGGCGGAGCAAGCGAGTGCTTCGCACAATCTGGACTCGGTCTTCGGAGAAGGACCGAGAAGGGGTATTTTGGTAATCTTACCAAATATCGCCTTGGTGACCTTTTGCTAACCCGCGGCGCATGGCGGTGCGTGGAGAAGCGGATTAGGTCAAGAGGATATGAACACGGCGCTTTAAAATGCGTGCGTGTGTCACCCGTTTGTTTTGGGCCTTAACGGGAGCCCATTAGGGAGACTCTTTTAGAAACCCTAAGCCTCCACTATAAATAGATGAGGGAGGTGGCTGCACCCCCTGAACCTTTTAGATATCTAAACCCTAATTTGTGTTGTTAGGGGAGGAGAAAAGAGTGGAGGCGTTAGGGTTCTAGAGAGTTGGATTTTGATTTCGTGCTCATGTATTGAGTCTTTGCCCTCCATTGATGGAGTGGCTGTAAACCAATACCATATCAAATCAATCCAAAGAAAGTTTCTTCAAAGTGAGTTCATGTGCTTTCTTTCTCTCTATTTGATGATTTGAGTATTTGTTTGATCCGCGAGTTTTTGCTTAGTTTCTTGACGTGATCTAGCTTGCTGTGACGTGTGGGAATACATCTAGGATCATCAAGATCATTAATCATCCACATGCAAGTTTCAAGATCATATTTTCGTTTTGACTCGGTTTTTGACCTAACTTCGCTCAAACGGGAAAAGGTCAGAATCTTGGCAAGGATCATCACGATCGTTGCTTGGAATAGGTTCCTGACATCCTTAGGAAGGTGTGTGTCAAATTTCACGAAGTTTGGACGCACGAATCAAAAGTTAGATCAATTTGCGTTTCGGTTTTTCGGGCTGATTTTCCTGTTCATCGTGCTAGAGGTCAGACCGCCCACCTGAGAGGTCAGACCGCTAGGCAAATCGGTCAGACCGCCCGTGTGAGAGGTCTGACCGCTAGGCAAAATATTCGACCCGATTTCTGAGAGGTCAGACCGCCCATGTATTGAGAGGTCGGACCGATTCCAAAAGGTCGACCGATTTACGGCGGTCGACCGCCGAGACAGTGATAAGAGTTTTTGTAGGTTTTGCCTCGGGGTTTTGATTGGATTTAATACAAGTCTTCCGCTGTGCTTGATTGATTGATCTTCATAGTTTTCATAGCTATTGGAGTGAGATTCGTATTAAATTCGATCGTTTGTGAAAAAGTTGAGCGTGCTCCTATTCACCCCCCCTCTAGTCGCCTTTCCGGTCCAACAGGAGTGAAGAGTAGGAGCTCTTGCAGCCTCAAATTTCGGCCAAGGGGCAGAATTGGACAGCTAGCTTGTAACTAGTATATAGTGCTGATAATGAGAGGTTCATTCAACTAAAACTTGAGGGGAGAAAAGGGTAAGAAGTGATATGAGTTAGCTAAATACCTAACGCTCTATTAGGTGATTATACCTCGGTTTTTGAGCTGTTTAGAGTAGGGTTAAGTTCTAAAATTTTGCCTTCCTAAAACGGTTACTCGTTCCTTCCATACGGGTTATTCGTTTCGGGAAGTTGATTTGGTGACTAATGGTCTTGTGCTCTTTTGTGGTTACTTTTAAGCCCTGTCATTTGAGTTTGGATTTCAGTGCTTTTGGGTCTCGAACGGTATCTAACTTATCTCAATGAAACAGGATGGCTGGAGGGACCCGTAGCGGTCGGAATCAGCCGGGTAGTCCCGATGAGGAGTTTCCCCCTCCTCCGACCATGGCTAAAGTCCTCATGCAGATCGAACGCGACCGTTCGGAGGACCGTAGGGTGTTGGAGGTTATCGCGAGGAACACCTCCACTCCCTCTGGTGCCTCTGGATCCGGAGGAGGTGGTCACCAGTCTCGTGGGGGACTTGCGGAGTTCCTTCGCACACAGCCTCCCACCTTCTCCAGGTCCGAGGATCCCCTTGACGCAGACGACTGGCTGCGTCTGGTTGAGCGGAAGCTCAACGTTGCTTTGTGCCAGGAGCAGGAGCGGGCACTTTTCGCATCCCATCAGCTGGAGGGTGCGGCACTCTCATGGTGGGAGAACTTCCTCGCCATGCAGCCCGCGGGACACGTGGTCTCGTGGGAGGAGTTCAGGTCGGCTTTCCGTCGGGCCCATGTTCCCGCCGGCTTGATGAAGCTGAAGAAGAAAGAGTTCCTTGCGCTCAAACAGGGGCACAAGTCTGTGACTGAGTACCTCCACGAGTTCAACCATCTCGCGAGGTATGCTCCTGCTGAGGTGGCCTCTGATGAGGCCAAGTAGGAGAAGTTCATGGAGGGATTGTCTGAGGAGCTTCAGGACAAGCTCTCTATTGTGGACTTCCCCGACTTCCAGACCTTGGTGGACAAGGCCATCGTCGCCGAGCACAAGGCGAGAGCGTGGCGAGTCCCCATAGCGCAAGTGGGTGGCCCGGTGCCGCGCAGGCGGCCTCATTCGTTCCCGAGTTGGGCCTGCACCAGGGGCCCGTTCTTTGGCTTCACCACCGCCGAGGCCTTCGGCACCAGCTCCACACCCTCCGCAGGCCGTGACTCAGTCACGTGCGCCTGCGACCCAACAGCAGGTTGCTCCCCGCAACCCCGCGGCCGACGTCACCTGCTTCTATTGCCACAACAAGGGCCACTACGCGAGTAGTTGCCCTAAGAAGACTAGAGCGGCCCCTCGTCCTAATGAAGGACGCAGGCAAGGGAGTGGTCACCCACCTCACCAGAAGACCCCGGGCTTGGGGAGTGGCCGAGTCAACCATATCTCGGCTGAGGAGGCACAGGAGGCGCCCGACGTTGTGTTGGGTACGCTTCTTGTTAATTTACGTCGGCTACAATTTTATTTGACTCGGGAGCTTCGCATTCTTTTATTTCGAGGTCATTTGCGGTTGATAGTGGTCTCCACTGTGTTCCTTTGGGGGTTCCGCTACTTATTCGCTCTCCGGGTTCGGAAATGAGAGCTGACCTAGTATGCCGGGACGTTCCTATCCACATCGAAGGAGTAGGATTCTTGGCAAATCTTATCCTACTCGACTCGGCGCGCCTGGACGTGATTCTTGGCATGGATTGGTTGTCCCAACACTTGGGGAAAATCGATTGTGCCAGGAAGATTGTCTACCTCACCAGTTCTTTAGGTGAACAGGTTGGATTTTCACCGCAGCTGCAAGGGCCACATCTTTATGCCCTTGAAGCAAAGCCAGCATTGGAGATTCGCGATGTCCCCACTGTGTGTGACTTCGCGGATGTCTTTCCTGAAGACTTTCCCGGGATGCCTCCCGTTCGAGACCTGGAGTTCGTGATAGAGTTGCTGCCCGGTACCGCCCCTATTTCAAAGAGGCCGTATCGCATGCCTCTTAATGAGTTGGAGGAGCTGAAGAAGCAACTTGGTGAGTTGCAAGAGAAGGGTTTCATTCGTCCTAGCTCATCTCCTTAGGGTTGCCCAGTTATTTTTGTGAAGAAGAAGGACAAGACCTTTGCTACTCGTTATGGTCTTTACGAGTACACCGTCATGTCTTTTGGCTTAACTAATGCTCCCGCTTTATTCATGAACCTTATGAATTCAATATTCATGGAGTATTTGGATAGGTTCGTGGTGGTATTCATCGATGATATCCTTATCTACTCCAAGAGCGAAGAAGAGCATGCGGAGCATCTTAAGCTTGTGTTGGGCAAGCTGTGAGGACCCCGGTTTATTCGGCTTGTACTGTTTAACCATCCACTTGGTCCTAACAGTACAAATCAAATAAACCAAGCCTCGAGATATGTATACTTCCCAGAATTGCAGTATACACACCCCGTTACAAAATCATGCATCAATTCCATTCATACACATAGAGCCGAAGCAAAAGCAACAACTGAAAGACATAGATAATATAGAGAGAGTTATTACAAAAGAGAGGCCGACCGGCCAAATAACACATAAGCAACTAATTTAAACAGTGGAAGCAAAATGGCCATAAGATGGCGATAAACAAAAGCCAATCGGTGTGCCTTTACCCACAAGGCGACCAACCGGACCGCCAAGCTAATCGTCCCAAACATACATAACACACACTCACAAAAGTGAGGCCCTTGGGGCTCACCTTCTTCCTCTGCAACAATTAATATTAAGCAAAGCAGATGAGTAGAAAACTTGTTTTTGTACTCGCAAGACTAACGTGTGAAATAACTGAACTATAATTAACTACATGCAAGCTTTATTTAAGTGGATGAGGCTCTGGACTTATTTTCAGCATAAAGCAAGTTTTCATTTGCAATAAGGTAATAGATTCAAAGCAAGTTTGTAAATAACTTTTATTGTTCAAATAAAAGAGAGACAATTATAACAATAGATAGAGAACAACACCAACCTAGAAGTGACTAACCCATAGTCACCACAACCATAGCATGAAGTACCCCTTCATACCACCCATGTCAAGTTTAAGTTTTAAAAAGGTTGTAGTCTAGTTCTTGTGGGAAATAACCAAGCGTGTCCATAACCTTGGACGAGGCTATTCGAATAGTTTTAACCCTGCAGGTGTGTACCAATGTATCCACACGATAGACCGCCTTTCCACCAGCCACGGTTAGCACACTTCCTTTGGTATGCAGGCATGGCTAAGTCTAACAAGACGCTTTCCAATAGACGATGCTAATTAAGAGCCGCAACCCACGGGAGAAAGACACATTAGACAACCTAACCGGTCTGCTAATGCTCCCCTCCAAACACCACAAACACACACACACAGGAACACACCCACCGACCAGCTCATAATTAACACCTTCCAAAGTACTTAGTCAAGAGAGGTTCCATATCCCCCTCGTGTGGTTAGCACGCAACAATTGTTTGGATCAATGGCACAAGTAACTCGGTCCTTAGGGACTTAGGCACCATTCCAATCACACCCAACATATCACCCCACATACCATTGTGCCCAAGCCAAGATATAATTTTTGTTTTCAGTTTTTGATTTGCAAAAAGGTAAAACACAAGGGTTGGACATAATGGAATAATAATAGCATTTGTGTGATCAAGATCACCGACTAAGTCGATGATCGCCCAATACTACCGATACTAGGCATGGCTAAGCAATATTTATTCGAAATCTACTAAGTGACAAGAGCTCATCCAACGAACTCTAATCACAGCAATTAACCTAGGTTCAGGTAGTAGAGGATAATCATTTACCTACAGATTATGCAACTAGAGGATTAACTAATCAATTTAACAACAAAATAGCAATGCATACATAGAAGTTAAACAAAATATTACACTTTAAAAGTAATGGGATCAAATGGGAATGATCAAACTGCTTGTCTGGCGGCTACTGTTGCTCAATAGGCTGCTGAGGATCGTTCTCGGGGTTACCGCAAATGTCGAAGCCTAAGCGAAAAGCAAAAGGAAGCGAGAACAACAAATAAGACGAGCAACACTTAAACAAAAGAGCAATAAAAAATTATCCAAATGTGATGAAATTTATACACAAGGTAGAATAGGAATAAACCTAGACATAGAAACTGGAAAAACCTAATTTGGATTTGTGGTGCAAAAGATATTCCCTAAAAACCTATTTTCGGCCATAATTAGGTACTGAAGCAAAAATATTTTCTAGAAAGATTTTGAAGCTGAAACTTTTATGGTAGCTACCTACTGGTATAGTGATAAGCCATATAAAATTTCAGGTCATTTGGAGTTATATTGAAAGAGTTATGATTTGTCTAAATTGTTTAGGGTATTAAACTAAAATATGATCCTTATGATTTTTAAAAACAGTAAGATTTATGAAACCAATTTTCCTAGCAAATAAACTAGCAGTGGAAGCTAATCCAATTGGATTCATACAAAACTAAGCTATAGATAAAAAGATATGCATTTTACAAGTTTGCTAAAAGTTCTGAAAAACAGTATTAAGTTCACTTGTTTACTATTTTTGAAAAAGGTTTTGCAGGTTTGATCATGGTCTACAATTATTTTTCTATTTAAGTTCAAGGTATAAGGAAGCTGACAAAATTGGAATCATCTAATTTGGATCTATAGTTACAGAGATACAAAAATGACAAGACCCTAAAGTTCTTCAGTTTTTGGACTTAGCATTTTCGGGGCTTTTCCTAACAACCGGAGACGTGGACGATTGAGAGCCGTTGATCCCAGATCCAACGGACGACATTGAACCAGACCAAAACACTCCTCACGCGCAGCGAACGAGGGCCGGCGTGGAGGCTCTAGGTCGTTGATCTCGGATCCAACGGCGAAGACCGGCCACGTCGCTCGCGGCGTTGTCGTCCGACAACGCGGCGGCTTCACGGCAAAACGCCGGCGACCAAAGGCACGGCGGCGCGAGTGAATGCCGAGAATGGGTGCGCAATAGCATGCGCGCCCTCTGTACCACCCACACCGACGGTGGTGGACGAGCGGCGCGCGCGCTGCGCGGCGGCGCGGTAAAAGACGGCAACGACGATAAGCGACAAGGAGCTCGCAGTTAGTTCAACCAAGCGGTGCCCGAGCATCTAGGGACTACTGGCGATGCTACGAGTGACGCGAGGTGCGAGAGGATGACCGAGCAGCTCAATGACGAAGCTCGCGACGGCAACAAAGGCGGCAACGAGGGGAAGATCACCAGAGCCAAAATAATGAGCCCGCGGGATCAAGATAGGTTGCATACCACCCACTGATGCTACCAGAGAGAGGAATTGAAGAGAGAAGGCCTCACCGGCTCTGGAGACGAAGAAGGGTGCTCGCGGCCGAATTGGGGGAAATCCAAAATCCCGGTGCTCCCGTTGAAGCAACCTGAAATGGAGCGGTTGTTAAGCACCACCAAGGCGAGAGGGAGGTTTAGGAGCAAGGAGGGAGCCAGGGAACCACTGGAGCACTGGGTTCACCGAGAAGCTCCGCGGGCAACAATGGCGGCGAGGAGATTTCGAGCGCTCGGGAGCTCCACAAGGGCAGTGGGTGCACGGGAGAGCTCAAGGGGTGTGTAAAGGAGGATAAAGGAGGACAAGGGGGGCTTAAGTAGGCCTGAGGAGCAAGAGAGCACCGTTGCTCGCCTCGGGTTCCGCTGCATTGCGCGTCGCCGTGGCGATGGGAGCGATTGAGACGGCGACTAAGCGGGCGGTGGAGTAGCGGGCATTTAATGCGCTGCAGACACCCGTTGCGAGGTCGCCGGATGGGACAAGGCACTACGCGCCCACGCTCGGCTCCGCCATGGCGCAGCGCCGCGCGAGCGAGAGGAAGGCGACGACGGCCAGCCGTCCGATTTGCATCCAAGGCGACAACGGCATCGGGCAAACGTCGACCGCCCGATTGAAATCCAACGGGTGAGAATCAGAGGGCAACCGGAGTTGTCCGAATGCCTACACGAATGAGAGCCGTTCGATGGAGATCCAACGGTCCAGAGCGCGCGCGCCCGCTCAACCGCGCCGGGTGCGGTTAGTTGACTCGGCCGAGTCAGTTGGCTCGAGCCCGAGTCTGACTCGCACCCGAGGAACAGTGCAAACCAGTTAGGTTTTGAATTTTAAAGGCTGAAACTTTGGGGATTTAATTGAGGTATCAAATCAACTCCAAAATTTATGAAATTTTAACTGGAACTTCCTGACCTAAGGATTATCCTTCCATAAAATTTCCAGAGATTTTTGTGCACTGGGATTTTCTCAAGAAATTCCAGAAGGTTATTTCAGAGGTTTGACCAAGGTTTGACTTGCTTCTAAAATATTCAAATAATTTCCAAAAATTATGAAAGAATTCAGAGGTGTTACCAAGCAACCTTAGAACCAAGGAAAATTATTTCCAAGGGTTTAACAAAACATTTGACCAAGGAGGTGGCTGACTTGATAAATGAGGCTTTTGATTTTGAATTTTCCAAACTTCTTTTTACAAGAATTTTCAGAAAAGTTCAAAAGCACAAGGATGTAATAAAAGTTTTAATTTACCCTCAATTTCTTACATTTGAAACACAAGCCAAAATGGGGATGTTACAAACCTCCCCCCCTTACAAAAATCTCGTCCCGAGATTTGGTTCACTCGAAAAAGAAAGAGGGGTAGTCCACACGGAGACGATCTTCTCGCTCCCAAGTAGCCTCATCCTCGGAATGGTTTGACCACTGAACTTTAAGGAACTTGATGGTCTTGTTCCTTGTTCTTCGCTCAGCCTCCTCGAGTATGCGAACAGGATGCTCGCGAAATATCAAATCTTCCTGAACATCAAGAGTTTCAAACGGAGCTTCCTCTGTTGGAACACGGAGGCACTTCTTTAGTTGGGACACATGAAAAACATCATGTACCCCCGCAAGTGCAGCAGGCAACTGCAACTTGTAGGCAACAGCTCCCTTCTTCTCGATAATACGGTATGGACCGACATATCGAGGAGCTAACTTGCCCTTGACACCGAAACGCTGGTGACCTTTCAGAGGAGAAACCTTGAGATAAACGAAGTCATTGGGCTCAAAGCTCAACTCACGACGACGGCGATCCGCATAGCTCTTCTGCCTGGATTGAGCCGTGCGCAATCGATCTCAAATGAGCTGGACTTGACCCTCGGCCTCATTAATCGAGTCCGGGCCAAAGAAAGGTCTTTCACCGGTCTCGGACCAGTTCAACGGGGTCCTACACTTTCTCCCGTATAAGGCCTCAAATGGTGCCATGCCGAGACTGGCTTGGAAGCTGTTGTTATAAGAAAACTCGGCGAATGGCAAGCACTTCTCCCAATGCTTCCCAAAGGAAAGGACACAAGCTCGAAGCATGCCCTCCAAAACTTGGTTGACCCTCTCGGTCTGACCATCTGTTTGGGGGTGATATGCTGTGCTGAAAGATTGACGAGTTCCCATAGCTTCTTGCAAGCTATGCCAGAACTGGGAAGTGAAGATGGAACCGCGATCAGAAATGATCGTCTTCGGCACCCCATGCAAGCTCACTATCCTGGCGATATAGAGCTCCGCAAGGTGACCGGTACGAATCTTGGTCTTGACTGGAAGAAAATGCGCCACTTTTGTCAACCGATCAATGATAACCCAAATGGCATCATTGCCCCTCGGTGACCTGGGTAGGCCAGTGATAAAATCCATCCCGACCGAATCCCATGTAACATCCCAATTTTGGGCTTGTGATTCAAATGTAAGAAAATGAGTAGAAATTAAAACTTTTTCTTACATCATGTGTTTCCCGTTTGTATTGGACAAGTATTGTACAAGACTTATGGAAATGCAAAGTCACAAGTCTTTTGATACAAATCATGTTCCTTCAAAAACATTCTTGTCAAATGTTTTGATCATCCTCTAGAAATATTTTTCCTAAGTTCTTGGGATGGTATGTGACCCCTCTGAAAAATTTCACAATTTTTAGAAATTGTTTGAATATTTTTGGAGGGTAGTCAAACCTGTTTGACTCTTAGTCAAACATTAAAACAGAGCCTTGCAGAATTTTGGGAGATTTATTCACAGTATAAAAACCTCTGAAAATTTTACACAAGGTTAATATCTGAGTTAGCAAGCTCCTGTAAAATTTTCATAATTTTTGGAGTTAATTTGCTATCTCAAATAAATCTTTCAAAGTCTCTGTTTTTATTTCAAAGTCAAACTGGTTTTACTGTTACTCGGGTTCGAGTCGGACTCGGGCTCGAGCCAATCGATTCGGTCCAGTCAACTAACTGCACCGAGCCACCCTTTCAAAACGCGCGTGCGATATCAGCCGTTGGATTCAGATCGCGTGGCCCACGTTCGTGTGAGCATTCGGACCCTCCGGTTACATTAACAAATTGGGACCGTTGGATCTCGATCCAACCGTCCAGATTCCTGAGGGCAACCGGACTGTCCGGCGAACTCGTTTAATCGTGACCGTCCATTTTTAATCCAACGGTCGTGGTTTGTCTTCTCTGTTCTTCTTCCTCCTCGGCTTCTCCGTGCGCGCGGGCGGCAATGGCAGAGCGAGAGAAAGCGAGAGGCGGCGTGATGTGTCACCTCCACGTTGCTTTTGTCAACGTCTCTCTGCAATGCATTTAATGCGCACCAGGCTTTCTCCTCCATTGTCACCATGCTCACTTGCTCCCATCATTTCGTGGTCCATGGCCGCACCATGAACCGAGCTCACCATGGGCTCATGTTCTTGCTCGAAACCCTAATCCTTTCCCTATATATTGCCCCTCTAGGTCCTCCTGGTGTTCCTTTACACCACACTTTGCTCTTCTCTGTGTTTGAGCTCAAGAACACCTCTCACCCTCAAAACACCATTGTTGGCCGTAGAGCTCTAATGGTGGCCTTGGTGTCCAGTGGTTCATCTTCAACTTTTCTTGCACCCTTGTGAACTCCTCAACCTCCTTTATATTTCCCCTAACTTGATTTTGGGTTGCATTCACAGGAATCACTCAATTTTAAGTTTGGAGATTTTCGGTTGGTTCACCCCTTTCTTCTCCACTCAGTAAGTGGTTCTTTTGCAATTAATTGCTTTTGGAGCCTCTTTGAGCTATAGTGAAGCTGTGGTAATGATTTGGTTCCACTCATTTTGCTCAGAACTTCATCTTCCACTTCATCTTCTTCGGCTCCGGTGGACTTCATCGTGTTCAAGTTTTCCCCGGCCATCTTTGGAGCTCCTCTCGGTGAAGGTAGCTCCTATATAGTCCCTAGAAGTCATGGCACTCGCTTCCTTGGACCGCGGCAGAGCATCTTGCTATTTTCGTGTTTGCCGTGTCGGCTTCTTTCTTGTTCTTCCGGCTCGCCGGCGTTCCAGACCTCCACCGCCGGCGAGGTTACCACCATTGGGTCCGCAGCACTATTGCGAACCCATTTTGATAGTTTGTGGCGCGCCGCATGCGCGAGTCGCCGCGACAAGCGTGAAAGCCTTCGGGACTTTGCCGGCCGTAGCTCCCGTTGTCGTCAAATAATTAGGACACAGTTAATGCCCAATCATTAGTAGTGTTAATGGTGTCTTAATCTGGCCTAATGTCTCACTGACTTGTGGGCCCGTAAGCCTAAATCAGAAAACCAGAAGTCGTTATGGCTGATTTTGGGTTTATTTATTGCTAATCATTGTTAGCAATAAATGTGTCCGAAATTACCTTTTGAGTCAGCGCGGTGGGTCCGTGCACTGCTGCGTGTGTTAAGACTCGCATGTGTGACTCTCAGTCACTGACATGCGGCCCCACGTGTCAGTACCCTTGTTTGCACTTCAATCTTGGACCGCCGTCCATCTTGCGATCTGCGGCTCAGATCTTGTATGCATTCGGACCATCCGGTTCCCCTCATCATCCTGGACCGTCCATCTCGTGATCTGCGGCTGAGATCATGTGTGCAATCGGACCTTCCGGTTAGATCTGGGTTCTGAGCCGTTCATCTTTAGATCTGCGGTCGTGGTTCGTCGAGGTAATCGCATCCTCCGGTTGCATGCGTCCTCGTGAGCCGTTGGATCTTGATCCAACGGTGGGTTTCTGTTATGAATCACGCGTGTGCGCTGTTTTCCGTGCGTGTGGCTCGTTGGATTTCGCATCGACGGCCCACGAGCGCCCACGTCGTTTATTTTCGGTTGGGTTGGTTTTTATTTCTGTAAGTGTTTATTTATCAACTGAAAATTGTATCAAAACTTTAGAAATTCATAACTAATTCTAGATAAATCCTTTTTACATGAAACCAGCTGCAATAAATTTGTATTCCAATATAGTTTAAGATAAAAATGCTTTTATCTATGCTTCTGTAGTAGAAAATTCTGTAATATTTAATAGCTTGTTTTCTGCCATTTTTATATATTCCAGAATTGTATTAAAACTTGGAAAATGCATATCTTTTTCTATATATCTGCTAATTGAATGATTTTAACTTTGATAAATTTGTTATTAACTAAACTTTAATCCAAAAATGGTGATAGGTCTAAATCAGCACCAGAAAAATATGTTAATAGATTTAACCTTATTAGTAGCAATTAAAAATTCATTTAATATTGTAATAGACACCAGTAATTCCCTGTAAATCCTAAAAATAGAAATTTGATGTTAGAAATCCCTCTGTTATCGTACTATAATATGGAATGGGTTTTTGCACAAGTTTATACTTCTGGATAGTGCATTATGTTAGTTTTGCATCTTAGAAAAATCATAACTAAATCATTTTAACTCCAAATGACCTGAAATTTTATTTGGGTTACCACTATGCCAGTAGGTAGCTACCATAAAAATTTCAGCTTCAGAACCTTTCTATAAAATGTTTTTGCTACAGTGCTAATTATGGCCGAAAATGGGTTTTTAGGTAATATCTTTTGCACCACAAATCCAAATTAGGTTTTTCCAGTTTCTATGTCTAGGTATATTCGTATTCTACCTTATGTATAAGTTTCGTCGCATTTGGATAATTGTTGCTTGCTCATTGGTTTATTTGTGGCTTGTCTTATTGGTTGTTCTTGGTTCTTTTTGCCTCTCGCTTAGGATTCGACATTTGCGGTAATCCCGAGAGCGACCCTCCACAACAAATTGAGCAACAGCAAGAAGGCAAGCAGTTTGATCATGTTAATCCCAGTATTTTAAGTATTTATGTTGATTACAAATTCTATGTATGCATTGCTACTTTGTTTTAATAGTTGGCCTAGTATATGCATTTCCTTAGCAAATGATTATCCTCTACTACCATGAGCCTAGGTTACTTGCTGTGATTTAGAGTTCGTGGATGGGCTCTTGTCACTTAGTAGTTGCGAATTAATTGCTTAGCCATGCTTAGCCGGTAGAAATGGGCGGTTATCGACTTGTCGATAACCTTGATCACACAAAACTTATTATGATTATGATTTCCACCTTGTGCCATGTCTACTTATGAAAACTAAAACTGAAAGCAAAATGATTTAGACTTGGGCACAATGGTATGTTGGTGTGATTTTCGGGTGTGGCTGGAATGGTGCCTGAGTCAACAAGGACCGAACATCTTGTTACACTAAACCAAGCATTTTAGCGTGCTAACCACATTAGAGGGTATGGGACCTCTCTTGACTTAGTACTTTGGCGTGTATTGCCCTCGGGTCGCAGGAGGTCGCAGGAGGGATGGTGTTGGGAGCATTGTAGTGTCCGAAAGACTTCACCCGTGATGGGATTTGTTGTCTTTCGACTTGCAATGTAGCGTATGGTGTTTCTACCCATACGAGCGGCTCGTGGTTGATACACAATATTGGAAAAAGTCTCGTAGGACTTAGCCGTACAAAGACATACCTTCTAAGTGTGCTTTGTGGCTTAAAGGCGATGCTCAAGTGTGGGTACATTGGTACACCTGCGAGGTTAAAACTATTCGAATAGCCTCGTCCTAGGTTATGGACACGCTTGGCAAGGTCTTTCAAGAGTTAGACTACAACCTTTTAAATTAAAACTTGATGGGTGGTACGAATCGGGGATTCGTGCTATGTTGTGGTGACTATGGGGATAGTCACTTCCAGGTGGTTACTTGTATGTACCTTTACTTACTGCTACTTTGATAACAAAACAGATTTGCAAACTTGCTTTTAAATGTATTACATTATTGCAAATAAAGTTGGCTTTATGCAAAATGAGACATACAACCTCCACCTAAATAAGCTTGCATGTAGTTTATGAATAGGTCCTGCTATTCCACACGTCGATCTTGCGGGTACAAAGACAATCTTTGTACTCGGTTGCTATGCTTAATTGTTTTGTTGCAGAGGAAGAAGGTGAGCTCGAGGGCCTCACTTTTGTGAGTGTGTTGTGGTAGCTTGCATGGGCGACTAGCTTGGCGGCCGATCGGTTGCCTTGTGGGTGTGTGGCTAACAGTCGACTTTGTTCTAGCCATCTTATGGCGCTTTTGCTTCCGCTGTCATTCTCGTTTTGTCTATTTGGCCGGTCGGCTCTCTTTTGTAATAACTTTACTTGATGTATGTTGTTGTTGAACTTAGTGATGTATGTTGTATGGAAATGATGTGTAATTTTGTGATGATGTGCATATGTTGCAATTCTGGGAAACATATGCCCATCGAGGCTTAGAATGTTTAATTAGTAATGCTAGAACCAATTGGAGGTTAAGTGTTACTAGTTAAATATTCCGGGTCCTCACAAAGTTGGTATCAGAACCATGCTGACCGTAGAAACCCCTAGCTTGGTCGCCTCTAGGATATTTTGAAAACTTACGTCCAAATAGTTTATGAAAACTTAAGTAAGTGCTCTAATTTTGCTCCTTACCTATCTTAGCTTGCTCATCTCACCTTACTCTCACTTAAGTTTGAAAAAGTTGTTCCTCTCTTCCTTTCAAAAATTAGCCTCTATCGATTAACTTGGTTTTGGGGGAAAACATGAGAGCTTGGAGAAAGAAATTTGGACAGCTAGCTAGTGGTGAGTAAATAAGGTAGGAAATGAGAGGTAAATACAACTAAAATTTGTGGGAATAAAAGGGTAAGAAGTGATATGAAATTAGCTAATGCCTATATTCTATCAGGTGGTTATACCTTGATTTTTGGACTATTTTGAGCCAGGTTTTAGTTCTGAAATTTTGGGTCTTCTCAAACGATTACTCGTTCTTCCATACGGGTTAGACGTTTCGGGAAGTGGATTCGGTGACTTATGATCTCATGTTCTTTTGTGGCTGTTCGTTGGTCATTTTAACTAAGTTTGGATTTACGTGCTCTTGGGTCTTGAATCAGTATCTAACTTGTCTTAGTAAGCGGGATGGTGGTGGGACACGTAGTCACGGAATCACCGTAGTCCCGATGAGGATCTTCCCCTCCTCAGACCATGGCGGAAGTCTCATGCGATCGAACGCAATCGTTGGAGGACCGTAGGGTGTTGGAGGTTATCGCAGGAACACCTCCACTCCTCACGGTGCCTCTGGATGCGGAGGTGGTGGACATCGACTCGTGGGGACTTGCGGAGTTCCTCCGTGCATCGACCTCCTACCTTCTCCCGGCCCGAGGATCCTTGGACGCGGACGATCGGCTGCGTCGGTTGAGCGGAAGCTCAACGTTGCTCGATGCCGAGAGCGAGGCGGGCACTTTCGCATCCCATCGGTTGGAGGGTGCGGCAATCTCATGGTGGGAGAACTTCCTCGCCATGCGACTGCGGACACGTGGTCTCGTGGGAGGAGTTCCGGTCAGCTTTCCGTCGGGCCCATGTCCCCGCAGCCTGATGAAGCTGAAGAAGAAGGAGTTCCTTGCGCTCAAGCAGGGGCGCAAATCTGTCACTGAGTACCTCCATGAGTTCAACCATTTGGCGAGGTACGCTCCTGCTGAGGTGGCCACTGATGAGGCCAAGCAGGAGAAGTTCATGGAGGGTTTGTCGAGGAGCTTGGGACAAGCTCTCTATTGTGGACTTCGACTTCGGACCTTGGTGGACAAGGCCATTATCGCCGAGCACAAGGCGAGAGCGTGGCGAGTCCATAGCGCAAGTGGGAGGCCCGGTCGCGCACGGCGGCCTCGTTCGTCCCGAGTTGGGCTCGCACCGGTGGCCCGTTCCTTGGCTTCACCACCGCCGAGGCCTTCAAAGCACAGCCCCACGTCCTCCGCAGTTGTGACTCGATCCACGTGCGCTGCGACCCAAACAGCAGGTGTTCCCGCAACCCCGCGCCGACGCCACCGCTTATCGCCACGACAAGGGCCACTACGCGAGTAGTTGTCCTAAGAAGATCGCTGGGCGGCCTCGTCCTAATGGAGGACGCGGCAGGGAGTGGTCACCCACCGACCGAAGACCCGGGCTTGGGAGCGGCCGAGTCAATCACATCTCTGGTGAGGAGGCACAGAGGCGCCCGACGTGGTGTTGGGTGCGCTCCTTGTTAATTTACATCCTGCCACGTTTTATTCGACTGGGCCTCGCATTCTTTTATTTCGAGGTCTTTTCTGTTGATTGTGGGCTTCCTTTGTGTTCCTCTGGGATTCCACTTCGCGATTCGCTCTCGGGTTGGAAATGAGAGCGACCAAGTATGCCGGATGTTCCTATCCACATCGAAGGAGTGGGATTCTTGGCGAGTCTTATCTGCTCGACTCGGCGCGCTTGGATGTGATTCTTGGCATGGATTGGTTGTCCCAACACTTGGGGCAAATCGATTGTGCGGGAAGATTGTCTACCTCTCACGATCCTTGAGCGAGCAGGTTGGGTTTTCGCGCGATTACGAGCCCGTCTTTATGTCCTTGAAGCAAAGCCGGCATTGGAGATTCACGACGCCCCACGGTGTGTGACTTCGCGGATGTCTTTCCGAAGATTTGCGAGGATGCCTCTGTTCGAGATCTGGAGTTTGTGATCGAGTTGCCGCCCTGCATCGCCCCTATTTCTAAGAGGCCGTATCGCATGCCTCCTAATGAGTTGGAAGAGTCAAGAAGCGGTGGGTGAGCTGCAAGGAAGGGTTTTATCCGTCCTAGCTCATCTCCTTGGGGTTGTCCGATTATCTTTGTGAAGAAGAAGGACAAGACCTTGCGCATGTGTGTTGATTACCGTCCGCTTAATGAGGTGTGGTAAAGAACAAGTATCCTTTGCCCGTATTGATGATCTTTTCGATCAATTGACCGGAGCGCGAGTCTTCTCCAAGATTGACTTGAGATTGGGTTATCATCAAGTCAGGATCAGGGCCGAGGATATTCCTAAGACGGCCTTTGCTACTCGTTATGGCCTTTACGAGTACACCGTCATGTCTTTTGGTTTGACTAATGCTCCGCTTTATTCATGAATCTTATGAACTCGGTATTTATGGAGTATTTGGATAGGTTTGTGGTGGTATTCATCGATGATATCCTTATCTACTCCAAGAGCGAAGAAGAGCATGCCGAGCATCTTAAGCTTGTGTTGGGCAAGTGCGTGAGCACCATTTGTATGCCAAATTCAAGAAGTGCGACTCGTTGAAGGAAGTGGCATTCTTGGGCCATGTTCTTTCAGCAGAGGTGTGGTGTGGATCCTAGCAAGGTCGGTGATGTGCTATCTTGGGGTCAGCCCAAGTCACCACCGATGTGCGGAGTTTTCTTGGTTTGGTGGCTACTATCGCTGCTTTATCGAGAATTTCTCCAAGATTGCGGCCTATGACCGAATTGCTCAAGAAAGACAAGAAATTTGAGTGGTCCGCTTGTGATGTGAGTTTCGGGGAACTCAAGAAGCGGTTGACCTCAGCCTGATGCTTGTTCTCCCTGATATTCACAAGAGTTTTGATATCTTTTGTGATGCTTCTCGTCAGGGTCTGGGTTGTGTTCTTATGCAGGAAGGCAAGGTTGTGGCCTATGCATCGCGGCAGTTGAGGCCTCATGAACTCAACTATCCTACTCATGACTTGGAGTTAGCTGCTGTGGTCCATGCACTCAAGATTTGGCGGCATTATCTGATTGGTAACCGTTGTGAGGTGTATTCTGACCACAAGAGCTTGAAGTACTTGTTCACCCAGCCAGATCTGAACCTTAGGCAAAGAAGATGGTTGGAATTGATCAAGGATTATGACATGGGTATTCAGTACCATCCGGGCAAGGCCAATGTCGTGGCTGATGCACTCAGTCGGAAGGTGTATTGCAACATGTTGATGCTCCAAGAGCAGCAGCCTACCCTCATTTCAGAATTCCAGCGCCTCAATTTGGGTTTGATCGAGCACGGTTCTCTTGCTACATTGGTTGTGCAACCAACCTTGGTGGACCAAATCAAGGCGGCGCAGCAGACAGATGTTGGCGTGAGTCAAATCAAGCAGAACATCAAGGATGGGATAGCCAAGTGCTTTTCAGAGGACGAGCATGGCATTGTGTGGTTTGGGCAGCGTCTTGTGGTCCCTAAGGTCTTGGAATTGCGGAATTTGATTCTCCGCGAAGCCCATGATTCTCCTTTGTCTATTCACCCCGGGGCTACCAAGATGTATCAGGATCTTCGTCAGAGATTCTGGTGGACCCGAATGAAGCGCGAGATTGCCAAGTTCGTTGCGAGTGCGGCGTGTCTTTGTCGTGTGAAGGCGAGCATCGGCGTCCGCCAGGTCTTCTTCAGCCTTTGCGGTGCAGTGGAAGTGGGATTCGTTGGCATGGACTTCATCACCGGATTGCCCCGCTCGTCCAAAGGGAATGATGCTATTTGGGTGCGTGATCGACAAGGTTGACTAAAGTGGCACATTTCCTTCCCGTCAAGACGCAGCCGTGTGGGGCCTTTGGCGAACTTTATGTCTCGAGGATTGTGAGTCTTCACGGTGTCACCAAGACGATTATTTCGATCGTGGTGCGCTCACCTCGCGGTTTTGGCATAGTCCGCAGAGGCTATGGGGACCCGCCTTCATTTGATCTGACCTTTCATCCTCGGGTGATGGCGGACGGGCGAGTCAACCAAGTGTTGGAAGATATGCTCCGTGCTTGTGTTCTTTCCTATGGGAAGAAGTGGGAGAAGTGCCTACCATTTGCTAAGTTCTCCTACAACAATGACTTTCAGGCCGATCTTGGCATGGCACCATTTGAGGCTTTGTATGGGAGAAGATGCAGAACCCCATTGAGCCTGGTCGAGAGCGGCGGCGGCGGTTTTCGGCCCTGATTCGATCTGTGAGGACCCGGTTTATTCGGCTTGTCTTTGTTTAACCATCCACTTGGTCCTAACAGTACAAATCAAATAAACCAAGCCTCGAGATATGTATACTTCCCCAAATGCGTATACACACCTCGATACAAAATCATGAATCAAACTCATTCATTCACATAGAACCAGAAGCACAACACAACATAAAAGACATACATAATATAAGAGGTTAGTACAAAAGAGAGGCCGAGGCTGCCAAAAGTCATACAAATAAGTAAATACACAATGAAGCAAATAGGCCATAAGATGGCAATAAACAAAAGCCAATCGGTGTGCCTTTACCCACAAGGCAACCAACCGGCCGCCAAGCTAGTCGTCAACATGACACATCTCACAAAGGAAGCCCTTGGGGCTCACCTTCTTCCTCTGCAACAAAAACATTAAGCAAAGCATCCGAGTACAAAAATTGTTTTTGTACTGCAAGACTGACGTGTAAGGGTAATGAGAACTATAATTTAACTACATGCAAGCTTTATTTAAGTGGAATGGGCTCTGGACTTACTTTTAGCGAGAAAGCAAGTTTTCTTTTGCAATAATGTAGTAGTTTGAAGGCGGTTTAACAATTCAATTTTATTTGCGAAATAATGACGATCGATGAAGTAGTGACAAAAGACATCACGGAGATGACCAACCCAATGGCCATCACAACAATAGTATGAACACCCGTTCATACCAACCCATCAAGTTTTAATTAAAAGGTTGTAGTCTAACTCTTGGAAGACCTCCCCAAGCGTGTCCATAACCTAGGGCGAGGCTATTCGAATAGTTTTAACCTGCGAGGGTGTACCACTGTACCCACACTTGAGACCGCCTTTAAGCCACAAAGCACACTACGAAGGTATGCGCACCGCTAAGTCCTCTGAGACCTTTCCAATCTTGTGTATTAACTACGAGCCGCTCGTATGGGTAGAAACACCATACGCTTACATTGCAAGCGAAAAACAACAAATCCCATCACGGGTGAAGTCTTTCGGACACTACAATGCTCCCAACACCATCCCTCCTGCGACTCCTGCGACTGGAGCCAATACACGCCAAAGTACTAAGTCAAGAGAGGTCCCATACCCTCTAATGTGGTTAGCACGCTAAAATGCTTGGTTTAGTGTAACAAGATGTTCGGTCCTTGTTGACTCAGGCACCATTCCAGTCACACCCGAAAATCACACCATCTTACCATCGTGCCCAAGTCTAAATCGTTTTGTTTTCAGTTTTAGTTTTCATAAGTAGACATGGCACAAGGTGGAAATCATAAATCATAATAAGTTTTGTGTGATCAAGGTTACCGACTAAGTCGATAACCACCCAATTCTACAGTAACTAAGCATGGCTAAGCATCATAGCGTAAATACAAATAAAAGGCCCTAAATCATTCACGGGCTCTAATTCACGGTGAGAATAATATTCCTAAGGTGGTGGCGAGGGTGAACAATTTTCAGGCAACAATGCAATGGGATTAACTACCTCTAATCGACAAAATTTCTTTGACACAAAAGCATGCATACATACAAGTTAAACAAAATATTAGACTTGAAAATAATGGGAATGAACTGGATATGATCAAAGCGCTTGCTGCGGCTGCTGTTGCTCAATCATTGCAGAGGATCGCTCTCGAGGCTCAACCCACTCTTCGTCACCTAATCGCATAAGCAAATAACACGACGAAAAGCAAATAAGGCAATAAACCCTAATCACAAAAATTGAGCAAAAAGCATCCAAATGACACAAAATTTATACACAAGGAGAAATAGGAATAAACCTAGACATAGAAACTGGAAAAACCTAATTTGGATTTGTCGTGCAAAGATATCCCCTAAAAACCTATTTTCGGCCATAATTAGGTACTGTAGTAAAAATATTTTCTAGAAAGATTTTGAAGCTGAAACTTTTATGGTAGCTACCTACTGGTATAGTGATAAGCCATATAAAATTTCAGGTCATTTGGAGTCATATTGAAAGAGTTATGATTTGTCTAAATTGTTTAGGGCATTAAACTAAAATATGATCCTTATGATTTTTAAAAACAGTAAAGTTTATGAAACCAATTTTCCTAGCCAATACACTATCAGTGGAAGCTAATCCAATTGGATTCATACAAAAACCAGATATAGATAAAAAGATATGCATTTTACAAGTTTGCTAAAAGTTCTGAAAAACAGTATTAAGTTCACTTGTTTACTATTTTTGAAAATGGTTTTCAGGTTTGATCATGGTCTCTAATTATTTTTCCATTTAAGCTCAAGTTATAATGAAGCTAACAAAATTGGAATCATCTAATTTGGAGTTACAATGAAAAAGATATGAAAAAGAGAAAACACCTACTCACTTCAGTTTTGTGACAACCGTTTATGAAACTCTGTTGGTTTTCTGAAAATTTCAGATTCTAGTATTGGTTTTCAAGTGGTTTCTAAAGACAGATCAAAGTCTCATCCAAAACACTAGATGATTGCCAAAAGCCTAATTAACTCACACACCCAATTAGCTAGTAGGATAATTTGATTGGTCTAGCAAGAGAATTCCCTAACATTTCAGAATTTCCCCAAAACATCTTCTCTTCTCTGCTCAAAAATCTAGCAAGTGTACACATTCTAAACTACAAGCTACTGACAACTAAATGACCAACTGATTACAGTAATAAGAAAGACTTTACTTGAATTGGTCCGGTTATTAGCCTTTTAATGAAGCTGAAAAATTGTCAGATTATTGTTTATAAATCTACAACTGCACACCTATGTCTGACAAAACTGCTACCACTTGACTCCTTTTAACTCAACTTCAGATTTGCCAACTAGAGATGATCTGAAGGACATACACCCAAATGGTTAGCATAAGGGATACAGTTGCCGGTGGGTGCTACTAACATCTAACTTACTTCTTCTCTTCTTTGTTAAACAACCGACAACAGGACATATTCTAGGCAGAGATGCTGTTAACTCCATTTCTTGTTAAACCGAAATTTTAAATCGGTTGAACATCTTTTAAGCGTGGAATTACTCGTTAGCTAAAATAATTGTTCTCAACACCTAACAGGTGATTCATGATTCAGAGAAAGAAAAAGAGGAGCCAAAAAGGGAAAACTACAGGACAGATGGGGTAGACTCTGCCGTAGCTCGTCGCCGGCGAATGAGTGGCGCGGTGGTGACAACAACCACCAAAATGGGTTGCCCAGAGTATAAGGAGGCCAGGGGTGGTGGTTTTGGGACTCAGCCGGCATTGTGGCCTTGGCGAGGTCATCGCGGCCGGCCGTGGGGGTGAAAGGAGGCGGCGCCACGGTTGAGGTTGGGTGGGAATTAAGGTGCGCATGAGCACGGTGTGATCTGAGGAACTCACCCGAGAAGTCGGCAAGGCGGAGGGTGGCCGGAGTGGTCCGGCGACGGGAGCCGGCGGCGGCATGGGGTAGTCCTCCGCGGTGGCGATCCTGGAATGAACAAGAGGGCAAGTGAATGGTTGGGAAAGGTAAAGGGTGTCTAGAGATGCTCAAAAGGAGGAATCGAGCTCGGGCTCATTGGAGCGATGTGGCGGCGGTGGAGGCGGATTTGGCCGGACCGAAGAAGATGACACGCGGCTCCTCGGTGGCGGTTTCCCAGTTGACCAAGGATTTGCTCCACGGGGTGGCGGCACGCGCCGTGACGCTGGTCGAGGATGGCGGGGGCTCACAGGAGCGGCCGGGAGCTTGAAGGTGGTGGCGGGAGGAAGAGAAGGGGCAAGGTGCGGTGGGGAGGAAGCAAAGATTGCCCAAGGAAGCTCGAGGTCTTTATAGCTCGGGGAAGGAGGAAGGCGCTGCGGAGAGCCGTTGGGGCGTCCGACGCGAGAGAGGCGCCGGTCGCGGGTGGCGAGGAAGCGGTGGCGCGCGCGTGGCGGCGACCATGTGGAGAAGAAGGCGGCGGGCCCACCGGTCGCGGCGCAAGGAGAAAGGGGGAGGCGAGTTTTTTTTTTTAAGCGAGCGGGTGGATCTCGACCGTCGGATCGAGATCGGAGGGTCCAAGGCGATGGGTTCAACCGGCGATCCGATTGTCACACAAGATCCGGCCGTTGATTTCAAAGTGGATGGCTCGTGATGCGCTGGTGTGGTGCGGTGAGCCCAGTGCAACTAGGCGGTTCAACCCAAACAAGTGGCTCAGTCGGGGTTGGGTCGATCGGAGGAATAGTAAAAGGATGTTTGACTGGTTTTAATTTCAAAGCCCTACTTTGACCGAGCTTCCAAATATAGAAATAAAATTTATAAAAATCTGAAATTTTTCAGGAGGTTCCTGGGATGACCTAGTGACCAAATAAAATTTTAAATCTCATTTTTCATGTGTTATTTTCTTATTTTAAATTCAAACTTACAAAAGGTTATGGAATCAAGTTTGAATTTTACGTGGGTTAAAGTTAGCTCCAAAAATTTAGAAAAATTATATTTATTCATGGTAATTATTATAAGATTTAAATAAATTATTTTCAGAGTTCCACTTGAAGTAATTTCCTTTCCAAAAACTGTTTTGAGTGTATGCTCTTGATGTTTGACTTAGGGTTTAAAATAAGCTAAAACTTGGAAGGACTTTTAGAGATAGCAAACTAGCTCCCAAAATTCTGAAATTTTATATGGGGATTGCTAGCTCTAAGATCCACCTTGAATAAATTTTCTAGAGGGTTTAAGGCACAACATTTCTCTCCAGAAAATAATCAAGGCTTGTTCCAGGGTTTGACCAAGCCTTTGACTGGTTTGACTTCTTTGAAATAATTCAGAGGTGCCAAAAGCTTCCACTGAACCAAGGAAAAATATTTCTAGAGGTTGGACACAAGATTTTTAACAAAGAGGTTTTTGACTTTAGCCAATTGGGGATTTTGATTTTTGATTTCCCAGTTCGATCAGAACCGATTAATACCTACAGAAATACACGATGTAAGAAAAAGTTTTAATTTCTACACATTTTCTTACATTTAAAACATAGATTGAAAATTGGGATGTTACAAACCTCCCCCCCTTACAGAAATCTCGTCCCGAGATTTGGATCGGCCGGGGACGAAAGAGGGGTAGTTTGCGTGCAGATGATCTTCTCGTTCTCAAGTATCTCACTTTGAACGAGTTGACCACCGAACCTTCACGAATTCGAAGTGCGATTCGTTGCTCTTCGTTAAACCTGCAAAGACACAACTTTTCTTTATGATTCTTTATCTATTTTAGAATATTTTTGTTGTACTTGGATCTATTGTTTTATTGCATTGTTTCTCGTTAGGTTACGATTCTGACCCAACATACGAGTCTGGGGATGCAAAGGTTAAAGAATCGACCAAACACGAATGCGGGTTTAGGCGTAAAACGTGCCACTTTTAGTCGACACGGGAAAACTTACTAGGTCTAGATACAACAAGGATTGATGATGAGAGCTCTTTCGGAGGATGGGTGGTGGTACATAATATTTGTTAGTTGGTGGAATGATTGTGCAGTCGATTCGGAGTAATTTGTCCAGTTAACTCGGAGCGAACTTGTCTTATTAATTCCACTAACAACGGAATCTCGACCTACTAACTAGTCGCACGAGTCATCCCTCCATGACTAGCTATCTTAGAGGGACTATGGTCATTCTTAGTTGGTGAAGCAAATTGTCCGGTTACTCCACTAACGAACGAGACCATGGTCGGCCAACTAGCTATACGGAGTCATCCCTCCGCAGCTAGCTTCTTAGATGGACTATGGCCATTTAGGCCACAGAAGTAAACTTAACTTGTGATGACAACGATCCGCATAGCCCTTCTGTCTGGTTGAGCTGCGCGAAATCGATCTTGACTTAACTGAAGTTGGTTGTTCCGATCTTGACATTTTGCTTGATTTGGTTCACTCCAGCATCCGACTGCTGAGCCGACTTGATCTAATCCACTAAGGTTGGTTGCACAACCAAAGCAGCAATAGACCCTTGCTCAACCACACCCAAGTTGAGACGTTGAAATTCTTCAAGCAGGGCGGGCTGCAGTTCCTGGAGCAACAATGCATTGCAAAACACCTTTTTAACTAATTGTATCTGCGACAACATTAGTCTTGCCCGGATGGTAATGAATTCCCATGTCGAAGTTCTTAACGGTCAAGATTGAATCAACAAGAGATCTGAATGGCTCGGATTAGATCAAGGATGTCTCATGTGGTATAAAGAAGTTCAAACACTGGTCTTGGTGAGCTCCCAGGAATTGGTACCACCACACCTTCGGTAGCACCGTGGCTACACAGCGGTAAGGGATTCCCAGAACCTATGTTCTTGAGAGTTTGTTTTTCTCATGAAGCGGTGTGACCACGAGTTCAACGAAGGTAATACCAAGATAGTGGTAATACCGAGTTGACGCGGTATGGATATTTCGAGAGAAGGGTATCGAAAGAGACTTCTAGAGAAAGAGAACCAAAAGGGAGGCTTGGGTAGTTTTAGAACCCACTCAACACAAAGAACTTCGAAATTTGATCTGTTGAAGTTTGTTTTAGTCATTTAGAATTCTTTCGGAAACTTAGGTTAAGTTTTGAACTCTCATCAAAACCAAATGGTTCTATTTCATTTTAAATGCCTTAAAAAGGTTTAGAGAACAAGGGTGTTACTAATAACTTTGGTTAGCAACACACCCAAAACTTGAAGTTGATGAAAGCGAAAAGTTAACGACTAGGGAAATGAGATATCACCCTAGACAAAAACCAAAAACAGCAAGTAAACCAACTTTAAATGCTTCCAAAAAGGCTCCAAATCAGCAAAGGAAACATTAAACCAAGCTCAACTTCTCACTGCCATTAACCCGTATTGAATGAGCGAGCAATGGTTTGAGAATATAAAATTTCAGCACACTACCTCAAGTCTAACACTACGCAAGAGCAAGGTTAAGGCGGCAAAATAGCGTTAGGTACTTAGCTAACTAGTATCACATCTTACCCTTTTATTCCCACAAGTTTTAGTTGATTAACCTCTCATTTTCTACCCTAGTTAGAACCTTTGAGCTGCTGTCAGGAAATTGAATGATCGCTGTCCAGATTTGCATCCAAGCCTCCTAATTGAAATCTTCAACCGGAAGCTTCAAAACCTTGTAGAGGGCAGCTAACACTTCAATTTGCCAAACTCATTGGTTCCCAAAACCCAATTTAAACGATAATGACTATCTTTTGAGAGAAGGAAAGGAAAACACTCTTTAAAACTCAAATTAGAGCAAGATGAGAGAAGAAAGCTAAGATAGGTAAGGAGTAAAATCGAGAACTTACTTAAGCTTCCATAAATCATTTGATACTTTGAAATTAAGTTTTCCAAAAGATCCTAAGGACGACCAAGCTTGGGTTACTACGGTTGGAATGGCTCGATACCAACTTTGTGAGGACCCGGTTTATTGGCTTGTCTTGTTTAACCATCCACTTGGTCCTAACAATACAAATCAAATAAACCAAGCCTCGAGATATGTATACTTCCCATAAATGCATATACACACCTCGATACAAAATCATGAATCAAACTCATTCATTCACATAGAACCGAAGCACAACACAACATAAAAGACATACATAATATAAGAGGGTTAGTACAAAAGAGAGGCCGACCGGCCAAAAGTCATACAAATAAGTAAATACACAGCGGAAGCAAATAGGCCATAAGATGGCAATAAACAAAAGCCAATCGGTGTGCCTTTACCCACAAGGCAACCAACCGGGCCGCCAAGCTAGTCGTCAACCCGCAGCACATCTCACAAAAGGGAAGCCCTTGGGGCTCACCTTCTTCCTCTGCAACAAAAACATTAAGCAAAGCATCTGAGTACAAAAATTGTTTTTGTACTCGCAAGACTGACGTGTAAGGGTAACAGAACTATAATTTAACTACATGCAAGCTTTATTTAAGTGGAATGGGCTCTGGACTTACTTTTAGCAGAAAGCAAGTTTTCTTTTGCAATAATGTAGTAGTTTGAAGGCAGTTTTAACAATTCAATTTTATTTGCAGAAATAACAACGTCTGATGAAGTAGTGACAAAAAGACATCCTGGAGATGACCAACCCAATGGCCATCACAACAATAGTATGAACACCCGTTCATACCAACCCATCAAGTTTTAATTAAAAGGTTGTAGTCTAACTCTTGGAAGACCTCCCCAAGCGTGTCCATAACCTAGGACGAGGCTATTCGAATAGTTTTAACCTGCAGGGTGTACCATTGCACCCACACTTGCAGCCGCCTTTAAGCCACAAAGCACACTACAGAAGGTATGCCTGCACGCTAAGTCCTACGAGACCTTTCCAATCTTGTGTATTAACTACGAGCCGCTCGTATGGGTAGAAACACCATACGCTTACATTGCAAGCCGAAAAACAACAAATCCCATCACGGGTGAAGTCTTTCGGACACTACAATGCTCCCAACACCATCCCTCCTGCGACTCCCTGCGACTCGGAGCCAATACACGCCAAAGTACTAAGTCAAGAGAGGTCCCATACCCTCTAATGTGGTTAGCACGCTAAAATGCTTGGTTTAGTGTAACAAGATGTTCGGTCCTTGTTGACTCAGGCACCATTCCAGTCACACCCGAAAATCACACCATCTTACCATCGTGCCCAAGTCTAAATCGTTTTGTTTTCAGTTTTAGTTTTCATAAGTAGACATGGCACAAGGTGGAAATCATAAATCATAATAAGTTTTGTGTGATCAAGGTTACCGACTAAGTCGATAACCACCCAATTCTACCGGTAACTAAGCATGGCTAAGCATCATAGCGTAAATACAAATAAAAGGCCCTAAATCATTCACCGGGCTCTAATTCACCAGTGAGAATAATATTCCTAAGGTGGTGGCAGGGGTGAACAATTTTCAGGGCAACAATGCAATGGGATTAACTACCTCTAATCGACAAAATTTCTTTGACACAAAAGCATGCATACATACAAGTTAAACAAAATATTAGACTTGAAAATAATGGGAATGAACTGGATATGATCAAACTGCTTGCCTGGCGGCTGCTGTTGCTCAATCTGTTGCAGAGGATCGCTCTCAGGCTCAACCCACTCTTCGTCACCTAATCGCATAAGCAAATAACACGACGAAAAGCAAATAAGGCAATAAACCCTAATCACAAAAATTGAGCAAAAAGCATCCAAATGACACAAAATTTATACACAAGGAGAAATAGGAATAAACCTAGACATAGAAACTGGAAAAACCTAATTTGGATTTGTCGTGCAAAAGATATCCCCTAAAAACCTATTTTCGGCCATAATTAGGTACTGTAGTAAAAATATTTTCTAGAAAGATTTTGAAGCTGAAACTTTTATGGTAGCTACCTACTGGTATAGTGATAAGCCATATAAAATTTCAGGTCATTTGGAGTCATATTGAAAGAGTTATGATTTGTCTAAATTGTTTAGGGCATTAAACTAAAATATGATCCTTATGATTTTTAAAAACAGTAAAGTTTATGAAACCAATTTTCCTAGCCAATACACTATCAGTGGAAGCTAATCCAATTGGATTCATACAAAACCAGATATAGATAAAAGATATGCATTTTACAAGTTTGCTAAAAGTTCTGAAAAACAGTATTAAGTTCACTTGTTTACTATTTTTGAAAATGGTTTTCCAGGTTTGATCATGGTCTCTAATTATTTTTCCATTTAAGCTCAAGTTATAATGAAGCTAACAAAATTGGAATCATCTAATTTGGAGTTACAATGAAAAGATATGAAAAGAGAAAACACCTACTCACTTCAGTTTTGTGACAACCGTTTATGAAACTCTGTTGGTTTTCTGAAAATTTCAGATTCTAGTATTGGTTTTCAAGTGGTTTCTAAAGACAGATCAAAGTCTCATCCAAAACACTAGATGATTGCCAAAAGCCTAATTAACTCACACACCCAATTAGCTAGTAGGATAATTTGATTGGTCTAGCAAGAGAATTCCCTAACATTTCAGAATTTCCCCAAAACATCTTCTCTTCTCTGCTCAAAATCTAGCAAGTGTACACATTCTAAACTACAAGCTACTGACAACTAAATGACCAACTGATTACAGTAATAAGAAAGACTTTACTTGAATTGGTCCGGTTATTAGCCTTTTAATGAAGCTGAAAAATTGTCAGATTATTGTTTATAAATCTACAACTGCACACCTATGTCTGACAAAACTGCTACCACTTGACTCCTTTTAACTCAACTTCAGATTTGCCAACTAGAGATGATCTGAAGGACATACACCCAAATGGTTAGCATAAGGGATACAGTTGCCGGTGGGTGCTACTAACATCTAACTTACTTCTTCTCTTCTTTGTTAAACAACCGACAACAGGACATATTCTAGGCAGAGATGCTGTTAACTCCATTTCTTGTTAAACCGAAATTTTAAATCGGTTGAACATCTTTTAAGCGTGGAATTACTCGTTAGCTAAAATAATTGTTCTCAACACCTAACAGGTGATTCATGATTCAGAGAAAGAAAAAGAGGAGCCAAAAAGGGAAAACTACAGGACAGATGGGGTAGACTCTGCCGTAGCTCGTCGCCGGCGAATGAGTGGCGCGGTGGTGACAACAACCACCAAAATGGGTTGCCCAGAGTATAAGGAGGCTAGGGGTGGTGGTTTTGGGACTCAGCCGGCATTGTGGCGCGCGGCGAGGTCATGCCGCGGCCGGCCGTGGGGGTGAAAGGAGGCGGCAGCGCACGGTTGAGGTTGGGTGGGAATTAAGGTGCGCATGAGCACCGGTGTGATCTGAGGAACTCACCGAGAAGTCGCGCGAGCGGAGGGTGGCGGAGTGGTCCGGCGGCGGAGCCGCGGCGGCATGGGGTAGTCCTCGCGGTGGCGATCTGGAATGAACAAGAGGGCAAGTGAATGGTTGGGAAAGGTAAAGGGTGTCTAGAGATGCTCAAAGGAGGAATCGAGCTCGGGCTCATTGGAGCGATGGCGGCGGTGGAGGCGGATTTGGCCGGACCAAGAAGATGACACGCGCGCTCCTCGGTGGCGGTTTCCCAGATTGACCAAGGATTTGCTCCACGGGGTGGCGGCACGCCGTGGCGCGGTCGAGGATGGCCGGGCTCACAGGAGCGGCGGGAGCTTGAAGGTGGTGGCGGGAGGAAGAGAAGGGGCAAGGTGCCGGTGGGAGGAAGCAAAGATTGCCCAAGGAAGCTCGTGGTCTTTATAGCTCGAGGGAAGGAGGAAGGCGCTGCGGAGAGCCGTTGGAGGCGTCTTGACGCGAGAGAGCGCCGGGTCGCGGTGGCGAGGAAGTGAGTGGCGGCGCGTGGGCGGCGACCATGTGGAGAAGAAGGCGGCGGGCCCACCGATCGCGCGCAAGGAGAAAGGGAGCTGAGTCGGTTTTTTTTTTTTTTAAACGAGCGGGTGGATCTCGACCGTCGGATCGAGATCGGAGGGTCCAAGGCGATGGGTTCAACCGGCATCCGATTGTCACACAAGATCCCGCCGTTGATTTCAAAGTGGATGGCTCGTGATGCGCTGGTGTGGTGCGGTGAGCCCGTGCAACTAGGCGGTTCAACCCAAACAAGTGGCTCGAGTCGGGGTTGGGTCCGGTCGGAGGAATAGTAAAAGGATGTTTGACTGGGTTTTAATTTCAAAGCCCTACTTTGACCGAGCTTCCAAATATAGAAATAAAATTTATAAAAATCTGAAATTTTTCAGGGAGGTTCCTGGGATGACCTAGTGACCAAATAAAATTTTAAATCTCATTTTTCATGTGTTATTTTCTTATTTTAAATTCAAACTTACAAAAGGTTATGGAATCAAGTTTGAATTTTCTGTGGGTTAAAGTTAGCTCCAAAAAAATTTAGAAAAATTATATTTATTCATGGTAATTATTATAAGATTTAAATAAATTATTTTCAGAGTTCCACTTGAAGTAATTTCCTTTCCAAAAACTGTTTTGAGTGTATGCTCTTGATGTTTGACTTAGGGTTTAAAAATAAGCTAAAACTTGGAAGGACTTTTAGAGATAGCAAACTAGCTCCCAAAATTCTGAAATTTTATATGGGGATTGCTAGCTCTAAGATCCACCTTGAATAAATTTTCTAGAGGGTTTAAGGCACAACATTTCTCTCCAGAAAATAATCAAGGCTTGTTCCAGGGTTTGACCAAGCCTTTGACTGGTTTGACTTCTTTGAAATAATTCAGAGGTGCCAAAAAGCTTCCCTGGAACCAAGGAAAAATATTTCTAGAGGTTGGACACAAGATTTTTAACAAAGAGGTTTTTGACTTTAGCCAATTGGGGATTTTGATTTTTGATTTCCCACAGCCCAAAGACGAGAACCGATTAATACCTACAGGAAATACACGATGTAAGAAAAAGTTTTAATTTCTACACATTTTCTTACATTTAAAACATAGATTGAAAATTGGGATGTTACACGATCAATGAGGCCGAAAGTCACGTGCGGTTGATTCGCGAGCATCTGCGCACGGCCCAGTCTAGGCAGAAGAGCTATGCAGATCGCCGTCGCCGTGAGTTGAGCTTTGAGCCCAATGACTTTGTGTATCTCAAAGTCTCACCTTGAAGGGCCATCGCGTTTTGGCATCAAGGGCAAGTTGGCTCCTCGATATGTTGGGCCTTACCGTATCATCGAGAGAGTTGGAGCGATTGCATACAGATTGGAGCTACCACTGCACTTGAGGTGTGCATGATGTGTTCCATGTTTCACACCAAGAAGTGCCTCCGTGTCCCAATCAAGAAACTCCGTTGGAAACTCTCGATGTGCGTGAGAATTTGACCTATCGCGAGCATCCTGCTCGCATTCTTGAAGAAGGTGAACGGAGAACAAGGAACCGTGTCATCAAGTTCCTTAAGGTTCAGTGGTCAAACCATTCAAGATGAGGCAACTTGGGAGCGAGAAGATCGCCTGCAAATTTTCCTTCTTTCTTCTCCGAGTAAACTAATCTCGGCCGAGATTCTTGTAAGGGGGAGAGTTGTAACATCCCAATTTTGGGCTTGTGTTTCAAATGTAAGAAAATGAGTAGAAATTAAAACTTTTCTTACATCATGTGTTTCCCGTTTGTATTGGACAAGTATTGTACAAGACTTATGGAAATGCAAAGTCACAAGTCTTTTGATACAAATCCTGTTCCTTCAAAAACATTCTTGTCAAATGTTTTGATCATCCTCTGGAAATATTTTTCCTAAGTTCTTGGGATGGTATGTGACCCCTCTGAAAAATTTCACAATTTTTAGAAATTGTTTGAATATTTTTGGAGGGTAGTCAAACCTGTTTGACTCTTAGTCAAACATTAAAACAGAGCCTTGCAGAATTTTGGGAGATTTATTCACAGTATAAAAACCTCTGAAAATTTTACACAAGGTTAATATCTGAGTTAGCAAGCTCCTGTAAAATTTTCATAATTTTTGGAGTTAATTTGCTATCTCAAATAAATCTTTCAAAGTCTCTGTTTTTATTTCAAAGTCAAACTGGTTTTACTGTTACTCGGGTTCGAAGTCGGACTCGCTCGAGCCAATCGATTCAGTCCACCAACTAATCGCACCGAGCCACCCTTTCAAAACGCGCGCGCGATATCACCGTTGATTCAGATCGCGTGGCCCACGCTCGTGTGAGCATTCGGACCCTCGGTTACATTAACAAATTGGGACCGTTGGATCTCGATCCAACCGCCCGTATTCTCGAGGGCAACCGGATCGTCCGCGAACTCGTTAATCGTGACCGCCCATTTTAATCCAACGGTCGTGGTTTGTCTTCTCTCGTTCTTCTTCCTCCTCGGCTTCTCCGTGCTGCGGCGCGCAATGGCGAGCGAGAGAAAGCGAGGCGGCGTGATGTGTCACCTCCACGTTGCTTTTGTCAACGCTCTCGCAATGCATTTAATGCGCACCAGGCTTTCTCCTCCATTGTCACCATGCTCACTTGCTCCCATCATTTCGTGGTCCATGGCCGCACCATGAACCGAGCTCACCATGGGCTCATGTTCTTGCTCGAAACCCTAATCCTTTCCCTATATATTGCCCCTCTAGGTCCTCCTGGTGTTCCTTTACACCACACTTTGCTCTTCTCGTGTTTGAGCTCAAGAACACCTCTCACCCTCAAAACACCATTGTTGGCCAGAGAGCTCTAATGGCGGCCTTGGTGTCCAAAGTGGTTCATCTTCAACTTTTCTTGCACCCTTGTGAACTCCTCAACCTCCTTTATATTTCCCCTAACTTGATTTTGGGTTGCATTCACAGGAATCACTCAATTTTAAGTTTGGAGATTTTCGGTTGGGTTCACCCCCTTTCTTCTCCAGCTCCGGTAAGTGGTTCTTTTTGCAATTAATTGCGTTTGGAGCCTCTTTGAGCTATAGTGAAGCTGTGGTAATGATTTGGTTCCACTCATTTTGCTCAGAACTTCATCTTCCACTTCATCTTCTTCGGCTCCGGTGGACTTCATCGTGTTCAAGTTTTCCCCGGCCATCTTTGGAGCTCCTCTCGGTGAAGGTAGCTCCTATATAGTCCCTAGAAGTCATGGCACTCGCTTCCTTGGACCGCGGCAGAGCATCTTGCTATTTTCGTGTTTGCCGTGTCGGCTTCTTTCTTGTTCTTCCGGCCTCATGGCTGCCTGCACTTCCACCGCGGCGAGGTCACCACCATTGGGTCCGCAGCACTATTGCGAACCCATTTTGATAGTTTGTGGGCGCCGCCGCGACCGGAGTCGCCGGCGACAAGCCGTGAAAGCCGCTCGGGACTTTGCCGGCCGTAGCTCCCGTTGTCGTCAAATAATTAGGACACAGTTAATGCCCAATCATTAGTAGTGTTAATGGTGTCTTAATCTGGCCTAATGTCTCACTGACTTGTGGGCCCGTAAGCTCAAATCGTAAAACCAAGTCGTTATGGCTGATTTTGGGTTTATTTATTGCTAATCATTGTTAGCAATAAATGTGTCCGAAATTACCTTTTTGAGTCACTGACAGGTGGGTCCCCGTGCACTGTGCACGTGTGTTAAGACTCGCATGTGTGACTCTCACCACCGACATGCGCCCCACGTGTCAAGCATTCTTGTTTGTGTAACACCCCAGGACCCACAATACCCTGGAATGCTACTAAACCACTCTACAACTAGCCAATAATTTCAATTATAACTTATTTCGGCAACATCTCTAAACAAGAAGTATTAAGAGGAAGCATAAACAACTAAGGGAACAAAGATAACGGTAACAAGTTCATTAATTAAACTACCTCTATCGATTAATCAAAGAATGGTTCACAAGTCCATCCTTATTAAATAACATAATCATCCACAAATATTTAAGCGTTTGGCTAGAATTTCATTGACTTTATTACTACATGAGTTGATAAACCAAGTGCATTATCAGGTGCCGCTCTACCCATCCCATGAATGCTCAACAATCACCGAAGGGGGAAGAAACAACAAGAGTGAGATAAAAATCTCAAGAAGCAAACTGCTTAATGTGCTATTCAGTCTACAAACAAATACACAACATCATTAAAATATCCATATGTCCACATCCATAATGTGAATCCACATTCATTTACAAGCTAATTAAACTACAGAGATATTAAGCATCAATATCCAATCCCCATAATGATCATAATTATAGCCTCAACCATAATTACTACCAATGATAGTAAAATATTAACAATTGAATCTTGATCAACTGCTTCATATTAATCACCACTACCACTACCAATGACAATAAGGTATTAACATGTTTTACCTCATAACTTTACTATTTCTCGCATCCACAATCGCTATCAACAATTACCACAAGAGAGAAGAATCTCATGCCACAATCACAACCTCTACCATACCACAAGGGATGAACCCTATTCCACAACCACAACCACATTACACGCACTCACAAGAGACTCTCATGAGTCAATTTCACATTGCAACTATGAAGTTGCGCTTGTTTGCAAAATAACTTCACCTCAATATCTTGCATGAGTATGCAAATGATCTTTCCACAATGCAATGCATATGTATGCTATGCTCCATCGCACCTTTACCCAACAAGGTAAAGGTATGCATCGTCTTACGGCAATGCACGATGTTGTACTGCACGATCGCGGCTAAAAGCGCGACATCCACAATGCAAATGTCATGATATGTCATGAATGATATGATAATCATAAACCACAAGAATTTAACCACGAAGGTCAACAACATACTCATCATGAATATTTCTCATAATCCACATGTGTATCATTAAGCACCATACCATTGTGTCATAAGACCATTACCACATAACCCACACTCGATTCACCAAGATCAAAATCAATCGATCTAAAGGGAACTCTACCACATAGCCCACAACAAGATCATCATGAATAAAACCACAAGGAATTATCAATATGTCCACCTTGAGTTTATTTTCATATTCCGCATTTGGCTCATTAAGCAAATTACCACGATACTACCCAAACTCATCCAAACATAGCAATTGATTAATATCTTGCTACCACATTCATACTTAGAAATCATGTAACCATGGCATATCGTTCAACATTACGTCAATCATACATAGTGCAAGTAGTAAGAACCACGAGTTAAACCGTAGCACAACCGCTACATTTACTTGCCTTCCACGATGTGACGCGTTAGCCGGCCAAGGCGATACTCCTAAACCCGAGGCTTCACCTCCTAAACAAGTAGAAATAAATTCAATAAGGTCATAATACACCCAACGCTACTAATCGGCATTCTACAACGCTTACTTGACGACTCAAAACGAGTTTACAAAGCTGAAACCGAAAGACAACATTTCCTGCCGTAATCTGATTCTGGACAGCAGCACGGTAAAAGACATAACTCAAGATCTGGAAGTCAAAAAGGGGTAAATCCAATTTCTGTATATTCTTAACTGAATAATCTACAATACTCTAGTTGACACAATAAACCAATTCGGCCAAAATAATAGGCTACCCATTGTCTGAACATTCAGTACAGAAACTGTCTACACAAACGAACAGCAAAACTAAAATGGCCATAACTTTTAATAGGTAACTCTGAATTGGTCGTTCTTTATCAATCTGAAAAGGTTATCGAATTACCTACAATAACCTAGAAGGGTGAACTTTCAGATTCTACCAAAATCCCTTTCATATTTTAGAAATAACCAGACAGATTATTCTCGTCAGATTTCTGGCAGCAGATACTAAATCGACCATAACTTTTGACTCAGACCTCGGAATCGAGTGATCTTCGCGCCACTGAAAGCTAACGAAATAACCCACATATCTCTAGGAGATGGAAACTTAAAATTCAGATTCTAAATACACGAAAATACTCACGCAAGGTTCTGGACAGAACTGCATCTTCTGCAGCCCAACAATTAACCGACAATTCTAATCAAATTCAGATCTACTAAGGATCAAACAGCGGAAAAGCATCTCGTTACCCTTGTAGAACCACTAGAAATCGCTGAACCAAACCCCACGCAAAACTTCTTCTCCTTCTTCTCCTTCTTTTCTTCCTCTCCTTCTTCCTTCTTGCAATGGACAGCACCTTGGATGAGGAGGTGCAGGGGCAGCACCTTGGGAGAGGGGAGGCAAGGGGAAAGAGGATTCGCCAAAGAGGGGAGGAAGGGGAGAGGGGCGGCTGCCAAGTGGGAGGAGGAAAGGGGAGAGGGGAGGGGGCGGCTAGGGTTTGGGAGGGTGGCCTCCCCTTGGCCGGCCACACTAGATGGGCCAAGGCCCAGCCCCAAAGGTAGCGAAAAGCGCAGAAAAGCCCTCTCTACGCTGGATTTGACGAAAACTAAAAAAACCTTCCCGATTAAAATTATTCTCACCGATTAATTTTAATTAATCCGCTTGACTTCTCACACTCGAATATTACATTCTTCCCACCTTAAAAGGATTCGCCGAATCCAATTCTACTGCATCACAAGGTAACAAAGAACCCAAACTAGGTGTACTCACCACCTCAAGAACTCGGGTACTTCTTTCGCAAAAGATCCTCCAATTCCCACGTAGCCTCTCTCTCGATCGATTCGCCCAAAGGACCTTCACATACTTGATGGTCTTATTCCTCAAGACCGCTCCGATGTATCCAAGATACGAATCGCCGACTCTCCACGGTGAGATCTGCTTCCATCGTGACTGCCCAGTCAATTTTATGTTCTGGATCCCGCAAGTATTTCTCAAGATAGACACATGAAAAACATTGTGCACACCACTCAAAGAGTCTGCAGCTCCAAACGATAAGCCACACTACCCACCCGAGCAACCACCGAAAAGGTCCGATGTACCGGGCTAAGCTTCGGTGGTACCAAACGAACAACACCCTTGGTTGGAGACACCAAGGAGCACAAGGCTACCCACCGCAAACACCAACTCTCGGCGCGAACATCCGCATAACTCTTTGTCGGCCCCGAGCGCCAATGTGTCCCGCCATTTTGGCAAAATTTCCGCAATAACTATTAAGACCACTTTCTAAAACCATCCTCTTTCTTAAAACACTTTCCTCTTATTAGATATACTCGTGATAACACACTATACCCATTCTCAAGAATTTGATCACCAATTCCACTCACATAATTCTACTAGAAGCACAACGATATATTATACAAATATAACCCAACAAATGTAAGAGTAAAGAACTCTCAAGCATCACACTAGCAACCAGCTTTCCTTCAAAGGACCACGATCCAAAACAAAGGATTCACCACAAAATATTTCTACTCATCAAGTAGACAATTGAGAACCACACCACGTAAGCTAAGAGTGAAAAATCACTCGATGATCAAAACAATCAATTTTTTTTTCTAATCGAAAAGACTACGCCCAACCTAAGTCAACTAAATTTGCAAATGGTCTGCCATAAACACACAAAGATAAACAAGAATCAAGAGAGCATCGCACTACTTGACATAACAATAATTTCCCAATTAACGAACACTCATTTCTTAACATCAATGAATCGCTTGGCTCCAAGATAAACATTCTATTTAAAACATATCCTTCTCAAGGATTAATCCATGGAAATAATATATTATCCATTGTATCTTAAACATCGAGATATTTAAGGCTCCCACAAAACATCACTAGACTACCACTAATAAGTCGTCATCACTCAACAAAGCTTCAGATCCCACAACAATTACCATGTTCTTAGAAGAAGAGGTAAGAAGAAATAAATTTCAAAGATACGTAAAATGGTTGTCATCTCAATAGCCAAAAGACCAAAAGATTAACAAATAGCAAAGAGGTTGGAAAAACACAAGATAAGATCAATCAGACCTCAAATACTTATAGTACAACTTTTCCTTTCAATAAGAAGCAATTTTTCTTTTATAACAAAGATCCCGCCAATTCCAACAAAGGATGCTTGAAGACCACAACACGAGATTCGGATGAAAACCAAAAGATCATTCAACATGTCGCTTACTCAAAGCAACCTCTGCTATCACACAAGTCATAAGGTACAAAAAGATTTCAAACCGTAAATCTCACACCCTTCATTTCAATTAGTATTATGGAATTAACAAATTCCTTTATTTTTAAAACATTCAACACCATAATCACAACTACATGCTATCGATTGAATTCACAACAAAAAAAATCAGCATATCATCCCACTCCTTCATATTTTTTCCAAAAGGAACACCATAAATCACTTCATCATGTTCTTATTATCCAAATGAGATTCCAACTACTTAATCTAGTTAAACCTAGTGCATAAGCCATCATATTAAAACAAACTCTTTAACAAGCTGATATTAGAACATAACAACCTCACAAAACATGCTAGTATGAATCTCTTATTAGATTTCATACATTTATCTCGCATCGATGCTCAACTCTAGTTTAGCAAAAGTAATTACACTCTAGCCATTGTGTCAATAATTGATTATTAATTTTTCATCAAGATAGCATTAATGATCCTATCTCTAATTTGCAATCTCAAAGACAAATAAAGAGCATGATTCAATACTCCACCTTATGTTAAGATATTAAAATAAAATAACTTTAAACATCAACAATACCACTTTATAAGACCAGATTCCACAAGTCAATACATCAACCTTCATCCATTTCTTTATACATATTTCAACAATTTAGCGTGGTAAAAGTTGCATAACTTAACAGCTTGTACATGCTCATCAAGTATGTAAAGAGAGAACATATTAAAGGTTAATCTTATTAAGGCAATATTCCAACACCTCCTTACTTGACCATCCCGAATGGTCGATTAATTACTTAAGATCAATCAATCCAATCTATCCAACAAGTTGGGAAAATTAAACAACTACAATAATCAAAACAATTGTTTTTCATATTCTTTGATAAATGCATGAGTTCTACACATGTATCGCTAAATTCTTAGCCACAAATCTTCAAGATACTACAACAGACAACATCATATTAATCGACTTCACTTCTAAAGATGATAGTAGAAATTAATGATGTACCACACTAACTTTTCGACTTGATAATTCACAATCTACCAATTATTTACATAATTGCCACCTACTACTTAAACACAACAAAACATCATAAATGGATTTTAACACTCTTCTAGGGAGAAATCAAACTTCAAAAGTCGAAATAACTCGTAAGAAATGCATAGAGCCAATGCTTCCACAAGTTAATGAACTTCTCACATAAAGCTTTGATTCTCTCTCAAAATAACAAACGAAATACAAGAGTCATGTTTTCAAAGAAGAAAGATGGAACAACACGGAAAATACCAATCTCTCTAAAAGCACTGCTCACGAGCAACAAACATCCCATCAATCGAAAGAAACAATACTTGGCCTCAAGAACAATTGAGGCCTAGTGACACCCAACAACCGCAATAAACAACTAACCCGAGAGAAAATCATTAATCGCAATAGGCCAAGAATCGCCAACATCAATTCAAGGAGGATAACACTTTTCTAAGAAACTTACCCATGACATCCGCAACTAAGTTACCCGAGGTAATCGCATCAATATCCCCGCACCACGAATTGGGGTATAAATCGGCAATGCCCAAGGCAACACCGCAAACCCTACCTCTTATCATTGACTATCCTCACTCATAGCAATCATAGAAACAACACATAAACATACAAGATTATCTCATAGCATGAATAATCAATATAACATGTCAAAGCATGCATGCAATGCTTGACCCATCCCATCCTATCATGCACCAAAGGTGTCAATTTAATATTTTTAATTACCACGGACCTAAAACTGCTCGATATCAATCTGAACACCCAGACCCACAATACCGGAATGCTACTAAACCACTCTACACTAGCCAATAATTTCAATTATAACTTATTTCGCAACATCTCTAAACAAGAAGTATTAAGCGGAAGCATAAACAACTAAGGGAACAAAGATAACGTGAATAAGTTCATTAATTAAACTACCTCTATCAGATTAATCAAAGAATGGTTCACAAGTCCATCCTTATTAAATAACATAATCATCCACAAATATTTAAGCGCTTAATAGAATTTCATTGACTTTATTACTACATGAGTTGATAAACCAAGTGCATTATGTGGTGCCGCTCTACCCATCCCATGAATGCTCAACAATCACCGAAAGGGGGAAGAAACAACAAGAGTGAGATAAAAATCTCAGCAAGCAAACTGCTTAATGTGCTATTCAGTCTACAAACAAATACACAACATCATTAAAATATCCATATGTCCACATCCATAATGTGAATCCACATTCATTTACAAGCTAATTAAACTATAGAGATATTAAGCGTCAATATCCAATCCCCATAATGATCATAATTATAGCCTCAACCATAATTACTACCAATGATAGTAAAATATTAACAATTGAATCTTGATCAATCGCTTCATATTAATCACCACTACCACTACCAATGACAATAAGGTATTAACATGTTTTACCTCATAACTTTACTATTTCTCGATCCACAATCGCTATCAACAATTACCACAAGAGAGAAGAATCTCATGCCACAATCACAACCTCTACCATACCACAAGGGATGAACCCTATTCCACAACCACAACCACATTACACGCACTCACAAGAGACTCTCATGAGTCAATTTCACATTGCAACTATGAAGTTGCGCTTGTTTGCAAAATAACTTCACCTCAATATCTTGCATGAGTATGCAAATGATCTTTCCACAATGCAATGCATATGTATGCTATGCTCCACCGCACCTTTACCCAACAAGGTAAAGGTATGCATCGTCTTACGGCAATGCACGATGTTGTACTGCACGGTCGCGGGCTAAAAGCGCGACATCCACAATGCAAATGTCATGATATGTCATGAATGATATGATAATCATAAACCACAAGAATTTAACCACGAAGGTCAACAACATACTCATCATGAATATTTCTCATAATCCACATGTGTATCATTAAGCACCATACCATTGTGTCATAAGACCATTACCACATAACCCACACTGATTCACCAAGATCAAAATCAATCGATCTAAAGGGAACTCTACCACATAGCCCACAACAAGATCATCATGAATAAAACCACAAGGAATTATCAATATGTCCACCTTGAGTTTATTTTCATATTCCGTGATTTGGCTCATTAAGCAAATTACCACGATACTACCCAAACTCATCCAAACATAGCAATTGATTAATATCTTGCTACCACATTCATACTTAGAAATCATGTAACCATGGCATATCGCTCAACATTACGCCAATCATACATAGTGCAAGTAGTAAGAACCACGAGTTAAACCGTAGCACAACCGCTACATTTACTTGCCTTCCACGATGTGACGCGTTAGCCGCCAAGGCGATACTCCTAAACCCGAGGCTTCACCTCCTAAACAAGTAGAAATAAATTCAATAAGGTCATAATACACCCAACGCTACTAATCGGCATTCTACAACGCTTACTTGACGACTCAAAACGAGTTTACAAAGCTGAAACCGAAAGACAACATTTCCTGCCGAATCTGATTCTGACAGCAGCACGGTAAAAGACATAACTCAAGATCTGGAAGTCAAAAAGGGGTAAATCCAATTTCTGTATATTCTTAACTGAATAATCTACAATACTCTAGTTGACACAATAAACCAATTCGGCCAAAATAATAGGCTACCCATTGTCTGAACATTCAGTACAGAAACTGTCTACACAAACGAACAGCAAAACTAAATGGCCATAACTTTTAATAGGTAACTCCGAATTGGTCGTTCTTTATCAATCTGAAAAGGTTATCGAATTACCTACAATAACCTAGAAGGGTGAACTTTCAGATTCTACCAAAATCCCTTTCATATTTTAGAAATAACCAGACAGATTATTCTCGTCAGATTTCTGGCAGCAGATACTAAATCGACCATAACTTTTGACTCAGACCTCGGAATCGAGTGATCTTCGCGGCCACTGAAAGCTAACGAAATAACCCACATATCTCTAGGAGATGGAAACTTAAAATTCAGACTCTAAATACACGAAAATACTCACGCAAGGTTCTGGACAGAACTGCATCTTCTGCAGCCCAACAATTAACCGACAATTTAATCAAATTCAGATCTACTAAGGATCAAACAGCGGAAAAGCATCTCGTTACCCTTGTAGAACCACTAGAAATCGCTGAACCAAACCCCACGCAAAACTTCTTCTCCTTCTTCTCCTTCTTCTCCTTCTTCTCCTTCTTTCTTCCTCTCCTTCTTCCTTCTTGCGCAATGGACAGCACCTTGGATGAGGGAGGTGCAGGGCAGCACCTTGGGAGAGGGGAGGTGCAAGGGGAAAGAGGATTCGCCAAAGAGGGGAGGAAGGGGGAGAGGCGGCTGCCAAGTGGGAGGAGGAAAGGGGAGAGGAGGGGGGCTAGGGTTTGGGGAGGTGGCCTCCCCTTGGTCGGCCACACTAGATGGCCAAGGCCCAGCCCCAAAGGTAGCGGAAAAGCGCAGAAAGCCCTCTCACGCTGGATTTGACGAAACTAAAAAAACCTTCCCGATTAAAATTATTCTCACCGATTAATTTTAATTAATCCGCTTGACTTCTCACACTTCCGAATATTACATTCTTCCCACCTTAAAAGGATTCGCCTCAATCCAATTCTATGCACTACAAGGTAATAAAGAACCCAAACTAGGTGTACTCACCACTCAAGAACTCGGGTACTTCTTTCGCAAAGATCCTCCACCCCACGTAGCCTCTCTCTCGCATCGATTCGCCCAAAGGACCTTCACATACTTGATGGTCTTATTCTCAAGACCGCCCCGATGTATCCAAGATACGAATCGGCCGACTCTCCACAAAGTGAGATCTCGCTTCCACCGTGACTCGCCCTGTGTCAATTTTATGTTCTGATCCCGCAAGTATTTCTCAAAGATAGACACATGAAAAACATTGTGCACACCACTCAAAGAGTCCGCAGCCCAAACGAGCAAGCCACACTACCCATCCGAGCAACCACCGGAAAAGGTCCATGTACCGCGGGCTAAGCTTCTGGTGGTACCAAACGAACAACACCCTTGGTTGGAGACACCAAGGAGCACAAGGCTACCCACCGCAAACACCAACTCTCGCGCCAACATCCAGATAACTCTTTGTCGGCCCCGAGCAGCCAATGTGTCCCGCCATTTTGGCAAAATTTCCCAATAACTATTAAGACCACTTTCTAAAACCATCCTCTTTCTTAAAACACTTTCCTCTTATTAGATATACTGTGATAACACACTATACCCATTCTCAAGAATTTGATCACCAATTCCACTCACATAATTCTACTAGAAGCACAACGATATATTATACAAATATAACCCAACAATGTAAGAGTAAAGAACTCTCAAGCATCACACTAGCAACCAGCTTTCCTTCAAAGGACCACGATCCAAAACAAAGGATTCACCACAAAATATTTCTACTCATCAAGTAGACAATTGGAGAACCACACCACGTAGCTAAGAGTGAAAAATCACTCGCTGCATCAAAACAATCAATTTTTTTTCTAACTGAAAAGACTACGCCTCAACCTAAGTCAACTAAATTTGCAAATGGTCTCGCCATAAACACACAAAGATAAACAAGAATCAAGAGAGCATCGCACTACTTGACATAACAATAATTTCCAATTAACTAACACTCATTTCTTAACATCAATGAATCGCTTGGCTCCAAGATAAACATTCTATTTAAAACATATCCTTCTCAAGGATTAATCCATGGAAATAATATATTATCCATTGTATCTTAAACATCGAGATATTTAAGGCCCTACAAAAACATCACTAGACTACCACTAATAAGTCGTCATCACTCAACAAAAGGCTTCAGATCCCACAACAATTACCATGTTCTTAGAAGAAGAGGTAAGAAGAAATAAATTTCAGCATACGTAAAATGGTTGTCATCTCAATAGCCAAAAGACCAAAAGATTAACAAATAGCAAAGAGGTTGGAAAACACAAGATAAGATCAATCAGACTCTCAAATACTTATAGTACAACTTTTCCTTTCAATAAGAAGCAATTTTTCTTTATAACAAAGATCCCGCCAATTCCAACAAAGGATGCTTGAAGACCACAACACGAGATTCGGATGAAAACCAAAAGATCATTCAACATGTCGCTTTACTCAAAGCAACCTCGCTATCACACAAGTCATAAGGTACAAAAAGATTTCAAACCGTAAATCTCACACCCTTCATTTCAATTAGTATTATGGAATTAACAAATTCCTTTATTTTTAAAACATTCAACACCATAATCACAACTACATGCTATCGATTGAATTCACAACAAAAAATCAGCATATCATCCCACTCCTTCATATTTTTCCAAAAGGAACACCATAAATCACTTCATCATGTTCTTATTATCCAAATGAGATTCCAACTACTTAATCTAGTTAAACCTAGTGCATAAGCCATCATATTAAAACAAACTCTTTAAAAGTCGATATTAGAACATAACAACCTCACAAAACATGCTAGTATGAATCTCTTATTAGATTTCATACATTTATCTCTGCATCGATGCTCAACTCTAGTTTAGCAAAAGTAATTACACTCTAGCCATTGTCAATAATTGATTATTAATTTTTCATCAAGATAGCATTAATGATCCTATCTCTAATTTGCAATCTCAAAGACAAATAAAGAGCATGATTCAATACTCCACCTTATGTTAAGATATTAAAATAAAATAACTTTAAACATCAACAATACCAGCTTTATAAGACCAGATTCCACAAGTCAATACATCAACCTTCATCCATTTCTTTATACATATTTCAACAATTTAGCGTGGTAAAAGTTGCATAACTTTTAACAGCTTGTACATGCTCATCAAGTATGTAAAGACAGAATCGCATCTTCGCAGCCCAACAATTAACCGACAATTCTAATCAAATTCGATCTACTAAGGATCAAACAATGGAAAAGCATCTCGTTACCTTGTAGAACCACTAGAAATCGCTGAACCAAACCCCACGCAAAACTTCTTCTCCTTCTTTCTCCTTCTTCTCCTTCTTCTCCTTCTTTCTTCCTCTCCTTCTTCCTTCTTGCAATGGACAAAGACCTTGATGAGGGGAGGCAGGGCAAAGCACCTTGGGAGAGGGGAGGCAAGGGGGAAAGAGGATTCGCCAAAGAGGGAGGAAGGGGAGTAGGCTACCGCCAAGTGGGAGGAGGAAAGGGGAGGGGAGGGGGCGGCTAGGGTTTGGGGAGGTGGCCTCCCTGGCTGGCCACACTAGATGGGCCAAGGCCCACTCAAAGGTAGCGGAAAAGCAGAAAAGCCCTCTCACGCTGGATTTGACTAAAACTAAAAAAACCTTCCCGATTAAAATTATTCTCCACCGATTAGTTTTAATTAATCCGCTTTGACTTCTCACACTTCGAATATTACATTTGCACTTCAATCTTGGACCGCCGCCCATCTTGCGACCGCGCTCGATCTTGTATGCATTCGACCATCCGCTCTCATCATCCCGACCGCCCATCTCGTGATCTCGCGGCCGAGATCATGTGTGCAATCGACCTTCCGGTTAGATCCGGCTCGAGCCGCTCATCTTTAGATCTCGCGGTCGTGGTTCGCCGAGGTAATCGCATCCTCCGCTGCATGCCTCTCGGAGCCGCTGGATCTTGATCCAACGTGGGTTTCGCATGAATCACGCCGTGTGCGCTGCTTTCCGCGCGTGTGGCTCGTTGGATTTCGTGATCGACGCCCACGAGCGCCCACGCCGCTTATTTTCGCTGGGTTGGTTTTTATTTCGTAAGTGTTTATTTATCAATTGAAAATTGTATCAAAACTTTAGAAATTCATAACTAATTCTAGATAAATCCTTTTACATGAAACCAAATGCAATAAATTTGTATTCCAATATAGTTTAATATAAAAATGCTTTTAGCTATGCTTCAGAGTAGAAAATTCTGTAATATTTAATAGCTTGTTTTTCGCCATTTTTATATATTCCGTAATTGTATTAAAACTTGGAAAATGCATATCTTTTTCTATATATCTGCTAATTGAATGATTTTAACTTTGATAAATTTGTTATTAACTAAACTTTAATCCAAAAATGGTGATAGGTCTAAATCAAGACTAAAAATATGTTAATAGATTTAACCTTATTAGTAGCAATTAAAAATTCATTTAATATTGTAATAGACACCAAGAATTCTCAGAAATCCTAAAATAGAAATTTGATGTTAGAAAATCCTCCATATCGTACTATAATATGGAATGGGTTTTGCACAAGTTTATACTCGATAGTGCATTATGTTAGTTTTGCATCTTAGAAAATCATAACTAAATCATTTTAACTCCAAATGACCTGAAATTTTATTTGGGTTACCACTATGCCAGAGGTAGCTACCATAAAAATTTCAGCTTCAGAACCTTTCTATAAAATGTTTTTGCTACAGTGCTAATTATGGTCGAAAATGGGTTTTAGGTAATATCTTTGCACCACAAATCCAAATTAGGTTTTTCCAGTTTCTATGTCTAGGTATATTCGTATTCTACCTTATGTATAAGTTTCACGATTTGGATAATTGTTGCTTGCTCATTGGTTTATTTGTGGCTTGTCTTATTGGTTGTTCTGGTTCTTTTGCCTCTCGCTTAGGATTCGACATTTATGTAATCCCGAGAGCGACCCTCCACAACAAATTGAGCAAAAAGAAGAAGGCAAGCGCTTGATCATGTTAATCCCAGATTTTAAGTATTTATGTTGATTACAAATTCTATGTATGCATTGCTACTTTGTTTTAATAGTTGGCCTAGTATATGCATTTCTTAGCAAATGATTATCCTCTACTACCATGAGCCTAGGTTACTTGTCGTGATTTAGAGTTCGTGGATGGGCTCTTGTCACTTAGTAGTTGCGAATTAATTGCTTAGCCATGCTTAGCTTCGTAGAAATGGGCGTTATCGACTTGTCGATAACCTTGATCACACAAAACTTATTATGATTATGATTTCCACCTTGTGCCATGTCTACTTATGAAAACTAAAACTGAAAGCAAAATGATTTAGACTTGGGCACAATGGTATGTTGTGTGATTTTCGGTGTGATCGAATGGTGCCCGAGTCAACAAGGACCGAACATCTTGTTACACTAAACCAAGCATTTTAGCGCATAACTACATTAGAGGGTATGAGACCTCTCTTGACTTAGTACTTTGGCGTGTATTGCCCTCGGTCGCAGGAGGTCGCAGGAGGGATGGTGTTGGGAGACAGTGTCCGAAAGACTTCACCCGTGATGGGATTTGTTGTCTTTCGCTTGCAATGTAAGCGTATGGTGTTTCTACCCATACGAGCTGCTCGTGGTTGATACACAATATTGGAAAAAGTCTCAGAGGACTTAGCCGTACAAAGATACCTTCTAAGTGTGCTTTGTGGCTTAAAGGCGTCCAAGTGTGGGTACATTGGTACACCCCGCAGGTTAAAACTATTCGAATAGCCTCGCCCCAGGTTATGGACACGCTTGCAAGGTCTTTCAAGAGTTAGACTACAACCTTTTAAATTAAAACTTGATGGGTGGTACGAATCGGGATTCGTATATGTTGTGGTGACTATTGGGATAGTCACTTCCTGTGTGGTTACTTGTATGTACCTTTACTTATCGCTACTTTGATAACAAAACAGATTTGCAAACTTGCTTTCAAATGTATTACCTTATTGCAAATAAAGTTGGCTTCATGCAAAATAAAACATACAACCTCCACCTAAATAAGCTTGCATGTAGTTTATGAATAGGTCGCTATTCCACACGTCAGCCTTAAGGGTACAAAGACAATCTTTGTACTGGGCTTGCTATGCTTAATTGTTTTGTTGCAGAGGAAGAAGGTGAGCTCGAGGGCCTCACTTTTGTGAGTCGTGTTGTGGTAGCTTATGGGCGACTAGCTTGATGCCCTGGCGGTTGCCTTGTGGGTGTGTGGCTAACCTGGTCGACTTTTGTTCTAGCCATCTTATGGCGCTTTGCTTCATTGTCATTCTCGCTTTGTCTATTTGGCCTGGTCGGCTCTCTTTGTAATAACTTTACTTGATGTATGTTGTTGTTGAACTTAGTGATGTATGTTGTATGGAAATGATGTATTTTGTGATGATGTGCATATGTTGCAACTGGGAAACATATGCCCATCGAGGCTTAGAATGTTTAATTAGTAATGCTAGAACCAATTGGAGGTTAAGTGTTACTAGTTAAATATTCCGGTCCTCACATCCCACTTCCACACGGAATAGGCAAGGGTCAAGCAGCCCCGCGGACGATGCTCGCCTTGACACGATGACACACGCCGCACTCAAGAACGAACCTTGCGATCTCCTCTTCATTCGGTCCACCAAAATCTCTCGCGAAGATCCCGTACATCTTCGTGGCCCCGGATGAATAGATAACGAGAATCGTGGGCTTCGCGGAGGATCAAATCCCGCAACTCCATGTCCTTTGGAACCACGAGGCGCTGTTCGAACCTCAAGACACCAAGCTCATCTACGGAGAAGCACTTGGTCGTTCCATTCTTGACATTTTCCTTGATGCGTTTACTCCAACATCCGATCACGAAAGGCACTGATCCGATCCACCAAGGTTGGTCAGACAACCAAGGCAGCGAGGAACCATGCTCAACCAAACCCAAGTTGAGACGCTGAAACTCCGTAAGAAGAGGGGCCGATGCTCTGGCAACAATGCATTGCAATGCGCTTTATGACTAAGCGCATCCGCAACGACATTGGCCTTGCCCTGATGGTAGTGAATACCCATGTCATAGTCCTGATCAACCCAACCATCTCCTTTGCCCGAGGTTCAGATCTGGTTGGGTGAACAAATACTTTAGGCTTTTGTGATCCGAATACACTTCACAACGACACGATTAGGTAATGTCGCAGATCTTAAGTGCATGAATCACAGCCGCCAACTCCAAGTCATGGGTAGGATAGTTGAGTTCATGAGGTCTCAATTGCCTTGATGCATAGGCCACCACCTTGCCTTCTTGCATAAGGACACAACCGAGGCCTCGACGAGAAGCGCCACAAAAGATATCAAGCTTTGACGGACATCGGGAGAACAAGAACGGAGCGTGGTCAATCGCTTTAAGCGCTTGAAACTTTCTCGCATTCAGCGGACCACGAGAACTTCTTGTCCTTCTTGAGCAACTCCGTCATCGGCTTCGCTATCTTGGAGAAGTTCTCGATAAAGCGACGATAGTATCCCGCTAAACCAAGAAAACTCCAACTTCGTGGATCAAGTGGGTTGACTCAGAAAGCACATCGCTGATCTTGCTAGATCCACGCCACGCCTCCCGCCAAAGAATATGGCCTAAGAAGGCTACTTCCTTCAACCGTACGCGCACTTGTCGAACTCGTGATACGCCTTGTGCTCGCGGCTTGCCCAAAGACAAGCCTCGGATGCTCTGCGTGTTCCTCATCGCTCTTGGAGTAGATAAGGATATCATCGATGAAGACCACAACGAACCTATCCAAATACTCAATGAACACCGAATTCATGAGGTTCATGAACAAGGCCGAGCATTGGTTAAGCCGAATGACATGACGGTATACTCGCAAGCCATAACGAGTAGAAAAAGCCGCTTTGGAATATCCTCCGTCGAATCCGAACTCGATGATATCCCACTCTCGATCAATCTTGAGAAAACTCGAGCTCCAGCTTAATTGATCGAAGAGATCGCCGATACGGGCAAAGGGTACTTGTTCTTTACCGCTACTTCATTAAGTGGACGGTAATCAACGCACATGCGCAGCGCCTTGTCCTTTTTCGACAAAGATTGCCGAGCATCCCCAAGGAGATGAGCTAGGCGGATGAAACCCTTCTCTTGAAGCTCACCAAGCCGCTTCTTCAACTCCACCAACTCGATGGGGTCCATCCAGAAGGCCTCTTCAAATCGGGCGGCACCGGAACCAACTCAATGACAAACTCGAGGTCTCGAATCGTGGCATCCCGAAGGTCGCCGGGAAGACATCAACAAAGTCACATACCACCGACTTCACTAATATCTAGAGCCGCTTCGCTGCAAGCGCAAGAGATGCGGATCCCGCAGCCTTTCGCTAAAAGCTTAACTCGCCGCCGTAAGGATCGTGAGGTAGATGAGCCTCCTAGCGCAATCAATTTGTCCCATGTGCCGAGACAACCAATCCATGCCTAGGATTACATCTAAGCTCGCGATCGAAGGAGGATAAGGTTTGCCAAGAATCCTACCCTTCTATCTCAACATGGACATCCCTACACTCGCACTCACTCTAAACTCCGAACCGGAGAGCGAATGAGCAAGTGGGACCAACAATGGAGTAAAAGAAGACCTCCCACAAGAAGAAAAGACTCGTAAACAAACGAATGAGATGCGCTCAATCAAACAAAATCAGAAAGGTGGAAAGAGTTAACCGAAGGGTACCCAACACGACGCCGGGTGCCTCCCGTGCCTCCTCGCGGAGATGAGGTTGACGCGCCACTACCCACGCCTTGGGTAGCGGGACAACCTTCGATCCTGGAAGGACCACCTCCCGCCCGCCCTCCATTAGGACAAGGCCGCTCACCCCGTTAGGGCAACTATTGGCATAATGCCCTTCTCGTTGCATGAAAAGCAGTGACCCGGCGGCCGGATTGCGGGGCCACTCGCCGTTCGCAAGCGCACGTGATCGGGCACGGCTCGCGAGGGCGAGGAGCCGTGCCGCGGCCTCGGTGGTAGTGAAGCCACGAACGGGCCTCGGGCAGGCCCGACACGGGACGAGAGAGGCCGACTGCTGTAGACCGCTGGGCCTCCCACTTGCGCTGCGGGACTCGCCAGCCGCTTTCGCTTGTGCTCAAGAACAATGGCCTTGTCCACCAAGGCCCGAAAGTCAACAAAGTCCACAATGGAGAGCTTGTCTTGCGCCTCCTCGGACAAGCCCTCCATGAACTTCTCCCGCTGGCCTCATCGGTGGCCATGTGAGACCCCGGTTTATTCGGCTTGTACTGCTTAACCATCCACTTGGTCCTAACAAGACAAATCAAATAAACCACGCCGAGATATGTATACTTCCTAAATGCAAGATACACACCTGTTACAAAATCATGCATCATTTCCATTCATACACATAGAGCCAAGCAAAAGCAACAATCGAGAGACATAGACAATATAAATAGAGTTATTATAAAAGAGAGGCCGACTGCCAAATAACACATAAGCAACTAATTTAAACAATGGAAGCAAATGGCCATAAGATGGCGATAAACAAAAGCCAATCGGTGTGCCTTTACCCACAAGGCAACCAACCGACCGCTAAGCTAATCGCCCTGCACGGCGCCGCAACACAACTCACAAAAGTGAGGCCCTTGGTGCTCACCTTCTTCCTCTGCAACAATTAATATTAAGCAAGCGATGAGTACAAAACTTGTTTTTGTACTGCAAGACCGACGTGTGAGATAATGTAACTATAATTAACTACATGCAAGCTTTATTTAAGTGGATGAGGCTCGACTTATTTTCAAAGATAAAGCAAGTTTTCATTTGCAATAAGGTAATAGATTCAAAGCAAGTTTGCAATTAACTTTTATTGTTCAAATAAAAGAGAGACAATTATAACAATAGGTAGAGAACAAAGGTTAACCTAGAAGTGACTAACCCATAGTCACCACAACAATAGCATGAAGTACCCTTCATACCACCCATGTCAAGTTTAAGTTTTTAAAAGGTTGTAGTCTAGTTCTTGCACGACCTACCAAGCATGTCCATAACCTAGGACGAGGCTATTCGAATAGTTTTAAACCCTGCAGGTGTACCAATGTACCCACACGATAGACCGCCTTTCCACCACCACGGTTAGCACACTTCCTTTGGTATGCGTGCATGGCTAAGTCTAACAAGACGCTTTCCAATGGACGATGCTAATTAAGAGCCGCAACCCACGGAGAAAGACACATTAGATGCCCTAACCGGCCCGCTAATGCTCCTCCAAACACCACACACAAGAACACACCCACCAACCAGCTCATAATTAACACCTCCCAAAGTACTTAGTCAAGAGAGGTTCCATATCCCCCTCATGTGGTTAGCACGCAATAAGCGCTTGGCTTAGTGACACAAGTAACTCGGTCCTTGGGGACTTAGGCACCATTCCAAACACACCCAACAGATCACATCAACATACCATTGTGCCCAAGTCAAGATATAGTTTTGTTTTCAGTTTTTGATTTGTAAACCAATAAAACACAAGGGTTGGGCATAATGGAATAATAATAGCATTTGTGTGATCAAGATCACCGACTAAGTCGATGATCGCCCAATACTACCGATACTAGGCATGGCTAAGCTATATTTATTCGAAATCTACTAAGTGACAAGAGCTCATCCAACGAGCTCCAATCACAGCAAATAACCTAGGCTCAGGTAGTAGAGGATATTTATTTACCTACAGATTATGCAACTAGAGGATTAACTAAACCATTTAACATCAAAATAGCAATGCATACATAGAAGTCAAACAAAATATTAGACTTTAAAAGTAATGGGATCAATGGGAAATGATCAAACTGCTTGCTCGCTTGTCGTTGCTCAAATCATATGAGGATCGTTCTCTGGTTACCGCAAATGTCAAGCCTCAAGCTTAAAAGCAAAAAGAAGAGAACAACCAATAAGACGAGCAACACTTAAACAAAAGAGCAAACAAAAATTATCCAAATGCGATGAAATTTATACACAAGGTAGAAAATGGATATACCTAGTCATAGAAACTGGAAAAACTTAATTTGGATTTGTGGTGCAAAAGATATTCCCTAAAAACCTATTTTTGGCCATAATTAGCACTGTAGCAAAAACATTTTCTAGAAAGATTTTGGAGCTGAAATTTTTATGGTAGCTACCTACTGGTATAGTGATAACCCATATAAAATTTCAGGTCATTTGGAGCTATAATGAACTAGTTATGATTTTTCTAAGTTCTAAAACTAGGATATCATTTATATCAGTAGCAAAGATCACTAGCAAACTGGTCCTTCACTTATAGTTCATCCCTAAAGGAAATTAACAAAATTTACTTCGCTCTATTTGGACTTACAGAGAACAAGTTATGGATTTTCTAAGTTTTTATAGCATTTTTGGAATATTTAATAGAGGCTGAAAAGGCTAAAATCGATTCACAATATTTCTGGTTCTTAACAGGGCCTGGAAACATTTCTAGATTAATCTCTAGCCTAAAAGAAAATTAACACTACTGAAATCACCCAAAAAGGATCTATAATGAAAAAGATATGAATTTCTAAAGTTTTAACAACATTTGTAGTGGAAAGATAAAGCTTACTGAGGAAATGATATCCCTCAACCGAAAAGAAAAGACGTGGCTGATTATGGACCGTCGATCCTGGATCGAACGCCCACGCAAGACGCCGATTCAAAGATGCGCACGCCGCACCGCTGATTTGATCCCAACGATCCAGATCCTTGCGACCTTCGGACCCGCCGAATGCTCGCACAACCTGGACCGTTGATCAAGTGATGAAGGGTCGATTGAGGGGCCTTTGGACGCCCAATTGCTCCCACGATCCCGCCATTTAATCCAAGATCGAACAACGAGGTGGATTGGGCCGTTACGATTTGAACAGGCTATCGACAATAGGGCCCACCGCCGCTGACGCTAAGTCACATGCCGGGTTTTAAACACACGCGCATTGGGGTTTGAAGATGGCGCCCACGTGTCGCTGATCGTGGGCCACGCACACGTGGGTTAGCGCACGGGGTGATTAAAACGTGCGGGCCCACATGCAAGTGACTGAGGAGGTGGGTTTAGGACAGCTAATGATTACTAACCCATGATTAACAATGATTAGTAATAATGAACGCCATTACTGTGTCCGAACGATATTACGGCACTGCCGTTTTCGTCCGACAACGAACCCGAGGGTGTTCCCCGGCTTGTCGCCGGCGACCCAAGGCACGGCGGCAGGAGCTAAATGCCAAAATGGAACCGCAATAGCATAACGCACCCATCGGGACCACCCACTCCGTCGGCGGTGTCCCAGAACGGCGACTAGCCGACGACGAGCGGCGGCGACCAAAACGGCCGAAATGCATAATGACCAAAAGCTCCGCAACGAACCATTCCAGCGAGTGCCAAAGCTTCTAGGGGCTACTAGAAGGATACCTGAGGGTAGGGGAGGTGCCGAGGAGGTCGGAGCAGCTCCGGCGACGAAGAGCGCGCGCAGACCAAGAAGAAAGTGGAGAGACGACACCGAGCGAAATGGGGAGACCGGTCATCACAACATCTTCCCAATAGCTCGAGAGATGCCACATGAGCAAGGAATTAGAAAAGGAGCTCTTACCGGCGAGGAGGAAGAAGGGGTGATTCGCTTGCGTAGCAATTCCCAAATTGAGCTGCTCCTGTGAAAGCAAACTACAATTAAGTTAGGAGTTTTTCTCCAAGAAGTAAGGGACACAAACCGAAGCAAAAAGGAGGGAAGAAAAGCCACTGGAGCGCGAGTTGCACCGAGGAGCTCCTAGCTCAACAATGGCGGCCGAAAGGGTTCTGAGATTTGGGCTCAAGCAAGCAAAGAGAGTGCAAGCCGGAGCTCAAGGGGGTGTAAAGAAAGCTACTGAAGGTCTTGAGGGGCTTAAGTAGCCGAGGGGACGAAGAGGGCAGCGCGCACACGCTCATGGATGGTCTTCGGTCCACAGCAGTGTGCCGTCGCTCGGAGCGACGGGAGCAGGTAAGCTCGACGACTCTGAGGGCGGTGCACTGACGTGCATTTAATGCGCCGCAGAGGAGCCGCTTAAAGGCTCAAGGAGGTGACAAGGCACCCTCTCTCACCGCCATGGCGCGCATGTGCACGCACGCTGCGCGGAAGGAGGAAGATGACCAGCGACGCGAGCGGGGTCACCAGTCAGCGACACAAAGCGGCTCGAGCCCAAAGCGTTTTAGTGGGTTGAGCCCAACCTCATTAGATGTTGGCCGTCGGATCAGATTTGAAGGGCCACAACGCGATCGCTAATTAGAAAGACTGAAACGAACCGGTACGGTCCCGCACGGTTGGATCAGGATCCAACGGCTGAGAATCAGATGGCAACCGGAGTTGTCCGAATGCTTACACGAATGAGAGCCGTCCGATGGAGATCTAACGGCTGATGACGCGGCGCCGCCGACCGCGCCGTGCGCTTAGTTGGCTCGGTCGAGTCAAGTGACTCGAGCCCGAGCCTGACTCGAGTCCAATGAACAGTACAAACCAGTTAGGGTTTGATTTTTAAACCTGAAACTTTGGGGATTTAATTGAGGTATCAAATCAACTCTAAAATTTATGAAATTTTAACTGGAGCTTCCTGACCTTAGGGTTAACCTTCCATAAAATTTCCAGAGATTTTTGTGCACTGGAATTTTCCCAAAAATTTCCAGAAGGTTAAAACAGAGGTTTGACCAAGGGTTGACTTGCCTCTAAAATATTTCAAATAATTTCCAAAAATTATGAAATAATTCAGAGGTGTTACCAAGCAACCTTAGGACCAGGGAAAATTATTTCCAAGGGTTTGACAAAAGATTTGACCAAGGAGGTTGTTGACTTGATCAATGAGGCTTTTGATTTTGAATTTTCCAAAATTCTTTTTACAAGAATTTTCAGAAAGTTCAAGAGCACAAGGGTGTAAGAAAAGTTTTAATTTACCCTCGATTTCTTACATTTGAAACACAAGCCAAAATGGGGATGTTACAGGCCACCTCAGATGGAGCATAACGAGCCAAGTGGTTGAACTCGTACAGGTACTCCATCACTGACTTACGCCCTTGCTTGAGCGCGAAACTCCTTCTTCTTCACTTCATCAAGCCGGCAGGATGTGAGCTCGACGGAACGCCGTCCGAACTCATCCCAAGAGACAAGGTGGCCGGGCGGTCGCATGGCCAAGAAGTTCTCCCACTCAGAGAGTGCCGCCGCTGCGGTGATGGAGGCAAAGAGTGCCTTGTCTCGGTCGCATCGAGCAACGCAGAGCTTACGCCAACTCGACGCAGCCGGCCATCCGCGCCCAATGGGTCCTCGCACACGGAAAACGTGGGGTCGGGTGCGAAGAAACTCACCAAACCGCCACGAGATCGATGTCCGCCCCGCCCGGATCTCGAGGCACCGGTCGAGGCGGAGGTGTTGCGCGCAATAACATCCAGCAGGACTCTCCTGTCCTCTGAACGGTTGCGCTCGATCTGAAGAAGGACCTCAGCCATGGTCGGAGGAGGCGGAAGCTCCTCATCCAAACCAGGTTGCTGACCACGGCCGCTACGAGTACCTCCAGCCATCCTGGTTCAAGAAACTTAGGTTAGAAACCAGAGCACTAATACTAGAAGTTGATGAAAGCGAAAAGCTAACAATTAGGGGAATGAGATATCACCCTAACCGAAAGCCAAAACAGCAAGTAAACAAACTTTAAATGTTTCCAAAGAAGCTCCAAAACAGCAAGGAAACTCCAAACCCAGCTCAACTTCTCACTGCCATTAACCCGTATTGAATGAACGAGCAATGTTTGAGAAGATAAAATTTCAGCACACTACCTCAAGTCTAACACTACTCAAGAGCAAGGTTAAGGCGGCAAAAATAGCGTTAGGTACTTAGCTAACTAGTATCACATCTTACCCCTTTATGCCCACAAGTTTTAATTGATTAACCTCTCATTTTCTATCCTATTTAGAACCTTTGAGCTTGCTGTCCGGAAATCGAATGCTTGCTGTCCAGATTTCGCATCCAAACCTCCTAATTGACATCTTCAACGTCGGAAGCTTCAAAACCTTGTAGAGGGCAGCTAACACTTCAATTTGCCAAACTCAATGGTTCCCAAAACCCAATTTAAACGATACAACTATCTTTTGAGAGAAGGAAAGGAGAACAACTTTTAAAACTCAAATTAGAGCAAGATGAGATAGAAAGCTAAGATAGGTAAGGAATAAAATCTGAGAACTTACTTAAGCTTTCATAAATCATTTGATACTTTGAAATTAAGTTTTCCAAAATATCCTAAACACGACCAAGCTTGGGTTACTACGGTCGGAATGGCTCTGATACCAACTTTGTGAGGACCCCGGTTTATTCGGCTTGTACTGTTTAACCATCCAATTGGTCCTAACAAAGACAAATCAAATAAACTAAGCCTCGAGATATGTATACTTCCTGCACTGCAGATACACACCTGCTACAAAATCATGCATCAATTCCATTCATACACATAGAGCCAAGCAAAAGCAACAACTCGAAAGACATAGATAATATAGAGAGAGTTATTACAAAAGAGAGGCCGACTGCCAAATAACACATAAGCAACTAATTTAAACAGCGGAAGCAAAATAGTCATAAGATGGCGATAAACAAAAGCCAATCGGTGTGCCTTTACCCATAAGGCAACCAACCGGACCGCCAAGCTAATCGTCCCAAACAACGCCGCAACACACTCACAAAAGTGAGGCCCTTGGGGCTCACCTTCTTCCTCTCGCAACAATTAATATTAAGCAAAGCGTATGAGTACAAAACTTGTTTTTGTACTGCACATCGACGTGTGAAATAATGTAACTATAATTAACTACATGCAAGCTTTATTTAAGTGGATGAGGCTCGACTTATTTTCAGCATAAAGCAAGTTTTCATTTGCAATAAGGTAATAGATTCAAAGCAAGTTTGTAAATAACTTTTATTGTTCAAATAAAAGAGAAACAATTATAACAATAGATAGAGAACAACACCAACCTAGAAGTGACTAACCCATAGTCACCACAACCATAGCATGAAGTACCCCTTCATACCACCCATGTCAAGTTTAAGTTTTAAAAAGGTTGTAGTCTAGTTCTTGTGGGAAATAACCAAGCGTGTCCATAACCTAGGATGAGGCTATTCGAATAGTTTTAACCCTGCAGGGGTGTACCAATGTACCCACACGATAGACTGCCTTTCCACCAGCCACGGTTAGCACACTTCCTTTGGTATGCAGGCATGGCTAAGTCTAACAAGACGCTTTCCAATAGACGATGCTAATTAAGAGCCGCAACCCACGGGAGAAAGGCACATTAGACAACCTAACCAGTCTGCTAATGCGCCCCTCCAAACACCACAAACACACACACACACAGGAACACACCCACCGACCAGCTCATAATTAACACCTTCCAAAGTACTTAGTCAAGAGAGGTTCCATATCCCCCTCGTGTGGTTAGCACGCAACAATTGCTTGGATCAATGGCACAAGTAACTCGGTCCTTAGGGACTTAGGCACCATTCCAATCACACCCAACAGATCACTCCACATACCATTGTGCCCAAGCCAAGATATAATTTTTGTTTTCAGTTTTTGATTTGCAAAAAGGTAAAACACAAGGGTTGGACATAATGGAATAATAATAGCATTTGTGTGATCAAGATCACCGACTAAGTCGATGATCGCCCAATACTACCGATACTAGGCATGGCTAAACAATATTTATTCGAAATCTACTAAGTGACAAGAGCTCATCCAACGAACTCTAATCACAGCAATTAACCTAGGTTCAGGTAGTAGAGGATAATCATTTACCTACAGATTATGCAACTAGAGGATTAACTAATCAATTTAACAACAAAATAGCAATGCATACATAGAAGTTAAACAAAATATTAGACTTTAAAAGTAATGGGATCAAATGGGAATGATCAAACTGCTTGCCTGGCGGCTGCTGTTGCTCAATAGGCTGCTGAGGATCGTTCTCGGGGTTACCGCAAATGTCGAAGCCTAAGCGAAAAGCAAAAGGAAGCGAGAACAACCAATAAGACGAGCAACACTTAAACAAAAGAGCAATAAAAAATTATCCAAATGCGATGAAATTTATACACAAGGTAGAATAGGAATAAACCTAGACATAGAAACTAAAAAAACCTAATTTGCATTTGTGGTGCAAAAGATATTCCCTAAAAACCTATTTTCGGCCATAATTAGGTACTGTAGCAAAAATATTTTCTAGAAAGATTTTGAAGCTGAAACTTTTATGGTAGCTACCTACTGGTATAGTGATAAGCCATATAAAATTTCAGGTCATTTGGAGTTATATTGAAAGAGTTATGATTTGTCTAAATTGTTTAGGGTATTAAAATAAAATATGATCCTTATGATTTTTAAAAACAGTAAGATTTGTGAAACCAATTTTCCTAGCAAATAAACTAGCAGTGGAAGCTAATCCAATTGGATTCATACAAAAATAAGCTATAGATAAAAAGATATGCATTTTACAAGTTTGCTAAAAGTTCTGAAAAACAGTATTAAGTTCACTTGTTTACTATTTTTGAAAAAGGTTTTCCAGGTTTGATCATGGTCTACAATTATTTTTCTATTTACGTTCAAGGTATAAGGAAGCTAACAAAATTGGAATCATCTAATTTGGATCTATAGTTACAGAGATACAAAAATGACAAGACCCTAAAGTTCTTTAGTTTTTGGACTTAGCATTTTCGGGGCTTTTCCTAACAACCGGAGACGTGGACGATTGAGAGCCGTTGATCCCAGATCCAACGGACGACATTGAACCAGACCAAAACACTCCTCACGCGCGCGGAACAGAGGGCCGACGTGGAGGCTCCAGGGTCGTTGATCTCTGGATCCAACGGCCGAAGACCAACCACGTCGCTCCCGCAGCGTTGTCGTCCGACAACGCGGCCGAAGGCTTCACCGGCAAAACACCGGCGACCAAAGGCACGGCGGCGCGAGTGAATGCCAGGAATGGGTGCGCAATAGCATTGCGCACCCTTTGGTACCACCCACACCGACGGTGGTGGACCAGAGCGGCGGCGCGACTGCGAGGGCCGGCGCGGTAAAAGACGGCAACGACGATAAGCGACAAGGAGCTCCGCAGCAGTTCAACCAAGCGGTGCCCGAGCATCTAGGGACTACGGCGATGCTACCTGAGTGACGCGGAGGTGCAGAGGATGACTGAGCAGCTCCGGCGACGAAGCTCCGCGACGGCAACAAAGGCGGCAACGACGGGAAGATCACCTGAGCCAAAATAATGAGCCCGCGGGATCAAGATAGGTTGCATACCACCCACTGATGCTACCAGAGAGAGGAATTGAAGAGAGAAGGCCTCACCAGCTCTAGAGACGAAGAAGGGTGCTCGCGGCCGAATTGGGGGAAATCCAAAATCCCCGTGCTCCCGTTGAAGCAACCTGAAATGGAGCGGTTGTTAAGAACCACCAAGGCGAGAGGGAGGTTCAGGAGCAAGGAGGGAGCCAGGGAACCACTGGAGCACTGGGTTCACCGAGAAGCTCCGCGGGCAACAATGGCGGCGAGGAGATTTCGAGCGCTCGGGAGCTCCACAAGGGCAGTGGGTGCACGGGAGAGCTCAAGGGGTGTGTAAAGGAGGATAAAGGAGGACAAGGGGGGCTTAAGTAGGCCTGACGAGCAAGAGAGCACCGTTGCTCCACCTCGGGTTCCCGCTGCCGCTGCGGTCGCCGTGAGCGACGGGAGCAGTTGAGACGACGACTAAACGGGCGGTGGAGTGACGGGCATTTAATGCGCTGCAGACACCCGTTGCGAGGTCGCCGGATGGGACAAGGCACTGCGTGCCCACGCTCGGCTCCGCCATGGCGCAGCGCCGCGCGAGCGAGAAGAAGGCGACGACGGCCAGCCGTCCGATTTGCATCCAAGGGCTAGTGCGCGATCGCGTTGAAACGGCATCGGGCGAACGTCGACCGCCCGATTGAAATCCAACGGCTGAGAATCAGAGGGCAACCGGAGTTGTCCGAATGCCTACACGAATTAGAGTCGTTCGATGGAGATCCAACGGTCCAGAGCGCGCGCGCCTGCTCGACCGCGCCGGGTGCTGTTAGTTGACTCGGCCGAGTCAGTTGGCTCGAGCCGAGTCCCACTCGCACTGAGGAACAAAGGCAAACCAGCTTAGGTTTTGAATTTTAAAGGCTGAAACTTTGGGGATTTAATTGAGGTATCAAATCAACTCCAAAATTTATGAAATTTTAACTGGAACTTCCTGACCTAAGGATTATCCTTCCATAAAATTTCCAGAGATTTTTGTGCACTGGGATTTTCTCAAGAAATTCCAGAAGGTTATTTCAGAGGTTTGACCAAGGTTTGACTTGCCTCTAAAATATTCAAATAATTTCCAAAAATTATGAAAGAATTCAGAGGTGTTACCAAGCAACCTTAGAACCAAGGAAAATTATTTCCAAGGGTTTAACAAAACATTTGACCAAGGAGGTGGCTGACTTGATAAATGAGGCTTTTGATTTTGAATTTTCCAAACTTCTTTTTACAAGAATTTTCAGAAAAGTTCAAAAGCACAAGGATGTAATAAAAGTTTTAATTTACCCTCAATTTCTTACATTTGAAACACAAGACAAAATGGGGATGTTACACAAGCTGCGTGAGCACCAGCTGTATGCGAAGTTCAGCAAGTGCGAATTCTGGTTGAAGGAAGTGGCATTCTTGGGCCATGTTCTTTCAGCAGGAGGTGTGGCCGTGGATCCTAGCAAGGTCAGTGATGTGCTATCTTGGGGTCAGCCCATGTCGGTCACCGATGTGCGGAGTTTTCTTGGTTTGGCCGTCTACTATCGCCGCTTTATCGAGAATTTCTCCAAGATTGCGAAGCCTATGACCGAATTTCTCAAGAAAGACAAGAAGTTTGAGTGGTCCACTGCTTGTGATGTGAGTTTTCAGGAACTCAAGAAGCGGTTGACCTCAGCCCCAGTGCTTGTTCTCCCTGATATTCACAAGAGTTTTGATATCTATTGTGATGCTTCTCGTCAGGGTCTTGGTTGTGTTCTTATGCAGGAAGGCAAGGTTGTGGCCTATGCATCGCGGCAGTTGAGGCCTCATGAACTCAACTATCCTACTCATGACTTGGAGCTAGCTGCAGTGGTTCATGCACTCAAGATTTGGCGGCATTATCTGATTGGTAACCATTGTGAGGTATATTCTGACCACAAGAGCTTGAAGTACTTGTTCACCCAGCCAGATCTGAACCTCAGGCAAAGAAGATGGTTGGAGTTGATCAAAGATTATGATATGGGCATTCAGTACCATCCAGGCAAGGCCAATGTCGTTGCGGATGCACTCAGTCGAAAGGTGTATTGCAACATGTTAATGCTCCAAGAGCAGCAGCCTACCCTCGTCGCAGAATTCCAGCGCCTCAATTTGGGGTTGATCGAGCACGGTTCTCTTGCTACCTTGGTTGTGCAACCAACCTTGGTGGACCAGATCAAGGCCGCACAGCAGATAGATGTTGGTGTGAGTCAAATCAAGGAGAACATCAAGGATGGGATAGCCAAGGGCTTTTCAGAGGATGAGCATGGCGTTGTATGGTTTGGGCAGCGTCTTGTGGTTCCTAAGGTCATGGAGTTGCGGGATTTGATCCTCCGCGAAGCCCATGATTCCCCCTTGTCCATCCATCCCGGGGCCACCAAGATGTATCAGGACCTTCGTCAGAGATTCTGGTGGACCCGTATGAAGCATGAGATTGCTAAGTTTGTTGCCGAGTGCGACGTGTGCTGTCGTGTGAAGGCCGAGCATCAGCGTCCAGCAGCCTTCTTCGCCTTTGCGGTGCGAGTGGAAGTGGGATTCGCTGGCATGGACTTCATCACCGGTTGCCCTGCATTCTTCTCGGGAAGGATGCCATCTGGGTTGTCATCGATCGATTGACTAAGGTGGCGCATTTTCTGGCGGTGCGTACCAACCTCAGTGTTAGTCAGTTGGCGGATCTCTATATATCACATATTGTGTGCCTACATGGTGTGCCACGAACGATTGTGTCAGATCGTGGTTCTCTTTTCACCTCTCGTTTCTGGCATAAATTGCAAGAGGCTATGGGCACCGTCTTTCTTTTCGATTCAAAGATACCATCCCAGATCGATGGTCAAACGGAGAGAGTCAACCAAGTGTTGGAAGATATGTTCGACTTGTGTTCTTTCCTATGGGAAGAAGCGGGAGAAGTGCCTACCATTTGCCGAGTTCTCCTACAACAACAAAGATTCAAAGCGCTTGGCATGGCACCATTTGAGGCTTTGTATGGGAGGAGATGCAGAACCCCATTGAGCTGGTCAGAGACTGGTGAGCGGCAGTTTTTCGGCCCATATTCGATCAATGAGGCCGAAAGTCAGGTTCAGTTGATCCGCGAGCATCTGCGCGCACGCCCACCCGAGCGTAAGAGCTATGCAGATCGCTGTCGCCGTGAGTTGAGCTTTGAGCCCAATGACTTTGTGTATCTCAAAGTCTCACCCTTGAAGGGCCATCAGCGTTTTGGCGTCAAGGGCAAGTTGGCTCCCCGCTATGTTGGGCCTTATCGCATCGTCGAGAGAGTTGGGGCTGTGGCGTACCGGTTGGAGCTACCAGCTGCACTTGAGGGTGTGCATGATGTGTTTCATGTATCCCACCTGAAGAAGTGCCTCCGTGTCCCAACGGAGGAAACTCCGTTGGAGGTTCTCGATGTGCAAGAGAATTTGACCTACCGCGAGCATCCTGTTCGTATTCTTGAGGAATCTGAACGGAGAACAAGGAACCGTGTCATCAAGTTCCTTAAGGTTCAGTGGTCAAACCATTCTGAAGATGAGGCAACTTGGGAGTGAGAAGATCGCCTTCGTGCTGATTACCCATCCTTCTTCTCCGAGTAAACGGAATCTCGGGTCGAGATTCTTGTAGGGGGGAGAGTTGTAACATCCCAAGTTTCAGACTTGTGTTTCCAATGTAAGAAAATGAGGAGAAATTAAAAACTTTTCTTACATCTTGTATTTCCTGTATGCCTTGGGCATTTGTTGTAAAAGAACTTATGGAAATACAAATTCACAAGTCTGTTTATCCAAATCTTGATCTTTCCAAAGGCATTCTTGTCAAATATTATGATCATCTCCGGGAAATATTTTTCCTAAGTTCTTGGGTTAGTGTGTGACCTCTCTGAAAAATTTCACAATTTTTAGAAATTGTTTGAATATTTTTGGAGGTCAGTCAAACCTATTCAAATTCTGGTCAACCATTGGTCCAGAACCTTGTTAAATTTTTGGAGGAAAATTTATAGTGCAAAAACCTCTGCAACATTTACACAAGGTCAATAACTCAGCTAGCAAGCTCCTGTAAAAATTTCATAATTTTTGGAGTGAGTTTGCTACCTCAAATAAATCCCCCAAACTCCAGATCAGTTTGGAAACCAAAGTTAGGGCTGAGTCAGACTCGGGCTCGAGTCAGACCCGAGTCCCACCCAACCATCTGGCTCGGCCTAGTCAAGTCACCAGGCCGCACCCGAGCTTGATCCAAGTCCACCGTGTGTGAGTCGTTGGATTTAAAATCCAACGCTCACAAGCCACCCCGAGCTCCCCTTCTGTTCTTCTTCTTCCTCCTCTCGCCGTAACGCGCGTGCGAGCGATGGCAGGTGAGCAGTGCAGGCCTCCGTCGCATCGTGGGACCCGGCAACGGCTCCGAGTCTCGCTTTTGCCCGTGTCAGGTGCAGCGCTGACCTCCCCTGCCTTCCCTCGTTTTCTCGTGCGGCAAAACCTTTTGTCCCATCGCCATTAAACCACTATCCTCGAGCTCAGTCAGCTCTGAGCTACATGAGCACCTCCGAGGCTTTCCTCTAAGTCTCTTCCACCTCCAGTCGCCCTCCCAAACCGTTCTCTGTAAGGTTGAGCGCCAAATCTCACCTTGAGCTCATTTCCGCCATTTCTGGCCGCGTGAGCTCCAGCAGTGACTTGGGTCCTCCAGTGGTTCTTTCGCCCTTGTCTCACTTCATTTGTGGACCTCTTGTTGTCGCAAATCCTCTCACTAACTCAATTTGGGTTGCATTCTCAGGAATCGCCTAATTTGAAGTTCTTGGATCTTCGCGGCCGAAAGTGGTCCCCTTCGTTCCCATCTCCGGTAAGACCTTCTCCGTTCAATTCTTTGGCCCTGGACCACCTCCAGGCCATCGCATCGTTACTCTGACCATTCTTTGTACCTTGCGTTGCTCAAGGCACCTGGTCGTCGTCATCTCCTTCACCTCCGCCGTCGGTCTCCGCCGTTGGGTCTTCTCCGAGTTCCTCTGGTCCTCCTCTGCACTCAGGTGAGCTCACTTGGGACCAGTTGAGCTTAAGGACTAGCTAGTTTAGCTCGGGGTGAAGCTTTTTGCTGTTTTCGGATTTTGCCGAAAACCACCCTCCACTCTTCGGCTCATGGCGTTCTGGCTAGCTCGCCGCTGAGAATGGTGCCCTTAGGTTCGTAATAGTTTTGTGCGTTTGGTTTATTTGGCTTGCGCCGCGTCGCTTAGATCGCCGCGACGAGCCGAGACCTTGACGTCGAGTTCTCATGCACTTTGTCGCGAAATCTACAAGTCCCCAGACCTCCTTGGGTTAATCGTGGCCGTCCACGACCACCCCAGGTTAGATCCGAGCCTTTGGCTCCTTTCCGAAAAGCTTAAGCCTCTGGACCTCCTCCTAGATGTAATCTCAGCCATTTAGGACCACCCCGATTAGATCTGCATCAGAGAGGGTTTTCAGTGTAATTTCTAAGTCCCGTGACCTCCTTGGATCTATCTCGGTCGTTAAAGACCTCCTAGGATTAGCTCTTAGCCGTTAGTTCCCGGTCCGCGAAAACTATCGCGCTAGGACCTCCCTTGAGTCGATCCTCACCGTCTAGGACCACCCTGGTTAAATCCTAGCCGTTTAGATCTTTTTCCGTGCGCAAAAGACCTCCCATGGTCATTTTGCAAAGACCACCCTCGGGGTCCTCGTTGTAAAAAGCCACCCCTGGAATTTTACAAAGACAACCCCGCTCAGGACCTCTTAGGCTCAATCCTAGCCACTCACGACCTCCCCGGTTTTAGATCTGAGCGTTAGATCTCATTTGTAAAATCCTTAGTCTCAGGACCTCCTCCGCGTCGATCTGGACCGTTCAGGACCTCCCTAGGCCTAATCTGAGCCGTCCAGATCTCCTCCCGTTAAAACACTGTCGCATAGGACCCCCCCGAGTAGATCTTGGCCATCCAAGACCTCCTCGGTTAAATCCCAACCGTCCAGGACCTCCCTCGCTTGATCGTGACCGTTGAAGACCTCCTCCGTGAGATCTTAACCGTCCAGACCTCCCTCCGTAGGTTTAGCCTTAGGACCACCCCTAGTGCTCGGGACCGTCAGATCTTGATCTAACGGTCACGACCTCCGTTAGGCGCGAAGACCTCCTCTGCGTGCGCTGTGCATGCACTGGTCGTGGCCGTTGGATCTAATCTCAACGGCCCATGATCTCTCCTTTTCCTTCAGTTCTTTTGGACCTCCCGAGAGCTCAAATTTTCTAAGTCTTTTAATGTTTCAAATTTCAAGAGTGCATATCTTTGTCATTTTAACTCCTTTTTGAATGATTCCAGTTGCTGTAGCTCTGTCATAGAATGAACTTTAATCTGAGAATGAATTTAGGCACTGTTATGTAGTAGAAAATGATTTAAACAACATGATCATGTTTAGTGAAAATGGTTATCTAGAAATTCATTGAAAATTTGTAAAATGCATGACTTTCTCTCTGTAATTGCAAACTGAGCAAACTCAACTTGTTAAAATTTATCTGTAGGCATGCTTTAATGTGAACTAGGCCTTGTCCTTATTTATGTTCCTGAAAAGTGATATATGCTAGTTTTAGAACTTAGAAAAATCATAACTAATTCATTATAACTCCAAATGTTATGAACTCAACTTTGCTGTTGTTAGGATGACCTTATCTACCTACCATAAAAATTTCGTCATGAACAGTAACCAAAATTAAATTAATTAGGATTTTTCAGGCTGAGAGAACTTAGTTTAGCCATATCTTTTTCATGCTTAGTCCAAATGAAGTGATTCTTGTTTCTAAAATTGTCTAAAATCAACCTCTAGATGTTGTAGAAATTTCATGCGATTTGGATGTTCTTTGCTATTGAATTTCTTTTGGTGTTCTTCGTTCTTATCGGTTTTATTGCCTTTTCGCGTTAGGTTCCGAAGATTATATTGAATCTGAGAATCCTCCTCTGCAGCAAGAACAAATCCAGCAAGGCAAGCAGTTTGATCATGTTAATCCCAGTATTTTAAGTATTTATGTTGTTTACAAATTCTATGTATGCAGTGCTAGTTTGTGTTAAACCATTGTCGTTAGTTGACCTAGTAGATGCATTTCCTTAGGCAAATGGTTATCCTCTACTACCGTGAGCCTAGGTTATTGCTGTGATTTAGAGTTCGTGGATGAGCTCTTGTCACTTAGTAGTTTGCGAATTAATTGCTTAGCCATGCTTAGTTTCCGGTAGAAATGGGCGGTTATCGACTTGTCGATAACCTTGATCACATAAAACTTATTATGATTTATGAGTTTCACCTTGTGCCATGTCTATTTATGAAAACTAAAACTGAAAACAAAAATGATTTAGACTTGGGCACAATGGTAAGATGGTGTGATTTTCGGGTGTGACAATGGTAAGATGGTGTGATTTTCGGGTGTGACTGGAATGGTGCCCGAGTCAATTAAGGACTGAACATCTTGTGAGTACCTGTTATCCAGGCAATTTGTGCGTGCTAACCACACTAGAGGGTATGAGACCTCTCTTGACTTAGTACTTTGGCGTGTATTGGCTTCGGGTCGTAGGGAGTCGCAGGAGGGATGGTGTTGGGAGCATTGTAGAGTCCGAAAGGCTTCCCCCCCCCCGTAACGGTGAGTTTTCTTTCGGCTGACAATGTAAGCGTATGGGTTTCTATCCATAAGAGCGGCTCGTGGTCAATGCACAAGATTGGAAATGTCTCGTAGGACTTAGCCGTGCCGGCATACCTTCGGTAGTGTGCTTTGTGGCTTAAAGGCGGTCTGAAGTGTGGGTACATTGGTACACCCCTGCAGGGTTAAAACTATTCGAATAGCCTCGTCCTAGGTTATGGACACGCTTGGCAAGGTCTTTCAAGAGTTAGACTACAACCTTTTAATTAAAACTTGATGGGTGGTACGAATCGGGGATTCGTGCTATGTTGTGGTGACTATTGGGATAGTCACTTCCAGGTGGTTACTTGTATGTATCTTTATTACGCTTTTATGTTGACAACAAATCAGATTTGCAAACTTGCTTTTAAATGTAATACATTATTGCAAATAAAGTTGGCTTTGTGCAAAATGAGACATACAACCTCCACCTAAACAAGCTTGCATGTAGTTTATGTATAGGTCTGCTATTCCACACGTCAGTCTTGCGAGTACCTTTGTGTACTCAGTTATCTTGCTTAAATGTATTTGTTGCAGAGGAAGAAGGTGAGCTTGAGGGGCCTCACTTTTGTGAGTCGTGTTGTGGTAGCTGCAGGCGACTAGCTTAGCGGCCGGTCGGTTGCCTTGTGGGTTATGTGGCTAACCTGCCGACTTTTGTTCTAGCCATCTTATGGCGCCTTTGCTTCATTGTCATTCTTGTATAATGTTCTATTTGGCCGGTCGGCTCTTTTGTCATAACTTACTCTATGTATGTCCTTACTAGACTTGTGAATGTATGTTGTATGGAAATGATGTGTAATTTTGTGATGATGTGCATATGCTGCAATTCTGGGAAGCATATGTCCATCGAGGCTTAGAATGTTTAATTAGTAATGCTAGAACCATTTGGAGGTTAAGTGTTACTAGTTAAATATTCCGGGTCCTCACAGGAATTTTATCCTTTCGATCAACAGCTTCGTTCCACTCGACCGCTTCACTGGCCGTAGCGTACTTGTCAGCCATGTCGAAAAGCTCGATGGTCATTCGTGGGGGATGTATAGCTAAATCCTCCGTAAACCTTCGATTTCTTAATCCCGCTTTGAAGGCTTGGATAACGGAAGATTCTGCAACCTCTGGTATTGAGTTACGAACTTAGCTAAATCTTTTGATGTACTACCGAAGAGTCTCGTTAGATTTTTGCCGTATTCTATGGAGATCGTCTTCTTTTCCGGGTCGATCGTATGTACCCTGGAAATTTGCAATTAGAAGGTCGCAGAGTTGCTCCCAAGTATACACGGACCCGACCGGTAGGTTAAGCAACCATGATCGGGCTGATCATTCTAATACCGTAGGAAGATAGTTTGCCATTACATTTTCATCACCACCAGCAGCTCTGATAGCGGTGGTGTATATCTGAAGAAATTCTAAGGGATTTTGAGTCCCATTGAATTTATCCATGTTGGCCAGTCGGAACCTATTTGGCCAACGTACAGCCTGGAGCCCTGTTGAGAAAGCTCGACAGCCTGTGATAGTTTCGTGACGCCTTCTTTGAAAAGGCGTCGGATTGTAATTGGTTGGAGACCGATTTCTAGGAACGGATTGTCGGTGCTCCAATGTCCCGATTCGGTCGTGGACGTTAGTAGAACGCCTCCGACCGCTTGTCTAGTTTAGGTGATGTCGAAGATCACCAGGTCCAAGCGATCGCCCCTCTCGACGAAGTGAGGGTGAGTATTCCTAGAATAGTCTCCTCCCCTCGTAACTTGTTGGTCGGAATCGTCGAGGTGGTCGCAGTGTCAATTGATCTTCAACACGACTATGCAGGCCCCTGCTTCGAGAAGAATGTTGTGATGAAGTCAAGGTCTGACTTTGCGGGTGCCTTCGTTCCCGATATGCTTCTGTGCGTTGCATCGTCTGTTGAATAATCTCCGATACTTGACCTGCGAGTTGGGCAAAACCTGGAGTCTCTACTAGAGCAGGGTCAGAAGTATTTAACATATCCCTGACTCGCTGCAGGTTTTGTATTGTTACCGAAGGTCTTGAGGGATTTCTGCCAGAAGAAGGTGTTTGATGGCTTGCGTCCTCCGACCTTCTGGTCGATCTTGCCTGGTCCCTTACATTGGTTGGGGGAGGATCAGGCGAATTAACTAGTGAACGTCCACCAGTTCTGTCACCTCCGGCATTTGGTGCTTGACCGCCCGTAACATCTCCATTATGACGTAGTGGCGAGGCAACGTATGGAGGACCGTACACGGCATTATGATCCGTATCTCCGATCGCATTGACCTCATGCTTCCAGCAGTGATCCTCCGATGAGCTTCCGTCGTAATCGATGGAGAGCCTTTCAAAGCTTCTGCGAGAAGCTTCCACGACGGAGAGCAGTCGGTGATCAGCACCTCCTGAGGTTTTTGGAAGGGCCTCAGCCTGATCCGGCGAATTGTCGATCGAATGCTGAGCTTTATCATCCCCACTTGGTTTACGACCAATGAAGGTTTCATTGACACCGTCACCAGGTGTCGGTTGGCTCCTGGAATTGCTAGAAGCCGTCGGTGAGTACCTATCAACCATGATCGCATCAAAGGTATATTGAACCTCGGGTTGCGATGTTGAATTTTCGTCACCTTTTTTGCCGGTCGAAAGGCCCGGGCTTGCTGAGGCTTTAGGATGTTCCGAACTGGTCGGAAGCATTTCCTCTGAAACCGCCACTGATCGTAGCGGTGTGTCTTCATCCATCCGGTCGTCTTCACCGATTTCTGCCCTGGGCGAGTGTCGAACCCGGGAACGAAGGATCCCAAATTCTCTGTGTTTATACACTAGTCCAGGATTTCTAGTGTACACAGTTAAACAAAAAGTGATAGCACAATCATATCACGCATATATTGATAATAATTCAGAGTTTATTACAAAAAGGGCCTGCAGCCAAAAGAAAAGAAATAACACAGCGGAAGTAAAGCAGTAGTAGGCCACACGACTTGCCACAGCAATCGTGCTGGGACGCGACCTATTCGTCAAGATCCTCACCGTCGGGGAATTCGTCTTCTCCTGAATAAGATTTATTCAGCAAGAGTGAGCACAACTTCCGTGCTCGCAAGTCACACCCAATATAGAAAGTTTAATGCATGCATAAGGTAAACAAAGGTAATGACAGGGTGGTTTTGCCTAAACAACATTTTCAGATTATATATTATTAATACTTTTCTAAAGCGGTTTTAATATTGTAACTGAAATCAGTGACGAAAATGACAGTGAATAGTGGATGACCTCCACTAGTTGAATGGTGAAGGATATCCTCCTAACACTTGGCTAACCGCCCAATTTTTACCATAGGATTATCCATCCTAAAACATCTGTTGAACACATTTTATAAATCAAAAACAATTCTAACTTAGAGTGGCTTTGCTAGCATGTCCATGACCGCGGACGCGGCTATTCGAATAGTTTTACACTCTGCAGAGTTTGTACAGCTTTACCCACACGAGATAATATGCTTATAATGTCGGCCAATCCACGCTTCCGAGGGCGTGTGACTAAGCAATTATCATGAGGCCTTTACAAAGTAGTGTCTTAATGTATTCATGCCCGCTAAGGTTTCGCTACCATTGGACTAACCATCCTCCGGGAGCCCCATTTTGCGCCAGGTGGGACTAATGTCTAACCAACACCCACACATACAACATAGCACAAATAACACTAAGACCCACAAATTATTTAGCCAAATCCTGCCCATACAGGACATGTGGTGGTACGGTAAGGCGTAGCAAAATACGCTCAAAGACCGGTCCTTAATCGACTGGGCGACTTCCAATTAAAACCACGGGTCGTAATCCTAACTGATTAGACAGTGCATGAACTCGCACTCCACCATCCATCCATCTCGGCCAAGTCCAAACCCATTTCGTTTTATTTAGAGTAAATACCTCTTTATAAACCTTTCGTGATAAAACAATACCACAGAAACACATTTTAAATTAAGTTGTAAAGATTTGACTAAATTCTCCCAAATTTGTAAATGTTATCTAAGCAAGGCTAAGCATTTGACAAATTTTATCTAAGGTGTCAAGGTATTCAGGTTTGATAATCAAATTAGCCATACCAAGGAGTTTGGAACAACTATATACGAAATCAGGATATTCAGACATTTTTATAAACATAAGCATGCAATAGTAATTTGAAAACAGTAAATAAATACCTTAAAACAATAGGAACAATATGATCAATAGTGTAACTTGCCTTCGTTGAAGTCTTGAAACTCTAAATCGTCGGAAGGATCTAACTCTCCGGAGTCGTCGAAGTCTATACGCAAAAATACGATAAATTCAAATTCAAATTCAAATAAATTCAAAAACTCAGCTCAAATGAACTCTAAACTGAAATATTTTGGTTTAAATAGCTAGATTATGATTTTAGACAAATTTTGCAACTTGAATCACCCAATTTGGAGTTAGCATAAAAAAGTTATGAATTTTAGAAGTTTTAAACTAAATTCTGAAATTTATTGAATTTACTGAGTTATTCAGCGAGGAATTTCCGGGAATTAAAAGAAATGAATTAATTTTTTCTGACATGTGGACCCCACTGGTAAGTGACTTGGTCCACGTGAACCCAGTCTATGAACTTTCGGCTCCGAGGGAGGGGTGGACGTGGCTGAGGTGGCCACCACGTGGGCAGCCACGCGGCTTTTGGCACCGAGGTGGCGCTGACCGGCGCCACGTGGTCATGCCACGAGGTCCGTGAGTGGCGATGGCGCTGGCTCGGGCTCGGCGTTCTACGCCGCGCGAGTCGAATGAGTGTGTGCATAATGTAGAGGGGAACAATGCGAACTCGGGGACTACCAAAACGGCGCGAGCGGGCGGAAAGGTCGCGGCGGCGGGGTTTGGCGGCGGCATCTGATGCCAACGAAGAAGACGTTCCCGGTCCTTTGGCGGAGTGGTGGTGGCGGCGGCCGCGCGGCTGCGGTGATGCCGATGGTACCGACGGCGAGTCGATGGAGCTCCGTGGCGTCGGCCGGAGAAGAAGCTCCCGAGGTCGCCAGCGAAGAAACTCAAAATCTGCGCGCTACGAGCGAGGTGAAGGGTACCGGGTGGTGGCGGCGTGTTCAGTGAGTCGAGGGGCACCTCGTGCTCCCTTTTATAGGGGCGGAGGAGACCGGGTGGTGGAGATTGTGTGCGCGGGCGCGGCGGCGGTAGTGGCGTGGTTCCGGCGATCGTGGGTGCTAGGAAAGGGGAAAACGGCCGGAAGTGGGGCGGCCTGATGAGGGATCTTCAATGCGCATGATGGCGAGGGGAGTGGGGAAGAGAAACGGGCGGAGTTGGAGCTCGGCTGTGCGGCTTAATGGCGGCGGTTACTAGCGCGGTTGTGCGGGGACGAAAGTGAGGAAGCTGATGATGCTGGGCCGTCCGATTTTGATCGGACGGTGGAGATAGAACATGCGAACCGGTAAGCTGGGGTCGGCCGCAGCCGTTTGATTTTAATCGGGCGGTCACGATAGAACGAGGGGATACGGTGATTAGGAAAGTTACTGATGCACGAGGGCCGTTGGATGTAGATCCGATGGTCCCGATTCTGAGGAACATTCGGACCTTCTGAATGCGTCGCGAAGTTCTGGCCGTTGGATTTTAATCCAACGGCTCAGACGCGTTGGTGCGGGCGTGAGAGAGAGGGGATGGATCGACGGTGGACCCATTGTCGTGAGAGGAGGAAAGGCGCTAATGGGGCAGGCTGCGTGGGGCTGCTTGTGGACTGGTCTGGGCCGAGTGGGTTTCGGCCCATTGACTGTTTAGGGTTTTCCTTTGAGTTCCGATTTTAAATAATTGCTGATAATTCAATTAGGCTTTAGAATATAGCAAATTAAGCCCAAAAATTATGCGAAAATTCACAGAACTTCTCTGAATCATTTAGGACTTAAATAAAATATTTCCAACTATTATCTGGTAATAAATTTTGCAGATACATTTGTTTAGCTTTAATTTTAATTAAGGAAAAGCTTTTGAAAATTCCACAAAATCCACAAAATGAACAAATTTTAATTTCTTCAAAATTTGGGCTGTTACAAAGCTACCCCCCTTAAAGGGAATCTCGACCCCGAGATTCAGACTTGGTTAGCAAACAGATCAGGGTAGTTGGCCTTGAGTTCTTCTTCATTCTCCCATGTGGCTTCGCTTTCTGGATGGTGACTCCACTGCACCTTGTACGATCTGATTATTCTGCTTCTGGTAACACGTTCTGCGACATCCAGAATTTTAATCGGTTGCTCCACGTAGGTGAGATCTTCTTGAAGGTCAAAGCTTTCCAGAAAGGTATGGTCTTCCGGTTCTCGCTGGCATTTCTTTAATTGCGACACGTGGAAGACGTTATGCACTGCTGACAGGGCTTCTGGCAGCTCTAGCTGATAAGCTACTTCTCCACGCTTTGCCATGACCTGGGTGCAAGTTTTCCCTTCATCTGGAATCTTCTTACTCCTCGGAGTGGAGTAACCCTGAGATATACAGAATCTCCTACCTCAAAGCTCAACTCCCTCCGACGGTTATCAGCATAACTCTTTTGTCGGGACTGAGCTACCTTCAAACGTTCTTGTATAGTCTTAACTTTTCCTTCGGCTTCTTTGATTAAATCAGGTCCGAAGAGTTGATGCTCCCCCACCTGATCCCAAAGAAGTGGGGTTCGGCATTTTCTACCATACAAAGCTTCGAATGGAGCCATCTGCAGACTGGCTTGGTAGCTATTATTGTATGAGAACTCTGCATACGGCAGATCCTTGTCCCAACCATTTCCAAAATCTAAGGCACAGGCCCGAAGCATGTGTAACAGCCCTAACTTAGGGTTTGTATTTCAAATGTAAAATTTTGAGGAGAAATAAAAACTTTTGTTGTCTCATCAAATCATTTGAAAGTTTCTACATTTTTTCCTAGCAATTTCCATTTTCTAGAATTAAATTCTTGTGAATGGAAATTGTTGTCAGCAAATTCTTAGCCTTCAAACTTGTGATCATCCCCTAGGAATATTTTTCCTGTCATCTTGATCATTCTATCTACCTCCCTGAATTATTTCGCAATTTTTAGATTTTAATTGCTATTTCAAATAGCCAGGTCAACCTAGTTTGAAATCTGGTCAAACTTCTGTTCAGCAGCTTGTGAATTTTGGTGGGAGAAATCTACTTCATGAAAACTCCTGGAAAAATTTCACAAGGTTGTTCTCTGTCCCTAGTAGCTCCCATAAAAATTTCGAAATTTTTGGAGCTCAGGAGCTACCTCTAAAAATTGTCCAAACTCTCTCAGCCTTTTAAAACTCCAAATCAGTATTCACTGTTCCTCGGGCTCGAACCCGAGCCCGACTCGAGTCCGACCGTGCCATTTGACTCGGTCGCACCGCCTAGCTGCACCGCGCGCGAGCCCGATGGCTGTCAGCCGTCCGATGAAGATCGAACGGTCCTCGTTGCGTGTCTCGTCGACCTGTCCGAATGCATACATCAATCTCGACCGTTCATCTTAGATCCAACGGTCGATACATTCTTGATCGACTCTAACCAACTGATCGCGTCGCACCAAACCCCGGCTCGCACCGCTTTGTCACAGTCTCTGACATGTGGGTCCCACCTGTCAGTATCGCCCTCGTCTTCTCCGCACCTCACCGTGGCTCGCGGCCGTTTGCGCATGGGTGCCACGTACCTCGCCGCTGCCACCTATGTGCCCTCGTGTCCGTCTTTGGTGCATCGCCAGGCCTTCTTTACCTCACCGCGACCACTCATCCCTCGTTTTCCCGTTTCGTAGCTCTCTCGCCCGCTTGATTTGGCGGGAGGAGAGCCTCAAGCGGCGCCGCCGTGTTAGCGCCGCCCTTGATTCCGCAACCACGCCATCGTGATCTACTCTCTTCGCCGCTTCCATTTTGACCATTCCGGGTCCTTGGCGTCCAGTGGATCACCAGGGGCGGTATCGTCGTCTCCGCCTCCGGCGATCTCGACCCCGCGAGCTTGCTAGTGCTCTGGTGAGTTTCTAGCTTCGACACTTGGTCCCTTTGGATCGCACTGATGCACTGAATCTAATAGTGGCTTCATTTTTGTCTTTGGTGCATCGTTGAGGCTGTGCGACCCTTTCTTCTCCAAGCTCGGTTTTCCGCCGCCGCAGCAATTCCGGCCGTCTCGGTCCCTCTTCATCGGCGTTGTCTTGTGCTTGTTGATCCTGGTGTCAAGGCGGAGCTTGTGCGCACCTTCCGGAGTCTTCTAGAAGCTTGTCGCGTCCTCTCCGCGGAAGCCGCACCTTCTTCTCCGCCTCCGTTCGCCGCCAGCTCGCCGCCGGCATCCTCGAGGTCTCGGGTCACCGTCAGTGAGTTCGCGAGATCGTTGCGAACCTGAAGGTATATCTCACTCGCCGAAACCCTACCGTTATTGGATCGATTGTGCGGCGCGCCGCCGCCCCTCGCGTCGTGCGGTGAGCCGCGGTTCGATTATCGCTAAACTTGGTTCTGTTAGGTCACTGACTTGTGGGGCCTGTCTGTTAAATCGCGTTTAGAAATCCTTTAATCCAGCCCGTTATGTTTTCTCTTTGTCACTGTCATGTGGGTCCATGCTGTCAGTTAGGATGGTGTAGCTCTGGATATGCGTTTTCTCTGTTGGGAAGCGTAATTCTCTGTGAGAGTATGTTGGGTTTGCACTTTGGTAAGCCGAAGACGTATTCTTAGAATACGCTTCGACGCCACCTTCGTGAGCAATACAACTGCTCGGCACCTTTATTTGGGCCATTGTCGATGTGAGGGGGCTAGGGTGTGGGTGCGAAATGAAATGAGTGCATTATAGATTTCGGAAATGATTTAGTATTTCTGGTTTATGTTTTCTGTTGAGCTGTTAATTCAATTAAACTTGTAAAATGCATAACTAATCCAATTTTTATCCAAATTGCATGAAACCAGTGCTGTTAATTTTCATTTTAAATGTACTATTTACTAAAATAAGTTTCAACCTTGTATCTGTAGCAAAAATCTGTTAATTAATTTAATGTTGTAGATTGTAGTCTCCAAATTAGAAAATGCATATCTCTTTCCATAATTGTCCAAATTCAATGAACCCAATTCTGTAAAATTCCATTTTCAGTATACTAACTACTAGGATAGGTTCTACACACTGTTTCTGTTCATAAAAATTTGTTAAGTAATTAACTAGTGTTTTGATGTGTTTATAGCTTAGAAAATTCATAGAAAATTCTTAATAACTTAAAATGAATTGTTCTCTGTTTCTAAAATTTTGTTCTGTCTTGCTTAGGTTGCCGTGTGAGTTTGGTATGTTTTGATGTTATTGTTTGTTTGAGTTTGGTCGGTGTTATTCGTTCTTATTCGCTGTTTTGTTCAAATCGTTAGGTTTCGATATTTGCGGCAACCCTGAGAACGACCCTCCGCAACAAATTGAGCAACAGCAGCCAGGCAAGCAGTTTGATCATGTTAATCCCAGTATTTTAAAGTCTAATATTTTGTTTCAACTGTATGTATGCATTGCTTAATTTGTGTTAAAATTGATTAGTTAAATCCTTAGCTGCATATCCTGTAGACAGAATATTGATCTCTACTACCTGAGCCTAGGTTATTTGCTGTGATTAGAGGTCGTTGGATGATCTCTTGTCACTTAGTAGATCCGGGTCAATTTGCTTAGACATGCTTAGCTATCGGTAGAACTGGGCGGTTATCGACTTTAGTCGGTAACCTTGATCACACAACATCTACTATAACTTTATGTTTCAGCATTTTTGCTATGCTTATTTGCAAACTAAAACCAAAAAAAAAATGATTTAGACGCGGGCACAATGGTAAGATTGGTGTGATCTGTTGGGTGTGACTGGAAAGGTGCCCGGGTCAATTAAGGACCGAACATCTTGTGAGTTTCTGTTATCCAAGCACTTCGGCGTGCTAACCACACTAGAGGGTATGGGACCTCTCTTGACCTAGTACTTTGGCGTGCTAACCACACTAGAGGGTATGGGACCTCTCTTGACCTAGTACCGGGTCGCAGGAGGTCGCAGGAGGGATGGAGGTGGGAGCACGGTAGTTGTCCGAAAAGCTTTATCCTGAGTGGGTAGTTGTCTTTTCGGCTTTACCATGTAAGCGTATGGATTTCTATCCATACGAGCGGCTCGTAGTTAATACACAATATTGGAAAAAGTCTCGTAGGACTTAGTCAGGCTTGCATACCTTCGGTAGTGTGCTTTGGCTTAAAGGCGATGCTCAAGTGTGGGTACAGTGGTACACCTGCAGGTTAAAACTATTCGAATAGCCTCGCCCTAGGTGATGGACACGCTTGGCTAAGCTTTTCAAGAGTTAGACTACAACCCTTTTAAATTAAAACTTGTAGGTGGTACGAACTGGGATTCGTGCTATATTGTGGTGACTATTGGGATAGTCACTTCTAGGTGGTTACTTATATCTATCTTTATTTATGATTATTTCAACAGTAAAAATGAATTGCAAACTTGCCTTTAAAGCTGTATTACATTATTGCAAATAAAGTTGGCTTTATGCAAATGAAACATATGACCTCCACCCAATAAGCTCGCATGTAGCATATGAGCAGTGCGCTAGTTCACACGTCAGTCTTGCGGGTACAAAGACAATCTTTGTACTCAGGTGCCTTGCTTAATGTTTTTGTTGCAGAGGAAGAAGGTGAGCCTCAGGGGCCTCACTTCTGTGAGCTGTGTTGCCGTTTCGTGGACGACTAGACTTGGCGGTCCGGTCAGATGCCTTGTGGGTTGAAGGCACGCTGATTGGCTTTGTTCATAGCCATCTTATGGCACTTTTGCTTCCGCTGTCGTTCTTGTTTATTTGTGTATCTTGTGGCCTGTCGGCCTTTGTCTGTAATAACTTTACTATTTGTTTATCTTCCGTTTGGTAGTGTGTGTTGTTTGGACTCTATGTTTGGAATGGAGTTGATGCATACTTTTGTTGTGAGGTGTGTATACTGCTTCTGGGAAGTATACATATCTCGAGACTCAGTTTATTTGATTTGTGATGCTAGGACCAGGTGGTTGGTTAAGCATTACAAGCCAAATAAATTGGGGTCCTCACAGCATGTCTTCAAGAACTTGGTTGGTGCGTTCTGTCTGACCATCGGTCTGGGGATGATATGGTGTGCTGAAATTGAGTCGGGTTCCCAAGGCTTCATGTAGACTTTTCCAAGGCAGAGGTGAGCGAGAACCTCATCGGACACAATCTTTTGGGTACTCCATGCAGGCAGACGATCCTGGCCATGTACAACTCTGCTAACTTGCTGCTCTGGTAGGTGGTCTTGACAGGAATAAAGTGAGCGACTTTGGTTAACCAGTCAATTACCACCCAGATGGAGTCATATCCCGATTGGGTCCTGGGGAGTCCGGTGATGAAATCCATACCAACTTGTTCCCACTTCCACTCGTGGATTGGTAATGGTTGCAAATGCATCACGGGTCTTTGGTGCTCGCCTTGACTCTTTGGCAAACATCACAACGGCGGCGAAATCAGCAATTTCACGCTTCATGTCGACCCACCAATATTTTTCTTTGAGATCCCGTACATTTTGGTGCTGCCAGATGAATGGAGTATGGCGACTCATGAGCTTCTTTCAAGATCGAATTCTTTATCTCCTATTTGGTTAGGTACACAGATGCGGTTTCCAAACCACACTTTGTTCCTTGCTCATCCTCGGAGAAACCTGAAGCTTTGCCTCTTCTCATATTCTTCTTGATTTCTTGGATGTCTTCATCTTCTAATTGTTTTGTTCTGATCTTATCCTGAAGAGTCGGTTGAACTTCCAAAGCGTTCTGCAGATCTTGGTTGACAATCTCAGTTCGTGTGCTTGACTCTTCATACAGCTCTGGCTGATTTTGTTGCACCATGATGGTGTTGCAATATGCTTTTCTGCTCAAGGCATCTGCTACCACATTGGCTTTGCCCGGATGATAATGGATTCCGAGATCGTAATCCTTTATCAATTCCAACCATCTCCTCTGTCGGAGATTGAGCTCGGACTGCGTGAATATGTACTTCAGGCTTTTATGGTCCGTGAAAATCTCACAGCGGTTACCAATGAGATAATGCCGCCAGATTTTCAGAGCGTGCACAATTGCCGCTAACTCCAGATCATGAGTCGGGTAATTCCCTTCGTGTGGCCTCAACTATCGGGATGCATAAGCTACAACTGTAACAGCCCTAACTTAGGGTTTGTATTTGAAATGTAAGATTTTGAGGAGAAATAAAAACTTTTGTTATCTCATGAAGTCATTTGGAAGTTTTCCAAATTTTCCTTAGCAATTTCCAATTTTTAGAATTTAATCCTTGTGATTGGAAATTGTTGTCAGCAAATTCTTAGTCTTCAAACTTGTGATCATCCTCTAGGAATATTTTTCCTGTCATCTTGATCATCCTATCTACCTCCCTGAATTATTTCACAATTTTTAGATTTTATTTGCTATTTCAAATGCTCAAGTCAAACCAGTTTAGAAATCTGGTCAAACCTCTGAACAGCAGCTTGTGAATTTTATTGGGAGAAATCTAGTGCATAAAAACTCCTGGAAAAATTACACAAGGTTGTCCTCTGTTCCAGTAAGCTCCCACAAAAATTTTGGAATTTCTGGAGCTCAGGAGCTACCTCTAAAAATTCCCAAACCTTCTCTCTCTTTCTAATTCAAATCTGAATCATCGTTCCTCGGCTCGGACTCAACTCGGACTCGAGTCCGACCGCACCACTTGACTTCGGTCGCGTCAACTAACCGCATCGCCCGAGTCCAATCGATCGTGACCGTCCGATGCAAATCGAACGACGACGCGTCGCGTCACGATTCGACCGGTCCGAATGCATACAGAGATCTCGACCGTCCATCTCAGATCCAGCGGTCAGCACAATCTTGATCAAGTCGAACCAGCTCATCGCGCCGCGTCAGACCCCGACTCGCACCGCTTTGTCACGCCGGCCGACAAGTGGACCCCACTGTCGACAAGATCGCCTCGTCTTCTCCGCGTCTCACCGAGCTCACGGCGCGCGCGCATGCTCGCCACGCACTCGCCGCCGCCACCTATTGCCGCGTGTCCGTCTCCGAAGCATCGCCGGGGTCTCATCTACCCACCGAGCTCATTCATTTCTTCTCTACCCCATTCTCGTGCCTTCTCCATCCATCTTTTAGTTTCGGCCGGAGAAAAACCCGAGAGCAGCGCCGCCGTGTTAGCGCCGCCCTTGAGCCCGCGACCGCACCACCGTGATCCACGCTCGACGCCGCCTCCATTTTGCCCATCCCGGTCCTTGGCGCCCGATGAATTGCTCGAGCGACTTGTCGTCTTCGACTCGGCCTCGGCCCGCCACTCAATTGCGTCCCGGTGAGTTTCTAGCTTCGTCACCTGGTCCCTTAGGATCGCCTTGGTCCGCTGAGTCTAATGGAGATCTTGTTTTGCTCTTTGGTGCATCACCGAGGTAGCACGACCAGTTCTTCTCCGGGCACGGTGATTCGTCGCCACGGCATTTCCGGCGACCTCAGTGCTCCATCGTCGTCTTGATCGTGGGCGTAACCTTCCTGGAGTCAAGGCGAAGCTGGTGCGCACCTTCCTGAAGCTTCTCGGAGTCCGTAGCGCTTTCCGCTGGAGCCGTGTCTTCGCTCTCCTCAGTTCTCGCCGCCACCGCCGCGGCATCCTCAAGGTCCCGGGTCACCGTCATCGAGTTCGCGAGGTCTTTGCGAACCTGAAGGTATAACTCACTCGCCCTGAGACCTCCTGGTTCGCGAGAACAGTTGCGCGGCCGCGCCACCGTCCCCGTGGTCGCCGGTGAGCCGCCGGCAGCATTAGCTCTAACCTTCCCCTTTTGTTCTTAATCGCCGTTTATCTGAGTCACTGCCATGTGGGCCCTCTCTTGGTTAATCACGTTTAGGAAATTAGCTAATCCAACCGCTCTGTTATAATATGTGTCGCTGCCATGTGGGTCCATGCTGTCAGTCTAGGGTTGCGTAACTTTGATACTACGTTTTCTCTGCTAGGAAGCGTACTTCTCTGTGAGTATAGGTTAGGATTACATTTGCTAATCCAAGACGATTCTCCGAATACGCCGACGCCACATCCACCGCGGCTGTCTGGTCAAGACTTCTCACCGTCCCGCTTTGTCGCTGACTAGGCTAGCTGATTGTCGGTAGAAAAAATATTAACTGCTTTAGAATTTCTGAAATGGTTTTCTGTTGCACTTTTAATTCATTTAAACTTAGAAAATTCATAACTAATTCAATTTTTCTCCAAATTGCATGAAACCAGTGCTGTTAATTTTAATTTTAAATGTATTATTTACTAAAATTGTTTTCACCATGTCTCTGTTAGCAAAAATCTGTTAAATGATTAAATGATGTATTATGCATTTTCCAAAATTAGAAAATTCATATCTTTTTCAATAATTGTCCAAATCCAGTAAATCCAATTCTGTAAATTTTCATTTTTAGTGTACTAATTATCAGGATAGATTTTAGATACTGTTTCTGTTCATGAAAATTTGTTAAGTAATTAACTAGTGTTTTGATGTGTTTTTAGCTTAGAAAATTCATAGAAAATTCTTATTAACTTAAAATTAATTGTTCTCTGTTTTTAAAATTTTGTTATATCATGCTTTGATTGCTGTGTGAGTTTTGGTATGTTTTGTTGTTATTGTATGTTTGAGTTTTGTCGGTGTTATTCGTTCTTATTTGTCGCTTTTGTTCAATCGTTAGGCCCGACATTTGCGGTAACCACGAGAACGACCCTCCGCAACAAATTGAGCAACAGCGATCGAAAAGCAGTTTGATCATGATAATCCCAGATTTTAAAGTCTAATATTTTGTTTCAATTTGTATGTATGCATTGCTTAATTTGTGTTAAATTGATTAGTTAAATCAGTAGCTGCATATCCTCGTAGACAAAATGTTGATCTCTACTACCGAGCCTAGGTTATTTGCTGTGATTAGAGGTTGGATGATCTCTTGTCACTTAGTTGATCCGGTCAACTTGCTTAGACATGCTTAGCTATCGGTAGAACTGGGCGGTTATCGACTATAGTCGGTAACCTTGATCACACAAAATCTACTATAACTTTATGTTTCAGCATTTTGCTATGTTTAATTGCAAAACTAAAACTGAAAACAAAATGATTTAGACTTGGGCACTGTGGTATGATTGGTGTGATCTGTTGGGTGTGATTGGAATGGTGCCCGAGTCAACAAGGACCGAACATCTTGTTACACTAAACCAAGCATTTCGCGTGCAACCACACTAGAGTATATGGGACCTCTCTTGACCTAGTACTTTGGCGTGTATTGGCTCCGGTCGCAGGAGGTCGCAGGAGGATGGTGTTGGGAGCATGGTAGTTGTCCAAAAGCTTTACCCGCAAAGGTAGTTGTCTTTTCGGCTTTACCATGTAAGCGTATGGATTTCTATCCATACGAGCGGCTCGTAGTTAATACACAATATTGGAAAAAGTCTCGGAGGACTTAGCCGTACAAAGATACCTTCGGAAGTGTGTTTTGGCTTAAAGCGCCTCAAGTGTGGGTACATTGGTACACCTGCGGCAGGTTTAAAACTATTCAATAGCCTCGCCCTAGGTTATGGACACGCTTGGCAAGGTCTTCCAAGAGTTAGACTACAACATTTAAATTAAAACTTGATGGGTGGTACGAATGCGGGATTAGTGCTATTGTTGGAGTGACTATTGGGATAGTCACTTCTAGGTTGTTTATCTTTGCTCTTTGTTGTTATTACTTTTATCGTTATTTCAACATTAAAAATGAATTGCAAACTTGCCTTCAAATCAGTATTACATTATTGCAAATGAAAATTGGCTTTATGCAAATGAAACATATGGCCTCCACCAAACAAGCCTCGCATGTAGCATATGTACAGTGCGCTAGTTCACGTCGTCTTAAGGGTACAAAGACAATCTTTGTACTCGTGTGCTTTGCTTAATGTTTTTGTTGTAGAGGAAGAAGGTGAGCCCCAGGGGTCTCACTTCTGTGAACTGTGTTGCCGTTTCGTGGGCGACGACTAGGCTTGGCGGTCCGGTCAGATGCCTTGTGGGTTGAAGGCACACTGATTGGCTTTGTTTATAGCCATCTTATGGCACTTTTTGCTTCCATTGTCTTCTTTCGATTATTTGTATATCTTGTGGCCAGTCGGCCATTGTCTGTAATAATTTTACTGTTATTACTTTCTGTTTTGTAGTGTGATGTTTGGACTCTATGTTTGAAATGGAGTTGATGTCTAATTTTGTGGCGAGGTGTGTATACTGCTTTCTGGGAAGTATACATATCTCGAGGATCAGTTTATTTGATTTGTGATGCTAGGACCAGGTGGTTGGTTAAGCATTACAAGCCAAATAAATTGGGGTCCTCACAAAGTTGGTATCAGAGCCATTCTGACCGTAGTAACCCAAGCATAGTCGTCTTTAGGATATTTTGGAAAGGCTTATTTTCAAAGTATCAAAAGGGTTTATAAAAACCTAGGCAGATTCTCAGGTTTTACTCCTTATCTATCTTAGCCTTCTACTCTCATCTTACTCTAATTTGAGTTTTAAAACTTGGTTTCTCTCTTTCCTTTCAAAAGATAGTTACTTATCCGGTGGGATTAGTTTTGGGAGAACCTTGGAAGATTAATCTAACTAAAAACTTGTGGGAATAATAGGGTAAGATGTAAAGTGAGTAGTTATGTGTCTGATTTTTGCTGGTTGGACCTTTCCCTGCTTTGTGTTTGGACTGTTTTCAGTGAATTTTGGGCTTTCTTGCTGTTAGATTTGTTGCTAAATTGTCTTAGTGAAATAGGATGGCTGGGAGAACGCGTGGCAGTCAGCAGGCTGGTCATGATGAGGAGCTTCCCCCTCCTCTGACCATGGCTGAGGTTCTCGCTCAGATCGAGCGAAACCGCATGGACCAGACGCGCATCTTGGAGGTTATTGCTAGGAATACCTCCTGTGAGGACCCCCGGTTATTGGAAATGTTACTAATTAAATTTATACTGTAGCACAATTGTTAATGAAGGAACAGATCGCCTTTATTAAAAACCATGCTAAAGATATAAATTTAACAAGTGACTGATCCGAGAAGCAGATTCGGATATATATGATTCTCAATGGTTCCCGGGATCAATGACCATTGCATATATATCCTTCATCAACATTGCATCAAACACATACAAGTCATACATTGATATAATTAAACATAAGGTTACATCATTACGTTGATACTACAATATTAAGTGACTTGGTCACTTTAACGATATCTGTGGAAACAAAATAAGCGGAAAATGTCCACCAATGGCCCCATCCACCCGCAGCAATTGCGTGGAGGAAAGAAGTAGCGTTACTCGTTAGCGTCACCTGATCGGCGCTAACGGTACTTCATCTGTAAAACCGTCCTCACCGCAACAATAGGTGGTAGCACCTGAGTACGGAAGGTACTCGGCAAGTCTTACTCAAACTAATAAAATAAAGTGGTGATTAGAGCCTAACCAAAGGAGTAGAGTTTTTACATGCATAAGGTTACAAACAGAAGGTATAAAGGTTCAAATTTGCATAAAGCGATACATCTTAACCTACAAAGGCTAAATTTTGATAAAGCGATTTAATAAATCAAAGTTTGCTTAAAAGCAGTAAGTAAATGGCTTAAAATTAAGCGATAAAGATGCATGATTCCCTCATGCCACCTAAAATAACCAAAACCAGATTTTTGAACATCAAAGCTTCTATCTGTATGACATCAATTCAAGTTGTCGCCCATGACCGTGAACACGGCTATTCGAACGATTTATACCTGCGCAGGGGTGTACATCTTTACCCACATGACTTAGTTAGCCGTTGCCTTGGATGCCTCCGAATGATGACACACTTCCTTTGGTATGCCGACCTGGGAAACTAAGATTTGGTATTTTTCAACAAGTTAACACTATTGAGTTGGACCCCATGTGTGAACTAATCCCATAGTGTAGGCTACACCACCTACTAACCACTGGGCACACATGTTGTGTCGTAATGCCGATCCAAACAATTTAAAAACGAATTGGGCTCACCACCCATAATAGAATGCTATCGGCACTATTAAGGTATCGATATGCGACGAGGCACATATACGCCCTCACCCTCCTAAGAACATCCGACATCGACATACAAAGCTCACATGGCATAAAACGGTCCTCGGACCTAAGCATCTATGCCATGCAAGGCCAATACACATATCCTTACTCTCCTGTTTCCAACTCAATAGTCTCAACATTTTACTTAACCAAAGCAATACCATACCTTGCATGTGGAAGTACGTGGGGACTTGAATTGAATAATCGAGTTCGGTCCTTAATTAACCCGGACAAGTCCACCACAAACCCAATCTCGTGCGTAAAGCACCATCACTAACTTCCTCTTGTCGAGATCAATTTAAATTTCAAATACAAGGCGATTTAAAGGAACTGGACAAAGAGTTTGAAAATGACAACGATTCGCTTGTGATTCCCATGTTTGACAAGATATGCTTGTCAAACTCTAAAATCTCTAGGCGCATATCTAAGCCAAATCGAGAATAGACCATATATTATACAAGACTACACTAGAGTTGAGTGTATGGTCATAATCAAGGTAATCCACCATGTCGAGTCATAGCTAACTATTACAAGTCATATTTTGGATTTTAGGACAAATAGCATGCTCGGATATCACCTTTGGATTTGTAAAGACTATTGTACAAAATGGGTTCAATATGGTGCAAAGAGGATGCTTGCCTTGGTAATAATAGACTTACATTGCGGACTCAGTTGCTCGGAAAAGATTCGATGGCTTCATGTAAACCGCATTCTAAAGAAACAATAAGATCCAATAAATACCAAAGCGATAATAAGTCCAACATGGGAGAAATATGCATGATCAATCTAGAAATGCATGATTACAGTATGCTTAAGCCATAACTACCCATAATAATGATAATATCCCATTATCTAGCTCCTTTGTTTTCAAAAGACGAAATTAGAGTTTATTGCAAAGTTCATTTTGATTTGAAAAGAGCTGAAAACAGGACAGATTGCAATTTTCGGAAATAGAAATATAGATCATGCAAAAGTTCATAAATGAATCTTAGCATGATCTTTTAGAGTAATTAATATCCCAAACCAACTTTAGTCTAACCCTAACTAGTTAGATTGCAAAAGCTAAAGCAAAAACCTATTTTGTCGGTTGAGTGACAAGAGCAAAAGATGATTTCAACTAAGAGTCAAAATAGATAATGACAAGAATTGAAAGACCAACTTGTCATGCTGCTAGGGTTTAGTCAAAACCTAAATAAGATGATAGGTTGACAGGAAGAACCCTAAGTCTTGAAAACGACAGGAAAAACCGAAAAGGCATAATATCAACTTTTCAGTTTGAAGCAAGATTAAGCTACTGATGCTTAAAAGAATGATTCACAGGAGCTTCTCAAGTCCTTAAGATGCTCAAGATGTTAACAAACTAGGTTTAACTTACTGTAAGAAGAAATATGCTAAGGGTTCGACAACCAGATGTTGAACAACGAGAGTTAAACTCTGATTTAACCTACAAAAGATAACCAATCTTGATTGTAAGTGTAACCAGAGTTTAAGATGGATAAGCGATGAGCAAGAAGCAAGAAACTCCACTGGTTAACAAGAAAAGGATGAGCTTCAGTGGTCAACAATGGCTGCAGCTCAAAAACTAGGGTTTATATATGTGGATGTGGAGCTACAGAGCAAGAGAGAAAGATCTAGAGTTGATGAGGTGTCCATTTAGGGCTAATTATCCCAAAAAAATTAGTTGCAAAAACTTTGGGATAATCCTCTCCTTGATTTCCAGAGAAATCTGCGCGCTGAGAGAGAGGGAAGGAGATAAGAGCCAACTGACATGTGGGCCCCATTGTCATCCTCAGCCGCGCGCACCTCAGAAAGGCTCGAACAAATGTCAGCCGTCCGATTGGAAATAAGCGGCTACGATAAATAGAGAGATTAAATGATTTGAATCGGTATCATTTAATATGGACCGCATTTATCAAGATCGATCGAACGAGATTAAAACGAAATCCCGATGGTGCCGCGGTTCCGCTTTCAAGCAGAGACGCTGGATTGAAATCCAACGATCAATTAAAAGATATACACGTCACCCTTTTAGATGCGATGGTTTAACACCGCTGGATTTAATTTCACGGTCGGGATGTAAAATTGAACCGGATGGTCCGATTGCATACACCCATGTGGTCCGCACGATTAAAATCCAACGATCCATCGATTTTGGGCTTTAAAGGCCCACGGTCTAAATGGAGTGCCGTAGGATTGAAATCCAAAGGCCCACATTAACGCCGCCGATTTCAAATTGAAATAGCGATACCGCTAGATCAGGATGGACGGCCACGACAGCGGGGATCCGAGTCGTCGAATGCATACACGGATCTCGGGCCATACAATGAAGATCCAACGGTCTGCAGGAGTGCGCAGCTTTAAAACGCGGGAAAAGGAAAAAGCCGTAGGATTTGGATCTAACGGTGAAATAAAATGCGCCTTTAGGTTTAAAACGAAAAGAGCGCTACCGTTGGATCGAGCGAACGGTGGAGATCAAACATGGATCCGGAGTTGTCCGTTGCACGATCGAGTCACGCCGTTGGATCAAGATCCAACGGTGGAAGTTGATCGCGTACCGCGTGGACGGCTCGAGGTGATATCGTGAGCTCGCCTGCTCGATTGAAGATCGACGGCTCGCAGACGCATGCGTTTTGAACTTGCGCCCGATCGTGACCGAGCCGCATCGAGACGATTGGGTTGGACCGAGACACATGAGGCCGGGTCGCCACGATTGCAAGGGTCGGGTTTGGACCGGTTTGGTTGACAAACCTTATTCATATATTTAAAAGGTTTGACAGGACTTTAAAAATAGCAAATAAATTTATAAAATCATGAAATTTTTACTGTAAGCTACCGGGATGATATATTTCAGATAAATTTCATAAACCACATTTTCACTTTATAAAATACATAAATATCTATTTGGTTGAAAATGTTTATTTAAAGACCATAAATTTTCTTTAAGTCCAAATAATTTCGAAAATGCAACAAAATATTTTTAGCCAAGGTAATTTATCTAGGCTTTAATAAAAATACTTCAGTCATAATACAAGTTTTACCTTGTACTCCTTTAAATATTCCAAATAAGTCTTTGGACTTTGGCAAAAGGAAGGTTTTATTTGGTAACAAAGAACTCCCAACAGAGATTAAGAATAAGTAATAATATGAACAGTGAGCCCATTCATTGCTCATAATACCGATTGTTCTTGTTGATAAAAGTGGGGTGTTACACCTCCACTCCGCCGTGGTGGCGGACACCGACTCGCGGGGACTTGCAGAGTTCCTCCGCACGCACCGCCGACTTTCTCCCGCCGAGGACCTCTCGATGCGGATGATTGGTCGCGCATGGTTGAGCGAAAGCTCAACATAGCTCGATGCCGTGCACAGGATAAGGCACTCTTCGCGCCCCACCGCCTGAGGGCGCGGCACTCTCATGGTGGGAGAACTATGTCGCCATGCAGCCCGCGGGCCATGTGGTCGCGTGGGAGGAGTTCAGATCAGCTTTCCGTCGGGCCCACATCCCTGATGGCCTGATGAAGCTAAAGAAGAAGGAGTTCCTCGCGCTCAAGCAAGGGCGCAAATCTGTGACGGAGTACCTCTACGAGTTTAATCATTTGGCTCGTTATGCTCCGGGAGAGGTGGCCTCTGATGAGGCTAAGCAGGAGAAGTTTATGGATGGCTTGTCCGAGGAGCTGCAGGACAAGCTATCTATTGTGGACTTCTCTGATTTTCAGGCCTTAGTGGATAAGGCCATCGTTGCTGAGCATAAGGCAAAGGCGCTGGGCGAGTCCCGCAAGCGCAAATGGGAGGCGATCGCCTACTCATACCACCTCATTCGCCCTCGGCTGGGCTAGCACCAGGGCCGTTCTTTTGCTCCACCAAAGACCGAGGCCATCGCGCGCTTCCTCGCCCACCGCAGTCGTGAGCCACCACGCGCGCCGCGATCCAGCAGCAGAGCGGCCTCCGCAACTGGGCGGCCGAGGTTACTTGTTTTCGTTGCCACAACAAGGGCCACTACGCCAACGCTTGCCTCGTATCAGCCAGCAGCCCTCGTCCTAATGGAGGACGCGGGCAGGGGAGTGGTCACCCACATGACCAGAAGATCATTCAGAAGGCCCAGGGTGCGAGTAGCGGTCGAGTCAACCATCTTTCAGCTGAGGAGGCTCAGGAGGCGCCAGATGTTGTGATGGGTACACTTCTTGTCAATTATCGTCCTGCTGCAGATTGTTTGATTCTCGAGCATCGATTCTTTATTTCAAGATCATTTGCTGCGCTAGTGGTCTTCATTGTGTTCCTTTGGGAGTTCCTTTGCTCATCCGCTCTCCAGGGTCGGAAATGAGAGCTGTTTTGCAGTGTCGGGATGTTCCTATCGAAGTCAAAGGAGTGGGATTCTTGGCAAATCTCATCCTGCTCAACTCAGCGAGCCTGGATGTGATTCTTGGTATGGATTGGTTGTCCCAACACATGGGACAGATTGATTGTGCCAAGAAGATGGTTTTCTCACCAACCTTCCGCGAACAAAGTTGGCTTTTCCCCGCAGTTGCAAGGGTCACACCTTTGTGCACTTGTAGCAAAGCCAGCTTTGAAGATTCAGGATGTCCCCATTGTATCTGACTTTGTGGATGTCTTTCCCGAAGATTTGCCCGGGATGCCTCCAGTTCGAGACCTTGAGTTTGTCATTGAGTTGCTACCCTGCACGCCCTATTTCAAGGCGCCGATCGGATGCCTCCCAATGAGCTAGAAGAATTGAAGAAGCAGCTTGGTGAGCTCCAAGAAAAGGGTTTCATCCGTCCCAGTTCATCTCCTTGGGGTTGTCCGGTGATCTTTGTGAAGAAGAAGGACAAGACTTTGCGCATGTGCGTTGATTACCGTCCTCTCAATGAGGTGACGGTGAAGAACAAATATCCCTTGCCCCGCATTGATGATCTGCTTGATCGCTTGATGGAGCCCTGTGTTCTCAAAGATTGATTTGAGAATGGGGTATCATCAGGTTAGGATCAGATCTGAAGATATTCCGAAGACGGCTTTCACTACTCGTTATGGTCTATACGAGTACACCGTCATGTCCTTTGGCTTGACCAATGCTCCAGCTTTGTTCATGAACTTAATTTATTCAGTATTCATGGAGTTTTTGGATAAATTTGTGGTGGTCTTCATTGATGATATTCTTATCTATTCCAAGACTGAAGAAGAGCATGCTGAGCATCTGAAGATTGTTTTGGGCAAATTGCGGGAGCACCAGCTATATGCGAAGTTTAGCAAATGCGAGTTCTGGTTGAAGGAAGTGGCATTTTTGGGCCATGTTCTTTCAGTGGAGGCATAATCAGAGATCCCAAAGAAGGTCAGCGATGTTCTATCTTGGGGTCACCTAAGTCACCACGGATGTGCGGAGTTTTTCGGTTTAGCGGGCTACTACCGCCGCTTTATCGAGAATTTCTCCAAGATCGCAGCCGATGATCGAATTGCTCAAGAAGGACCGTAAGTTTGTGTGGTCCTCTCGCTTGTGATGAGAGCTTTCAGAGCTCAAACGGCGATCGACTTCAACGATCCCTACTCTTCCTGATATCCACAAGAGCTTTGACATTTATTGCGATGCCTCTCGCCAGGGACTTGGATGTGTCCTTATGCAGGAAGGCAAGGCAGTTGCCTATGCATCCAGGCAGTTGAGACCTCATGAGCTCAACTATCCCACCCATGATTTAGAGCTTGCTGCAGTGGTTCATGCACTCAAGATTTGGCGGCATTATCTGATCGGAAACCGCTGTGAGGTGTATTCTGATCACAAGAGTTTGAAATATTTGTTCACCCAGCCAGATCTGAACCTCAGGCAGAGGAGATGGTTGGAATTGATCAAAGATTATGACATGGGTATTCAGTATCATCCCGGCAAAGCTAATGTGGTTGCTGATGCACTTAGCCGAAAGGTGTATTGCAATACTGATGATCCAAGAACAAAGAACTCGCACTTCTTGCGAATTTCAGCGCCTCAACTTGGGTTTGGTTGAGCATGGTTCCTTGTCGCCTGGTTGTGCAACCGACCTTGGTGGATCAAATCAAGGCAAGACAAAGAATCGATGATGGTATGGGTAAAATCAAGCGTAACATTAGGAATGGATCACCAAGTGTTTCACGTAAGATGAGCACGGTGTTGTATGGTTTGGGCAGCGCCTCGTGGTCCCAAAGGTCCCCGAAGTTGCGGATTTGATTCTCCAGAGGCCCATGATTCGCCTTTGTCCATCCATCCCGGCCACCAAATGTACCAAGACTGCGCCGAGATTCTCGTGGACTCGCATGAAGCGCGAGATTGCCGTGTTCGTTGCCGATGCGACATATGTTGTCGTGTCAAGGCCGAGCATCGGCTTCAAGCAGTCTTCTTCACCCTTGCCTATACCAGAGTGGAAGTGGATTCGTGAGGCATGGACTTCATCACCGGATTGCCCTGCTCATCCAAGGGAAAGGACGCCATTTGGGTTGTCATTGACAAAGCTAACTAAAGTGGCGCATTTCCTTCCAGCCTAGAGCGCCCGTAGAACCTCTAGCCGAGCTCTATGTATCAAGAATTGTGAGCTTGCATGGTGTACCCAAGACGATTGTGTCTCGACTGGGGCCTTTGCTTACCTCTCGGTTTTGGCATAGTCCGCAGGAGGCCATGGGTACCGCCTTACTTCCAAAGACGACCTATCATCCTCGGACCGATGGTCGACGGAGCGCCAACCGTGTGCTTGAAGATATGCTGCGGCTCGTGTTCTTTCCTATGGGAAGAATGGAGAAGTGTTTGCCGCTGCGTAATTCTCTTATAACAACAAATTTTGCTAGTCTCGAATGGCACCGCTTGAGGCATTGTATGGGAGGCACACAGACCCCATTGAACTGGTCGAAATCGGGAGAGACGGTTCTTTGGCCCGATTCCATCAATGAAGCCGAAAGTCAAGTGCGCTTGATTCGTGAGCACTTGCGCCGAGCTCACCGTGCAGAAGAGCTATGCAGATCGCGTCGCCGTGAGCTGAGTTTCCAGCCCAATGACTTTGTGTATCTCAAAGTCTCACCTTGAAGGGACATCGCTGCTTTGGTGTCAAGGGCAAACCGCTCCTCTGTATGTCTGACCGATCGCATCATCAAGAAAGTGGGAGCTGTTGCATACAAGTTAGAATTGCCACTACACTTGAGGGGTGCATGATGTTTTCCATGTGTCACAATTGAAGAAGTGCCTTCGTGTTCTGTGGAGGAAACGCCATTGAAAATATCGATGTGCAGTGAAGATCCGCCTTATCGTATGCCCTGCTCAGATCCTCGAAGAAGTGAACGCAGAACAAGGAACCGTGATTAAGTTCCTTAAAGTTCAGTGGTCAAACCACTCCGAGGATGAAGCCACTTGGGAGCGGGAAGATCGCCTTCGAGCAGACACCCGCCCTTCTTCTCCTAGTGATCGTAATCTCGTAAGCAGATTCCTGTAAGGGGGGAGATTTGTAACAGCCCTAACTTAGGGTTTGTATTTCAAATGTAATATTTTGAGGAGAAATAAAAACTTTTGTTATCTCATGAAGTCATTTGGATGTTTTCCAAATTTTCCTTAGCAATTTCCAATTTTTAGAATTTAATCCTTGTGATTGGAAATTGTTGTCAGCAAATTCTTAGTCTTCAAACTTGTGATCATCCTCTAGGAATATTTTTCCTGTCATCTTGATCATCCTATCTACCTCCCTGAATTATTTCACAATTTTTAGATTTTATTTGCTATTTCAAATGCTCAAGTCAAACCAGTTTAGAAATCTGGTCAAACCTCTCAACAGCAGCTTGTGAATTTTATTGGGAGAAATCTAGTGCATAAAAACTCCTGGAAAAATTACACAAGGTTGTCCCCTGTTCCAGTAAGCTCCCATAAAAATTTTGGAATTTTTGGAGCTCAGGAGCTACCTCTAAAAATTCCCCAAACCTTCTTTGTCTTTCTAATTCAAATCTAGAATCATCGCTCTCCTGCTCTGACCCAACTCGCACTCGAGTCCGATCAGCACCACTTGACTCGGTCGCGTCAACTAACCGCACCGCCCGAGTCCAATCGATCGTGACCGTCCGATGCAAATCGAACGACCCACGTCGCGTATGCATTCGACCGGTCCGAATGCATACAGAGATCTCGACCGTCCATCTCGGATCCGGCCGTCAAGACAATCTTGATCGAAGTCGAACCAGCTCATCGCGCGCGTCGGACCCGACTCGCACCGCTTTGTCACGGCCGCGATAAGTGGACCCCACCTGCCAAGATCGCCTCGTCTTCTCCGCTGCCTCACCGAGCTCACGGCCGCGCGCATGCTCGCCACGCACTCACGCCGCTGCCACCTATTGCCCACGTGTCCGTCTCCGAAGCATCGCCGGGGTCTCATCTACCCACCGAGCTCATTCATTTCTTCTCTACCCCATTCTCGTGCCTTCTCCGTCCATCTTTTAGTTTTGGCCGGAGAAAAACCGAGAGCAGCGCTGTAACAGCCCTAACTTAGGGTTTGTATTTCAAATGTAAAATTTTGAGGAGAAATAAAAAAACTTTTGTTGTCTCATCAAATCATTTGAAAGTTTCTACAATTTTCCCTAGCAATTTCCATTTTCTAGAATTAAATTCTTGTGAATGGAATTGTTGTCATCAAATTCTTAGCTTTCAAACTTGTGATCATCCTCTAAAATTATTTTTCCTATCATCTTGACCATCCTAGCTACCTCTCTGAATTATCTCACAATTTTTAGATTTTATTTGCTATTTCAAATGTCCAAGTCAAACTAGTTGAAAATCTGGTCAAACCCTAGGTCAGCATGCTTGTGAATTTTCTGCAGAACTTTTCATTGCACAAAAAGTTCTGGCAAATTTATGCAATGTTGTTCTCTGTCTCAAGTAGCTACCATAAAAATTTCGAAATTTTTGGAGCTCAGGAGCTACCTCTAAAAATTCTCCAAACTCTCTCAGCCTTTTAAAACTTCAAATCAAGATTCATCGCTTTGTCGCTCGAGCCCGAGCCCGACTCAAACCCGACCGCACCTAAATGGCTCGGTCGCGCCAACTAATCGCACCGCGAATCTAATCAATCGTGATCGTCCGTTGTGCATCGACGATCCACGTCGCGCGCAACCGACCGTCCGAACGCATACATCCATCTCGACCGCCCATCTTAGATCCAACGGCCGACGATTCTCGATCGAGTCGGACCACCTAATTGCACCGCGCCGCCTCGTTCGCGCCGTCATTGCCATCGCCAGCGGGCCCCACTCGCCGTCGCCACCTACCTCTCGCTCAGTCTTGCGCGCGCGGCAAAGATGCATGCGCGCGCCACTCGCCTCGCCGCCCATTCTGGTTTCGCTGCGCGCTTCACCTCGCCGCATCTCCCGCCGCTAAGCCCATACCCTCGTGTGGCATTTATCGCCCATCTACCCTCCGACTCGCGCCTTTTCTCCCGTGGCGTCTCGGTGAGAAGCTCCGCCTCTCGATTTCTCTCCGCCTCTTCCCTACTTAAGCTCTCGCAAAGCTCTCTTATCCTCCTTTGGACACCCTAAGACCACTTCCCGCCTCCATTACCTTCCCGAGCTCAAATAGTAGTAGTTCGCATCTGCGGTTCACGGCGTGCGTGCCGCTCCGCGTGTCAAGCACCACAACCAAGTGAAGATCATCCCTTCTTTTGCGCGCCACATCGTGTTCCAGATCCCTATCATGATTTCCTCACTAATTTTGTGTTTCACTCGCAGGGGCCATTGAATTTGGTATCCTCTTCTTCACCAAAGTTGATCATCGCCTCATCTCCGTGAGTTGGTTCCTTGGCAACTGCTCGCGCTTAGCACCATCTAGTGCACTCACCAAGCTATCTCCGCTCTCTTTTCCCTATTTTTGCTCAGTTGCTCCTCCTCCGGTGACCCCTTGATCGCCGCCGTTCTCGCCGCCGGGCCATCTCCGGCAGCCTCTTGAGCTCCGCGTCATTCCGGTGAGTTCCTGGGTAACTCATTGATGCTCATGCGCGCGCTAACTTTCATTGTTTACTCTCTAGTGCAGCCGCACCTTGTCACCCCATCGCCGCCGCCGTGCTCGCCGCCGCCACCTCGCGCGTCTCCGCTGCCCGCGACCACTCTTAGCTTCGTGAACCTCTCGGCGACCCATTTTGGCCGTCGCACAGCCCGCGCCGCCACTCCTTCGCCGGCGACGAATCCAGGTCCAGAGCCGCTGAGCCTCTCTGTTCTTCTGTTGTGCTCCTCTCTGTCTCGATGCTGGGGCCCACCTTCAAAACCAGCTTTAGTCTCTAATCATGATTAGGAATGTTCTTTAGTTCTCTCTCATGCATGATCATTTTGTTTTAGAAGTTTGAAAGTATTATAGTTCTAGTTCTCTCAGATATTTCTTTGTTGTCGTTTTTTCGTTGTCGTGAATCAAAATTGGTATCATGCTTGCTATTAGGTTTTGTTAGACTTAATGTTTCCTTTTGTTGTGGTGGTTAGCATGAAATCATTTAGTTAGTATCTTTAAGTTTCAAAACTCTTGTTGTCATGTTTGATCATAATGATAGTTAGTCGATCATGTTATTGTCTCTGCACTTTGGATTTATCGCGCTTAGATTTGGTGTAATAGCATGTCGAATTGTGATAACCTTGCAAAATGTTAGCATGTCGCTTAGGTGTGTTAGTAGCTGAATTTTATTAAAGCCCAAACTTAATTAGAATTTTGTTTAGCATCTCATAGTTGGATACTTGACTAGTTAGTGTTGTCAATAGCTTTTTGTAGGTTCCGTAATATCACTAATAATGGTTGAGTTAGAGAAACTAGCTGCTTTTGATATATTAACTTGATGATTAAATAAATGATGTGCACACAATCACCATCAAAGTCCTGTCCAAAGTTTAAATCATGCTAGAGGTTTGATTTTGTGGTTAATCTAGTAAATAAGTGAGTGGGTCTCTTAGCAGTTACTTGTTATTCCTTTTGTGATAGTCTAGCCTCGTGTATAAATTGGTGTTGGTATGTGATCTTTTGACTTTTGCCTGTTATTCGCTCTTATTATTTGCTTTGTTCAAATCGTTAGGATTCGATATTTGCGGCGACCCCGAGAACGATCCTCCGCAACATATTGAGCAACAGCAGCTAGGCAAGCAGTTTGATCATGGTTATCCCAGTATTTTAAAGTCTAATATTTTGTTTCAACTGTATGTATGCATCGCTTAATTTGTGTTATAGTTGATTAGTTAAATCCGTAGCTGCATGTCCTGTAGTCAAAATGTTGATCTCTACTACCTGAGCCTAGGTTATTTGTTGTGATTAGAGATCGCTGGATGATCTCTTGTCACTTAGTAGATACGATGTCAACTTGCTTAGACATGCTTAGCTATCGGTAGAACTGGGCGGTTATCGACTTTAGTCGGTAACCTTGATCACACAAAATCTTCTATAACTTTTTGTTTCAGCATTTATGCTACGTTTAATTCCAAAACTAAAACTGAAAATAAAAATGATTTAGACTTGGGCACAACGGTATGATTGGTGTGATCTCATTTGGGTGTGATCGAATGGTGCCCGAGTCAACAAGGACCGAACATCTTGTTACATCAACTAAGCATTTTGGCGTGCTAACCACACTAGAGTATATGGGACCTCTCTTGACCTAGTACTTTGGCGTGTATTGGCCCGGTCGCAGGAGGTCGCGGGAGGGATGGAGGTGGGAGCATGGTAGTTGTCCAAAAGCTTTATCCCGAGTGGGAAGTTGTCTTTCGGCTTTACCATGTAAGCATACGATTTCTATCCATACGAGCTGCTCGTAGTTAATACACAATATTGGAAACAGCCTCGTAGGACTTAGTGTGCTAGCATACCTTCTAAGTGTGCTTTGGTTTAAAGGCGGTCTGAAGTGTGGGTACATTGGTACACCCCTGCAGGTTTAAAACTATTCGAATAGCCTCGTCCTAGGTTATGGACACGCTTGGCAAGGTCTTCCAAGAGTTAGACTACAACATTTAAATTAAAATTTGATGGGTGGTACGAATCTGGGATTCGTGCTATTGTTGTGGTGACTATTGGGATAGTCACTTCTAGGCTGTTTTTCTTTCTCTTTTGTTATTACTATCTTTACTGTTATTTCAGCATTAAAATAAATTGCAAACTTGCCTTCTAACTGTATTATATTATTGCAAATGAAAATTGGCTTTATGCAAATGAAACATTTGACCTCCACCAAAATAATCCTGCATGTAGCATATGAACAGGTCTGCTAGTTCACACGTCAGTCTTGCGGGTACAAAGACAATCTTTGTACTCAGGTGCTTTGCTTAATGTTTTTGTTGCAGAGGAAGAAGGTGAGCCTCTGGGTCCTCACTTCTGTGAGCTGTGTTGCCGTTTCTAGGACGATTAGACTTGGCGGTCCGGTCAGATGCCTTGTGGGTTGAAGGCACGCTGATTGGCTTTGTTCATAGCCATCTTATGGCGCTTTTGCTTCCGCTGTCTTTCTATTGTTATTTGTGTATCTTGTGGCCAGTCGGCCATTGTCTGTAATAATGTTACTATTTGTTTATCTTCCGTTTGGTAGTGTGATGTTTGGACTCTATGTTTGGAATGGAGTTGATGTCTAATTTTGTAACGAGGTGTGTATACTGCTTTCTGGGAAGTATACATGTCTCGAGGTTCAGTTTATTTGATTTGTGATGCTAGGACCAGGAGGTTGGTTAAGCATTACAAGCCAAATAAATTGGGGTCCTCACAAAGTTGGTATCAGAGCCATTCTGGCCGTAGTAACCCAAGCATAGTCGTCCTTAGGATATTTTGAAAGTCTTATTTTCAAATTATAAAAAGGTTTATGAAAACCTAGGCAGATTCTCAGATTTTATTCCTTACCTATCTTAGCTTTCTACTCTCATCTTACTCTCATTTAAGATTTGAAACTTGGTTTCTCTCTTTACCTTTCAAAAGATAGTTACTACCGGTGGAATTAGTCTGGGGAGAACCATGAAGTTTAATCCAACTAAAACTTGTGGGGATAATAGGGTAAGATGTAAAGTGAGTAGTTATGTGCCTGATTTTTGCTGGTCGAATTTTATCCTACCTTGTGTTTGTTTCTGGACTGCTTTCATGAATTTTGGGCTTTCTTGCTTCTAAATTTGTTGCTAACTTGTCTTAGTGAAACAGATGGCCGGAGAACGCTGCGGTAGTCACGGGTGGTCATGATGAGGAGCTTCCTCCTCCGACCATGGTCGAGGTTCTCGCCGATCGAGCGAAACCGCATGGACCAGACGCGCATCTTGGAGGTTATTGCTAGGAATACCTCCACTCCTGCCGGTGGTGGCGGCCACCAGACTCGCGGGGGACTTGCAGAGTTCCTCCGTACACAACCGCCGACTTTCTCCCGCTCCGAGGACCCTCTCGATGCGGATGATTGGCTGCGCATGGTTGAGCGGAAGCTCAACATAGCTCGATGCCAGCGCAGGATAAGGCACTCTTCGCGCCCCACGGCCTGAGGGCGCAGTGACTCTCATGGTGGGAGAACTATCTCGCCATGCGCCCGCGGGCCATGTGGTCGCGTGGGAGGAGTTCAGGTCAGCTTTTCGTCGGGCCCACATCCCAGATGGCCTGATGAAGCTGAAGAAAAAGGAGTTCCTCGCGCTCAAGCAAGGGCGCAAATCTGTGACGGAGTACCTGTACGAGTTCAATCATCTGGCTCGTTATGCTCCGGGAGAGGTGGCCTCAGATGAGGCTAAGCAGGAGAAGTTTATGGATGGCTTGTCCGAGGAGCCGCAGACAAGCTATCTATTGTGGACTTCTTCGATTTTCGTGCCTTAGTGGATAAGGCCATTGTTGCGAGCATAAGGCAAAGGCGCTGGTGAGTCTCGCAGCGCAAATGGGAGGCGACGTCGGTCTACTCACACCACCTCGTTCGTCCTCGGCCGGGCGGCACCGATGGCCCGTTCTTTTGCTCCACCGCGCCGAGACCATCCGCACCAGCTCGCCCACCGCAGCCGTGCCAGCCACACGCGCCGCGATCCAAGACAGAGCGGCCTCCGCAATCCGGCGCCGAGGTTACTTGTTTTCGCCGCCACAACAAGGGCCATTATGCGAATGCTCGCCTCGAGTGTTGCAGCCCTCGCCCTAATGGAGGACGCGGCACGGAGTGGTTACCCACCGACGTAAGATTATTCAAGACCTGTGGTGCGAGCAAAGTGGTCGAGTCAACCATCTTTCACCGAGGAGGCTCAGAGGCGCGCGGATGTCGTGATTGGTACACTTTTGTTAATTTCGCCCCGCTGCAGATATTTGATTCTCGAGCATCGATTCTTTATTTCGAGATCATTTGCTGCTGCTAGTGGTCTTCTTTGTGTTCCTTTGGGGATTCTTTGCTCATCCGCTCTCCGGGTCGGAAATGAGAGCTGATCTACAGTGTCGGGACGTTCCTATCATAGTCCAAGGAGTGGGATTTTTGGCAAACCTTATTCGCTTTGTTCAATGAGTCCGATGTGATTCTTGGCATGGATTGGTTGTCCCAACACTTGGGGCAAATCGATTGTGCCAGAAGATTGTCTATCTTACCACTCTTCAAAGCGGCAAAGTCGGATTTTCGCGCAGCCTTCGTGGTCCGCATCTTTGTGCATTAGAAGCGAAGCCACCTTGCGTATTCGTGGATGTTCCCATAGTATCCGACTTTGAGGATGTTTTTCCGATGATTTACCCGATGCCTCCGTTCGAGATCCGAGTTTGTCATCGAAGTTGCTGCCCGCATCGCCCGATTTGGCGCCGATCGGATGCCTCCCAATGAGCTAGAAGAATTGAAGAAGCAGCTTGGTGAGCTCCAAGCAAAGGGTTTCATCCGTCCCCGCCATCTCCTTGGGGTTGTCCGTGATCTTTGTGAAGAAGAAGGACAAGACTTTACGCATGTGTGTTGACTACCGTCCTCTCAATGAGGTGACGGTGAAGAACAAATACCCTCTGCCCCGCATTGATGATCTGTTCGATCAGTTGACTGGAGCCCAGGTGTTCTCAAAGATTGATTTGAGAATGGGGTATCATCAGGTCAGGATCGATCGAGGATATTCAAGACGGCTTTCACTACTCGTTATGGGCTGTACGAGTACACCGTCATGTCCTTCGGTTTAACCAATGCTCCAGCCTTGTTCATGAACTTAATGAATTCAGTATTCATGGAGTTTTTGGACAAATTTGTGGTGGTTTTTATTGATGACATTCTTATCTATTCCAAAACTGAAGCAGAGCATGCTGAGCATCTGAAGATTGTTTTGGGCAAATTATGGAGCATCACCGTATGCAAAGTTCAAAGAAATGTGAGTTCCGTTGAAGGAAGTGGCATTTTGGGCCATGTTCTTTCGGCGGGAGGCGTAGCTGTGGATCCCAGCAAGGTCAGCGATGTTCTATCTTGGGGTCAGCCAAAGTCAGTCACAGAGGTGCGGAGTTTTCTTGGTTTAGCGGGCTACTACCGCCGCTTTATCGAGAACTTCTCCAAGATCGCAAAGCCGATGACTGAATTGCTCAAGAAGGACAAGAAGTTTGTGTGGTCCTCTGCTTGTGATGAGAGCTTTCAGGAGCTCAAACGGCGATTGACTTCAGCCCCAGTCCTTACTCTTCCTGATATCCACAAGAGCTTCGATATTTATTGCGATGCCTCTCGTCGGGGACTCGGGTGTGTTCTTATGCAGGAAGGCAAGGCAGTTGCCTATGCATCCAGGCAGTTGAGGCCTCATGAGCTCAACTATCCCACCCATGATTTAGAGCTTGCTGCAGTAGTTCATGCACTCAAGATTTGGCGGCATTATTTGATCGGAAAACCGTGAGGTGTATTCCGATCACAAGAGTTTGAAATACTTATTCACTCAGCCAGATCTGAACCTCAGGCAGAGGAGATGGCTAGAATTGATCAAAGATTATGATATGGGTATTCAGTATCATCCTGGCAAGGCCAATGTGGTTGCTGATGCACTTAGCCGAAAGGTGTATTGCAATACTTTGATGATCCAGAGCAAAGAACTCGCACTTCTTGCACTTCAGCGCCTCAACTTGGGTTTGGTTGAGCATGGTTCCCTTGCTGCCTTGGTTGTGCAACCGACCTTGGTGGATCAAATCAAGGTAGCACAGCAATCAGATGATGGTGTGGGTAAAATCAAGCAAAACATCAGGAATGGATCAGCCAAGTGTTTCACAGAGGATGAGCACGGTGTTGTATGGTTTGGGCAGCGTCTCGTTGTTCCAAAGGTCCCCGAGTTGCGGGATTTGGTTCTCCAGGAGGCCCATGATTCCCCTTTGTCCATCCATCCCGGGGCCACTAAAATGTACCAAGATCTGCGTCAGAGATTCTGGTGGACTCGCATGAAATGCGAGATTGCCAGGTTCGTTGCCAGATGCGATGTGTGTTGTCGTGTCAAGGCCGAGCATCAGCGTCCAGCAGGTCTTCTTCAGCCCTTGCCTATACCAGAGTGGAAGTGGGACTCGGTAGGCATGGACTTCATCACTGGATTGCCCCGTTCATCCAAGGGAAATGACGCCATTTGGGTTGTCATTGACAGGCTAACTAAAGTGGCGCATTTCCTTCCGGCCAAGAGTCACCCGTGTGGAACCTCTAGCCGAGCTCTATGTATCAAGGATTGTGAGCTTGCATGGTGTACCCAAGACGATTGTGTCCGACCGGGGCGCTATTTACCTCTCGGTTTGGCATAGTCTGCAGGAGGCCATGGGAACTCGTCTTACTTTCAAAGACGGCCTATCATCCTCGATCGATGGTCGACGGAACGCGCCAATCAGTGCTTGAAGATATGCTCGTGCTTGTGTTCTCTCCTATGGAAAGAATTGGGAGAAGTGCCCACCGCTTGCCGAGTTCTCCTACAACAACGACTTCAAAGCTAGTCTTGGTATGGCACCGCTTGAGGCTTTGTATGGGAGGCGATGTAGAACACCGTTGAACTGGTCAAACCGTGAAAGGCGCTTCTTGGCCCGATTCCATCAATGATTTGAAAGTCAAGTGCGCTTGATTCGTGAGCACTTGCGCGTAGCTCACCTGCACAAGAGCTATGCGGACGGCGCCGCCGTGAGTTGAGTTTCCAGCCCAATGACTTTGTGTATCTCAAAGTTTCACTTTGAAGGGACACCGCCGCGGTGTCAAGGACAAACTAGCTCCTGCATGCTCGCCTTATCGCGCCATCAAGAAAGTGGGTGCCGTTGCATACCAGTTGGAGTTGCCAGCTACACTTGAAGGGGTGCATGATGTTTTCCATGTATCGCAATTGAAGAAGTGCCTTCGTGTTCCTGTGGAGGAAACGCCATTGGAAAATATCGATGTGCGAGAAGATCTGTCTTATCGTGAGCGCCCCGTTCGCATCCTCGAAGAAGCTGAACGCAGAACAAGGAACCGTGTAATCAAGTTCCTTAAAGTTCAGTGGTCAAACCACTCCGAGGATGAAGCCACTTGGGAACAGGAAGATCATCTCCGAGCAGATTACCCATCCTTCTTCTCCCAGTGATCAGAATCTCGGGGCGAGATTCCTGTAAGGGGGGGAGATTTGTAACAGCCCTAACTTAGGGTTTGTATTTCAAATGTAAAATTTTGAGGAGAAATAAAAAAACTTTTGTTGTCTCATCAAATCATTTGAAAGTTTCTACAATTTTCCCTAGCAATTTCCATTTTCTAGAATTAAATTCTTGTGAATGGAATTGTTGTCATCAAATTCTTAGCTTTCAAACTTGTGATCATCCTCTAAAATTATTTTTTCTATCATCTTGACCATCCTAGCTACCTCTCTGAATTATCTCACAATTTTTAGATTTTATTTGCTATTTCAAATGGCCAAGTCAAACTAGTTGAAAATCTGGTCAAACCCTAGGTCAGCATGCTTGTGAAATTTCGAAATTTTTATGGTAGCTACTTGAGACAGAGAACAACATTGCATAAATTTTCCAGAACTTTTCAGTGCACAAAAAGTTCTGGAAAATTTATGCAATGTTGTTCTCTGTCTCAAGTAGCTACCATAAAATTTTCGAAATTTTTGGAGCTCAGGAGCTACCTCTAAAAATTCTCCAAACTCTCTCAGCCTTTTAAAACTTCAAATCAGTATTCACTGTTTGTCGGGCTCGAGCCCGAGCCCGACTCAAACCCGACCGCACCTAAATGGCTCGGTCGCGCCAACTAATCGCACCGCGCGAATCTAATCAATCGTGACCGTCCGTTGTGCATCGCACGATCCACGTTCGCGCGCAACCGACCGTCCGAATGCATACATCCATCTCGACCGCCCATCTTAGATCCAACGGCCGACGATTCTCGATCGAGTCGGACCACCTAATTGCACCGTGCGTCTCGTTCGCGCGCCACATTGCCATCGCAAAGGGCCCCACTCGCCGTCGTCACCTACTCTCGTTTCAGTGCTGTGCCGCCGCGGCGCATGCATGCGCGCCACCTCCTCGCCGCCCATTCTTGGTTTCGCGCTTCACCTCGCCGCATCTCCCGCCGCTAAGCCCATACCCGTGTGGCATTTATCGCCGTCATCTACCCTCCGACTCGCTTTTCTCCCGTGCGTCTCGGTGCCGAAGCTCCGCCTCTCGATTTCCTCCGCCTCTTCCCTACTTAAGCTCTCGCAAAGCTCTCTTATCCTCCTTTGGACACCCTAAGACCACTTCCGCCTCCATTACCTTCCCGAGCTCAAATAGTAGTAGTTCGCAATCTACGGTTCACACGGCGTGCCGCTCCGCCGTGTCAAGCACCACAACCAAGTGAAGATCATCCCTTCTTTTGCGTCACATCGTGTTCAGATCCCTATCATGATTTCCCCTCACCTAATTTTGTGTTTCACTCGCAGGGGCCATTGAATTTTGGTATCCTCTTCTTGGCCGAAAGTTGGATCATCGTCCTCATCTCCGGTGAGTTGGTTCCTTGGGCAATTGCTCGCGCTAGCACCATCTAGTGCACTCACTCAAGCTATCTCCGTCTCTCTTTTCCCTATTTTTGCTCAGGTTGCTCCTCCTCGGTGACCCCTTGATCGCCGCCGGTTCTCGCCGCCGCCATCTCCGGCACCTCTTGAGCTCCGCGTCATTCCGGTGAGTTCCTGGTAACTCACTGATGCTCATGCGCGCGCTAACTTTCATTGTTTACCTCTCTGGTGCAGCCGCACCTTGTCACCCCCACTGCCGGCCGCCGTGCTCCGTCGCCGCGCCACCTCAGTGCATCTCCGGCTGCCCCGCGACCACTCTTAGCTTCAGTAACCTCTGGGCGACCCATTTTGGCCGTCGCACAGCCCGCGCCGCCACTCCTTCGCGGCGATTTAATCCAGTCCAGAGTCGTGAGCCTCTCTCGTTCTTCATTGTGCTCCTCTCTGCATCGGCGGTGGGGCCCACTCCTTCAAAACCAGTTCTTTAGTCTCTAATCATAATTAGGAATGTTCTTTAGTTCTCTCTCATGCATGATCATTTTGTTTTAGAAGTTTGAAAGTATTATAGTTCTAGTTCTCTGTATATTTCTTTGTTGTCGTTTTTCTGTTGTCAGTAAACTGAAAATTGGTATCATGCTTGCTATTAGGTTTTGTTAGACTTAATGTTTCCCTTTTGTTGTGGTGGTTAGCATGAAATCATTTAGTTAGTATCTTTAAGTTTCAAAACTCTTGTTGTCATGTTTGATCATAAGGGATAGTTAGCTGATCATGTTATTGTCTCTGTACTTTGGATTTATCAGTGCAGTTAGATTTGGTGTAATAGCATGCTGAATTGTGATAACCTTGCAAAATGTTGGCATGCTGCTTAGGTGTGTTAGTAGCTGAATTTTATTAAAGCCCAAACTTAATTAGAATTTTGTTTAGCATCTCATAGTTGGATACTTGACTAGTTAGTGTTGTCAATAGCTTTTTGTAGGTTCTGTAATATCAGCTAATAATGGTTGAGTTAGAGAAACTAGCTGTTTTTGATATATTAACTTGATGATTAAATAATAGATGTGCACACAATCACCATCAAAGTCTGTCCAAAGTTTAAATCATGCTAGAGGTTTGATTTTGTGGTTAATCTAGTAAATAAGTGAGTGGGTCTCTTAGCAGTTACTTGTTATTCCTTTTGTGATAGTCTAGCCTCTGTGTATAAATTGGTGTTGGTATGTGATCTTTTGACTTTTGCCGGTGTTATTCGTTCTTATTCATTGTTTTGTTCAAATCGTTAGGATTCGATATTTGCGGCGACCCCGAGAACGATCCTCCGCAACATATTGAGCAACAGCAGCCAGGCAAGCAGTTTGATCATGGTTATCCCAGTATTTTAAAGTCTAATATTTTGTTTCAACTGTATGTATGCATCGCTTAATTTGTGTTATAGTTGATTAGTTAAATCCGTAGCTGCATGTCCTGTAGTCAAAATGTTGATCTCTACTACCTGAGCCTAGGTTATTTGTTGTGATTAGAGATCGCTGGATGATCTCTTGTCACTTAGTAGATACGATGTCAACTTGCTTAGACATGCTTAGCTATCGGTAGAACTGGGCGGTTATCGACTTTAGTCGGTAACCTTGATCACACAAAATCTTCTATAACTTTTTGTTTCAGCATTTATGCTACGTTTAATTGCAAAACTAAAACTGAAAATAAAAATGATTTAGACTTGGGCACAACGGTATGATTGGTGTGATCTGTTGGGTGTGACTGGAATGGTGCCCGAGTCAACAAGGACCGAACATCTTGTTACACTGAACAAAGCATTTTGCGTGCTAACCACACTAGAGTATATGGGACCTCTCTTGACCTAGTACTTTGGCGTGTATTGGCTCTGGGTCGCAGGAGGTCGCAGGAGGATGAAGGTGGGAGCATGGTAGTTGTCCAAAAGCTTTATCTCGAGTGGGTAGTTGTCTTTCGGCTTTACCATGTAAGCGTGATTTCTATCCATACGAGCGGCTCGTAGTTAATACACAATATTGGAAACAGTCTCGAGGACTTAGTTGTGCTGCATACCTTCTAAGTGTGCTTTGGCTTAATGGCGGTCTGAAGTGTGGGTACATTGGTACACCCCTGCAGGGTTTAAAACTATTCGAATAGCCTCGTCCTAGGTTATGGACACACTTGGCAAGGTCTTCCAAGAGTTAGACTACAACATTTAAATTAAAATTTGATGGGTGGTACGAATCTGGGATTCGTGCTATTGTTGTGGTGACTATTGGGATAGTCACTTCTAGGCGGTTTTTCTTTCTCTTTTGTTATTACTATCTTTACTGTTATTTCAGCATTAAAATAAATTGCAAACTTGCCTTCTAACTGTATTATATTATTGCAAATGAAAATTGGCTTTATGCAAATGAAACATTTGACCTCCACCAAAATAAGCCTGCATGTAGCATATGAACAGGTCTGCTAGTTCACACGTCAGTCTTGCGGGTACAAAGACAATCTTTGTACTCAGGTGCTTTGCTTAATGTTTTTGTTGCAGAGGAAGAAGGTGAGCCTCTGGGTCCTCACTTCTGTGAGCTGTGTTGCCGTTTCTTGGACGACTAGACTTGGCGGTCCAGTCAGATGCCTTGTGGGTTGAAGGCACGCTGATTGGCTTTGTTCATAGCCATCTTATGGCGCTTTTGCTTCCGCTGTCTTTCTATTGTTATTTGTGTATTTTGTGGCCAGTCGGCCATTGTCTGTAATAATGTTACTATTTGTTTATCTTCCGTTTGGTAGTGTGATGTTTGGACTCTATGTTTGGAATGGAGTTGATGTCTAATTTTGTAACGAGGTGTGTATACTGCTTTCTTGGAAGTATACATGTCTCGAGGTTCAGTTTATTTGATTTGTGATGCTAGGACCAGGAGGTTGGTTAAGCATTACAAGCCAAATAAATTGGGGTCCTCACAAGCGCCGCCCTTGAGCCCGCGACCGCACCACCGTGATCCACGCTCGACGCAGCCTCCATTTTGCCCATCCCGGGTCCTTGGCGCCCGATGAATTGCTCGAGCGACCTTCGTCTTCGACTCGCGCCTCGGCCCGCCCACCAATTGCGTCCCTGAGTTTCTAGCCGTCACTGGTCCCTTAGGATCGCCTTGGTCCGCTGAGTCTAATGGAGATCTTGTTTTGCTCTTTGGTGCATCACCGAGGTAGCACGACCAGTTCTTCTCCGGGCACGGTGATTCGCCGCCACGGCATTTCCGCCACCTCGGTGCTCCATCGCCGCCTTGATCGTGGGCGAACCTTCCGAGTCAAGGCGGCTGTGCGCACCTTCCCGGCTTCTTCGAGTCCGTAGCGCTTTCCGCGGAGCCGTGTCTTAAATCTCCGCCTCCGTTCGCGCCAACTACGCCCGGCATCCTCAAGGTCCCGGTCACCGCCATCGAAGTTCGCGAGGTCTTTGCGAACTGAAGGTATAACTCACTCGCCCGAGACCTCCCGGTCGCGAGAATAGATTGCGCGCCGCACCACCGCCCCCGTGGTCGCCGGTGAGAGCCGCAGCATTAGCTCTAACCTTCCCCTTTGTTCTTAATCGCCGTTATCTCGAGCCAACGCCATGTGGGCCTCTCTGGTTAATCACGTTTAGGAAATTAGCTAATCCAACCGCTCTGTTATAATATGTGTCGCTGCCATGTGGGTCCATGCCGTCCGCCTAGGGTTGCGTAACTTTGATACTACATTTTTCTCGCTAGGAAGCGACTTCTCTGTGAGTATAGGTTAGATTACATTTGCTAAGCCAAGACGATTCTCTGAATACGCCGACGCCACATCCAATGGGCGGGCTGTCTGGTCAAGACTTCACCGGTCCCTTTGTCGCTGACTAGGGCTAGCTGATTGTCGGTAGAAAAAATATTAACTGCTTTAGAATTTCTGAACTGGTTTTCTGTTGCACTTTTAATTCATTTAAACTTAGAAAATTCATAACTAATTCAATTTTTCTCCAAATTGCATGAAACCAGTGCTGTTAATTTTAATTTTAAATGTATTATTTACTAAAATTGTTTTCACCATGTCTCTGTTAGCAAAAATCTGTTAAATGATTAAATGATGTATTATGCATTTTCCAAAATTAGAAAATTCATATCTTTTTCAATAATTGTCCAAATCCAGTAAATCCAATTCTTTAAATTTTCATTTTTAGTGTACTAATTATCAGGATAGATTTTAGATACTATTTCTGTTCATGAAAATTTGTTAAGTAATTAACTAGTGTTTTGATGTGTTTTTAGCTTAGAAAATTCATAGAAAATTCTTATTAACTTAAAATGAATTGTTCTCTGTTTCTAAAATTTTGTTATATCATGCTTTGATTGCTGTGTGAGTTTTGGTATGTTTTGTTGTTATTGTATGTTTGAGTTTTGTCGGTGTTATTCGTTCTTATTTGCTGTTTTTGTTCAATCGTTAGGCTTCGACATTTGCGGTAACCCTGAGAACGACCCTCCGCAACAAATTGAGCAACAGCAGTCAGGCAAGCAGTTTGATCATGATAATCCCAGTATTTTAAAGTCTAATATTTTGTTTCAGCTGTATGTATGCATTGCTTAATTTGGGTTAAATTGATTAGTTAAATCCGTAGCTGCATATCCTGTAGACAAAATATTGATCTCTACTACCGAGCCTAGGTTATTTGTCGTGATTAGAGGTTTGGATGATCTCTTGTCACTTAGTAGATCCGGGTCAACTTGCTTAGACATGCTTAGCTATCGGTAGAACTGGGCGGTTATCGACTATAGTCGGTAACCTTGATCACACAAAATCTACTATAACTTTATGTTTCAGCATTTTTGCTATGTTTAATTGCAAAACTAAAACTGAAAACAAAAATGATTTAGACTTGGGCACAACGGTATGATTGGTGTGATCTGTTGGGTGTGATCGAATGGTGCCAGAGTCAACAAGGACCGAACATCTTGTTACACTAAACCAAGCATTTGCGTGGTAACCACACTAGAGTATATGGGACCTCTCTTGACCTAGTACTTTGGCGTGTATTGGCCCGGTCGCAGGAGGTCGCAGGAGGGATGGTGTTGGGAGCATGGTAGTTGTCCAAAAGCTTTACCCGCAAAGGTAGTTGTCTTTTCGGCTTTACCATGTAAGCGTATGGATTTCTATCCATACGAGCTGCTCGTAGTTAATACACAATATTGGAAAAAGTCTCGTAGGACTTAGCGTACAAAGATACCTTGGAAGTGTGTTTTGGCTTAAAGCGATCCAAGTGTGGGTACATTGGTACACCTGCAGGTTTAAAACTATTCGAATAGCCTCGCCCTAGGTTATGGACACGCTTGGCAAGGTCTTCCAAGAGTTAGACTACAACATTTAAATTAAAACTTGATGGGTGGTGCGAAACGGGATTCGTGTTATTGTTGGAGTGACTATTGGGATAGTCACTTCTAGGTTGTTTATCTTTGCTCTTTTGTTGTTATTACTTTTCTTGTTATTTCAACATTAAAATGAATTGCAAACTTGCCTTCAAACTGTATTACATTATTGCAAATGAAAATTGGCTTTATGCAAATGAAACATATGGCCTCCACCAAACAAGCCTGCATGTAGCATATGTACAGGTCTGCTAGTTCACACGTCAGTCTTGTAGGTACAAAGACAATCTTTGTACTCAGGTGCTTTGCTTAATGTTTTTGTTGTAGAGGAAGAAGGTGAGCCCCAGGGGTCTCACTTCTGTGAGCTGTGTTGCTGTTTCTTGGGCGACGACTAGGCTTGGCGGTCCGGTCAGATGCCTTGTGGGTTGAAGGCACACTGATTGGCTTTGTTTATAGCCATCTTATGTCACTTTTTGCTTCCGCTGTCTTCTTTCAGTTATTTGTGTATCTTGTGGCCAGTCGGCCATTGTCTGTAATAATTTTACTGTTATTACTTTCTATTTTGTAGTGTGATGTTTGGACTCTATGTTTGAAATGGAGTTGATGTCTAATTTTGTGGCGAGGTGTGTATACTGCTTTCTGGGAAGTATACATATCTCGAGGATCAGTTTATTTGATTTGTGATGCTAGGACCAGGTGGTTGGTTAAGCATTACAAGCCAAATAAATTGGGGTCCTCACAACAACTTTGCCTTCCTGCATCACTACACATCCGAGGCCTTGACGGGATGCGTCACAAAATATCTCAAAATCCTTGCGGATGTCCGGTAAAATTAACACCGGTGCTGAGACTAGCCTCTTTTTCAACTCTTGGAAGCTTTCTTCATAGGCGCTTGACCATTCAAACTTCTTTTCTTTCTTCAGAAGTTGAGTCATGGGTTTGGCAAGTTTAGAGAAACCCTCGATGAACCAACGATAATAGCCTGCCAGTCCCAGAAAACTTCTCACCTCGGTGACTGATTTGGGCTGTTTCCAGTCCATTACTGCCTCAACCTTGGCGGGGTCTACTGCAATTCCTCCTGCGGATACAATATGTCCAAGGAATGCAACTTGACTTAACCAGAATTCACTCTTGCTGAATTTGGCATAAAGTTGGTGCTCCCTGAGCTTGTCTAGGATCATCCGGAGATGCTCTTCATGCTCTTCTTCGTCCTTCGAATAGATGAGAATATCGTCAATAAAGACGACCACGAATTTATCCAGGAATTCCATGAACACCTTGTTCATCATATTCATGAAGTAGGCAGGGGCGTTGGTCAACCCAAAGGACATTCGTGAACTCGCATACCCATATCCGTGGTGAAGGCGTTTTCGGAATATCTTCCGGTCTGATCTTCAATTGGTGATAACCGAATCTCAGATCGATTTTTGAGAAAATACTTGCTCCCTTTAACTGATCAAACAGATCATCAATTCTGGGCAACGGGTATTTGTTCTTGATTGTTACTTCGTTCAGTGATCTGTAATCGACGAACATTCTCATACTATTGTCTTTCTTCTTGACAAATAGTACCGGGCTCTATGGTGAGGAACTGGGTCGAATGTACCCTTTGCTTCGCAGCTCTTCAATTTGTTTCTTTAGTTCTGCTAACTCGTTGGCTGGCATTCTGTAGGGTCGCTTCGAGATCGGAGCTGTCCCGGGGACTAGATCAATTAGGAACATGATGTCCCTATCCGGTGGCATGCCGAGTAGATCATTCGGAAAGACATCGGGATATTCCCGTGCCATGGGGATGTTTTCCAGTTTTACTTCCTTCAAACTGGTGAGTATGGAACTTCCTCCGGTGCGGGTCTCGGGTTGGAATTCAACAGATAGGCCTTGGTTATTGGTGAGGGTGATGGATCTATTGGCACAGTCTATTTGACTGTGGTTTTTGGCTAGCCAGTCCATTTCAAGTATTACATCCAGACCTTGGGAGTGTAAAACTATCAGATCTGCTAGAAAGGATACTCCGGATATCTCCAGGGTAAGATTTGGGCATAGAGAACTGGTTCTCATTTCCGAGCCTGGGGAATGAATTATCATGGGAGTAGCTAAAGATGATATAGGTAGCCCATATTTTCCCACAAATGTATTTGACACGAAGGAGTGTGAGGCTCCAGAATCGAATAAGACAGATGCTGGTACTGAATTAACGAGGAACGTACCGAGAACAACATCTGGTGCTGCCTGAGCTTCCTCGGCGGTGACATGGTTCACCCGTCCCTTAGTGAACTGGCCTGCTGGTCTGGTGATGCTGGTAGCGGGGACTCCTGAGGTTGGCCTTGCTGGTGCTATACCTTGTTGCTTCTTTGGGCATTTATTGGCATAATGCCCTGTCTCGTTGCAGTGGAAGCACGTGACTCCGGAAGCTGAGGAGGTAGAGTGCTTCTGTGGAAACCGCCCTCCGGCGAAGTGCCACGAAGTTGGAGGGTTGGAGCGCTGTGGCGGTGCCGGAGTGTGTGACGTGGAAGATTGAAACTTCCCACGTTCTTTGCGGTTGCGGTGTGGAGATGCGAGGTTTGGGCAGACCTCCTGCGTTGAACCTCTGAGCAGCCATTCTCCGCTTGCGGTTCTCCATTTCCATGTGCTTGGCCTCCTTCCTGATTGCTTTATCCACCAACTGCTGGAAGTCGGTGAAATTCTGAGAAATAAGTTGGACAGAGATATCGTCATTCAATCCCTCCAGGAGCCTTTCTTGTCTTTCCTCATCTCTGGCTACGTCGGCTGGGGCGTAGCGGGCGAGTTGATTGAAACGGTGAAGATACTCATTCACCGAACGGTTGCCCTGGCGGAGCGCATGGAATTCCTTTTTCTTTAATGTCATCATCCCTGCCGGGATGTGTGCATGACGGAAGGCTTGCACAAAAGTTGTCCCATGAAATGGTTTGAGCATCATTATGGCCGATGCAGTAATTATCCCACCATTCGGATGCGAGACCATGGAGTTGGTGAGAGGCAAACAAAACCCTCTCACGATCGGAACACTGCATGATGTCCAACTTCTTTCCGATGGCTCGGAGCCAGTCATCGGCATCCATCGGTTCAGTACTGCTTGAGAAAGTCGGCGGACGCATTCTTATAAACTCCGACATGGTCAACCTCTGGTTGTGCGGGGGTGGGGCCGTAGCGCCGCTGCCTTTGAGCGGCTCGAGCGTTCGAACGCTCGAGGATCGGGCAAGAAGGTCAATCAGATGGGTCTGATTTGCCATCATCTGGCGCCAGTCGGGTCCTTCTGGCGGCGGTGGTGGTGGCTGCGGAACGTGGTTATCCTGGTGATCCTTTGATCGTTTCCTTTGTCTGTTGCGCGCCGCCGCCATTGCCGTTCTCGCGGTGGTCACCATCTGCGGGATCCTCAAGGATTTAGAAGAGATAGCAAGGAATTCTAAGGGGATAAATCTAAAATAGCTCAAGAACCAATAAACACACAACAAAGAACCAACTTTTCAAAATAGTTCCTTTATTCATTTATTTTATTAATGTATTATGGCTATCACATGGGTATTTGATAGCTCATAATTTGCAGCTAAGTTACGGACTAAAGAAAAAGTAAATATCTATGGGTTGGATGGGGTGTATTCGTGGGAATTGCTAGTATCGCCTTGGCTTTGATTTGTAGCTAGCAGCTCCTCTTCGTCGCCTTCGCCTCGCTCAGATACTCTAAACTATCTGGGTGGTGCGCAAGTCGCCCAAGGCGTTTCCGTAGGCATAGTCCGATGCTTTTGTTAAGTCCACAGTGCGCGGCCGGGAGTCTTCTTCCTTGGCGGTGCGGAAGACGCCGCCGAGTCGGTCGGAAGATGCATCGGGTAATAGTGAAACCCGGTGCCGTTGAGGTAGCAGTCGTAGGTATGACGGAGTCGACGAACTGCTTCTCTCGCTGCATCCTGGATGCCATCCGCGAAGGTGTCACGCCTGATCGGAGCGTGGAAAGTGTGGAAGACCGTGTTCGGCGACAGGTCGGAGTAGATCAGTACTTCTACCCTCCAGAGACGTCGTTCTCCCACCTTGTATCGATAGCCCTGGAACGTTGGCCTCTTCTTGTACTCCAAGTGTTGCATCACTTCCCAGAGAAGCTCGGCCCAGTATCCAGCAATGACTCCATGAGAGATAGCGTCGGTACCTCGGCCATCTACAATTTTGAGGAATAGACGAGTCAGTAACCGTTTTAAAGAGAAGGGTTGAGAGATGACTCTGGATAGACTCAAAAATAGTTTTAGTTTTTGAAGATAAGTACTTAGTACATTTGTGGGGCCACGACATACAGTCGATATGGCTCTGATACCACTTTTGTCGAACCCGGGAACGAAGGATCCCAAATTCTCTGTGTTTATACACTAGTCCAGGATTTCTAGTGTACACAGTTAAACAAAAAGTGATAGCACAATCATATCACGCATATATTGATAATAATTCAGAGTTTATTACAAAAAGGGCCTGCAGCCAAAAGAAAAGAAATAACACAGCGGAAGTAAAGTAGTAGTAGGCCACACGACTTGCCACAGGCAATCGTTTGGGGACGCAGCCTATTCGTCAAGATCCTCACCGTTGGGGAAATCGTCTTCTCCTGAATAAGATTTATTCAGCAAGAGTGAGCACCACTTCCGTGCTCGCAAGTCACACCCAATATAGAAAGTTTAATGCATGCATAAGGTAAACAAAGGTAATGGCAGGGTGGTTTTGCATAAACAGCATTTTTAGATTATATATTATTAATACTTTTCTAAAGCAGTTTTAATATTGTAACTGAAATCAGTGACGAAAATGACAGTGAATAGTGGATGACCTCCACTAGTTGAATGGTGAAGGATATCCTCCTAACACTTGGCTAACCGCCCAATTTTTACCATAGGATTATCCATCCTAAAACATCTATTGAACACATTTTATAAATCAAAAACAATTCTAACTTAGAGTGGCTTTGCAAGCATGTCCATGATCATGACGCGGCTATTCGAATAGTTTTACACTCTGCAGAGTTTGTACAGCTTTACCCACACGAGATAATATGCTTATAATGTCGACCAATGCACGCTTCCGAGGGCGTGTGACTAAGCAATTATCATGAGGCCTTTACAAAGTAGTATCTTAATGTATTCATGCCCGCTAAGGTTTCGCTACCATTGGACTAACCATCCTCCGGGAGCCCCCTCTTGCGCCAGGTGGGACTAATGTCTAACCAACACCCACACATACAACATAGCACAAATAACACTAAGACCCACAAATTATTTAGCCAAATCCTGCCCATACAGACATGTGGTGGTACGATGAAGGCGTAGCAAAATACGCCAAAGACCGGTCCTTAATCGATTCGGCGACTTCCAATTAAAACCCCGGGTCGTAATCCTAGCAGATTAGACCCTGCATGAACTCGCACTCCACCATCCATCCATCTCGCCAAGTCCAAACCCATTTCGTTTTATTTAGAGTAAAACCTCTTTATAAACCTTTCGTGATAAAACAATACCACAGAAACACATTTTAAATTAAGTTGTAAAGATTTGACTAAATTCTCCCAAATTTGTAAATGTTATCTAAGAAAGGCTAAGCATTTGACAAATTTTATCTAAGGTGTCAAGGTATTCAGGTTTGATAATCAAATTAGCCATACCAAGGAGTTTGGAACAACTATATACGAAATCAGGATATTCAGACATTTTTATAAACATATGCATGCAATAGTAATTTGAAAATAGTAAATAAATACCTTAAAACAATAGGAACAATATGATCAATAGTGTAACTTGCCTTCGTTGAAGTCATGAAACTCTAAATCCTCGGAAGGATCTAACTCTCCGGAGTCGTCGAAGTCTATACGCAAAAATACGATAAATTCAAATTCAAATTCAAATAAATTCAAAAACTCAGCTCAAATGAACTCTAAACTGAAATATTTTGGTTTAAATAGCTAGATTATGATTTTAGACAAATTTTGCAACTTGAATCACCCAATTTGGAGTTAGTATGCAAAAGTTATGAATTTTAGAAGTTTTAAACTAAATTCTGAAATTTATTGAATTTACTGAGTTATTTTTCTACTGGAAATTCCATTTATTGCGCAACGCTGACGCCAGCAAGGAATTTTCGGGAATTAAAAGAAATGAATTAATTTTTTCTGACATGTGGACCCCACTGGTAAGTGACTTGGTCCACGTGAACCCAGTCTATGAACTTTCGGCTCCGAGGGAGGGGTGGACGTGGCTGAGGTGGCCACCACGTGGGCAGCCACGCGGCTTTTGGCACCGAGGTGACGCTGACCTGGCGCCTACGTGGTCATGCCAGTAGGTCCGGTGAGCGGCGATGGCGCGGGCTCGAGCTCGCCGGCGTTCTACGCCGCGGCGAGTCGAATGAGTGTGTGCATAATGTAGAGGGGAACAATGCGAACTCAGGGACTACCAAAACGGCGGCGGAGCGGGGCGGAAAGGTCGTCGGCGACGGGGTTTGGCGGCGGCGGCGTACGGTCGTCGACGAAGAAGACGTTCCCGGGGTCCTTTGGCGGAGTGGGTGGTGGCAGCAGCTTCGCACGGGTGCGGTGATGCTGATGGTACCGACGGCGAGAGTCGATGGAGCTCCGGTGGCGTCGGAACCGGAGAAGAAGCTCTCGAGGTCGCCGGTGAAGAAACTCAAAATCTGGGCGCTACGAGCGAGGTGAAGGGTACCGGGTGGTGGCGGCGTGTTCAGTGAGTTGAGGGGCACCTCGTGCTCCCTTTTATAGGGGCGGAGGAGGCCGGGTGGTGGAGATCGTGTGCGCAGGCGCGGCGGCGGTAGTGGCGAGGTTTCGGCGATCGTGGGCGCTAGGAAAGGGGAAAACGGCCGGAAGTGGGGCGGCGTGATGAGGGGTCTTCAATGCGCATGATGGCGAGGGGAGTGGGGTAGAGAAACGGGCGGAGTTGGAGCTCGGCTGTGCGGCTTAATGGCGGCGGTTACTGACGCGGCTATGCGGGGACGAAAGTGAGGAAGACGATGATGCTGGGCCGTCCAATTTTGATCGGACGGTGGAGATAGAACATGCGAACCGGTAAGCTGGGGTCGGCCGCAGCCGTTTGATTTTAATCGGGCGGTCACGATAGAACGAGGGGATGCGGTGATTAGGAAAGTTACTGATGCACGAGGGCCGTTGGATGTAGATCTGACGGTCCCGATTGAGAGGAACATTCGGACCTTCTGAATGCGTCGCGAAGTTCTGGCCGTTGGATTTTAATCCAACGGCTAAGACGCGTTGGTGCGGGCGTGAGAGAGAGGGGGAAGGGACTGACGGGTGGACCCCGCTGTCAGCGAGAGAGGGAGGAAAGGCGCTAATGGGGCAGGCCGCGTGAGCTGCGCGCGCGCGGGAATTGGTCTGGGCCGAGTGGGTTTCGGCCCATTGACTGTTTAGGGTTTTCCTTTGATTTCTGATTTTAAATAATTGCTGATAATTCTATTAGGCTTTAGAATATAGCAAATTAAGCCCAAAAATTATGAGAAAATTCACATAAATTCTCTGAATCATTTAGGACTTAAATAAAATATTTCCAACTATTATCTGGTAATAAATTTTGCACATACATTTGTTTAGCTTTAATTTTAATTAAGGAAAAGCTTTTGAAAATTCCACAAAATCCACAAAATGAACAAATTTTAATTTCTTCAAAATTTGGGCTATTACAGCGAGCCGGCAGAGGAGGATGATGAAGAGATTCCGTTTTCCTCCATGGCGCGCATGCATGCATCCATGTCGAGGTCTGCGTAGTCCGCCAAGTCGAACCAATTTTCTTCATCCCAACTTCCCGCCATAACCGCATTGGCGGTCACAAACGGGGAATGGACAAAGATTTGATGAGCAGAGAAATTCTTCTGAGATTCCACACCGCGATCCCCACGGACGGCGCCAGCTGTCGACGATCAAGACGTCGATCTTACGAAAATAAAAAGGAGAAAGTGACGTGGGAAATCTCAGGAAGTGATGGGGCTGCTCTTTATTAATATGAACTGGAATTTACAAGGTATGTACTAAGAACTCTGCTTGCTCTCTTGCTATCTCAGGTCTATCACACGAAACTATGGTTTGTGTTCCTTCCTTCTTCTATTGTCTTGTGTCTCTCTCTTGATCCGTCCAGGTTCCATCTTTAAATAGCCCTCGAAGAGGTGGTAGTTACTTCCAGAGAAGACGTCTGATGCGAAGCGTTGCGTCTGGTCAGAGTCAAGTGACGGTTGATACGGAATCAACCGTTCGACGGTTATATGTCTATGAAACATATAACCACATGGAGGTTGTTCATTGGTGTGTCTGGATAAGATACGTCGTATGGCATGGAATATACACGTGCTCCATTCATCATACGGTAGAGAATATACCTTGGGATTTATTCCGAGTATCAGTTCATACCTTCTCTGGCGGTTCCACAGTGGAAGCTTGGCTTAGGCCTTCGTCCGACCAGGGCACCCATTATGTAACATCTGGAATTTCTACGACCAGTGAGGTCGTGCACCTCAGGGTTACGACCACGAAGACGTATGGTCTTTTATATATTAAAGATAATATATAGAGGTTCTAATCCTTGTCAACTTGCATAATAATCTGAACGTGAGAAAAAAAAACAAAAGTTGCCCTATGTACTGATTTAGTATTGCAACTGCATTTCACTATTAAATCTTAAATCAATAGAAGAGAGGGATAAATGAATGGATATGACATGTGAGGAACGGATCCATTCCTGTGAACTCACCACCATGCACACCTGCAAAACCGCTGGCTTTAGTGAGGTCGCCGATCGCCCATTCGCCCTATTGGCTGCCCTGTGCTGCCTTACCGTGATGTGTGCACACCAAGGTCTCCATCCAATTTTAGTCCAATTGAATAGCATTAAGTTTGACATGAAAATAAAATCAAAGGGCCCAAAGCATGCCATCATAGCATGGGTTTCCCCCTCATTCTTTAGGGAGGGACATTTTCCAATCGAAATCTAGAAATTAAGCCTTGAGTCACTGTGGCTATGCACTGGTGAGTGTCGCGCCGCCTACTGCTCCCGCTCCACGTCGCGTCACCTATTGCTGCTCTCCGCCCTGCGCTGGCTGCTGAGCCACCGAGCCGCAGGGACCAAGTGGGGAGGAGAGGATCGGTGGTTTAGGGTTGGAGATTGGGGAGGAGTTGGAGTACTGCAGATGGAGATGACTGTGGGTTGGTGGGGACACAAGCGGGTCATGGGTTGTAGGCTGGGCTTTCAAGAGGGTGCACACTAAGGAATACAACGAATATGGCCCAAATGCAAAACTGATATTAGGATTTTATTTATTTATTTTTGGGTGTGCCTGGGTATACCGGGCACTCTCGCTGGCTCCGCCCATGGATGTGGTTGCCTAGTAGAGCACCTATGACTTCTAGTGTTTGGAACTTGTTATATCACTAAGAAGACTAGTGTTTTCGTTGAGATGACGAGTTGCTCCTAAATAGACTTGTTTTCTGTTACCAATCTTGTTATATTACTCAACTATGTCATTTATGGATTTAAGCATATCTAGATTTGTGTGTGATGAGATTTTTGTGATGCTGCTATTGTGTGCCGTCGAGATGCTGGTATTGTGTGCCATGACATTTTGTGCGACGGTATGATATTTGTATGATTTTCTTGCCAATTGATGGAAGATTTGCACATATATAAAAAAATGCATAACAAGTATCCCTAGGGTCTGGATCCAAAGCATAGGCAAAGATTTTGGATTTGGTATTAAAATAAAAGAGTTGCAAAAGAAATGTTCCCTACAGTGCCATTGCACTAAGGAACCTCTGCGTCTCTTTCCCTAGGCTTAGCCAAAAAGCAACATGTAACACCCCAGCCCAACATGAGCCTGGAATGCTACTAAAAAATCATTAAACAAATCTAACCTAGGAAAATTTATCAAATTCCGGCATAACCTCCTTTGTATAGTTAACTATACGGAGGTTCCAATAGATAAAGAATATCATAAATAAATATTCCAACATCCAATATCATCACTAAGAATTAGAAACGGGCTAATCAACTAAAACATATTCAAGGATATCCAAAATACGTTTCTCATCATTATTACAAAGAACCTCGATGCATAAGGCCTAATCATGATCATTTCTTAAGCAGCTCGCTTAATTATTAATGGACACTCTAAAAGAATTAATCAACTTATAAAGATGTGTGGCAGTGTGTGACTCCAACTCAAGTCTACTCCCTCCCATTCATGTCGTTCTTGCAAAAGGTACCTAATGTAACATCCCATGTTGGGCTTGTGTTTCAAATGTAAGAAAATCAGTAGAAATTAAAACTTTTTCTTACATCATGTATTTCCTGTTATGCCAAACAATTCTTGTACAAGGGATTATGGAAATACATTGTCACAAGTCCATTTGATCCAAATCTTGTTATTCCAAAAAACAATCTTGTCAAATCTTATGACCATCCTCTGGAAATATTTTTCCTAAGTCTCTGTGATGGTATGTGACCCCTCTGAAAAATTCCACAATTTTTAGAGATTGTTTGAATATTTTTAGAGGCAGCCAAACCTGTTTGACTCTTAGTCAAACATTAAAACAGAGCCTTGCAGAATTTTTGGAGATTTATTCACAGTATAAAAACCTCTGAAAATTTTACACAAGGTTAATATCTAAGTTAGCAAGCTCCTGTAAAATTTTCATAATTTTTGGAGTTAATTTGCTACCTCAAATAAATTATTCAAAGTCTCTGTTCTTATTTCAAAGTCAAACCTGGTTTTACTGTTACTCGGGTTCGAATCAGACTCGGGCTCGAGCCAATTGACTCGGTCCAGTCAACTAACTCCACCGAGCCTCTCTTTAAAACGCGCGTTGGATCTCAACCGTTGGATCTAAATCGCACGGCCCGCGCGCGTGTAAGACTTCGGACCTTCCGGTTGCAAGTTTGATTGTCGACCGTTAGATTCCCATCCAACCGTCGAGATGCGCCGAAACCTTCGGACCCTCCGGTTGCATTTTTGAATCAGAGCCGTTGGATTAAGATCCAACGCTCGCGTGTTCCTTCGTTGTAAATTGAGTTTGCGACGTGGGGCAATCGGAGCCGTTCATTTCTAATCCTAGGGCTCGCATTCTCCCCGTGTGTTTTAAACCTGCGAGGCGTGGCTCTATCTCAGCCGTCCGTGTCTCATCCAACGGCTGAGAATCACCGAACCTTTTTCGCTGGTCGTCTTCTACCTCCGGCCGTGCGAGCACTATAGGGGGAGTAATGGCAGTGTCATTTCTTGCTCCCTATAGCCACCCTAGCCGACATTTAGGGGTATGGGAGGTACTCTGAGCTAGGCCATGCCCTAATGCACGTCTACACACCTCTTTTTCCTTGTCAGCCGCACCTTGTGCTTTGTGTTTTGCCTTGAAAGATGTGTGGTGCAAACCTAATGCTTTCATGGCTTTATAAGCACTCTCAATGCTTCCTAGTATCTCTTTAGACCACCACTAAGCTTCATTCTCAGTATTGGAGCTTAACACCTCAAAAATGGCAAATCGCCATTGTTGACCGTGGAGCTCCATTGGTGTTCTTGGTGTTCAGTGGTCCTCCTTCATGTTTCTTTGCCTAACCTTATCTATTTACTATCTTGAACATTTCCCCTCACTTAATTTTGGATTTGATTCTCGAGAATTGTCCAATTTGGGGTTTGTTCAAATTCGGCTAAAGTGGTCATCTTCTTCCTCAGCTCAGGTGAGTGCTCCATTTTCCAATTACTTGCTCATGTAGCTTCTGTGAATCATTATGAAGCTATTTTGATGCTTTGGTATCACTCATTTGGCTCAGGGTGTCATTTTCGAACTTTCTTCTCCAAGTCCGGCGGGCTTTCACAGTGATCAAGCAACTCCGGCCATCTTTGAAGCTTCTCGTCACTAAGGTAGCTTCTTATTAGTCCTTAGAAGCTTTGGCACTAGCTTCCTAGGTTTGCAGCGGAGCTCATCGCGATTTTCATGTTTAGCAGTAGGGCTCTATTTTCGTTTTTCGGCTAGCCGGCGTTCCAGTCCCTCACCGCCGGCGAGAATGCCACCATTAGGTTCGTAGTGCTATTGCGAATCCATTTTAGTGTTTGTTTGGCGCCGCCGCGGCCAGTGTCGCCGACGATTTGCCGTTGAACTCGCTCGGGTTTTGCCGGCGAAGGAGCTCCCGTTTTCGTCATTTGATTAGGGCACATTAATTACCAATCATTAGTTAATTAAGTGTGTCTTAATCATTGTCGTTGAGCCACTGACCAGTGGGCCCAATATCCTTTAATCACCCTCTGGTGCAACCCCGCACTATTCTGACAACATTAATGTTAATCATTAGCTAATTAAGGTGTTGGCTTTTAATCCCCGTCGGAAATTACCTTTGGGTCGCTGACTTGTGGGCCCGAGGGGTTAAAATCAAATTTCAGAAGTCATTAGTGTTTATTTAATGTTAATCATTAATGGCATTAATTTGGTCCTAACCGTCCCTCTCAGTCGCTGACAAGTGGGCCCAGTGCACTGTGCACGTGGGTTAAGCCAGCACGTGGGTGACTCGAAGTCACTGACATGCGGTCCCACATGTCAGTATCCCCCTTTGCACTGCGATCATCAGCCACCGTTCGTTTTTAGATCTGCGGCCTAGATCTTTGTATGCATTCGGACCCTCCGGATGCCTTGATCATTCTCGACCGTCGATCTTTCGACCAACGGCCAAGATCGTGTATGCAACCGCATCGTCCGAATGCATACACTCATGTGTGCCGTTGGATCGTGATCCGACCGTGGGCTCCGTTTCGAGTTGGCACGCGTGCGCTGTTTTCGGCGCGCGTGAGCCGTAGGATTTTAGATCGAGGGTTGGGAGTCGTCCACGTCGTTTTCTTTTATTTGGGTTGCTCTGTAATTCGGTAAGTATTTATTTGGCAACTGAAAATGATATAAAAACTTTAGAAACTCATAACTAATTCATTTTAACTGCTTTTTAGGTAATTCCAACTGTAATAAATTTTGTTATCACTTTAGTTCATTATAAAAATTGAATTAAGCATGTTGTAGTAGCAGAAAATTGTGTAACTAGGAATAACTTGATTTCTGTCATTTTGAATATTCCAGAAATGGATTTGACATTGAAAAATGCATATCTTTTTCTGTATAAATCCAATTTGTGCAAAATCAATTTTGTTAAATTCACCTGTTAGTATAATTTCATATAAAATAGGATTTGAGCATGTTCATAATTCTGTAAAATGACTTGCATTAGATTTACAACTTAAAAAAATCATAAGTAAATGTGTATAACTACAAATTTGGTAAATCCAACTTTGCTGTTATTAGGATGTCATAATCTACCTGCTATAAAAATTTCAGACCTTAGATCATTCTGGAAAAGGTCGCCATGAACAGTGCTAATTATTAATTAGGTTGATATAGGCTGAGAAAGAGCATTTTGCTCATATCTTTTGCATGCTTAGTTCAAATTGCATAATTCTTGTTCCTATCATTGTCTTAGATCATTCCCTAGCTGTTGTGTAAATTTTATTAGATTTGGATGTGTTTTTGCTGTTGGGATTTATTTGCTGTTCTTCGTTCTTATTTGCTTATCGCCTTTCCGCGTTAGGTTCCGAAGATAATTTTAATCTTGACATTGAGCCACAGCAGCCATCAGACTCTGCACTTCAGCCAGGCAAGCAGATGTAGCATTCATTTGATCATATTGTTCCTACTATTTTCAAAGTCTAATATATTGTTTGCAAATTCTATGTATGCATTGCTATGTTGTTTTAAACTATTGTCGATAGATGGCCTACTAGATGCATTATCAGTAGGAAATGTTTATTCCTCTACTACTGGAGCCTAGGTTACTTGCTGTGATTTTGGGTTCGCTGGATGGACCCTTGTCACTTAGTAGTTACGTGTCATTATGCTTAGCCATGCTTAGTGGTCGGTAGAAATGGGCGGTTATCGACTTATCGATAACCTGAATCACCAAACTGTTATAATATATATATTTCAGCCTTGTGCTTTGTCTAAATTGCAAAACTAAAACTGAAAATGAAAACAATTTAGACTTGGGCACAATGGTATGATGGTGTGATCTTTTGGGTGTGATTGGAATGGTGCCCTGGTCAATTAAGGACCGAGCTACTTGTGAGTATCATTATCCGAGCATTACGTGCGTGCTAACCACACTAGAGGATATGGGACCTCTCTTAGTGAGTACTTTGGGTTGTGTTAATTAATGAGTCGCGTGGTGGGTTGCATATTTGATTATATGCAACATGGACACGTTGTAGGAGAGGAACACCCGCAGAGGCGGTGTATCTTGCTCCACGTATGGGTCCTTGTGATCCATATTTCGTCGGCAGATCACTAAGGATTAACCCCATACGTGCGTCTCTTGATTAGCATATTCCATTGGAAAGGGTTCGTAGGACTTAGCGTCTTAGGCATACCAAAGGAAGTGTGCTTAATAGCTTGGCAAAAAGGCAGTCTGAAGTGTGGGTACATTGGTACACCCCTGCAGGGATTAAAACTATTCGAATAGCCTCGTCCTAGGTTATGGACACGCTTGGATAAGCTTTTCAAGAGCTAGACTACAACCTTTTAAAATTAAAAACTTGATGGTGGTGTGAATCAGGGATTCATGCTATGTTGTGGTGACTTTTGGGAAAGTCACTTCTAGGTGGATACTTGTTACTTATGTTTGCTCGCCGTTATTTAAATGCTTAAAAACAGATTTTACAAACTGCTGTTCAATCTATTACAATATTGCAAATTAAACTTGCTTTATGCGTCCAAAGAACCATATAACTACATTCCTTTGAATACAACTTTCATGTAGCTATGTATAGGTTTGCTACTCGTAAGTCTTGCGAGTACATTTTTGTACTCACCTGCATTGCTTGTATTGTGCAGAGGATGATAGTGAGTCCGATGGACCTCACTTTTGTGAGTTGTGCTGTGGCAGTCTATGTAACATCCCAATTTTGGGCTTGTGTTTCCAATGTAAGAAAATGAGTAGAAATTAAAACTTTTTCTTACATCATGTGTTTCCTGCTTGTATTGGACAAGTACTGTACAAGACTTATGGAAATGCAAAGTCACAAGTCTTTTGATCCAAATCTTGTTCCTTCAAAAACAATCTTGTCAAACCTTTTGATCATCCTCTGGAAATATTTTTCCTAAGTTCTTGGGATGCTATGGGATCGCTCTGAAAAATTTCACAATTTTTAGAAATTGTTTGAATATTTTAGAGGGCAGTCAATCCTGTTTGACTCCCAGTCAAACCTAAAACCAGTACCTTGTAGAATTTTTGGAGAAAAATACAATGCATAAAAACCTCTGAAAATTTTATACAAGGTCAATGTCTCAGTCAGGAAGCTCCTGTAAAAATTTCGGAATTTTTGGAGTTATTTTGCTACCCCAAATAAATCCTCAAAAGTCTCAGCATATTTAAAACCTAAAACCAATTTCACTATTCATTGGGTTCGAGTCGGGCTCGAGTCCGAGCCACTTGACTTGGTTGAACCACCTAACTGCACCGAGCCGCGTTTTTAAACGTGCGTGCGATATCAGCCGTTGGATCCCAATCGCGTGGCCCGCATTGATGATGTCGTTCGGACCCTCCGGTTACATTAGCCAATTGGGACCGTTGGATCTCAATCCAACCGTCCAGATTTCCGTAGGCAATCGGACTGTCCGGCGAACTCTTTTAAATCACAGCCGTCCATCTAAAATCCAACGGTCGTGGTTTGTCTTCTCTGTTTTTCTTCCTCCTCGGCTTCTCCGTGCGCGCGGGCGGCAATGGCAGAGCGAGAGAAAACGAGAGGCGGCGTGATGTGTCACCTCCACGGTTGCTTTTGTCAACGTCTCTCGCAATGCATTTAATGCGCACTGTGCTTTCTCCTCCATTGTCACCATGCTCACTTGCTCCCATCTTTTCTTGGTCTACAACCGGAGCATGAACCGAGCCACCATGGACTCGGGTTCTTGCTCGAACCCTAATCCCTTCCTATAAATTGCCCCTCTAGGTCCTCACAGTGTTCCTTTACACCACACTTTGCTCTTCCTAGTGTTTGAGCGGCTAAACCACCTCACACCCGCAAAGCACCATTGTTGGCCGTAGAGCTCCAATGGCGGCCTTGGTGTCCAGCGGTTCATCTTCAACATTTCTTGCACCCTTTTGAACTCCTCAACCTCCTTTATATTTCCCCTAACTTGATTTTGGGTTGCATTCACAGGAATCACTCAATTTTAAGTTTGGAGATTTTCAGTTAGTTTCACCCTTTTCTTCCCAGCTCAGTAAGTGGTTCTTTTGCAATTATTTGCTTTTGGAGCCTCTTTGAGCTATAATGAAGCTGTGGTGATGATTTGGTTCCACTCATTTTGCTCAGAACCTCATCTTCCACTTCATCTTCTTCGGCTCCGGTGGACTTCATCGTGTTCAAGTCCTCCCCGACCATCTTTGGAGCTCCTCTCGGTTAAGGTAGCTTCTATGTAGTCCCTAGAAGTCGTGGCACTCGCTTCCTTGGACCGCAGCAGAGCATCTTGCTATTTTCGCATTTTGCCGTGTCAGCCTCTTTCTTGTTTTTCCGGCTCGCCGGTGTTCCAGACCTCCACCACCGGCGAGGTCACCACCATTGGGTCCGCAGCACTATTGCGAACCCATTTTGATAGTTTGTGGGCGCCGCCGCGACCGGACTCGCCGGCGACAAGCCGGCAAAGCCACTCGGGTTTTGTCAGTTGAGAAGCTCCGTTTTCGTCAGATAATTAGGACACATTTAATGATTAATGATTGCCAATCAGTAGAGCATTAATGGTGTCTTAATCTGGCCTAATGTCTCATCGACATGTGGGTCCACCCCTCTTAAATCACCACCGCCGTTATCCGTGCGTTTAGGCATCATTAATGCTAATCATGGGTTAATTAAAGTGTCGGCACTATTGGCTGTCGGAAATAACCCCCTGTGCCACTGCCAGGTGGGCCCATAAGCTCGAAACCGAAAACCAGAAGTCATTAGGGCTGATTTTAGGTTATTTATTGCTAATCATTGTTAGCAATAAATGTGTCGAGATTACCTTTTGAGTCAGCGGCGGTGGGTCCACGTGCACTGTGCACATGTGTTAAGACTCGCATGTGTGACTCTCAGTCACTGACATGCGGCCCCACGTGTCAGTATTCCTGTTTGCACTTCAATCTTGGACCGCCGTCCATTTTGCGATCTGCGGCCCGGATCTTGTATGCATTCGGACCATCGGTTCCCCTCATCATTCTTGGCCGTCCATCGCTGATGCGCGGCCACGATCATGCGTGCAATCGGACCTTCCGACGGGAAGTGCTCTCCGTGCCGTTCATCTTGAGATCTACGGCTGTGAGCGGCCAAGGCAACCGCACCGTCCGGTTGCATCCTTCCTCGCGAGCCGTTGGATCTTGATCCAACGGTGGGCTCCTGTTTTGAATCGCGCGCGTGCGCTGTTTTCCATGCGTGTGGCTCGTTGGATATTGCATCAACGGCCCACGAGCGTCCTCGTCGTTTATTTTCGGTTGGGTTGGTTTTTATTTCTGTAAGTATTTATTTATCAACTGAAAATTGTATCAAAACTTTAGACATTCATAACTAATTCAAGATAAATCCTTTTTACATGAAACCAACTGCAATAAATTTGTATTTCACTAAAGTTTAATATAAAAATGCTTTTAGCTATGCTTCTGTAGTAGAAAATTCTGTAATCTTTAATAGCTTGTTTCTGCTATTTTTGTATATTCGTAATTGTATTAAAACTTGGAAAATGCATATCTTGTTACGTATATCTGCTAATTGAATGATTTTAACTTTGATAAATTTTTATTAACTAAACTTTAATCTAAAAATGGTGATAGGCTGAATCAGACTGAGAAAAATATGTTAATAGATTTAACCTTATTAGTAGCAATTAAAAATTCATTTAATGATGTAATAGGCACCATAATTCCTGTAAATCCTAAAAATAGAAATTTGATGTTAGAAATCCCTCTGTTATCATACTATAATGTGAAATGGGTTTTGCACATGTTTATATTTCTCGAAAGTGCATTATGCTAGTTTTTGACCTAGAAAAATCATAACTAAATCATTTTAACTCCAAATGACCTGAAATTTTATATGGGCTACCACTATACCAGTTGGTAGCTACCATAAAAATTTCAGCTTCAAAATCTCTCTAGAAAATATTTTTGCTACAGTACCTAATTATGGCCGAAATTGGGTTTTTAGGTAATATCTTTTGCACCACAAATCCAATTTAGGTTTTTCCAGTTTCTATGTCTAGGTATATTCGTATTGTACCTTGGGTATAATTTTCGTCGCATTTGGATAAGTTTTGCTTGCTCGTTTGTTTAAGTGTGGCTCGTCTTATTGGTTGTTCTTGGTTCTTTTTGCCTTTCGCTTAGGGTTCGACATTTGCGGTAACCCCGAGAACGATCCTCCACAACAATTTGAGCAACAGCAAGAAGGCAAGCAGTTTGATCATGTTAATCCCAGTATTTTAAGTATTTATGTTGATTGCAAATTCTATGTATGCATTGCTACTTTGTGTTAATAGTTGGCCTAGTAGATGCATTTCCTTAGCAATTGATTATTCCTCTACTACCATGAGCCTAGGTTACTTGCTGTGATTTAGAGTTCATGGATGGGCTCTTGTCACTTAGTAGTTTGCAAATTAATTGCTTAGCCATGCTTAGTTTCCGGTAGTAATGGGCGGTTATCGACTTGTCGATAACCTTGATCACACAAAACTTATTATGATTTATGATTTCCACCTTGTGCCATGTCTACTTATGAAAACTAAAACTGAAAACAAAATGATTTAGACTTGCGCACAATGGTAAGATGGTGTGATTTTCGGGTGTGACTGGAATGGTGCCCGGGTCAACAAGGACCGAACATCTTGTTACACTAAACCAAGCATTTTAGCGTGCTAACCACATTAGAGGGTATGGGACCTCTCTTGACTTAGTACTTTGGCGTGTATTGGCTCAGTCGCAGGAGTCGCGGGAGGGATGGTGTTGGGAGCATTGTAGTGTCCGAAAGACTTCACCCGTGATGGGATTTGTTGTCTTTCGGCTTGCAATGTAAGCGTATGGTGTTTCTACCCATACGAGCGGCTCGTAGTTAATACACAAGATTGGAAATGTCTCGTAGGACTTAGCGTGCGGCATACCTTGGTAGTGTGCTTTGTGGCTTAAAGGCGATGCAAGTGTGGGTACATTGGTACACCCTGCGAGGTTAAAACTATTCGAATAGCCTCGTCCTAGGTTATGGACACGCTTGGCAAGGTCTTTCAAGAGTTAGACTACAACCTTTTAAATTAAAACTTGATGGGTGGTGCGAATCGGGATTAGTGCTATGTTGTGGTGGCTATTGGGATAGTCACTTCCAGGTGGTTACTTGTATGTATCTTTACTTACTGTTACTTTGATAACAAAACAGATTTGCAAACTTGCTTTTAAAATGTATTACATTATTGCAAATAAAGTTGGCTTCATGCAAAATGAGACATACAACCTCCACCTAAATAAGCTTGCATGTAGTTTATGAATAGGTCTGCTATTCCACACGTCAGTCTTGCGGGTACAAAGACAATCTTTGTACTCAGTTGCTACGCTTAATTGTTTTGTTGCAGAGGAAGAAGGTGAGCCCGAGGGGCCTCACTTTTGTGAGCTGTGTTGTGGTAGCTTGCGGGGCGACTAGCTTGGTGGCCCGGTCGGTTGCCTTGTGGGTGTGTGGCTAACCGGTCGACTTTTGTTCTAGCCATCTTATGGCGCTTTTGCTTCCGCTGTCATTCTTGTTTATTGTTCTATTTGGCCGGTCGGCTCTCTTTTGTAATAACTTTACTTTAAGTTTGTCGTTGTTGAACTAGTGATGTATATGTATGGAATTGATGTGTAATTTTGTGATGATGTGCATATGCTGCAATTCTGGGAAGCATATGTCCATCGAGGCTTAGAATGTTTAATTAGTAATGCTAGAACCATTTGGAGGTTAAGTGTTACTAGTTAAATATTCCGGGTCCTCACAGTCTAAGGGGCGATTAGCTTGGCGGCCCGGTCGGTTGCCCTGTGGTGTTATGTGGCTAACCGGTCGTCTTTTGGTTTAAGCCATCTTATGGCAGCTTTTGCTTCCGCTGTTACTTATTTGGTACTTATGTCATTTGGCGGTCGGTGTGTTGTAATAACTTATATTACGTATGTCTTTTGGTAGACTTGTTATATTCATTGTATGGAAATGATGCATGCTTGGAATTGATGTATGTGTGCTGCTTGTTCTGGGAGGCACATGTTCATCGAGACGCGGATTATTCTATTTGTGATACTAGAACCAGAGGAAGGTTAAGTATTACAAGTTTAATAAACCGGGGTCTCACAGAGCTTGGTATCAGAGCCATACTGACCGTAGAAACCCCTAGCTTGGTCATCCCTAGTATATTTTGAAAACTTACTTCCCAAATATCGGTGCTTTTCTGAAAATCTTAAGTAAGTTCTCAGATTTTACTCCTCATCTATCTTAGTTTGCTCATCTCACCTTATTCGAAACTGAATTTGAAAGCTGAGTTTTCCTCTCATCTTCCTTCAAAAGATAGTGGTTAACCGAGTAGATTGGTTTTGGGTACATCATGAGAGTTATAAAATGAAAGTGTTGGCTGTCTTGGGAATATTTGAAGCAACTGGAAGCTACCAATTTCGGCCAGAGGCTTGAGAAGGAAATCTGGACAGCAAGCAATAAATTTCTGGACAGCTAGCATTTAATTAGTAGGAAGTGCTGAAATGAGAGGTTAATTCCACTAAAACTTGTGGGGATAAAAGGGTAAGAAGTGATATGAGATGGCTTAGTGTCTAACCATTCTTTAGTAAATATCTCACCCTGTTTCTAGTTGTTTCGAATAGAAGTTAATATTCTGAAATTTATCTTCCTGAAAAATTGATTACTCGTTTTTCCATACGAGTTAGTCATAATAGGAAGATGGTCGTTATCTTTATGATCTTGCTGTAATTTTATGTTGTTACTTGAGCTTTTAAAGGTTGTTTTGTTAGTGGCTAGTAGTTTTCTTTGCCTCTGTTCGGAGTTGTGTTTAACCTATTTTTGTGGAGCAGGATGGCAAGAACCACCCGCGATCGGTGGTGGTTCCGATGAGGAGCTTCCCTCCTCCGACCATGGCCGTGGTTCGCTCGATCGGCGGAATCGCATGGACGAACCGGATCTTGGAGGTCATTGCAAGGAACACCTCCGCTCCCGCCGCTTGCCGGGATCTGGAGGTGGTGGCCACGATCTCGTGGTGGGCTTGCGGAGTTTCTCCGTCGCCGCCACTTTCTCTCGATCAGGATCCACTCGGCGCGGATGATTGGCTGCGTCGGTTGAGCGAAGCTCAATATCGCTTAGTGCCGTGAGCCGAGCGGGCACTCTTTGCATCCCATCACCGAGGGTGCGGCACTCTCTTGGTGGGAGAACTTTCTCGCCATGCAGCCCGCAGCCACGTTGTCTCGTGGGATGAGTTTCGAGTTTGCTTCCGTCGGGCCCACATTCCGATGGCTTCGATGAAACTCAAGAAGAAGGAGTTTCTTGCGCTTAAGCAGGCGCAAGTGCGTCTCGGAGTATCTTTACGAGTTTAATCACTTAGCTCGTTACGCTCGCGGAGGTGGCCTCGATGAGGCTAAGCAGAGAAGTTCATGGATGGTTTGTCCGAGGAGCTGCAGGACAAGTGTCTATAGTGGACTTTCTTGACTTCGAGCCTTGGTTGACAAGGCCATCGTCGCCGAGCACAAAGCGGCGCTGGGTGAGTCCATAGCGCAAGTGGGAGGCCCATCGGTGCGCACAGGCGGCCTCACTCGCCCCGTGTTGGGCCCGCACGGGGGCTCGTGCTTTGGCTTCACCACCGCCGAGGCCGTCGGCGCCGATTGCTCGTCCCCGCAGCCGTGTTTGACCACGTGCACTGCGACCCGAAGCGAGTTGCGCTCCGCAACCCACCGCCGATGTTACCCGCCTTTGTAACAAGAAGGGCCACTATGCTAGCGATTGCCCTCGAGGATCGAGCACCCCTCGTCCTAATGGAGGGCGCGGAATGGTCACACACCACGTAAGGTGATCCGGAAGACCAGTGTCGGGAGTGGTCGAGTCAACCACATCTCGGTGAGGAGGCTCGGGAGGCACCGGCGTTGTGTTGGGTACGTTCCTTGTTAGTTACCGTCCTGCTGCAGTGTTGTTTGACTCTGGAGCTTCACATTCCTTTATTTCGAGATCTTTTGCTGCTGATTGTGACCTTAACTTTGTTCCTTTGGGGATTCCTTTGCTTATTCGCTCCCCGGGAGCGGAAATGAGAGCTGATCAAGAATGCCGGGGCGTTCCCATTAATATCGAAGGGGTGGAATTCTTGGCGAATCTCATCTTACTTGATTCGGCGCGCCTGGATGTGATTCTTGGTATGGATTGGTTGTCCCAACACTTGGGGCAAATCGATTGTGCGTGAAGATGGTTTTCCTCACTAGTCCTCAGCGAGCAAGTTGGGATTTCACCGCATGTGCGCGGGGCCACATCTTTGTGCCCTTGAAGCTAAGCCGACCATGGAGATTCAGGATGTGCCCAGTTTGTGACTCGTGGATGTCTTCCACAAGATTTACGGTATGCCTCGATTCGAGACTTGGAGTTTGTTATTGAGTTGCTGCCGCATGCGCTCCAATTTCAAAGGTGCGTGCAGAATGCCTCCTAACGAGTTGGAGGAGTGAAGAAGCGATTGGGTGAGCTTCAAGCAAAAGGCTTCATCCGTCCTAGCTCATCTCCTTCGGGTTGTCCGGTCATTTTTGTGAAAAAGAAGGACAAGACCCTGCGTATGTGTGTTGATTACCGTCCTCTTAATGAAGTGACGGTGAAAAACAAGTATCCTTTGCCTCGTATTGATGATCTCTTTGACCGATTGGATCGGAGCTTGTGTGTTCTCCAAGATTGACTTGAGATTGGGGTACCATCAAGTCCGGATCAGGGCTGAGGATATTCCAAAGACGGCGTTCACTACTCGTTATGGCCTTTACAAGTACACCGTCATGTCTTTCGGCTTGACCAATGCTCCAGCTTTGTTCATGAATCTTATGAACTCGGTGTTCATGGAGTATTTGGATCAGTTTGTTGTGGTTTTCATTGATGACATTCTCATCTACTCCAAGAGTGAAGAAGAGCATCTTTGAGCACTGCAGATTGTATTGGGAAAGCTGCGTGAGCATGTTTGTATGCCAAGTTCGGCAAGTGTGAGTTGGTTGAAGGAAGTGGCATTCTTGGGCCATGTTCTTTCAAGCAGTGGTGTAGCGATGGATCCTAGCAAGGTCGGCGATGTTCTATCTTGGGGCAGCCCAAGTCACCACCGATGTGAGGAGTTTCCTTGGTTTAGCGGGCTAATACCGCCGCTTTATCGAGAACTTCTCCAAAATTGCTAAGCCCATGACCGAATTGCTCAAGAAAGAAAAGAAATTCGTGTGGTCATCTGCTTGTGATTCGAGTTTCCAAGAGCTCAAAAGGCGATTGACGTCAGCACCAGTGCTTGTTCTCCCTGATGTGCATAAGAGCTTTGATATTTATTGTGATGCCTCTCGGCAGGGACTCGGTTGTGTTCTTATGCATGAAGGCAAGGTAGTGGCCTATGCATCGAGGCAGTTGAGGCCTCATGAACTCAACTATCCTACCCATGATTTGGAGTTAGCGGCAGTGGTTCATGCACTCAAGATTTGGCGGCATTACCTTATTGGTAACCGTTGTGAGGTGTATTCGATCACAAGAGCTTGAAATATTTGTTCACCCACAGATCTGAACCTCGAGGCGAGAGGAGATGGTTGGAATTGATCAAGGATTATGATATTGGCATTCGATATCACCGGCAAGGCCAATGTTGTTGCCGATGCACTCGACCGCAAGGTGTATTGCAATACCTTGTCACTCAAGAGCAACAACCTACTCTTCTCGAAGAATTTCAGCGGCTTAATTTGGGATTGATTGAGCATGGTTTTCTTGCTACCTTGGTTGTGCAACCGACTTTGGTGGAGCAAATCAAGGCTGCCAATGCAGACAGGATGTTGGTGTGATCCAAATCCAGCGAGAACATCAAGAATGGGACAGCTAAGTGTTTTTTCGAGGATGAGCACGGCGTGGTGTGGTTTGGACAAATACTGGTGGTTCCAAAGGTCATGGAATTACGGGATTTGATTCTCCGCGAGGCCCATGACTCCCCTTTGTCTATCGACTGGAGCTACCAAGATGTATCAAGACCTTCGGCAATGATGCGGTGGACTCGCATGAAGCGAGATTGCCGTGTTCGTTCTTTGAGTGCGACGTGTGTTGTCGTGTCAAGGCTGAACATCAACGTCCAGCAGGCCTTCTTCAGCCTTTGCCAGTACCTGAGTGAAAGTGGGATTCCGTTGGTATGGATTTCATCACCGGTCTGCCCCGTACTTCTTCTGGGAGGGATGCTATCTGGGTTGTCATTGATCGATTGACAAAGGTAGCACATTTTCTGCCAGTGCGTACCAATCTCAGTGTTAGTCAGCTGGCGGATCTTTATGTGTCTCGCATTGTATGCTTGCACGGTGTGCCACGAACGATTTTGTCAGATCGTGGTTCTCTTTTTACCTCTCGCTTTTGGCATAATCTGCAAAAGGCGATGGGTACACGTCTTTCCTTCAGTTCAGCTTATCATCCTCAAGCGATGGTCGACGGAGAGAGTCAACCAAGTGTTGGAAGATATGCTCCGTGCCTGTGTTCTTTCCTATGGGAAGAAGTGGGAGAAGTGCTTGCCGTTTGCAGAGTTCTCCTACAACAACAGTTTCCAAGCTAGTCTTGGCATGGCACCATTTGAGGCTTTGTATGGGAGGAGGTGTAGAACTCCTTTGAACTGGTCGGCGGTGGCGTCGGTTCTTGGGCGATTCCATCAATGAGGCCGAAAGTCAGGTTCAGCTGATTCGTGAGCATCTGCGCGTGGCTCAGTCCAGGCAAAAGAGCTATGCGGATCGTCGTCGTAGAGAGTTGAGCTTTGAGCCCAATGACTTTGTGTATCTCAAGGTCTCACCCTTGAAAGGCCATCAGCGTTTTGGCATCAAGGGCAAGTTAGCTCCTCGATATGTTGGGCCTTATCGCATCATCGAGAGGATTGGAGCCGTTGCATACAGATTGGAGTTGTCAGCTTCACTAGAGGGTGTGCACGACGTGTTCCATGTGTCACACTTGAAGAAATGCCTCCGTGTTCCAGTTGAGGAAACCCCGTTGGAAAATCTCGATGTGCAAGAAAATTTGACCTATCATGAGCATCCTGTTCGTATTCTCGAAGAATCTGAACGAAGGACAAGGAACCACGTCATCAAGTTCCTTAAGGTTCAGTGGTCAAACCATTCTGAAGATGAGGCAACTTGGGAGCGCGAAGATCGTCTTCGTGCAGATTACCCATCCTTCTTCTCCGAGTAAACAGAATCTCGGGGCGAGATTCTTGTAAGGGGGGGAGGTTTTGTAACATCCCATGTTGGGCTTGTGTTTCAAATGTAAGAAAATCAGTAGAAATTAAAACTTTTTCTTACATCATGTATTTCCTGTTATGCCAAACAATTCTTGTACAAGGGATTATGGAAATACATTGTCACAAGTCCATTTGATCCAAATCTTGTTATTCCAAAAAACAATCTTGTCAAATCTTATGACCATCCTCTGGAAATATTTTTCCTAAGTCTCTGTGATGGTATGTGACCCCTCTGAAAAATTCCACAATTTTTAGAGATTGTTTGAATATTTTAGAGGCGACCAAACTGTTTGACTCTTAGTCAAACATTAAAACAGAGCCTTGCAGAATTTTTGGAGATTTATTCACAGTATAAAAACCTCTGAAAATTTTACACAAGGTTAATATCTAAGTTAGCAAGCTCCTGTAAAATTTTCATAATTTTTGGAGTTAATTTGCTACCTCAAATAAATTATTCAAAGTCTCTGTTCTTATTTCAATGTCAAACCTGGTTTTACTGTTACTCGGGTTCGAATCAGACTCGGGCTCGAGCCAATTGACTCGGTCCAGTCAACTAACTGCACCGAGCCTCTCTTTAAAACGCGCGTTGGATCTCAACCGTTGGATCTAAATCGCACGGCCCGCGCGCATGTAAGACTTCGGACCTTCCAGTTGCAAGTTTGATTGTCGACCGTTAGATTCCCATCCAACCGTCGAGATGCGCCGAAACCTTCGGACCCTCCGGTTGCATTTTTGAATCAGAGCCGTTGGATTAAGATCCAACGCTCGCGTGTTCCTTCGTTGTAAATTGAGTTTGCGACGTGGGGCAATCGGAGCCGTTCATTTCTAATCCTAGGGCTCGCATTCTCCCCGTGTGTTTTAAACCTGGGAGGCGTGGCTCTATCTCAGCCGTCCGTGTCTCATCCAACGGCTGAGAATCACCGAACCTTTTTCGCTGGTCGTCTTCTACCTCCGGCCGTGCGAGCACTATAGGGGGAGTAATGGCAGTGTCATTTCTTGCTCCCTATAGCCACCCTAGCCGACGTTTAGGGGTATGGGAGGTACTCTGAGCCAGGCCATGCCCTAATGCACGTCTACACACCTCTTTTTCCTTGTCGCCGCACCTTGTGCTTTGTGTTTTGTCTTAGAAAGATGTGTGGTGCAAACCCTAATGCTTTCATGGCTTTATAAGCACTCTCAATGCTTCCTAGTATCTCTTTAGACCACCACCAAGCTTCATTCTCAGTATTGGAGCTTAACACCTCAAAAATGGCAAATCGCCATTGTTGACCCGTGGAGCTCCATTGGTGTTCTCGGTGTTCCAGTGGTCCTCCTTCATGTTTCTTTGCCCTAACCTTATCTATTTACTATCTTGAACATTTCTCCTCACTTAATTTTGGATTTGATTCTCAGGAATTGTCCAATTTGGGGTTTGTTCAAATTCGGCCGAAATTGGTCATCTTCTTCCTCAGCTCAGGTGAGTGCTCCATTTTCCAATTACTTGCTCATGTAGCTTCTGTGAATCATTATGAAGCTATTTTGATGCTTTGGTATCACTCATTTGGCTCAGGGTGTCATTTTCGAACTTTCTTCTCCAAGTCCGGCGGGCTTTCACAGTGATCAAGCAACTCCGGCCATCTTTGAAGCTTCTTATTAGTCCTTAGAAGCTTTGGCACTAGCTTCCTAGGTTTGCAGCGGAGCTCATCGCGATTTTCATGTTTAGCGATAGGGCTCCATTTTCGTTTTTCAGGCTAGCGGCGTTCGATCCTCACGCGCGCGAGAATGCCACCATTAGGTTCGTAGTGCTATTGCGAATCCATTTTAGTGTTTGGTTGGCGCCACGCGCAAAGGTCGCCGACGATTTGCCGTTGAACTCGCTCGGGTTTTGCCGGCGCAGGAGCTCCCGTTTTCGTCATTTGATTAGGGCACATTAATTACCAATCATTAGTTAATTAAGTGTGTCTTAATCATTGTCGTTGAGCCACTGACCAGTGGGCCCAATATCCTTTAATCACCCTCTGGTGCAACCCCGCACTATTCCGACATCATTAATGTTAATCATTAGCTAATTAAGGTGTCGGCATTTAATCCCCGTCGGAAATTACCTTTGGGTCGCTGACTTGTGGGCCCGAGGGGTTAAAATCAAATTTCAGAAGTCATTAGTGTTTATTTAATGTTAATCATTAATGGCATTAATTTGGTCCTAACCGTCCCTCTCAGTCGCTGACAAGTGGGCCCAGTGCACTATGCACGTGGGTTAAGCCAGCACGTGGGTGACTTGAAGTCACTGACATGCGGTCCCACATGTCAGTATCCCCCTTTGCACTGCGATCATCAGCCACCGTTCGTTTTTAGATCTGCGGCCTAGATCTTTGTATGCATTCGGACCCTCCGGATGCCTTGATCATTCTCGACCGTCGATCTTTTGATCAACGGCCAAGATCGTGTATGCAACCGCACCGTCCGAATGCATACACTCGTGTGCGCCGTTGGATCGTGATCCGACGGTGGGCTCCGTTTCGAGTTGGCGCGCGTGCGCTGTTTTCGGCGCGCGTGAGCCGTAGGATTTTAGATCGAGGGTTGGGAGTCGTCCACGTCGTTTTCTTTTATTTGGGTTGCTCGGTAATTCGGTAAGTATTTATTTGGCAACCGAAAATGATATAAAAACTTTAGAAACTCATAACTAATTCATTTTAACTGTTTTTTAGGTAATTCCAACTGTAATAAATTTTGTAATCACTTTAGTTCATTATAAAAATGGAATTAAGCATGTTGCAGTAGCAGAAAATTGTGTAACTAGGAATAACTTGATTTCTGTCATTTTGAATATTCCAGAAATGGATTTGACCTTGAAAAATGCATATCTTTTTCTGTATAAATCCAATTTGTGCAAAATCAATTTTGTTAAATTCACCTGTTAGTATAATTTCATATAAAATAGGATTTGAGCATGTTCATAATTCTGTAAAATGACTTGCATTAGATTTACAACTTAAAAAAATCATAAGTAAATGTGTATAACTCCAAATTTGGTAAATCCAACTTTGCTGTTATTGGGATGTCATAATCTACCTGCTATAAAAATTTCAGACCTTAGATCATTCTGGAAAAGGTCGCCATGAACAATGCTAATTATTAATTAGGTTGATATAGGCTGAGAAAGAGCATTTTGCTCATATCTTTTGCATGCTTAGTTCAAATTGCATAATTCTTGTTCCTATCATTGTCTTAGATCATTCCCTAGCTGTTGTGTAAATTTTATTAGATTTGGATGTGTTTTTGCTGTTGGGATTTATTTGCTGTTCTTCATTCTTATTTGCTTATCGCCTTTCCGCGTTAGGTTAGAAGATAATTTTAATCTTGACATTGAGCCACAAGTGACCATCGGACTGTGACTTCAGCAGTGCAAGCGGATGTAGCATTCATTTGATCATATTGTTCCTACTATTTTCAAAGTCTAATATATTGTTTGCAAATTCTATGTATGCATTGCTGTGTTGTTTTAAACTATTGTCGATAGATGGCCTACTAGATGCATTATCAGTAGGAAATGTTTATTCCTCTACTACTGGAGCCTAGGTTACTTGCTGTGATTTTGGGTTCGCTGGATGGACCCTTGTCACTTAGTAGTTACGTGTCATTATGCTTAGCCATGCTTAGTGGTCGGTAGAAATGGGCGGTTATCGACTTATCGATAACCTTGATCACACAAACTGTTATAATATATATATTTCAGCCTTGTGCTTTGTCTAAATTGCAAAACTAAAACTGAAAATGAAAACAATTTAGACTTGGGCACAATGGTATGATGGTGTGATCTTTTGGGTGTGATTGGAATGGTGCCCGGGTCAATTAAGGACCGAGCTACTTGTGAGTATCATTATCAGAGCATTACGTGCGTGCTAACCACACTAGAGGGATATGGGACCTCTCTTAGTGAGTACTTTGGGTTGTGTTAATTAATGAGTCGCGTGGTGGGTTGCATATTTGATTATATGCAACATGGACACGTTTGTAGGGAGAGGAACACCCGCCGAGGCCGGTGTATCTTGCTCCACGTATGGGTCCTTGTGATCCATATTTAGTCGGCAGATCACTAAGGATTAACCCCATCGTGCGTCTCTTGATTAGCATATTCCATTGGAAAGGGTTCGTAGGACTTAGCGTGCTGCATACCAAAGGAAGTGTGCTTAATAGCTTGGCAAAAGCGCACCAAGTGTGGGTACATTGGTACACCTGCGAGGATTAAAACTATTCGAATAGCCTCGCCCTAGGTTATGGACACGCTTGGATAAGCTTTTCAAGAGCTAGACTACAACCTTTTAAAATTAAAAACTTGATGGTGGTGTGAATCGAGATTCATGCTATGTTGTGGTGACTTTTGGGAAAGTCACTTCTAGGTGGATACTTGTTACTTATGTTTGCTCGCCGTTATTTAAATGCTTAAAACAGATTTTACAAATCATTGTTCAATCTATTACAATATTGCAAATGAAACTTGCTTTATGCGTCCAAAGAACCATATAACCATATTCCTTTGAATACAGCTTTCATGTAGCTATGTATAGGTTTGCTACTCGTAAGTCTTGCGAGTACATTTTTGTACTCACCTGCATTGCTTGTATTGTGCAGCGGATGATAGTGAGTCCGATGGACCTCACTTTTGTGAGTTGTGCTGTGGCAGTCTAAGGGGCGATTAGCTTGGCGGCCCGGTCGGTTGCCCTGTGGTGTTATGTGGCTAACCGGTCGTCTTTTGGTTTAAGCCATCTTATGGCAACTTTTGCTTCCGCTGTTACTTATTTGGTACTTATGTCATTTGGCCGGTCGGCTGTGTTGTAATAACTTATATTACGTATGTCTTTTAGTAAACTTGTTATATTCTGTTGTATGGAAATGATGCATGCTTGGAATTGATGTATGTGTGCTGCTTGTTCTGGGAGGCACATGTTCATCGAGACGCGGATTATTCTATTTGTGATACTAGAACCAGAGGAAGGTTAAGTATTACAAGTTTAATAAACCGGGGTCTCACACCTAAAACACAACAAAAGCAAGAGTGAGCCCAAAGACTCAGCAAGTACAAAAAAGAATATTAACATCACAATTACAGCAACAACATTCAAACCCAAAGCTTTACTCGGAAACATAGCTCATGATGTATGAATGCAAATATGCAATGCATCTTTTCTCTTCCACTCTTTTTCGCATTTTACCGGTAATGCGAGATATGCAACCGCCGCATGACATGCCCGTGTTCGCAAGCGCAGAGGACCAATTGCCTAATACTTCGCAAGTAAAGGGGACCTCAAGCCCACACTCCACAAGTGTGGGGACCAAAAGCCCATCGTTTTCCTAATGGGGATCTCTTTTCAATGCTCACATTCCACAAATGTGGGGACCTCATGCCCATCATCTAAATGACAGGGACCTTGAATATGCATACCTGGTCACCACGTGACCAAGTCTTATGTATGCTCTCATGGTGCACATGAACAATTACAATTTGGCAGTAATCATGAACAGCATCAACATCATACATGAGTAACAATCATTCATATCATAAGCATTTACCATCTTTAATCAACATATCACACTATCAACCAAGCATAGCTAATATGTATCAAAACACTAGCACTCACTGTCAAATAATTCATAATTACTCTATCAAACAGAGTACTTGCCTTAACCGCGTGGGAACGAAGGATGTGAAGAGGGTACTGCCTCCGGGACCAATCCCCCACCTAAAATCCATTTACAAGCATACTAAGACAACATTAATGTACCACACAAACTATAAAAGCAAACACGAACTTGCAATAGTTCTTTTAACGCGAACCCAACTCCAATTCCTAGATGTTGTTCTGTCCAATCTGTGGATAGTCGCGTTCTAAACTTCATATCTTTTATTACAGGAGTCCAAATGAGGTGTTCTTAGACTTCATTGAAAGGTTATCAATTTACCCAACTAAACCTAGTTGGTGGGCCTTCCTGATTCGGCCATCTAATATCTCTATCATGCTAATTAACAAAACATTGATTTCGCGTCAGGTTCTCTGGACAGTACACTAAAACTACCATAACTTTCAGCTCGTTTGTCCACATTTCACGTTCTTGGGCTTCCCTGAAAGCTACGACAAGTATATACAACTTTAGTTATGTCGGGACCCAAAAATACAATTCTGGACCCTCTGTGTATACTGCACTAGTCCAGGATCACGCTAGTGCACACAGTGGTAACATCGATGAAATATCATTTCCATATACAAAGATGACTAATAAATAGGCAATAGCAATAAATATCAGAGTAAAGACCTTAAGGTCAAAGCTTACAATTAATGCCTCAGAAGGCGAATAGCTCAATGAAGTCTGCAATGAACGAAAAGCATAATAACCGGTGAAGCCCATCCATATGCCCACGGGCAATCGGTGGGTGCGCGACCTAGTTCTTCTCGATCCTTGAAGTAGACCTTGTTGACCGACGATTCCTTCACTCTGTAGGTTTGGGCGCAAGTTTTACAACAAGCGTGAGTACACAACCGTACTCGCAAGTCATACCACGTAATGCAATGTATAGATGCGAGCTTATTCCAAAGGAAATGACTTCGTGGTTATTTTGCGAAATGCAACATTTGCAATTGAATACGAATAATAGATTGAAAGCATAATTCAAAACAAATAGACAATATTAATTTAACAGATTGTTTTCACAAAGACACATAGCCTAATCAAATTCTTTCACACACCATATGACTTAAATCACACACCTATCCCTTCCCAATGGTTTTATGAAAATCTACCCTCGTGTGAAATCCCCGAGCATGTCCATGACGCATGACGCGCTATTCGAATAGATTGTTTAACACTCTGCAGAGGTTGTACACTTTACCCACAAGATGCAATCAACTGGATCGAGTGATCACAACAAAACCTTTCGTAAACTTCATCTCAACATTGACACTCCGATGTGCTTACAAACCGCTATGCCAACCCTAACGAAGTGCTTTGGCATAACACACATCGTTGGACGGGAAGACGAATCGATCCCGCGATGTGAACCGCCATCGAGGTGAAACACACCTCCACCCCGGCACATAGCCTAACCTCTGACTGAGTAATCAATGCCGAGAATCCATAACCTACTAAGTTAGGCCCGCCCCATACCGGGCATGTGGTCGCTGAAGGCTCAGTTCAATGGCGCACAAAGTTAAGTCCTTAATTGACCAAGGCAAGACTTCCATTTTCTAACTAGATCACACAGATTATCATTCCCATCACATAGTCCACCATGTCACACGTCTCCACCACTTGCCTCGTCTAAATCCTTTACCACCTGGGTTGGTTTTAGTGCAACACATGCCATCACGAAGTAATAACACATAGCACACAGTTTTACACAAAGTTCCATAGTCACTTAGTCACATTTAATATTTGCAACTTACATGAGATGTGAGACTCGTAGCATGGCTAAGCAAATGTACTCGCATCTAACCAACCCACGTTGGTAATACCATAGCACCAACTAAATATGAACCAATCTAGGGTGACAAAAGATTATGACATACAATAGACAAAGTGGATATAACAAATTGGATTAATAGCTAAACCCAAAAGCATTTAAATAATTACTTAAAGTAAATGCAATAATTTAAATCAAAGTAATTTTGAAAACTAGGATTCAATATGATCAAAGGTATAACTTGCCTTGCTATAGCAATGATGATCTTATTTTATCTTCAATCTTCTACTTGCTTGATCTTCCGCTCCTTCGGACGATTCCGGGACTTCGGCGTCTAACGAGAAAGAAAGCGCAAAACAAACTAAATTCAAAAGACAAATCAAATAAACTCCAAATTGAAATTGAATGTTACTGGTAGGTAGATATTGAATTTAGATGAATTTAGAAACTTGAATGGATTCAATCGGAATTCGGATGAAGAAGATATGGCTTTTGGAAGATTGGAATTCACATGAAATGATGAAAAAACCTTACGGAATATTCTCAGAATATTCTATTCCGAAAATATTAGAAAAAGAATGAGTGTATGATAGGTGGGACCGACTGGTATTTATGGATTTCTAGAATTAAAATAATTCCAGAAATAAGGTAGAGAGAGAGTGACATGTGGGACCAATAAGATAAAAGGCTTTTCAAGAATTAAATAAATTCTCGAAAATAGAATTAGGGGTTGACATGTGGGCCACTGGTCTATGGACCGGGTCCACAGAGATATGCTAGTCCACGGTGAACCAAGCTCATGAACAGGGTTTGACTAAGGTTGACTGACATACGGGACCCGCATGTAAGAGAGATAAATAATTAGTATTTTAATTAGGAGGATGACCTGTGGGGTCTACATGTAAGTGAGATGAATAGATATTTAGATGTGTGGCTTGGATTGATTGAATGGCAAGAAGACCATACATCAGGGAGAGAAAAGAATTAGCACAGATAAAGCATGTGTGTTTTGGTGCACGTACATCTCGTACTCACAATGATTATTACCAGAGAAAACAAAGCATAGAGCTTTATGGCTTGTTCATGTGGCAAGGAATTGGCAACCAGGAAACATGAACTAACAAGAAGTGGCAAAGCAAAGAGGGAGAAGGGATTAGTCATGAGCATCACAGATATGAACATGAACAGGATAAAGGCATGGAGGCTGCTGCACGCCATTCGGTTATGGCACAAGGAGGTGACAACTTGATCTTGTGATGGGCAGAGCAAAGATTAGAACATGGATTAAGCGAGAAAGAAATCTAAAGAAAGTCATCCAACTAAACAACATACGCATCTTTGGGACACATGCATGAATAGGAACTAAAGCTACAGGCTAATTTTGAGGCAAGATTGTAGGAGGTTTGGTAATGCAAGATTAGAGAATAGATTAACAGAGAGATGCACACTTGAATTGTGGCTAGATTAGATAACAAAGAATCACCCAATAGAGAAGGTGAAGAACTAAGCAATTCACGTCATGGACACACATGAACCAAACAATGAGAATGCATGAAAATGCTACAGTGAACATGCATGAACAGTGCGCGCTGGTGGCGGCGGAGGCGACGTAGTAGCGCGAAGGGCAAAGCGGAAAGGAAACGACGAGCCGGACGCGATGGCGCGGTCGGATTTTGGAAAAACTCACCGAGGAAGCGGCAACGCGATGAACACGGTTTGGCTTTAATGGCCGACGGTGCTCGGCGATCTTCGGGCGAAGTGGATGGAACCATGACGTAGGGCGACGACGCTGGCCAACGCCGCAGACGGTTCGCCAACGGACGCCGGACGGCGCAGTTCGCCGGAGAAGACTTTTGGTTGGAGCTCGGTTTTTTGGAGATTGCGACGAAAATAGATCGGTTTGGAGGAAACCAATTCAGGGGATTGGAAGAGGGGATCAACACGGACGCGTGAGCGCAAACGGCTCGCATTTATATGCACCGTAGAGAAAGATATGGAAGTTTGAATATTTCAGTTTGAAACGTGCACGGAACGAACTCGTTCTGAAGATGAACAGTGCTCGCGATTTACTGTAGCATCGGCAGGAGAGAGAAAATCTGGATTTTCGGAATTAAAAGAAATCCCAAAAATCAAGGAGGTCAAATAAAATAGCAAACAAATCCGGAAAAATCTCAGAAAATACCCAAAAATTCCTTGAAAGACAAGGAAGCCAAATAACACAAATTTTTATTTAATTAACGTTTATATTAGTCAAATTAAATATTTTTAATTTAGGAAAATTCCAATTAAGCTTTATTAATTCAAATAAAATTGGTGAAATTTTCCAGGGACCTAAACTACTCAAAAGATTTTTGAAAAACCAAATTTTGGGACGTTACAAACCTCCCCCCCTTAAAGGAATCTCGTCCCCGAGATTCAGGCTGGCTATAGAATAGGATAACGAACACAGCCTTCGGGTTCACTTCTTGCTTTCAAAATGCTGACTTTGACAGAATTGCTCTTTTGAACACTTACAAAACAAACGCCTTGCTTCTTGCTAAACTTCTTGCTTCACTGAAAACTTGACAAACTGGCTCTTGGCTGGAAGGCATCTTGAAACTTGATTGCTTCTACCGGGGCTGCTTGATCGGTGCTTGAGGGCACTTCTGAAGTGGAGGAAATCTTGCTGCTGACTGACAACTCAGGTTGGCAAACTATCTCTTCTTCCGCGCTTCGGAATCTGAACTAACTAACACATTTTGTCAACTTTGTCATACAATTCTTAGCATAGAACTTCAACAGTATTTCAAGATAGACATGGTCGCTAAGGTGATAACTGCATGATCTGCGTAGCTTTCCTTCTTGAACATCGTTCTTAAATTCTATTTAAGATTAAGAACCCTTGGTCTTTCGCTTCATGATTAATGCAACATCCACATACTTTGTAATTTGATCTCGCTCCTAGTCGAGCGATGACTTACACGATCAACCACTCGAACTTCGAGGGTGACAACTACGATCGGTCGACATCCGTTGTAGAGAAACTCTACACATAACACTTACTTGCTCGACTTGGTACTCGAGTTAAGGCACAACTCATCGTTTCTTTCAATCATTCGTTGATTCGGCGATACACCATGCCGAATCGCAATGACCATCTAAGCTTCAAACAGATTTCGCGCTAATACAAGGTAAGCCGATCCTTAGTCCGATACTAACTTCTCCGACATGTCGTGCAAATTGACCATCTCGAGATCTAACATCGCACCCATGTCGACAAATACCATATCATCGCCGATACAACCTCGTCGTATACCACTGCTAGACGATCTCCAAAGCGGGTGATATTGACAGAATGAAGTGACAACTTCTGTCAAATGATCAACAATCACCTTTCAAGAAGTTACATCCCGATTGGGTCCTAGGAAATTCCATATCTGAATTCTCAGGGATAGAAGTACTATGACTAGCCTCCAATATTTTGGCTGACTTTCTGACATACCAACCACATAGTAACCCATTCTGTGATATTTCACTTTATTTTGGATCATCACAATTCAATTTTGAGATCTTTGTACGCCTTGGTACTTTCAGGGAAACTGGAATGCTTGCACTCAAATGTTGGTTTGAGCATCAACTACTTGAATTTCTTCTCATTAGATATGCAAATATACTCATTGATCCGTGGATCATTCTGTTCGCCTTCAGCGGGTTCTCACTCTTTCCTTGGCTTTACGTGAGGATGGATCACTTAACGTTACTGTCACCTCACTGATTTCTAGCATCGGTCCGAACTCTGGGGTTCAACAGATATTCTCGCAACTGACTCAAGATCCAAACTCTGAATTTCACAGGTAACTTTAGCTGACTGATCAACAGATCCTTGTGGTAGCTCTTCTGTTTCAAAGTATCTGCCGCTGTACTGGTCTGGCCTGAGGGAACGGATTTCAACCTTATGGTTCTCGATCCAATAACCATCTTTGTTGCTCCATGGTAGCAACTTCGAATTATGACTAAGATAATTCACCACCTGAAACTTCTTAACACACCAATTCTTGGATGTTCCGTGATAAAAGCTATCAAGGTTCTTTCTGGTATCTGACAATACGAACATTGGAGTTGTGATTAATCTCTTCTGAAATTCTTACAAACACGGTTCACTTCTAGTGGCACTCGCGAACTCTCTTCTTGCAACCGTGAGGGTCTTGGCTAACTTGAAACGATCGTCTCATTTATCTTCAACTAACATCGCCTCAAACGATCGCTTCATCGGTATTCAACTGACACTTCAAAGCTGACGGGTTTGACTTGCCACTGCATTTATCTGATAAAGTCATCTGATCTACTCTATCATTTTTGGCAAACTCGTTGGCAACTTTTGTCATAATTCATCTGTGACGTAATTCCTTCTAGAATTGGCTGATCCTGGTACCAAGTCAGAGACGAACTTGACTTTGAATGCGGTTGCATGTTGCATAGGTCACTTGCAATGACAATTGCATATTCTCTTGCAGATACGGACATTATCCAATGATTAGATTCTTCAATCATTTACCATTGTCTCACTGCTATGCAAAATGATGAGTTGGAATTCAACATCACATTCCATAGTTACGGCTCTACGGCCTTCAATCATCATGACTTAACGCTTGATTACTCAACTTGCAAAGGCAGACTCTTGGAAAGGTATCCAATGATTTAATATCCAATAATTTCTTTTTCTCCGTAACTTGCATGCAAAGATGTCCACATTTTTGCTTTCTAACAAAGGAAAGGTTACAATGATTCCCTGATTTTACTGCTACTAACAGAGGCATGACACTGCATGATCTGGTATCACCAATCTAGACTTTCTTAGTAACATCATCATTCAAACGTCTCTTCTTTGACTACTTCATTGGGCAAACGGATCCTGGTGCGTTACCAACTGCTCTAGGAGTTATGATCTGGACTGATGTATCTTCCGGCATTCTTGCATCTGGAGTGAGTGACTGGTTCCACTGAGGACACTGACTGATGTAGTGACCTTCCTTGCGACAACTGTAACATACACGTTGCGGACATTGTGGCTTGCCTGGTGATATTGCACCGAAACGACTAACCTTCTTGAAGGTTGAAGTTAGACGCTTTGCAGGGCACCTCTTGGCATAGTGGCCTTGCTCACCACATTCAAAACACACTCTTGATGATACTGGCTCGCTTCTCTTTTGCGGTGGGTTGCCAAGGTCAACATCGTGCCTTTGTGATTCTTTAGCTGACATATCTTGTATCGATAATGGTTTGCCTTCTTTTGCTAATGTTATGACAAGAGCTCAAAACTTTTCACGACGTTGCATTGCGTAAGTCAACACGAATACATAGGCAATCGCTCTGACAATGATCATCGCCACACAAGAAACATGTGATCTTACTCATAGGACATTTTCCAACGGAATGGTTTCTTCGAATCGAACAATTGATATTGTGCTCATCGGCACTATGGCCTATTTCTCCGCATGGGTACATGCACAATCTTTCGACTTATCCGTTGGCACATTTCAACCGACAACGGTTAGATTTTGCGTAGGATATCGAAATAGCAGGTTTCTCTTGATCACTTATGCTTGATATCGTATCTTCGTTGGCACAAAGTGGTGGTAAACTCGCCCAAGTGATGGTCTTCTTGTCTCGATGGGCGCATGCAAATTTTTCCCACCAATCTAATGCAACTTCTTCTAATTGATGAGCAAGATAGAAAACTTTCTCATTATCGTTGCACTACACAACAATTAATCTTTTCTTCTATTGTGCGAATCCAAGATTTCGCATCCTTGAGTGCGTTGAACCTTCAAAGATAGGCGGCTTGGTCCATAAGAACTTTGCAAACTTGAACCGAGGGCGCCGTTGGGATGGCAACGAAGTTGTGCATCATTGCAAACATTACTATTGTCCGATGGTTGCATCGCCACTTGCATGATCTCGATTCTGAGTGGCAGGAGCCGCTCGGGTTTTGATGTGTCACCATCGCATCGAGATAGTTGTTGGTCATCGTCGCTCCGTAATCGACACTAGCGACGTGACGATGACTTGCTTGATTATTCGATTCATCAAATTGACTAAGGTAGCGTGGTTGATTCCGCTGGTCATCCTCGTTGTTCATGTTCTCGCATCATCGCATTCATGAGTTGAGTCCGAGCTACCAAGAATTGTTCCATGACCGATCTCGCTACTCGCATCGACAACCGCCCACGGGATTGACAGGTCCGAAAGCCGTATGCATCGTCTCAAGATTACCGACAAGGTCCGGCTTCACGGGTTCTCCATCTGTTTGGCCGACAGGCTAATAGATGCGAGGAAAAGCACAAGGTAAGGGAAGAGAATCTACTAAGGGGAGCGGGTTTAACCCAAAGAACACCAAGGAACACACAAATAGCCGGAAAGCTATTAAGAAGCATAAAACTCACAGCCAAACTACACTGAAGAAAGAAAACAAAGATCTAATCGTCTAGTCGATTAAACTCTAACTTAACAGGGCGACTTGGTTCAACACACGGGAGGAACCTACACTGATTTATCCTATATGGTTGGTCTGAAGAAAACTCAATGTGAGCACGGTCTTCATCAAACGTTGATTGCTTGCGATCCTTGGAGGCGAAGCTTGGAGAAAGATGGAAGCGACATACAACTTCTTCTTAGTCTTGAATTCTTGTGACGCACTTGTCTTGAACACTTGGGGAGATGTCGATACGTTGTTGTTGGTTGCATGGTCTTCAAACAGTTGCTCAAAACTGCTCTTGGGCATCCACCAAGACATTTGACATGGATAACGATGACTATAGAAGTTATGAGAGGAGAGAGTCCAATTTAATACTCAAAACGGTGAGGACGAATATAGATGAGAAAGAAATAGAATGGAAGAGTATAGAAACTAGACAAGATGAGAATAGCACATCGTTAAGATTTTCCATTTGTAAAATAAGTTTTGAAGTTTTCCTTACAACGGCCATTCTAACTAAGGTCACGACCTACAGTCGATATGGCTCTGATACCACCTCTGTCGGGACCCAAAATACACTCGACCCTCTGTATACCGCACTAGTCCAGATCACGCTAGTGCACACAAGTGGTAACATCGATGAAATATCATTTCCATATACAAAGATGACTAATAAATAGGCAATAGCAATAAATATCGAGTAAAGACCTTAAGGTCAAAGCTACAATTAATGCCTCGTAGGCTAATAGCTCAATGAAGTCGCAATGAACGAAATGTAATAACTTCAGTGAAGCCCATCCATATGCCCACAGGCAATCGGCTTGGGTGCGCGACCTAGTTCTTCTCGATCCTTGAAGTAGACCTTGTTGACCGACGATTCCTTCACTCTGTAGGTTTGGGCGCAAGTTTTACAACAAGCGTGAGTACACAACCGTACTCGCAAGTCATACCACAGAATGCAATGTATAGATGCAGCTTATTCCAAAGGAAATGACTTCGTGGTTATTTTTGAAATGCAACATTTGCAATTGAATACGAATAATAGATTGAAAGCATAATTCAAAACAAATAGACAATATTAATTTAATGCTTGTTTTCACAAAGACACATAGCCTAATCAAATTCTTTCACACACCATATGACTTAAATCACAAACTATCCCTTCCCAATGGTTTTATGAAAATCTACCCTCGTGTGAAATCCCGAGCATGTCCATGACCATGACGCGCTATTCGAATAGATTGTTTAACACTGCAGAGGTTGTACACTTTACCCACAAGATGCAATCAATCTGGATCGAGCTGATCACAACAAAACCTTTCGTAAACTTCATCTCAACATTGACACTCCCGATGTGCTTACAAACCGCTATGCCAACCCTAACGAAGTGCTTTGGCATAACACACATCGTTGGACAGGAAGACGATCGTCCCGCGATGTGAACCGCCATCGAGGTCAAACACACCTCCACCCCGGCACATAGCCTAACCTACACCTGAGTAATCAATGCCGAGAATCCATAACCTACTAAGTTAGGCCCGCCCCATACTGCATGTGGTCGATGAGAAGGCTCGGGTTCAATGGCGCACAAAGTTAAGTCCTTAATTGACCAAGGCAAGACTTCCATTTTCTAACTAGATCACACAGATTATCATTCCCATCACATAGTCCACCATGTCACACGCCTCCACCACTTGCCTCGCCTAAATCCTTTACCACCCAGCTTGGTTTTAGTGCAACACATGCCATCACGAAGTAATAACACATAGCACATAGTTTTACACAAAGTTCCATAGTCACTTAGTCACATTTAATATTTGCAACTTACATGAGATGTGAGACTCGTAGCATGGCTAAGCAAATGTACTGCATCTAACCAACCCACGTTGGTAATACCATAGCACCAACTAAATATGAACCAATCTAGGGTGACAAAAGATTATGACATACAATAGACAAAGTGGATATAACAAATTGGATTAATAGCTAAACCTAAAAGCATTTAAATAATTACTTAAAGTAAATGCAATAATTTAAATAAAAGTAATTTTGAAAACTAGGATTCAATATGATCAAAGGTATAACTTGCCTTGCTATAGCAATGATGATCTTATTTTATCTTCAATCTTCTACTTGCTTGATCTTCCGCTCCTTCGGACGATTCCGGACTTCATGCCTAACGAGAAAGAAAGCGCAAAACAAACTAAATTCAAAAGACAAATCAAATAAACTCCAAATTGAAATTGAATGTTACTGGTAGGTAGATATTGAATTTAGATGAATTTAGAAACTTGAATGGATTCAATCGGAATTCGGATGAAGAAGATATGGCTTTTGGAAGATTGGAATTCACATGAAATGATGAAAAAACCTTACGGAATATTCTCAGAATATTCTATTCCGAAAATATTAGAAAAAGAATGAGTGTATGATAGGTGGGACCGACTGGTATTTATGGATTTCTAGAATTAAAATAATTCCAGAAATAAGGTAGAGAGAGAGTGACATGTGGGACCAATAAGATAAAAGGCTTTTCAAGAATTAAATAAATTCTAAAATAGAATTAGGGGTTGACATGTGGGCCACTGGTCTATGGACCGGTCCACAGAGATATGCTAGTCCACAGTGAACCAAGCTCATGAACAGTGGTTTGACTAAGGTTGACTGACATACGGACCCGCATGTAAGAGAGATAAATAATTAGTATTTTAATTAGAGGATGACCTGTGGGGTCTACATGTAAGTGAGATGAATAGATATTTAGATGTGTGGCTTGGATTGATTGAATGGCAAGAAGACCATACATCAGGGAGAGAAAAGAATTAGCACAGATAAAGCATGTGTGTTTTGGTGCACGTACATCTCGTACTCACAATGATTATTACCAGAGAAAACAAAGCATAGAGCTTTATGGCTTGTTCATGTGGCAAGGAATTGGCAACCGTGAAACATGAACTAACAAGAAGTGGCAAAGCAAAGAGGGAGAAGGGATTAGTCATGAGCATCACAGATATGAACATGAACAGGATAAAGGCATGGAGGGTCACGCCATTCGGTTATGGCACAAGGAGGTGACAACTTGATCTCGTGATGGGCAGAGCAAAGATTAGAACATGGATTAACCGAGAAAGAAATCTAAAGAAAGTCATCCAACTAAACAACATACGCATCGGGACACATGCATGAATAGGAACTAAAGCTACAAGCTAATTTTGAGGCAAGATTGTAGGAGGTTTGGTAATGCAAGATTAGAGAATAGATTAACAGAGAGATGCACACTTGAATTGTGGCTAGATTAGATAACAAAAGAATCACCCAATAGAGAAGGTCAAGAACTAAGCAATTCACGCATCGACACACATGAACCAAACAAAGAATGCATGAAAATGCTACAGTGAACATGCATGAACAGTGCGCTGGTGGCCGGCGGTCGGAGGCGACGTGAGCAGCGGCGAAGGGCAAACGGAAAGGAAACGACGAGCCGGACGCGATGGCGCGGTCGGATTTTGGAAAACTCACCGAGGAAGCGACGAACGCGATGAACACGGTTTGGCTTTAATGGCCGACGGTGTTCGCGATCTTCGGGCGAAGTGGATGGAACCATGACGAGGGCGACGACGCCGGCCAACGCCGCAGACGGTTCGCCAACGGACGTCGGACGGCGCAGTCACGGAGAAGACTTTTGGTTGGAGCTCGGTTTTTGGAGATTGCGACGAAAATAGATCGGTTTGGAGGAAACCAATTCAGGGATTGGAAGAGGGGATCAACACGGACGCGTGAGCGCAAACGGCTCGCATTTATATGCACCGTAGAGAAAGATATGGAAGTTTGAATATTTCAGTTTGAAACGTGCACGGAACGAACTCGTTCTCAAGATGAACAGTGCTCGCGATTTACTGTAGCATCGGCAGGAGAGAGAAAATCTGGATTTTCGGAATTAAAAGAAATCCCAAAAATCAAGGAGGTCAAATAAAATAGCAAACAAATCCGGAAAAATCTCAGAAAATACCCAAAAATTCCTTGAAAGACAAGGAAGCCAAATAACACAAATTTTTATTTAATTAACGTTTATATTAGTCAAATTAAATATTTTTAATTTAGGAAAATTCCAATTAAGCTTTATTAATTCAAATAAAATTGGTGAAATTTTCCAGGGACCTAAACTACTCAAAAGATTTTTGAAAAACCAAATTTTGGGACGTTACAAGTTATACTGAGATCCTCTAATTTTCTCTTTAACTGATCGCTCAAGTCAGATTACTAAAACCTATCAGAGTACTGACAGATTCGCAGAAGAGTCACACTAATAAATTCATAGATTCTGCTACATAGGTCCAAATAATACAATCTAGCACTTTATAGAAAGCTATTGACGTCCTCTACAATACTCTAGGAGATGCCCAAAACTGAATCCGCATTTAACTACATCAAAATGACTGCCTAACTAAATCATTCCGAGCGGTCCATAATTACCAATCTTGATTAACTATCCAAAACGCATCGATCAAAGGGAAATTGAGGTTACCCTTGAAGAATCGCAGGAGATGATGAACCACCCCGTGAAGAAGATCCTCCTTCTTCCTCTTCTTCTTCTTCTTGGTCTGGTAGCACCCAATGGAGACGCGCAAGGAGGCGGGGCAACCATCGCTCATGGGCATCAGAGCGATGGCGGCTACGGTAGCACGTTATGCTACAGCACCACCCCTAGGTTTTCCCTCCTTTTATTGGTGGATGGCCCTCACGGGCCTCCTAGGCCAAAGCCCAAGCCCGTGTTGTTGAATAATTGCGTAAACACCTCTAATCCTCTCTAATTCTTTTTTTCTCGGTTGGTCCTTCTCTCTAATTCTTTCTTTTCACTTAAATAGACTTGGGGTATTACACAATCCAAGGGAATGTCTGCCACAGTGTCACGTGGGATAGCCACATGTGCAAGTTTCCAAGTGCTCGTAATCCTGTGGGAAGAACCTTTCCTAGTTTTTGAAAACAAACCACAGTGGAACTTTTCTTTCCCACAAAAAGCTCCTTAGGCAACGCTCCCTAGGGATGTCACAGGGAAGCATTGTCCCTACCTTTTTTTGCATGTCCCCTAGTAAATTCGGCACTAGGGGAACCGTGGATCCCTAGAGTATGTGCATGAGCAAACTTGCCTGTGAGAAAATGTCCCACAGCCTGATGTCGATGAACACATAGAGGAGGGCATTGCTACTGGCTAGTACTTTTTTTTGACGTAAAAGGTAGAGAAATCTCTACCTTATGACCATTATGTTAAAATGGTTGTCAGGCAATACAAAGTACATGTGAAACAAAAAGAGAAAGAGAAAGAGAAAAGAGAGGAAAGGGAAGGAAAGGAAAAGGAAATGTAAGAAATTAATGAATTTACAATAGGAGTTGACTCCACTGTCGAAGCAAAGAATGACGCTCAGGTTTGGTCCTGTGAGCCCATAGTGCAATGTAATCCTTGATCTGACTTTGCATCTCGGCTACTCCTATTTCATTGTTTTGGAATATCCTTTTATTTCTCATGAGCCATAATGTATGAGCACAGGCTGCAAAGCAAATAGGTCAGACTTCATAGTAGTTCAGTGATTGTGTTGAAACCATTTCCACAAATTCGAATATGTCCTTGGAGGAAGTAGCTTGTACTGATAATCCTATCCTTTTCCAGAGATAGTCCGTAGCTTTACATCGTAGTATGATATGATCAATTGTCTCCAATGCCGGGCAAAGGTCACAGTGAGAATTCGTTATCCAATGCTTAGTTATCATAGTGTTGAGTTTTCCTCTGAAAGCTAGCCATAAGAAGATTTTGTATCTGTATGGGATTGATCTGTGCCAGACATAATTTGACGCTCTCCATTTTAGGCCATGGCACGATAGATTTTATAATTTCTGATGTAGTTGCTTCAGCCATTGTCGATGCGATGACTCTTCGGTCTAAAGTTCCCTACATGAGCTGTTGTTCAGATAGAACCTGTAACAAAACCTAGTATTCTAATAGTGCCAGCTGAGAAAGGACTGGGTGAAGTGAAATCACCCAGGTATTATCCACAAACTGTGAACTGACTGTGCAATTCAGATTAGATGCATATGTGAATATAATTGGAAAACATATATATAATCTTCCTGTTGAGGTCCAATGGTCTTTCCAGAACGAAGTAGTCTTTCCATCCCCGATTATGACCTTTGTCATTTGTGAAGTTGTCTCAATAACCGCTGCCAGCATTTTCCAAATTGCCGTGTCACCATGGCGAGGTTGCGTAGGTATGTGACCTCGGATATATCGACGTCTTAACCAATTGAAGCAAGGTTCGGTTGAGTTCAATAGTAGCTTTCCTATCAATTTCATGATCAAGGCTTTGTTATGAATTCGTAAATCACAGATTCCTAAACCCCCTTGCTCTTTGGACAATACCACCGTGGTCCAAACGACCAAACATTGTCCACCTTGAATCTCCTTATCTCCTTCCAAAGATAGGTTCTCCTAATTTTGTCACTTTTATATCGTGCTCGCCATTATATGCAACCCATGTAATATGTAGGTATTGTTGATAGAACCGAAGTTTATCATTAATACTCTTCCTCCCCAAGATAGCAATCCGGCATCCATCCCGCCGTCTTACGTCTATTTTGTCAATAATTGGTTGCAACACATTATGAGGTATCTTGCTAGTGGATAAAGGTTGTCCTAAGAGAGCTGAGCGTACATTGTAAGGTGTTGGTGGCTAGAGTGGCCTCTGTTGTGACATGTGAATGCGTACTAATGTACTCTTATGGTAGTTGATCTTTAATCCTCAAAAGTGCGAATGAATCAAGGAGCTCTTTGAGAATCACTACATGTTGTGTTGTACTCTTGAGTAGAATTAAAGTGGCATCCGTGCATATTGTAAGGTGGGTGGTGCCTCTTGTATATCCAAGGGGTGTAGAATCTGGCCATCCGTGTGTGCGCGTTGCAATATTCTTTGGAGGATATCTGCCACTAGGATGAAAAGATATGGTGATAGCGGGTCTCCTTGTCGCACCCCTCGCTTGTAAATAATTTGGTCCCCTACTACTCCGTTAACAAGAATTTGCATTTTGCCGGAGGAGAGAATAATACATATCCACTGTACCCAAGTGTTGTCGAAACCATGATGTTGTAGTGTAAGAATAATACATTTCTAGTTTGTTGATGCATGGAGGAAATGAGCATACCTATCGAGTATTTGTTGCATAAGGGTGAAGTCGTGGTTGTTGTTGAGTAGGGACTCAAGGTATATTACCTTGTTCCACACTTTCGTATAATGACTAAAAGGATCCAGTGGAACCTACTCATGTATGTTGCTATAGTCATTAAACGTAAGTTCGTGTTGCGTATAAAGTACAAATAAAATTTGTATAGCAAGTAGTAAAGCACTTAACTTTGGTCGTAGGGCGCCAGTATGTAGTCCTTGTCGCCCGGAGCAAGCAATCCCGTCATTATGTATTCTTGGATGCGTCTTGGGTGATGCATTGCTCAGAGACCAAATGTGGGTCGAGGAAACCCACTGGTTCTCGCGATTGTCTAGCTAGTTGCATCATGTATCTATACATAAGCAATGAGTTATGATATTTATCGGTATTACGTGAATGTAGAACTTGATTGTACACACTTACAGTGTCCAACATCGTAGAAGTGAGGCGTCGAGGGCATTGAGGTTGAATAGTTTGAATAAGTCATCGAAGCCCACGACGAAGTAGCCTGGCTTGTAGAGGAAATGCTTCTTCAAGAATCTGATGGTGATTCCAGTAGGCCGGTTTGACCTCTGCTCATTGGTCTTTAGCATGTACCAAGAATGCAAACTCTAGCAACCAATTCTAGCGTAGGCTAATACTATGTTGGGGACCAACGAACTTCTGATGGAGTATTTACAGGGCTTAGGAGGCACCTTAATGTTTTTCGATTTTGATTTGGCCTTAACGACTGGCCTGCTATACATCTTCCTAGGAGACGACTCAGAAACCGATACGGTGGCACACTTTTCTTGTTCCTTCGGTGTCTTCTCCACGGGAACCGATACGGTGGCCTTCTGAAGTGGAGGTTGAGGTGGAGTCATCGAGGGTCCTGTTGGAGAGGCATTGTCATATCCCAATCACAGCACTGCAGGGTCAAGGGTGATGTCCCTCTTAGGCCACTGGACATAAGTGTGCACAACATCCCCTAGTGTTGTGATGTCTTCGTTCGGACACTTCTCTAGTGGGATGCCCATGAAATTGTCATGTACCATATCCACCTGGACCTTGGCGTGACCCAACGCCAGCTGGGTACCGTGCAAGACTGTCCCTTCCTGGCATGGATACGCTATCCTCGCCAGCGTTAATAGAAATGGACCCAACTAGCCTCACTTGGAGCTTGCACGGCGTGGGCTCCTACAAAACAATACACAATTAGCTAAGCCATCCTACAGGTCTATCTTTAGAGCATTCCAGAGATATACATTACCTGGATGTCGTCGATAGGTAATTGGATGTCGCCATGTTCAGAAAGTGGTGTGGACGCATAGCTACTCCGACGTTGAGGGGGACTGGCTCCCAAAATAATGAGGGCCTTTGCATTGGTTGAGGACTTGATTCATTTGTTCCCGTAATGTTGTTATCGTCCTGAAATTTTGCAAGCAATCTTTGGATTAATCTCTCTATCAACTGCTCTCGACTCACCTAGGATCTCTTCCTACTCCTATACACCTTAGAGTCGTCTAGAATCCTCGCTCTAAGGTACGTAAACCCCAAGGCCTCACGTCCGACCTTGGTGCTCCTTGTTTCCCAGTGCTGTGGATAGTATATCCTTCTCCCTGACTGCTTCGAAGGAGCCTTGGGAAGATTCGGTAGTCAATGTTTGCTGCAGGAGGCCATCATGTTATTTTACACCCTATGAAGTTATAGACTTATTAACAACTAGGTAGTTCAACATATCTTACCAGATGTTGGGACACTTCCTCGTCTGTCGGGTTTGTGAAAGAGATGGCACCTGAAGACGTGGCTGATGACCTCGCTCTTAACCAGTTTCGGGCATGCTCGTCTGCAAATGGCGGGGAGGCCTCCTACCGATTGCATCCTTGTCTTGCCACGCCCATTGCTAGATTTTACCCTGTACCTAGTGGGGCTGAGTATGTGGGGATGAGTGTTTTGTGTCTAGATAGCCTTGTGCGTTACACTTTGCTCCTAAAATTCTACTGTCGTCTTCATTTGCACAAGGCGTCCCATGTATCTGCGACACGCTTTGATACTTCGTGAAGGGTGTTCGATCCTTATGCACGCACTCACGTGACAAGCGTGCTCTTGAAGGTCTTCCATGATTTTCCTATCGTGAGCAATGCCGCCGCCGCATGAGTCCTGTATTTTGCTGGGATCTCGAACGAGCCTAAAATTTTAGTCCATGGTTGGCCTCTCTCTATGTCCGTTAGAGACTTCCGGCTGGTGTGGTGATGGGGACCCGTTCCTTCCAAGTGTCCTGCAGTGGTCGGAATGCCCTTTGCGCTTTGGGATGCAGAGGGACCTAGTGGTACTAACCTCTGTGATGGACATTCGCCCTCATGCCTCTTCGATATTCCTCCGCCTTACGTACCACTTTCCTCTGAGATCCGCACGCATTCGGCGATGTGGATGATGGCGCGAAGATGGTGCAAACGTCATCTCGCTACACTGCCATCTATGTGTAACAGCCCTAACTTAGGGTTTGTATTTCAAATGTAAATTATGAGGAGGAATAAAACTTTTGATGCCTCATGAAATCATTTGAGAGTTTCTACAATTTTCCCTAGCAATTTCCAATTTTTAGAATTTAATTCTTGTGATTGGAAGTTGTTGTTATCAGATTCTTAGCTTTCAAACTTGTGATCATCCTCTGAAATTATTTTTCCTGTCATCTGGATCATCCTATCTACCTCCCTGAATTATCTCACAATTTTTAGATTTTATTTGCTATTTCAAATGGCCAAGTCAAACTAGTTGAAAATCTGGTCAAACCCTAGGTCAGCATGCTTGTGAATTTTCTGCAGAACTTTTCAGTGCATAAAAAGTTCTGGAAAATTTATGCAATGTTTTCTCTGTCTCAAGTAGCTTCCATAAAAATTTCGAAATTTTTGGAGCTCGGGATCTATCTCTAAAAATTCCCCAAACTCTCTCAGCTTTCTAACTCAAATCAGAAAACACTGTTCCTCGGGCCCGAACCCAACTCAGGCTCGAGTCCGACTCGCACCACTTGGCTCGGTCGCGTCAACTAAACGCACCGCTCGAGTCCAATCGACCGTGACCGTCCGATGCAAATCGAACGATCCACGTCGCGTGCGCAACCGACCTGTCCGAATGCATACATCAATCTCGACCGTCCAATTCAGATCCAACGGTCGATACATTCTTGATCGAGTCTAAGTATCTGTTCGCGCCGCTTTGTCCTGTCGCTGACATATGGGTCCCACCTGTCAGGTTCTTCCTCGCCGACTCCGCCACCGGAGCTCGCCGCGATCGCGCATGCGTGCCACGCGCTCGCCGCCGCCGCACGGGACGCGTGTTCGCCTCCGTGGGATCGCTCAAGTCCATCTACCTCCTAGGGTCGCCCATTCCTTTCGCAGCCATTCTGCGCCTCTCCGCCCATTTCTTAGCTTCGCCGAGAAAACCCGAGCAGCGCCGCGTTAACGCCGCCTTGAGCTCGCGACCGCACCACCGTGATCCACGCTGACGCCGCTCCATTTTGCCCATCCCGGTTCTTGGCGCCCGATGAATCACCAGGGGTGGTATCGTCGTCTCCACCTCCGCGCCTCGGCTCCGTGAGCTCGCTTGCGCTCGTGAGTCTCAAGCCTCGCCGGTTGATCTCACTTGATCGCAATGCTTCACCGATGCTCACGGTGGGCTGCCGTCTTTGATGCATTGTGGAGGTGTGCGACTTCTTCTTCTCCGAGCCCGTGATTTCGCCACCGCGGTGATTCCGGCGCCTCGGACCTTCTTCGTCGGCATTGTCGGGCGATCCTTCCCGGCCGAGGCGATTCCGTGGCGCACCTTTCCGGGTCTTCTCGAAGCTCGCAGCGCCTTCTCCGTGAACACCGCACCTTCTTCTCCGCCTCCGGCCGTCGTGAGCCCATCTCCGTCGACCATCGGGCTCGGCCACCGCCACCGGGTTCGTGAGATCTTTGCGAACCTTAAGGTACCACTCACTCGCCCTAAGACCTCCCGGTTCGCGAGAAGCGCAGGCGCCGCACCACCGCCCTTGTGGTCGCCAGAAGCGCCGTGAGCGTTAAGGTCTAACCCTACTTTTTAGCGATAAACTGTAACATCCCCATTTTGGCTTGTGTTTCAAATTTAATAAAATGAGGATAATTTAAAACTTTTCCTACATCCTTGTGCTCTTGAACTTTTCTCAAAATTCTTGTAAAAGAATTTTGGAAAATTCAAAATCAAAAGCCTCATTTACCAAGTCAACAACCTCCGTGGTCAAATCTTTTGTCAAACCCTTGGAAATAATTTTCCCTGGTTCTAAGGTTGCTTGGTAACACCTCTGAACTATTTCATAATTTTTGGAAATTATTTGAGATATTTTAGAGGCAAGTCAACCTTGGTCAAACCTCTGTTTTAACCTTCTGGAATTTCTTGAGAAAATTACATTGCACAAAAACCTCTGGAGATTTTATGGAAGGTTAATCCTTGAGTCAGGAAGCTCCAGTTAAAATTTCATAAATTTTGGAGTTGATTTGATGCCTCAATTAAATCCCCAAAGTTTCAGGTTTAAAAATCAAACCCTAACTGGTTTGCACTGCTCATTGACTCGAAGTCGCTGGGCTCGAGTCACGTGACTCGACCGAGCCAACTAACCGCGCCGCGCCAGTTCAACCGCGGCGCTATCACCGTTGGATCTCCATCGAACGGCTCTCATTCGTAAGCATTCTGACAACTCCGGTTGCCATCGATTCTCACCGTTGGATCTCGATCCAACCATCGCGGATCGCACTGCGCGTTAGCCGCTTTCAAATCAGCGATCACATCGCGGGCCGTCGATTCTAATCCTACGATCAAGATCGAGTGGGTTGGGCTCGACCGCTTTCTTTGTTGAGTCCGAGCCGTTCGTTTTCTCTCGCCGATGGTGGGCCCGACGTAGCGCCGTCATCTTCCTCCTCGCGCGCGTGTGCTCAGACGCCGTGGCGCAGAAAGAGAGGAGGTGCGGTGCCTTGTCACCTCCTTGAGCCCTTTAAACGGCTCCTCTCGCAGCGCATTAAATGCACGCTGCACCGCCTCGAGTCGCCGAGCTTACTCGCTCCGCCGCCGCGAGCGACCGCACGCCGTGGACCAAGACCATCCGGAGCGTGTGCGCGCGCTGCTCTCTTCGTTCCTCGCTACTTAAGCCCTCAAGACCTTCAGTAGCTTTCTTTACACCCCCTTGAGCTCCAGCGTGCACTCTCTTTGCTTGCTTGAGCCCAAATCTCCAGAACCCTTTCGGCCGCCATTGTTGAGCTGGGAGCTCCTCGGTGCAAACCGTGCTCCAGTGGCGTTTCTTCCTCTCTTTTCGTTTCAGTGTGTGCCTCTCACCTCCTGGAACAAAACCCCTAACTTAATTGTAGTTGCTTTTCACAGAGCACTCAATTTTGGGAATTGTTCTTTCTACCGTGAGCACCCCTTCTTCCTCCTCGCCAGAAGGAGCTCCTTCTTCTAATTCCTTGCTCTTGTGGCATCTCTCGAGCTATTGGGAAGATGTTGTGATGACCCGGTCTCCCCATTTTCTCAGTCAGCCGCGTCTCCACTTTTTCTTCTTGGTGCCGCGCGCTCTTCGTCGCCGAGCTGCTCCGAACCCCCTCGGCACCTCCCTACCCTCAGTACCCTTCTAGTAGCCCCTGAAGCTTTGGCACTCACGAAATGGTTCGCTGCGGAGCTTTGGTCATTATGCATTTCGCCGCTTTGGTCGCGCCGCTCATCGTCGGCTAGCCGCGCTTCGGGACACCACCGACGGTGTGGATGGTCCCGTGTGTGCGTTATGCTATTGCGGTTCCATTTTGGCATTTAGCTCCCGCCGCCGTGCCTTGGGTTTGGCGACAAGCCGGGAACACCCTCGGGTTCGTTGTCGGACGAAAACCGCAGTGCCGTAATATCGTTCGGACACAGTAATGACGTTCATTAATGCTAATCATTGTTAATCATGGGTTAGTAATCATTAGCTGTCCTAAACCCACCTCCTCGGCCATCGACCAGGGCGCCATCTTCAAACCCACCCTGCGGCGTGTGTTTAAACCCGCATGTGACTTAGCGCCACTGACCAGTGGGCCCCTATTGTCAGTAGTCCCTGTTCAAATCGTAAACGGCCCAATCAACCTCAGCCGTTCGATCTTGGACCGTGGCCGGGATCGTGGGAGCAATTGGACTGTCCGAAGGCTCCCTCAATCCCAGCCCTTCATCGCTTGATCGACGCCCAGATGGCGGGCATCCGCCGATCCGATTGCCATGTGAGGACCCGGTTTATTCGGCTTGTATTGTTTAACCATCCACTTGGTCCTAATAAAGACAAATCAAATGAACTAAGCCTCGAGATATGTATACTTCCGTAAATGCAGATACACACCCGCTACAAAATCATGCATCAATTCCATTCATACACATAGAGCCAAGCAAAAGCAACAAATCGAAAGACATAGATAATATAAAGAGAGTTATTACAAAAGAGAGGCCGACTGCCAAAATTCATAAAGATGAGCGGATACACAGCGGAAGCAAATGGCCATAAGATGGCGATGAACAAAAGCCAATCGGTGTGCCTTTACCCACAAGGCAACCAACCGGATCGCCAAGCTAATCGTCCCAAACAGCACAAGAACACACTCACAAAAGTGAGGCCCTTGGGGCTCACCTTCTTCCTCTGCAACAATTAATATTAAGCAAAGCGTATGAGTACAAAACTTGTTTTGTACTGCAAGACTGACGTGTGAGATAACAGAACTATAATTAACTACATGCAAGCTTTATTTAAGTGGATGAGGCTTTGGACTTATTTTCAAAGATAAAGCAAGTTTTCATTTTCAATAAGGTAATAGATTCAAAGCAAGTTTGCAATTAACTTTTATTGTTCAAATAAAAGAGAGACAATAATAACATAGATAGAGAACAACACCAACCTAGAAGTGACTAACCCCTAGTCACCACAACAATAGCATGAAGTACCCCTTCATACCACCCTGTCAAGTTTCGCTTTTTTAAAAGGTTGTAGTCTAGTTCTTGCACGACCTTACCAAGCATGTCCATAACCTAGGACGAGGCTATTCGAATAGTTTTAACCTCGGGGTGTACCAATGTACCCACACGATAGACCGCCTTTCCACCACCACGGTTAGCACACTTCCTTTGGTATGCGAGGCATGGCTAAGTCTAACAAGACGCTTTCCAATGGACGATGCTAATTAAGAGCCGAACTCCACGGAGAAGGACACATTAGACAGCCTAACCGGTCTGCTAATGCTCCCCTCCAAACACCACACTCAAGAACACACCCACCAACCAGCTCATAATTAACACCTCCCAAAGTACTTAGTCAAGAGAGGTTCCATATCCCCCTCGTGTGGTTAGCACGCAATAAGCGCTTGGCTTAGTGACACAAGTAACTCGGTCCTTGGGGACTTAGGCACCATTCCACACACCCAATGGATCACATCAACATACCATTGTGCCCAAGTCAAGATATAGTTTTGTTTTCGATTTTTGATTTGTAAATCAATAAAACACAAGGGTTGGACATAATGGAGTAGTATAAGTAGTTGTGTGATCAAGATCACCGACTAAGTCGATGATCGCCCAATCACGACCGATAACTAGGCATGGCTAAGCAATATTCATTCGTAGTCTACTAAGTGATAAGAGTTCATCCATCGAACTCTAACCACAAAGAAATAACCTAGGCTCGGGTAGTAGAGGATAACCATTTACCTACAGATTATGCAACTAGAGGTCTAACTAATCAATTTAACAACAAAATAGCAATGCATACATAGAAGTTAAACAAAATATTAGACTTTAAAAGTAATGGGATCAATGGAAATGATCAAACCGCTTGCCCGCTTGTCGTTGCTCAATTTGTTGCGGAGGGTCGTGTGAGGACCTCGAATATTTAACTAGGAACACTTAACCTCCAAATGGTTCTAGTGTTACTAATTAAACATTCTAAGCCTCGATGGACATATGCTTCCTGAATTGCAGATACGTACATCATCACAAAATTACACATCAATTCCATACACATACATCACTAAGTTCAACAACGACATACATAAAGTAAAGTTATTACAAAAGAGAGCCGACCGCCAAATAGATCAATATACAAGAATGACAATGAAGCAAAAGCGCCATAAGATGGCTAGAACAAAAGTCACCGGTTAGCCACACACCCACAAGGCAACCGACCGGGCCGCCAAGCTAGTCGCCGCAAACTACCACAACACAGCTCTAAAAGTGAGGCCCTTGGGCTCACCTCCTTCCTCTGCAACAAAACAATTAAGCATAGCATCCGAGTACAAAGATTGTCTTTGTACCGCAAGATCGACGTGTGGAATAGCGACCTATTCATAACTACATGCAAGCTTATTTAGGTGGAGGTTGTATGTCTTATTTTGCATGAAGCCAACTTTATTTGCAATAATGTAATACATTTCAAAAGCAAGTTTGCAAATCTGCTTTGTTATCAAAGTAAATGATGAAAGTACAGATACATACAAGTAACCACCGAAAGTGACTATCCCAAAAGCCACCACAACATAGCACGAATCCCGATTCGTACCACCCATCAAGTTTTAATTTAAAAGGTTGTAGTCTAACTCTTGAAAGACCTCCCCAAGCGTGTCCATAACCTAGACGAGGCTATTCGAATAGTTTTAACCTCGCAGGTGTACCAATGTACCCACACTTGCATCGCTTTAAGCCAAAGCACACTTCGTAGGTGTGCCGGCACGGCTAAGTCCTACGAGACGCTTTCCAATATTGTGTATTAACTACGAGCCGCTCGTATGGGTAGAAACACCATACGCTTACATTGCAAGCCGAAAGACAACAAATCCCATCCGGTGAAGTCTTTCGACACTACAATGCTCCCAACACCATCCCTCCCGCGACCTCCCGCGACCGAGCCAATACACGCCAAAGTACTAAGTCAGAGAGGTCCCATACCCTCTAGTGTGGTTAGCACGCTAAAATGCTTGGTTTAGTGTAACAAGATGTTCGGTCCTTGTTGACTCAGCACCATTCCACTACACACCGAAAATCACACCATCATACCATTGTGCCCAAGTCTAAATCATTTTGTTTTCAGTTTTAGTTTTCATAAGTAGACATGGCACAAGATGGAAATCATAATACATAATAAGTTTGTGTGATCAAGGTTATCGACAAGTCGATAACCGCCCATTTCTGAAGCTAAGCATGGCTAAGCAATTAATTGCAACTACTAAGTGACAAGAGCCCATCCACGAACTCTAAATCACAGCAAGTAACCTAGGCTCATGGTAGTAGAGGATAATCATTTGCCAAGGTAATGCATCTACTAGGCCAACTATTAAAACAAAATAGCAATGCATACATAGAATTTGTAATCAACATAAATACTTAAAATACTGGGATTAACATGATCAAACTGCTTGCCTTCTTGCTGTTGCTCAATTGGTTGCGGAGGATCGTTCTGGGATTACCGCAAATGTCGAATCCTAAGCTAAAGGCAAAAGAACCAAGAACAACCAATAAGACGAGCCACAAATAAACAAAAGAGCAAGCAAAACTTAACCAAATGCGATTTAAATTTACACATTAGGTAGAATACGAATATACCTAGACATAGAAACTGGAAAACCTAATTTGGATTTGTGGTGCAAAAGATAATGCATAAAAATACATTTTCTACCATAATTAGCACTGTAGCAAAAATATTTTCTAGAAAGGTTTTGAGGCTGAAATTTTTATGGTAGCTACCTACTGGTATAGAGGTAACCCACATAAAATTTCAGGTCATTTGGAGTTAAAATGATTTAGTTATGGTTTTTCTAAGATGCAAAACTAGTATCATGCACTTTCCAGAAATATAAACATGTGCAAAACCTATTTCACATTATGGAATGATAACAGAGGGATTTCTAACATCAAATTTCTATTTTTAGGATTTACAGAGAATTATCGTGCATTTTATAAGTCTTCCGTAATTTTCTAATTTTTGAAAATAGGTACTAAATCATTAATCAAGGTTTCTGATACAATCTTGGACTTACCATCATTTTTACATTAACATTGGGTTAATAACAAATTTATCAAGGTTGGAATCATTCATTTTGGACATACACAGAGCAAGATATGCATTTCCTAAAGTTTTATTCATTTTCCGGAATATTCAAAATGACAGTAAATCAAGTTATTCCTATTTATACAATTTTCTCACTCATCGAACATGCTTAAATCCATTCTTATAATAAGCTAAAGTGATAACATAATTTATTACATTGGAATTAACTAAAAGCGCTTAAAATGAATTAGTTATGAGTTTCTAAAGTTTTTATATCATTTTGATTGATAAACAATTGCTTACCGAAATACAGAACAATCCAATAAAAAGGAAATGACGTGGACAACCCCACAACCCTTGATCTAACATCCTACGGCTCACGCGCGCCGAAAATAGCGCACGCGCGCGAAACCCACATGAAACCTACCGTTGGATCAAGATCCAACGGCTCACCCGAGTGTATGCAACCGGACGGTGCGGTTGCTTGGGCCAATCCCAGCCGCAGATCGACAGATGGGCGGCCCAGAACGCACCAACAACCGGATGGTCCGATTGCACACACGATCTTCGCCGCTGATCGCAAGATCGACGGCCCAGGACGATGAGGGGAACCGGATGGTCCGAATGCATGCAAGATCTGGGCCGCAGATCACAAAATGGACGGCGGCTATAGATCGAAGTTCAAAAAGAGGTACTGACGAGTGGGACCGCATGTCAGTGACTACGAGTCACGACCGCAACGATTTAACCCACGTGCACAGCGCACTGGGCCCACAAGTCAGTGGCTCATTAATAATGATTAAGACACAATTAACAGCTAATGATTGGTAATTAATGTGTCCTAATGATCTGACGAAAACGGGAGCTTCTCAGCTGACAAAACCCGAATGGCTTTGTTTTACCGTCGCCGGCGACTCTCGGCGCGGCGCGCCACAAACTATCAAAATGGGTTCGCATAGTGTTGCGGACCCGGTGGTGTGACCTCACGCCGGTGGAAGTTCGAACGCCGTGAGCCGAAAACAAAGATGAAGGCCGACACGGCAAAACACGAAAATGGCAAATGCTCATTGCAGTACAAGGAAGCGAGTGCCATGACTTCTAGGGACTATATAGGAGCTACCTTAACCGAGAGGAGCTTCAAAGATGGCCGGGAAGACTTGAACACGATGAAGTCCACCGAGCGAAGAAGATGAAGTGGGAAATGAGGTTCGAGCAAAATGAGTGGAACCACATCATTACCACGCTTCATTATAGCTCAAAGAGGCTCCCAAAGCAAGTAATTGCAAAAGAATCACTTACCGAGTGGAGAAGAAAGGGGTGAAACCAACTGAAAATCTCCAAACTTAAAATTGAGTGATTCTGTGAATGCAACCCAAAATCAAGTTAGGGAAATATAAAGGAGGTTGAGGGGTTCAAAGGGTGCAAGAAATGTTGAAGATGAACCACTTTGGACACCAAGGCCGCCATTGGAGCTCTACGCCAACAATGGTGTTTTGAGGGTGGGAGGTGTTCTTGAGCTCAAACACGAGAAGAGCAAAGTGTGGTGCAAAGGAACACCTGGGAGGACCTAGAGGGGCAATTATATAGGGGAAGGATTAGGGTTTCGATCAAGGGCATGAGCCCATGGTGAGCTCGGTTCATGCTCGGTTGTAGACCACTAAAAGATGGGAGCAAGTGAGCACGGTGACCATGGAGGAGAAAGCTCAGTGCGCATTAAATGCATTTGCAGAGACGTTGGCAAAGCAACGTGGAGGTGACACATCAAGCCCCCATGCTCTCTCTTTCTCTCGCCATGAACGCCGCGCCGAGCAAATGAGGAGGAAGAAGAAAGAGAAGACGAGCCACGGCCGTAGGATTAGAAATGGACGGTCACGATAAACGAGTTCGCGGACGGTCCGATTGCTCACGGAGATCCGGACGGTTGATTGAAATCCAACGGTCCCTATTGGCCAATGCAACCGGAGGGTCCGACCGACACGCCGCGGGCCGTGCGATTTAGATCTAACGGTTGAGATCCACCGCGCTTTAAAGAGTGGCTCGGTGCATTTAGTTGATCGACCGAAGTCGGTTGGCTCGAGCCCGAGTCCGACTCGAACCCGAGTAACAATAAAACCTAGTTTGACTTTGAAATAAAACAGAGACTTTGAAAGATTTATTTGGGGTAGTAAATTAACTCCAAAAATTATGAAATTTTTGCAGGAGCTTGCCGACTGGGCATTGACCTTGTGAAAATTTTCAGAGAGTTTTATGCTGCGAATAAATCTCCAAAATTCTGCAAGGCTCTGCTTTAATGTTTGACTGAGAGTCAAACAGTTTGATTGCCTCTAAAAATATTCAAACAATTTCTAAAAATTGTGAAATTTTTCAGAGGGGTCACATACCACCACGAGACTTAGGAAAAATATATCCAGAGGATGATCATAAGATTTGACAAGATTGTTTTGGAAGAACAAGATTTGGATCAAAAGACTTGTGACTTTGTACTTCCATAATCTTTGGTACAATACTTGTTCAAGACTAAAGGAAATACATGATGTAAGAAAAAGTTTTAATTTCTACTCATTTTCTTACATTTGAAACACAAGCCCAAAATTGGGATGTTACAACTCTCCCCCTTACAAGAATCTCGACCGAGATTCCGCTTACTCGGAGAAGAAAGAAGGAAAATCGCACGAAGGCGATCTTCTCGCTCCCAAGTTGCTTCATCTTCGGGATGGTTTGACCATGAACCTTAAGGAACTTGATGACACGGTTCCTTGTTCTCCGCTCAGATTCTCAAGAATGCGAACAGATGCTCGCGATAGGTCAAATCCTCCCGCACATCGAGAGTTTCCAACGGAGTTTCTCGGCTGGGACACTGAGGCACTTCTTCGTGTGAAACATGGAACACATCATGCACCCCCTCGTGCATTGCGGCCCAATCAGATGCAATCGCTCCAACTCTCTCGATGATACGGTAAGGCCCAACATATCGAGGAGCCAACTTGCCCTTGATGCCAAAACGCCGATGGCCCTTCAAGGGTGAGACTTTGATATACACAAAGTCATTGGGCTCAAAGCTCAACTCACGGCGACGACGACCGCATAGCTCTTACGCTCGATCGGGCCGACGCAGATGCTCGCGGATCAAGCGAACTTGACTTCGGCCTCATTAATCGAACGGGCGAAGAATCGCCGCCACCGCCTCCACCGGTTCAATGGGGTTCGCATCTTCTCCCATACAAAGCCTCAAATGGTGCCATGCCAAGATCGGCTCGATAGCCGTTGTTGTAGGAGAACTCAGCAAAGGTAGGCATTTCTCCCACTTTTTCCCATAGGAAAGAACACAAGCACGGAGCATATCTTCCAACACTTGGTTGACTCGCCCGTCGACCATCGATCCGAGGATGAAAGGTCAGATGAAATGAAGGCGGTCCCCATAGCCTCTTGCAGACTATGCCAAAACCGCGAGGTGAAAAGTGCACCACGATCCGGAATAATCGCCTTTGGTACACCGTGAAGACTCACAATCCTCGAGACATAAAGTTCGCCAAAGGCCCCACACGGCCGAGTCTTGACCGAAGGAAATGTGCCACTTTAGTCAACCCGTCGATCACGACCCAAATAGCATCATTCCCTTTGACGAGCGGGCAATCCGGTGATGAAGTCCATGCCAACGGAATCCCACTTCCATTCCGCACCGCAAAGGTGAAGAAGACCTTTGGACGCGATGCTCGCCGCCACGTGTCCCACCACCATCCCGATTTACTAAGACAAGTTAGATACGATTCAAGACCCAAGAACACAGAATCCAAACCGAGTTAACATGACCAACGAACAGCCACAAAAGAACATGAGGTCATAAGTCACCGAATCCACTTCCCGAAACGACTAACCCGTATGGAAGAACGAGTAATCGTTTGAGAAGACCCAAAATTTCAGAACTAAAATCTGGCTCAAAACAGTCCAAAAATCAAGGTATAACCACCGATAGAGTATAGACATTAGCTAATTTCATATCACTTCTTACCCTTTTATTCCCACAGTTTAGTTGAATTATCCTCTCATTATCTACCTTCTTTAGAACCTTTGAGCTTGCTGTCCGGAAATTGACGCTTGCTGTCCAGATTTTGCATCCAAGCTCCTAGTCGAAATTTTCCCTTCCAGAAGCTTCAAAACCTTGTAGAAGGGCAGCCAACACTTCAATTTGCCAAACTCATTGGTCCCCAAAACCCAAATTAAACGATAAGGACTATCCTTTGGAAGAAGATGAGAGGAAAACAATTTTCAAAACCCAAACCAGAACAAGACGAGTGAAGAAAACTAAGATAGGTAAGGAGTAAAATCTGATAACTTACTTAATTTTCATAAACCATTTGACTCTTGAAAGTAGGTTTTCAGAACATCCTACAAGGCGACCAAGCTAGAGGTTTCTACGGTCAGTATGGCTCTGATACCAACTTTGTGAGGACCCGGAATATTTAACTAGGAACACTTAACCCCCAAATGGTTCTAGTGTTACTAATTAAACATTCTAAGCCTCGATGGACATATGCTTCCCAGAATTGCAGCATACGTACATCATCACAAAATTACACATCAATTCCATACACATACATCACTAAGTTCAACAACGACATACATAAAGTAAAGTTATTACAAAAGAGAGCCGACCGCCAAATAGATCAATATACAAGAATGACAATGAAGCAAAAGCGCCATAAGATGGCTAGAACAAAAGTCGACGGTTAGCCACACACCCACAAGGCAACCGATCGGGCCGCCAAGCTAGTCGCCCGCAAACTACCACAACACGCCATAAAAGTGAGGCCCTTCTGCTCACCTCCTTCCTCTGCAACAAAACAATTAAGATAGCATCCGAGTACAAAGATTGTCTTTGTACCGCAAGATCGACGTGTGGAATAGCAGACCTATTCATAACTACATGCAAGCTTATTTAGGTGGAGGTTGTATGTCTTATTTTGCATGAAGCCAACTTTATTTGCAATAATGTAATACATTTCAAAAGCAAGTTTGCAAATCTGTTTTGTTATCAAAGTAACAGTAAGTACAGATACATACAAGTAACCACCTGAAAGTGACTATCCCAAAAGCCACCACAACATAGCACGAATCCCCGATTCGTACCACCCATCAAGTTTTAATTTAAAAGGTTGTAGTCTAACTCTTGAAAGACCTCCCCAAGCGTGTCCATAACCTAGGACGAGGCTATTCGAATAGTTTTAACCCTGCAGGGGTGTACCAATGTACCCACACTTCAGACCGCCTTTAAGCCAAAAGCACACTTCCGTAGGTGTGCCGGCACGGCTAAGTCCTACGAGACGCTTTCCAATATTGTGTATTAACTACGAGAGCCGATGGGTAGAAACACCATACGCTACATTGCAAGCCAAAGACAACAAATCCCATCCCGGTGAAGTCTTTCTGACACTACAATGCTCCCAACACCATCCCTCCCGCGACCTCCCGCGACCGAGCCAATACACGCCAAAGTACTAAGTCAAGAGAGGTCCCATACCTCTAGTGTGGTTAGCACGCTAAAATGCTTGGTTTAGTGTAACAAGATGTTCGGTCCTTGTTGACTCGTGCACCATTCGGTCCACACCCAAAATCACACCATCATACCATTGTGCCCAAGTCTAAATCATTTTGTTTTCAGTTTTAGTTTTCATAAGTAGACATGGCACAAGATGGAAATCATAATACATAATAAGTTTGTGTGATCAAGGTTATCGACAAGTCGATAACCGCCCATTTCTACCGAAGCTAAGCATGGCTAAGCAATTAATTCGCAACTACTAAGTGACAAGAGCCCATCCACGAACTCTAAATCACAGCAAGTAACCTAGGCTCATGGTAGTAGAGGATAATCATTTGCCAGGTAATGCATCTACTAGGCCAACTATTAAAACAAAATAGCAATGCATACATAGAATTTGTAATCAACATAAATACTTAAAATACTGGGATTAACATGATCAAACGCTTGCCTTCTTTTGTTGCTCAATTGGTTGCGGAGGATCGTTCTCGGGATTACCGCAAATGTCGAATCCTAAGCGAAAGGCAAAAAGAACCAAGAACAACCAATAAGACGAGCCACAAATAAACAAAAGAGCAAGCAAAACTTAACCAAATGCGACGAAATTTACACATTAGGTAGAATACGAATATACCTAGACATAGAAACTGGAAAAACCTAATTTGGATTTGTGGTGCAAAAGATAATGCATAAAAATACATTTTCTAGCCATAATTAGCACTGTAGCAAAAATATTTTCTAGAAAGGTTTTGAGGCTGAAATTTTTATGGTAGCTACCTACTGGTATAGAGGTAACCCATATAAAATTTCAGGTCATTTGGAGTTAAAATGATTTAGTTATGGTTTTTCTAAGATGCAAAACTAGTATCATGCACTTTCCAGAAATATAAACATGTGCAAAACCTATTTCACATTATGGAATGATATGAGGGATTTCCTAACATCAAATTTCTATTTTTAGGATTTACAGAGAATTCTTGGTGCATTTTATAAGTCTTCCGAATTTTCTAATTGTCTAAAATAGGTACTAAATCATTAATCAAGGTTTCATATAATCTTGGACTTACCATCATTTTTACATTAACATTGGGTTAATAACAAATTTATCAAGGTTGGAATCATTCATTTTGGACATACACAGAGCAAGATATGCATTTTCTAAAGTTTTATTCATTTTGGAATATTCAAAATGATGTAAATCAAGTTATTCCTATTTATACAATTTTCTCACATCGAACATGCTTAAATCCATTCTTATAATAAGCTAAAGTGATAACATAATTTATTACAGTTGGAATTAACTAAAAAGCAGTTAAAATGAATTAGTTATGAGTTTCTAAAGTTTTTATATCATTTTCAGTTGATAAACAATTGCTTACCGAAATACAGAACAATCCAATAAAAAGGAAATGACGTGGACAACCCCACAACCCTTGATCTAACATCCTACGGCTCACGCGCGCCGAAAATAGCGCACGCGCGCGAAACCCACATGAAACCTACCGTTGGATCAAGATCCAACGGCTCACCCGAGTGTATGCAACCGGACGGTGCGGTTGCTTGGGCCAATCCCAGCCGCAGATCGACAGATGGGCGGCCCAGAACGCACCAACAACCGGATGGTCCGATTGCACACACGATCTTCGCCACGATCGCAAGATCGACGCCCAGGCGATGAGGGGAACCGGATGGTCCGAATGCATGCAGATCGGGCGCAGATCACAAAATGGACGCGGCTATAGATCGGTTCAAAAGAGGTACCGACGAGTGGGACCGCATGTCAGTGACTACGAGTCACGACCGCAACGATTTAACCCACGTGCACAGCGCACTGGGCCCACAAGTCAGTGGCTCATTAATAATGATTAAGACACAATTAACAGCTAATGATTGGTAATTAATGTGTCCTAATGATCGACGAAACGGAGCTTCACCGACAAAACCCGAATGGCTTTCTGCCTTACCGGTCGCCGGCGACTGGCGGCGCGGCGCCACAAACTATCAAAATGGGTTCGCAATAGTGTTGCGGACCCGATGGTGGTGACTCGCGCGGCGTGGAAGAAATGAACGCCATGAGCCGAAAACAAAGATGAAGGCCGACACGGCAAAACACGAAAATGGCAAAATGCTCCGTGCAGCACAAGGAAGCGAGTGCCATGACTTCTAGGGACTATATAGGAGCTACCTTAACCGAGAGGAGCTTCAAAGATGGCCGGGAAGACTTGAACACGATGAAGTCCACCGAGCCAAGAAGATGAAGTGGAAATGAGGTTCGAGCAAAATGAGTGGAACCACATCATTACCACAGCTTCATTATAGCTCAAAGAGGCTCCCAAAGCAAGTAATTGCAAAAGAATCACTTACTGAGTTTGGAGAAGAAAGGGGGTGAAACCAACCGAAAATCTCCAAACTTAAAATTGAGTGATTCCTGTGAATGCAACCCAAAATCAAGTTAGGGGAAATATAAAGGAGGTTGAGGGGTTCAAAAGGGTGCAAGAAATGCTGAAGATGAACCACTGGACACCAAGGCCGCCATTGGAGCTCTACGGCCAACAATGGTGTTTTGAGGGTGGGAGGTGTTCTTGAGCTCAAACACAGAGAAGAGCAAAGTGTGGTGCAAAGGAACACCAGGAGGACCTAGAGGGGCAATTATATAGGGGAAGGATTAGGGTTTCGATCAAGGGCATGAGCCCATGGTGAGCTCGGTTCATGCTCCGGTTGTAGACCACGAAAAGATGGGAGCAAGTGAGCACGGTGACCATGGAGGAGAAAGCCTGGTGCGCATTAAATGCATTGCAGAGAGACGTTGGCAAAAGCAACGTGGAGGTGACACATCAAGCCCCCCATGCTCTCTCTTTCTCTCTGCCATGAACGCCCGCGCCGGAGCAGCCGAGGAGGAAGAAGAACAGAGAAGACGAGCCACGACCGTAGGATTAGAAATGGACGGTCACGATTAAACGAGTTCGCGGACAGGTCCGATTGCCTACGGAGATCTGGACGGTTGGATTGAAATCCAACGGTCCCTATTGGCCAATGCAACCGGAGGGTCCGAATCGACACACGCGCGGCCGTGCGATTTAGATCTAACGGTTGAGATCCACCGCGCTTTAAAGAGTGGCTCGGTGCATTTAGTTGATCGACCGAGTCGGCTGGCTCGAGCCCAGTCCGACTCGAACCGATAACGAAGAAACCTAGTTTGACTTTGAAATAAAACAGAGACTTTGAAAGATTTATTTGGGGTAGCAAATTAACTCCAAAAATTATGAAATTTTTGCAGGAGCTTGTCGATCGGGCATTGACCTTGTGAAAATTTTCAGAGAGTTTTATGCTGCGAATAAATCTCCAAAATTCTGCAAGGCTCTGTTTTAATGTTTGACTGAGAGTCAAACAGTTTGATCGCTCTAAAAATATTCAAACAATTTCTAAAATTGTGAAATTTTTCAGAGGGTCACATACCACCACAGAGACTTAGGAAAAATATATCCAGAGGATGATCATAAGATTTGACAAGATTGTTTTTGGAAGAACAAGATTTGGATCAAAAGACTTGTGACTTTGTACTTCCATAATCTTTGGTACAATACTTGTTCAAGACCCAAAGGAAATACATGATGTAAGAAAAGTTTTAATTTCTACTCATTTTCTTACATTTGAAACACAAGCCCAAAATTGGGATGTTACAGTCGTTCTCTGGTTACCGCAAATATCGAATCCTAAGCTTAAAGAGCGAAAACAACCAATAAGACGAGCAACACTTAAACAAAAGAGCAAGCAAAAATTATCCAAATGCGATTTAAATTTATACACAAGGTAAAATACGAATATACCTAGACATAGGAACTGGAAAAACCTAATTTGGATTTGTGGTGCAAAAGATATTCCCTAAAAACCTATTTTCGGCCATAATTAGCACTGTAGCAAAAATATTTTCTAGAAAGGTTTTGAAGCTGAAATTTTTATGGTAGCTACCTACTGGTATAGTGATAATCCATATAAATTTTCAGGTCATTTGAAGTTACAACGAATTAGTTATGATTTTTCTAAGTTCTAAAACTAGGACATCCTTTATATCAGTAGCAAAGACCACTAGCAAACTGGTCCTTCACTAAAGTTCATCCCTAAAGGAAATTACCAAAATTTAGTTCGCTCTATTTGGACTTACAGAGAACAAGTTATAGATTTTCTAAGTTTTTATAGCATTTTTGGAATATTTAAAAGGGGCTGAAAAGGCTAAAATCGATTCACAACATTTCTGGTTCTTAACAGGCTTTAAAACATTTCTAGATTAATCTCTAGCCTAAAAGAAAATTAACACTACTAAAATCACCCAAAAGGACCTATAATGAAAAGATATGAATTTCTAAAGTTTTAACAACATTTTCAAAGTGGAAAGATAAAGCTAATGAGGAAATTATATCCCTTAACCGAAAGAAAAGACGTGGTTGATTATGCTCCGCCGCTGCGAGCGATCAAGACGCCGCTGTGGACCAAGACCATCCCGAGCGTGTGCGCGCGCTCTCTTCGCTCCCTCGACTACTTAAGCCCCTCAAGACCTTCAGTAGCTTTCTTTACACCCCCTTGAGCTCCAGCGTGCACTCTCTTTGCTTGCTTGAGCCCAAATCTCCAGAACCCTTTCGGCCGCCATTGTTGAGCTGGGAGCTCCTCGGTGCAAACCGTGCTCCAGTGGCGTTTCTTCCTCTCTTTTCGTTTCAGTGTGTGCCTCTCACCTCCTGGAACAAAACCCCTAACTTAATTGTAGTTGCTTTTCACAGGAGCAGCTCAATTTTGGGGAATTGTTCTTTTCGGCCGTGAGCACCCCCTTCTTCCTCCTCGCCGGTAAGGAGCTCCTTCTTCTAATTCCTTGCTCTTGTGGCATCTCTGAGCTATTGGGAAGATGTTGTGATGACCCGGTCTCCCCCATTTTTCTCAGGCCGTCGTCTCCACTTTTTCTTCTTGAGTGCGCGCCGCCTTCGTCGCGGAGTCGCCCGACCCCCTCGGCACCTCCCTACCCTCGGGTACCCTTCTAGTAGCCCCTAGAAGCTTTGGCACTCGCATTGAAATGGTTCGCGGAGCTTTGGTCATTATGCATTTCGCCGCTTTGGTCGCCGCCGCCATCGTCGGCTAGCTAGCCGCTTCGGGACACCACCGACGGTGTGGATGGTCCCGGTGTGTGCGTTATGCTATTGCGTTCCATTTTGGCATTTAGCTCCGCCGCCCGTGCCTTGGGTTGCCGGCGACAAGCCGGAACACCTCGGGTTCGTTGTCTGACGAAACGGCAGCGTTGTAATATCGTTCGGACACGCAGAATGACGTTCATTAATGCTAATCATTGTTAATCATGGGTTAGTAATCATTAGCTGTCCTAAACCCACCTCCTGGCCATCGACCTGTGGCCCGCCATCTTCAAACCCACCCAATGCGCTGTGTTTAAACCCGGCATGTGACTTAGCGCCACCGACCGGTGGGCCCCTATTGTCGTGAGTCCTCGCTCAAATCGTGAACGCCCAATCAACCTCACTGCTCGATCTTGGACTCGTGGTCGGATCGTGGGAGCAATTGACTGTCAGAAGGCTCCTCAATCCCAGCCCTTCATCGCTTGATCGACGCCCAGATGGCGGGCATCCGCTCGATCCGATTGCCATGTGAGGACCCCGCTTATTCGGCTTGTACTGCTTAACCATCCACTTGGTCCTAACAGTACAAATCAAATGAACTAAGTTCTCGAGATATGTATACTTCCTAAATGCAAATATACACACCCCGCTACAAAATCATGCATCAATTCCATTCATACACATAGAGCCGAAGCAAAAGCAACAATCGAAAGACATAGATAATATAAAGAGAGTTATTACAAAAAGAGAGGCCGACTGCCAAAATTCATAAAGATGAGCAGATACACAATGAAGCAAAATGGCCATAAGATGGCGATGAACAAAAGCCAATCGGTGTGCCTTTACCCACAAGGCAACCAACCGGACCGCCAAGCTAATCGTCCCAAACAGCAGAACACACTCACAAAAGTGAGGCCCTTGGGGCTCACCTTCTTCCTCTGCAACAATTAATATTAAGCAAAGCAGATGAGTACAAAACTTGTTTTTGTACTCGCAAGACTGACGTGTGAGATAATGTAACTATAATTAACTACATGCAAGCTTTATTTAAGTGGATGAGGCTTTGGACTTATTTTCAAACATAAAGCAAGTTTTCATTTTCAATAAGGTAATAGATTCAAAGCAAGTTTGCAATTAACTTTTATTGTTCAAATAAAAGAGAGACAATAATAACATAGATAGAGAACAACACCAACCTAGAAGTGACTAACCCTAGTCACCACAACAATAGCATGAAGTACCCTTCATACCACCCTCAAGTTTGAGCTTTTTTAAAAGGTTGTAGTCTAGTTCTTGCACGACCTTACCAAGCATGTCCATAACCTAGACGAGGCTATTCGAATAGTTTTAACCTCGCAGGTGTACCAATGTACCCACACGATAGACCGCCTTTCCACCAGACCACGGTTAGCACACTTCCTTTGGTATGCAGGCATGGCTAAGTCTAACAAGACGCTTTCCAATGGACGATGCTAATTAAGAGCAGAACCCACGGAGAAGGACACATTAGAGTACTGACCTAACCGGTCGCTAATGCTCCTCCAAACACCACACACAAGAACACACCCACCAACCAGCTCATAATTAACACCTCCCAAAGTACTTAGTCAAGAGAGGTTCCATATCCCCTCAGGTGGTTAGCACGCAATAAGCGCTGGCTTAGTGACACAAGTAACTCGGTCCTTGGGGACTTAGGCACCATTCCACACACCCAACAGATCACATCAACATACCATTGTGCCCAAGTCAAGATATAGTTTTGTTTTCAGCTTTTGATTTGTAAATCAATAAAACACAAGGGTTGGACATAATGGAGTAGTATAAGTAGTTGTGTGATCAAGATCACCGACTAAGTCGATGATCGCCCAATCACGACCGATAACTAGGCATGGCTAAGCAATATTCATTCGTAGTCTACTAAGTGATAAGAGTTCATCCATCGAACTCTAACCACAAAGAAATAACCTAGGCTCGGTAGTAGAGGATAACCATTTACCTACAGATTATGCAACTAGAGGTCTAACTAATCAATTTAACAACAAAATAGCAATGCATACATAGAAGTTAAACAAAATATTAGACTTTAAAAGTAATGGGATCAATGGGAAATGATCAAACTGCTTGTTCGCTTGTCGTTGCTCAATTTGTTGCGGAGGGTCGTTTCTGGTTACCGCAAATATCGAATCCTAAGCGAAAGAGCTAAAACAACCAATAAGACGAGCAACACTTAAACAAAAGAGCAAGCAAAAATTATCCAAATGCGTGAAATTTATACACAAGGTAAAATACGAATATACCTAGACATAGGAACTGGAAAACCTAATTTGGATTTGTGGTAAAAGATATTCCTAAAAACCTATTTTCTACCATAATTAGCAATCAGAGCAAAAATATTTTCTAGAAAGGTTTTGAAGCTGAAATTTTATGGTAGCTACCTACTGGTATAGTGATAATCCATATAAATTTTCAGGTCATTTGAAGTTACAACGAATTAGTTATGATTTTTCTAAGTTCTAAAACTAGGACATCCTTTATATCAAGAGCAAAGACCACTAGCAAACTGGTCCTTCACTAAAGTTCATCCCTAAAGGAAATTACCAAAATTTAGTTCGCTCTATTTGGACTTACAGAGAACAAGTTATAGATTTTCTAAGTTTTTATAGCATTTTTGGAATATTTAAAAGAAATTTAAAAGGCTAAAATCGATTCACAACATTTCGGTTCTTAACAGGGCGGAAAACATTTCTAGATTAATCTCTAGCCTAAAAGAAAATTAACACTACTAAAATCACCCAAAAGGACCTATAATGAAAAAGATATGAATTTCTAAAGTTTTAACAACATTTTCAAAGTTGGAAAGATAAAGCTTAATGAGGAAATTATATCCCTTAACCGAAAGAAAAGACGTGGTTGATTATGGACCGTCGATCCCGATCGAACGGCCACGCGCACGCCGCGCACAAAGACACCCAAGACAGCACCCACGGAGGCTCACCGTTGGATCAAGATCCGTCAGCCCGCATCGAGATGGCAATCGGACCGAAGCGGATGCCCGCCCATCCCGGGCCGTCGATCAGCGATGAAGGGTCGATTGAGGAGCTTCTGACGACCCAATTGCTCCCACGATCCCGCCATAGATCCAAGATCGAACTACCGAGGTTGCTTGGAGCCGCTTACGATTTGAACAGGACTACCGACAATAGGGGCCCACCGTCGCTGACGCTAAGTCACATGCCGTGTTTAAACACACGCGCATGTGGTGGGTTTGAAGATGGCGCCCACGTGTCGCTGACCGAGGAGGTGGGTTTAGGACAGCTAATGATTACTAACCCATGATTAACAATGATTAGCATTAATGAACGCCATTATCGTGTCCGAACGATATTACAAGATCGCCGCTGTCCGACAACGAACCGAGGGTGTTCTCGCTTGTCGCCAGCAACCCAAGGCACGGCGCGAAACTAGGTGCCAAATGGAACCGCATAGCATAACGCACACACGGGACCATCCACACCGCTTCGGTGGTGTCCCGAGCAACGCGCTAGCCGACGATGAGCGGCGCGTACCAAAACGCCGAATTGCATAATGACCAAAGCTCCGCAATAAACCATTCCAATGGTGCCCAAGCTTATGGAGGCTACTAGAAGGGTACCGAGCGGTGGAGCTCGGAGGTGGTCGAGGCGGTTCCGGCGACGAAGAACGGCGTCACACCGAAGAAGAAGAAGTGAAGATGACGACTGAGCAACTGTGGTGAGACCGGTCATCACTACACTCCACAATAGCTCATATATGCTTCCCGAGCAAGGAATTAGGAAATGAAGCTTCTTACCGCGGTGAGGAAGAAGGGGTGCTCACGTCGAAAGAGAAATCCCCAAAATTGAGCCGCTCCCGTGAAAAGCAACTACAATTGTTAGGGTTTTGCTCCAAGAAGTGAGGACACAAACCGAAGCAAAAGAAGGGAAGAAAGCCACTGGAGCACGGGTTGCACCGAGGAGCTCCCACCAACAATGGCGCCTAAAGGGTTCGGAGATTTGGGCTCAAGCGAGCAAGGAGAGTGCAAGCTGGAGCTCAAGGGGGTTTAAAGAAAGCCACCAAGGTCTTGAGGGCTTAAGCAGCCGAGGGACGAAAGGAGTAGCAAGCACATGCCCATGGGTGGACTTCTGTCCACAAGAATGGCAAGGATCGCTTGGAGCGACGGGAGTGTAAGAGACGACTTTGGGGAGGAGGAGCGGTGTGCATTTAATGCATGGCAGCATTTAGCCGCTTAAAGGGCTCAAGGAGGTGACAAGTCACCTCTCTCTCCGCCATGGCGCACGTGCACGCACGCGCCGCGGAAGGAGGAAGATGACCAACACCGGGTGGCCCCACCGGTCGCTGACACAAAGTGGTTTGAGTCCAAAGTGTTTTAGTGGGTTGAGCCCAACCTCATTAGATGCCGGCACGGATGAGATTTGAACGCCACGATGCGATCGCTATTCATAAAGACTGAAGTGAACCGCATGCGATCCGCAGCCGCTGGATCGTAATCCAACGGCCGAGAATCGATGGCAACCGGAGTTGTCCGAATGCTTACACGAATGGGAGCCGTCCGATTGAGATCCAACTACCGACAAATGGCGGTCGAATCGGCGCAAGCGCCGGTTAGTTGGTTCGGCCGAGTCCAGCGACTCGAGCCCGAGCCCGACTCGAGTCCAATGAACAAAGGCAAACCGCTTAGGGTTTGATTTTTAAACCTGAAACTTTGGGGATTTAATTGAGGCATCAAATCAACTCCAAATTTTATGAAATTTTAACTGAGCTTGCTGACAATGGGATCAACCTTCCATAAAATTTCCAGAGATTTTGGAGCACTTTAATTTTCTCAAGAAATTCCAGAAGGTGATTTCAGAGGTTTGACCAAGGTTTGACTTGCCTCTAAAATATTTCAATTAATTTCAAAAATTATGAAATAATTCAGAGGTGTTACCAAGCAACCCTAGAACCAAGAAAATTATTTCCAAGGGTTTGAAACCAGATTTCACCAAGGAGGTTGTTGGCTTGATAAATGAGGCTTTTGATTTTGAATTTCCCAAAATTCCTTTACACTAATTTCGAAAAGTTTCAAGAGTAAAAGGATGAAGGAAAAGTTTTAATTTACCCTCAATTTCTTACATTTGAAACACAAGCCAAAATTTGGGATGTTACAAACCTCCTCCTTACAAAAATCTCGCCCGAGATTTGGTTCACTCGGAAAAGAAAGAGGGTAGTCCGTGACGAGACGATCTTCTCGCTCCCAAGTAGCCTCATCTTGGAATGGTTTGACCATCGAACTTTAATGAACTTGATGGTCTTGTTCCTTGTTCTTCGCTCAGCCTCTCGAGTATGCGAACAGGTGCTCGCGATAGGTCAAATCTTCCGAACATCCGTGGTTTCCAACTGAGCTTCCTCGTTGGAACACTGAGGCACTTCTTTAGTCGGGACACATGGAAAACATCATGTACCCCGCAAGTGCAGCAGCAATTCCAACTTGTAGGCGATAGCTCCTTTCTTCTCGATAATACGGTAGGGACCGATATATCGAGGAGCTAACTTGCCCTTGACACCAAAACGCTGGTGACCCTTCGCAGGAGAAACCTTGAGATAAACGGTCATTGGGCTCAAAGCTTAACTCACGACGACGACGATCCGCATAGCTCTTCTCGCTGATTGAGCTGCGCAAGCGGTCACGAATGAGTGGACTTGACTCTCGGCCTCATTAATCGGAGCCCGCCAAAGAAAGGTCTTTCACCGTCTCGCACCAGGCCAACGGGTTCTACACTTTCTTCCGTATAAGGCCTCGAATGGTGCCATGCCGAGACCGCTTGGAAATCGTTGTTATAAGAAAACTCGCGAATGGCAAGCACTTCTCCCAATGCTTCCCATAGGAAAGGACACAAGCTCGCAAAGATGTCCTCCAAAACTTGTTGACCTCTCGGTCCGACCATCCGCTTGGGGTGAAATGTCGAATGAAAGAAAGGCGAGTTCCCATAGCCTCTGCAGGCTATGCCAAAATCGAGACGTGAACAATGAACCACGATCCGACACAATCGTCTTTGGCACACCATGCAAACTCACGATGCGGGCTATGTAGAGATCCGCCAAAACCTACTCAAGGTCGGGCTTGACAGAAGAAAATGAGCCACCTTAGTCAATCGATCGATGACGACCCGATGGCATCATTCTTCTTTGGAGACCGGGTAGACCAGCTGATAAAGTCCATCCCGACCAATCCCACTTCCACCGAATTGGTAAGGGCAGCCCAACCGACGCCGATGCTCGCCTTGACACGACGACACACGCCGCACTTCAAGAACGAACCTTGCGATCTCCTCTTCATTCGGTCCACCAAAATCTCGCTTGAGATCATGATACATCTTCGTGGCCCCGGGTGAATGGACAAGGAGAATCATGGGCTTCATGAGGATCAAATCCCGCAACTCCATGTCCTTTGGAACCACCAGCGCGTTCGAACCTCACGACACCAAGCTCATCTACTGAGAAGCACTTGGTCGTTCCTTCTTGACATTTTCCTTGATGCGTTTACTCCAACATCCGATCGCCGAGCGTACTTAATCCGATCCACCAAGGTTGGTTGTACAACCAAGGCAATGAGGAACCATGCTCAACCAAACCCAAGTTGAGACGCTGAAACTCCTCCGTAGGGTGGGTCGAGGCTCTTGAAGCAACAAGGCATTGCAATGCGCTTTACTAAGCGCATCCGCAATGACATTGGCCTTGCCCTGATGGTAGTGAATACCCATGTCATAGTCTTTGATCAACTCCAACCATCTCCTTTGCCCGAGGTTCAGATCTGGTTGGGTGAACAAATACTTTAAGCTTTTGTGATCCGAATACACTTCGCAACGACACCGACAGGTAGTGTCGCCAAATCTTAAGTGCATGGATCACACGCCAACCCGCATCATGGGTAGGTAGTTGAGTTCATGAGGTCTCAATTGCCTTGATGCATAGGCCACTACCTTGCCTTCTTGCATAAGGACACAACCGAGGCCTCGACGAAGCGCCACAAAAGATATCGAAGCTTCGACGACATCGGGAGAACAAGAACGGAGCGTGGTCAATCGCTTAAGTGCTTGAAACTTTCTCGCAATCAGCCGACCACGAGAACTTCTTGTCCTTCTTGAGCAACTCAGTCATCGGCCGCTATCTTGGAGAAATTTCGATGAAGCGACGATAATATCCCGCTAAACCAAGAAAACTCAACTTCGTGGATCAAGTAGGTCGACTCAGAAAGCACGTCGCGATCTTGCTAGGATCCACGCTCACGCCGCCGAAAGAATATGGCCTAAGAAGGCTACTTCTTCACCTAACGCGCACTGTCGAACTTTGCATACACTTTGTGCTCTAAGCTTGCCCAACACAAGCTTCAAATGCTCTGTGTTCTCATCGCTCTTGGAGTAGATAAGGATATCATCGATGAAGACCACAACGAACCTATCCAAATACTCCATGAACACCGAATTCATGAGGTTCATGAACAAGGCCGGGCATTGCTGCCGAACGACATGACAAGATACTCGCATGCCATAACGAGTAGAAAAGCCGCCTTTGGAATATCCTCGTCGAATCCAACCGTGATATCCCACTCGCATCAATCTTGAGAAAACTCGAGCTCCGCTAATTGATCGAAAAGGTCATCGACACTGGGCAAAGGGTACTTGTTCTTTACCGCTACTTCATTATGGACGGTAATCAACGCACATGCGCAGCTGCCTTGTCCTTTTTCGACAAAGATGGCTGAGCATCCCCAAGGAGATGAGCTAGGGCGATGAAACCTTCTCTTGAAGCTCACCTAGTCGCTTCTTCAACTCCACCAACTCAATTGGGTCCATTCTAAGGCCTCTTCGAGATCGGGCGGCACGGAACCAACTCAATGACAAACTCGAGGTCTCGAATCGTGGCATCCCCGAAGGTCGTCGGGAAGACATCAACAAAGTCACAAACCACCGGGACTTCACTAATATCTAGAGTCGCTTCGCTTCGAGCGCGAAGAGATGCGGATCCCGCAGCCTTCATGGCTAAAAGCTTAACTGCCGCCGGAAGGACTAGTGAGGTAGATGAGCCTCTAGCGCAATCAATTTGTCCCATGTGCCGAGACAACCAATCCATGCCTAGGATTACATCTAAGCTCGCCGATCAAGGAGGATAAGGTTTGCCAAGAATCCTACCCTTCTATCTCAACAGTGGACATCCCTACACTCGCACTCACTCTCAACTCCGAACCGAGAGCGAATGAGCAATGGACCAACAATGGAGTAAAAGAAGACCTCACAAAGCAAGAAAAGACTAAACAAAAGAATGAGATGCGCTCAATCAAATAAAATCAGAGTGTGGAAAGAGTTAACCGAAATGGTACCCAACACGACGCCGGTGCCTCCCGTGCCTCCTCCGCGGAGATGAGGTTGACGCGCCACTACCCACGCCTTGGGTAGCGGGACAACCTTCGATCTCGAGAAGAACCACCCTCCTCCGCGCCCTCCATTAGGACGAGGCCGCCCATCCGTTAGGGCAACTATTGGCATAATGCCCTTCGTTGCACGGTGCAGTGACCCCGGCACCGGATTGCGGGGCCACTCGCCGTTCGCAGCGCACGGATCGGGCACGGCCGCGAGGGCGAGGAACTCGTGCCGGCGGCCTCGTGGTAGGGAAGCCACGTAACGGACCGGAGTAGGCCCGACACGAGGACGCGAGAGGCCGGCCCGCATCACCGGGCCTCCCACTTGCGCTATGGACTCGCCGGCCGCTTGGCCTTGTGCTTCAGAACAATGGCCTTGTCTACCAAGGCCTCGAAGTCAACAAAGTCCACAATGGAGAGCCCGCCTTGCAGCCTCCTCGCACAAGCCTCCATGAACTTCTCCGCTGGCCTCATCTGGCCACCTCAGATGGAGCATAACGAGCCAAGTGGTTGAACTCGCATGATACTCCATCACCGACTTACGCCTTGCTTGAGCGCGAAACTCCTTCTTCTTCAGCCTTCATCGCCGGCAGGATGTGAGCTCGACGAACGCCATCCGAACTCATCCCAAGAGACAAGGTGGCCGCGGGCTGCATGGCCAAAAGTTCTCCCACCAGAGAGTGTCACCAAGCCGATGGAGGCAAAGAGTGCTCGTCCCGTCCAGCATCGAGCAACGCCGAAGCTTACGCCAACTCGACGCAGCCACTATCCGCGCCCAATGGGTCCTCGGACTGAAAACGTGGGGGTTGAGGCGAAGAAACTCACCAAACCCCACGAGATCGATGTCCACCCCTGCCCGATCCCGAGGCACCGGAAGGGCGGAGGTGTTGCGCGCATAACATCCAGCAGACCCTCCCGCCCTCCGAACGGTTGCGCTGACCAAGAAGGACTCACCATGGTTGGAGGAGGCGAAGCCCTCATCTAAACCAAAGCGCGACCACGGCCGCTACGAGTACCTCCACCATCCCGCTTCAAGAATTTTAGGTTAGAAACCAAAACACTTATACTAGAAGTTGATGAAAGCTTAAAAGCTAACGATTAGGGAATGAGATATCACCCTAATCAAAGCCAAGAACAGCAAGTAAGCAAACTTTAAATGTTTCCAAAGAAGCTCCAAAACCGCAAGGAACTTCAACCAAGCTCAACTTCCCAATGCCACTAACCCGTATTGAATGAACGAGTAATAGTGTGAGAAGATAGAAATTCCAGCTCACTACAACCGGCCTAACACTACTCAAGAACAAGGTTAAGGCTTATAAAAATAACGTTACATACTTAGCTAACTAGTATCACATCTTACCCTTTTATTCCCACAAGTTTTACTTGATTAACCTCTCATTTTCTACCTCGTTAGAACCTCCGAGCTTGCTGTCCGAAACCGAATGATCGCTGTCCAGATTTTGCATCCAAGCCTCCTAATTGAAATCTTCAACTTCGAAGCTTCAAAACCTTGTAGAGGGCGGCTAACACTTCAATTTGCAAGCTCATTGGTCCCAAAACCCAATTAATCGATAATGACTATCTTTTGAGAGAAGGAAAGGGGAAACACTTTTAAAACTCAAATTAGAGCAAGACGAGAGAAGAAAGCTAAGATAGGTAAGGAATAAAATCCGAGAACTTACTTAAGCTTTCACAAATCATTTGACCCTTTGAAAATAAGGTTTGCAAAATATCCTAAGGACTACTAAGCTTGTTATTACGGCCGAATGGCTCGATACCAACTTGTGAGGACCCCGCTTATTCGGCTTGTAATGCTTAACCATCCACTTGGTCCTAATAAAGACAAATCAAATGAACTAAGCCTCGAGATATGTATACTTCCTGTAAATGCAGATACACACTTCGCTACAAAATCATGCATCAATTCCATTCATACACATAGAGCCAAGCAAAAGCAACAATCAAAGACATAGATAATATAAAGAGAGTTATTATACAAAGAGAGGCCGACTCGCCAAAATTCATAAAGATGAGCAGATACACAATGAAGCAAAATGGCCATAAGATGGCGATGAACAAAAGCCAATCGTGTGCCTTTACCCACAAGGCAACCAACCGACCGCCAAGCTAATCGTCCCAAACAATACAAGAATTACCACAAAAGTGAGGCCCTTGGGGCTCACCTTCTTCCTCTCGCAACAATTAATATTTACAGCGTATGAGTACAAAACTTGTTTTTGTACTGCAAGACTCGACGTGTGAGATAAATGTAACTATAATTAACTACATGCAAGCTTTATTTAAGTGGATGAGGCTTTGACTTATTTTCAAGATAAAGCAAGTTTTCATTTTCAATAAGGTAATAGATTCAAAGCAAGTTTGCAATTAACTTTTATTGTTCAAATAAAAGAGAGACAATAATAACATAGATAGAGAACAACACCAACCTAGAAGTGACTAACCCTAGTCACCACAACAATAGCATGAAGTACCCCTTCATACCACCCCGTCAAGTTTCAGCTTTTTAAAAGGTTGTAGTCTAGTTCTTGCACGACCTACCAAGCATGTCCATAACCTAGGACGAGGCTATTCGAATAGTTTTAACCTCGCAGGTGTACCAATGTACCCACACGATAGACCGCTTTCCACCAGCCACTGTTAGCACACTTCCTTGGTATGTGCATGGCTAAGTCTAACAAGACGCTTCCAATGGACGATGCTAATTAAGAGCCGCAACTCCACGGAGAAGGACACATTAGATGTACCCTTAACCTGCCTCGCTAATGCTCCTCCAAACACCACACACAAGAACACACCCACCAACCAGCTCATAATTAACACCTCCCAAAGTACTTAGTCAAGAGAGGTTCCATATCCCCTCGTGTGGTTAGCACGCAATAAGCGCTGGCTTAGTGACACAAGTAACTCGGCCCTGGGGACTTAGGCACCATTCCACACACCCAACAGATCACATCAACATACCATTGTGCCCAAGTCAAGATATAGTTTTGTTTTCGTTTTGATTTGTAAATCAATAAAACACAAGGGTTGGACATAATGGAGTAGTATAAGTAGTTGTGTGATCAAGATCACCGACTAAGTCGATGATCGCCCAATACGACCGATAACTAGGCATGGCTAAGCAATATTCATTCAGAGTCTACTAAGTGATAAGAGTTCATCCATCGAACTCTAACCACAAAGAAATAACCTAGGCTCGTAGTAGAGGATAACCATTTACCTACAGATTATGCAACTAGAGGTCTAACTAATCAATTTAACAACAAAATAGCAATGCATACATAGAAGTTAAACAAAATATTAGACTTTAAAAGTAATGGGATCAATGGAAATGATCAAACTGCTTGTTCGCTTGTCGTTGCTCAATTTGTTATGAGGGTCGTTTCTGGTTACCGCAAATATCGAATCCTAAGCGAAAGAGCTAAAACAACCAATAAGACGAGCAACACTTAAACAAAAGAGCAAGCAAAATTATCCAAATGCGACTTAAATTTATACACAAGGTAAAATACGAATATACCTAGACATAGGAACTGGAAAACCTAATTTGGATTTGTGGTGCAAAGATATTCCCTAAAAACCTATTTTCTACCATAATTAGCAATCAGTAGCAAAAATATTTTCTAGAAAGGTTTTGAAGCTGAAATTTTTATGGTAGCTACCTACTGGTATAGTGATAATCCATATAAATTTTCAGGTCATTTGAAGTTACAACGAATTAGTTATGATTTTTCTAAGTTCTAAAACTAGGACATCCTTTATATCAAGAGCAAAGACCACTAGCAAACTGGTCCTTCACTAAAGTTCATCCCTAAAGGAAATTACCAAAATTTAGTTCGCTTCTATTTGGACTTACAGAGAACAAGTTATAGATTTTCTAAGTTTTTATAGCATTTTTGGAATATTTAAAATAAAAGGCTAAAATCGATTCACAACATTTCGGTTCTTAACAGGTTTGAAACATTTCTAGATTAATCTCTAGCCTAAAAGAAAATTAACACTACTAAAATCACCCAAAAAGGACCTATAATGAAAAAGATATGAATTTCTAAAGTTTTAACAACATTTTCAAAGTGGAAAGATAAAGCTACCGAGGAAATTATATCCCTTAACCGAAAGAAAAGACGTGGTTGATTATGGACCGCCGATCTCCGATCGAACGCCCACGCAAGACGCGCCGCACAAAGACACCCAAGACAAAGACCACGAGGCTCACCGTTGATCAAGATCCAACACCCGATCGAGATGGCAATCGGATCGAAGCGATGCCCGCCCATCCCGGCCGCCGATCAAGCGATGAAGGGTCGATTGAGGAGCCTTCTGACACCCAATTGCTCCCACGATCCCGCCATAGATCCAAGATCGAACGGCCGAGGTTGCTTGAGCCGCTTACGATTTGAACAGTGACTATCGACAATAGGGCCCACCGGTCGCTGACGCTAAGTCACATGCCCGTTTAAACACACGCGCATTGTGGTGGGTTTGAAGATGGCGCCCACGTCGCTGACCGAGGAGGTGGGTTTAGGACAGCTAATGATTACTAACCCATGATTAACAATGATTAGCATTAATGAACGCCATTATCGTGTCCGAACGATATTACGCAAGATCGCCGCTGTCCGACAACGAACCGGAGGGTGTTCTGGCTTGTCGCCGCAACCCAAGGCACACGGCGAAACTAGGTGCCAAAATGGAACCGCAATAGCATAACGCACACACCGGGACCATCCACACCGCTTGGTGGTGTCCAGAACGCGCTAGCCGACGATGAGCGGCGCACCAAAACGGCGAATTGCATAATGACCAAAAGCTCCGCGAATAAACCATTCCAAATGGTGCCCAAGCTTATGGAGGCTACTAGAAGGGTACCGAGCACCGTGGAGCTCTGAGGTGGTCGAGGCGGTTCCCGCGACGAAGAACGGCGCCAGACCAAGAAGAAGAAGTGAAGATGACGACTGAGCAAACTGTGGTGAGACCGGTCATCACTACAGCTCCACAATAGCTCATATATGCTTCCCGAGCAAGGAATTAGAAATGAAGCTTCTACCGCAAGGGTGAGGAAGAAGGGGTGCTCACGGCTAAAAGAGGAAATCCCAAAATTGAGCCGCTCTCGTGAAAAGCAACTACAATTGTTAGGGTTTTGCTCCAAGAAGTGAGGGACACAAACCAAGCAAAAGAAGGAAGAAAGCCACTGGAGCACGGTTGCACCGAGGAGCCCTACCAACAATGGCGCCGAAGGGTTTCGAGATTTGGGCTCAAGCGAGCAAGGAGAGTGCAAGCCGGAGCTCAAGGGGGCTTAAAGAAAGCTATCAAGGTCTTGAGGGGCTTAAGTAGCCGAGGACGAAGGAGTAGCAAGCACATGCCCATGGGTGGACTTCTCGTCCACAAGATAAGGCGGCCGCTGGAGCGACGGAGAGTGTAAGAGACGACTTTGGGAGGAGGAGCCGGTGTGCATTTAATGCATGGCAAGATTTAGCCGCTTAAAGGGCTCAAGGAGGTGACAAGTCACCTCCTCTCTCGCCATGGCGCATGTGCACGCACGCCGGGCGTGGAAGGAGGAAGATGACCACGACCGGTGGCCCCACCGGCCGCTGACACAAAGTGGTTTGAGTCCAGTGTTTTAGTGGGTTGAGCCCAACCTCATTAGATGCCGCCACGGATGAGATTTGAACGCCACGATGCGATCGCTATTCATAAAGACCGGCGGAACCTGCATTTATCTCGCAACCGCTGGATCGTAATCCAACGGCCGAGAATCGATGGCAACCGAGTTGTCCGAATCGCTTACACGAATGGGAGCCGTCCGATTGAGATCCAACGGCCGACAATAGGCGCGGCCGAATCGGGCGCGGCGCGTTAGTTGGTCTCTGCCGAGTCCAGTGACTCGAGCCCGAGCCCGACTCGAGTCCAATGAACAAGGCAAACCGCTTAGGGTTTGATTTTTAAACCTGAAACTTTGGGGATTTAATTGAGGCATCAAATCAACTCCAAATTTTATGAAATTTTAACTGAGCTTGCTGACAATGGGATCAACCTTCCATAAAATTTCCAGAGATTTTGGAGCACTTTAATTTTCTCAAGAAATTCCAGAAGGTGATTTCAGAGGTTTGACTGTTTGACTTGCCTCTAAAATATTTCAATTAATTTCCAAAATTATGAAATAATTCAGAGGTGTTACAAGCAACCCTAGAACCAAGAAAATTATTTCCAAGGGTTTGAAACCAGATTTCACCAAGGAGGTTGTTGGCTTGATAAATGAGGCTTTTGATTTTGAATTTCCCAAAATTCCTTTACACGAATTTCGTAAAAGTTTCAAGAGTAAAAGGATGAAGGAAAAGTTTTAATTTACCCTCAATTTCTTACATTTGAAACACAAGCCAAAATTTGGGATGTTACATGCCATCTCGATCTGGACTGTTGGATCTTGATCCAACGGTGAGCCTCCGTGGGTGCTGTGCGGGTGTCGTGGCGCGCTGTGCGCGTGGGCCGTTCGATCCAGGATCGACGGTCCATAATCAACCACGCCTTTTCTTTCGGTTAAGGGATATAAAATTCTCGGTGAGCTTTATCTTTCTATCAAAATGTTGTTAAAACTTTAGAAATTCATATCTTTTCATTATGAATCCTTTTGGGTGATTTCAGTAGTGTTAATTTTCTTTTAGGTTAGAGATTAATCTAGAAATGTTTCAAGCCCCGTTAAGAACCGAAATGTTGTGAATCGATTTTAGCCTTTTCACCTCTATTAAATATTCCAAAATGCTATAAAAACTTAGAAAATCTATAACTTGTTCTCTGAGGTCCAAATAGAGCTAACTAAATTTTGTTAATTTCCTTTAGGGATGAACTTTAGTGAAGAACCAGTTTGCTAGTGGTCTTTGCTACTGATATAAATGATGTCCTAGTTTTAGAACTTAGAAAATCATAACTAATTCGTTGTAACTCCAAATGACCTGAAATTTTATATGGGTTACCACTAAACCAGTAGGTAGCTACCATAAAATTTCAGCCTCAAGATCTTCCTAGAAAATATTTTTGCTACAGTGCTAATTATAATAAAATAGGTTTTTAGGGAATATCTTTGCACCACAAATCCAAATTAGGTTTTTCCAGTTCCTATGTCTAGGTATATCCGTATTCTACCTTGTGTGTAAATTTGTCGCATTTGGATAATTTTGGCTTGCTCTTTTGTTTAAGTGTTGCTCGCCTTATTGGTTGTTTTCGCTCTTTCGCTTAGGATTCGACATTTGCGGTAACCCCGAGAACGCACCCTCCGCAACAATTTGAGCCACAACAAGCAAGCAAGCGGCTTGATCATTTCCATTAATCCCATTACTTTTAAAGTCTAATATTTTGTTTAACTTCTATGTATGCATTGCTAATTTGTTGTTAAATTGATTAGTTAATCCTCTAGTTGCATAATCTGTAGGTAAATGATTATCCTCTACTACCGAGCCTAGGTTATTTGTCGTGATTAGAGTTCGTTGGATGAGCTCTTGTCACTTAGTAGATTTCGAATAAATATTGCTTAGCCATGCCTAGTATCGGTAGTATTGGGCGATCATCGACTTAGTCGGTGATCTTGATCACACAACTACTTATACTACTCCATTATGTCCAACCCTTGTGTTTTATTGATTTACAAATCAAAACTCAAAACAAAACTATATCTTGACTTGGGCACAATGGTATGTTGATGTGATCTGTTGGGTGTGTGGAATGGTGCCTAAGTCCCCAAGGACCGAGTTACTTGTGTCACTAAGCCAAGCGCTTATTGCGTACTAACCACACGAGGGGATATGGAACCTCTCTTGACTAAGTACTTTGGGAGGTGTTAATTATGAGCCGGTTGGTGGGTGTGTTCTGTGTGTGGTGTTTGGAGGGGAGCATTAGCGCACCGTTAGGTCGTCTAATGTGTCCTTCTCCGTGGGTTGCGGCTCTTAATTAGCATCGCTCATTGGAAAGCGCCTTGTTAGACTTAGCCATGCCTGCATACCAAAGGAAGTGTGCTAACCGTGGGTGGTGGAAAGGCGGCTCATCGTGTGGGTACATTGGTACACCCCGCAGGTTAAAACTATTCGAATAGCCTCGCCCTAGGTTATGGACATGCTTGGTAAGGTCGCAAGAACTAGACTACAACCTTTATAAACTTAAACTTGACATGGGTGGTATGAAGGGTACTTCATGTTATTGTTGTGGTGACTATGGGTTAGTCACTTCTAGGTTGGTGTTGTCATCTATCTATTGTTATTATCGTCTCTCTTTTATTTGAACAATAAAAGTTAATTGCAAACTTGCTTTGAATCTATTACCCTATTGCAAATGAAAACTTGCTTTATGTCAAAATAAGTCCAGAGCCTCATCCACTTAAATAAAGCTTGCATGTAGTTAATTATAGTTCTGTTATCTCACATGTCATCTTATGAGTACAAAAACAAGTTTTGTACTCATCGCTTGCTTAATATTAATTGTTGCAGAGGAAGAAGGTGAGCCCCAAGGGCCTCACTTTTGTGAGTTGTGTTATGCGCTGTTTGGGACGATTAGCTTGGCGGTCCGGTTGGTTGCCTTGTGGTAAAGGCACACCGATTGGCTTTTGTTTATCGCCATCTTATGGCCATTTTGCTTCATTGCTTAAATTATTTACTTATTTGTATGACTTTTGGCCTGGTCGGCCTCTCTTTGTAATAACTCTCTTTATATTATCTATGTCTTTAAGTTGTTGCTTTTGCTTCGCTCTATGTGTATGAATGGAATTGATGCATGATTTTGTAACGGGTGTGTATACTGCACTGCAGGAAGTATACATATTCGAGGCTTGGTTTATTTGATTTGTACCGTTAGGACCAAGTGGATGGTTAAACAAAGATGCCTAATAAACCGGGTCCTCACAAAGTTGGTATCGAGCCATTCCGACCGTAGTAACCCAAGCTTGGTCGCCTTAGGATATTTTGAAAACCTTAATTTCAGAGTATCAAATGATTTATGAAAGCTTAAGTAAGTTCTCCGATTTTATTCCTTACCTATCTTAGCTTTCTATCTCATCTTGCTCTAATTTGAGTTTTAAAAGTTGTTCTCCTTTCCTTCCTCAAAAGATAGTCATTATCGTTTAAATTGGGTTTTGGGAACCAATGAGTTTGGCAAATTGAAGTGTTAGCTGCCCTCTACAAGGTTTTGAAGCTTCCGGTTGAAGATTTCAATTAGGAGGCTTGGATGCAAAATCTGACAGCGATCATTCAGTTCCTGACAGCAAGCTCAGAGGTTCTAACTGTGGTAGAAAATGAGAGGTTAATCAAGTAAAACTTGTAGGAATAAAAGGGTAAGATGTGATACTAGTTAGCTAAGTATCTAACGTTATTTTTATCGCCTTAACCTTGTTCTTGAGTAGTGTTAGATTGTTGTAGTGTGCTGAAATTTTTATCTTCTCACACTATTACTCGCTCACCAATACGGGTGAATGGCATTGAGAAGTTGAGCTTGGTTTGGAGTTTCCTTGTTGTTTTGGAGTTTCCTTGAAACATTTAAAGTTGTTACTTGCTGTTTTTGGCTTTCGGTTAGGGTGATGTCTTATTCCCCTAATCGCTAGCTTTTCGTTTTCATCAACTTCTAGTGTTAGTGCTTTGGTTTCTAACCTAAGTTTCTTAAAGCAGGATGGCCGAGGTACTCGTGAGCGGCCGTGGTCAGTGAACTGTTTGATGAGGAGCTCGCCTCCTCCAACCATGGTCGAGGTCCTTCTTCGATCGAGCGCAACCGCTCAGAGGACAGGAGGGTCCTCGCTGGATGTTATTGCGCGCAACACCTCCGCCCTTTCGGTGCCTCGTGATCCGGCAAGGGGTGGACATCGCCTCGTGGGGTTTGGCTGAGTTTCTTCGCACTCAACCCCACGCTCTCCGTGTCCGAGGACCCCTTGATGCGATGACTGGCCGCGCCAAAGTTGAGCGTAAGCTCGACGTTGCTCGCGCGTTCGACCAGACAGAGCACTCTTTGCCTCCCATCGCCTTGTGGGGCAGCACTCTCTGGTGGGAGAACTTTGGCCATGCAGCCCGCCGCCACACCGCTCTTGGGATGAGTTCCGACGGCGTTCGCCGAGCTCACATCCCCGCCGCTTGATGAAGTGAAGAAGAAGGAGTTTCTCGCGCCAAGCAAGGGCGTAAGTCGCTGATGGAGTACTGACGAGTTCAACCACTTGGCTCGTTATGCTCCATCCGAGGTGGCTACCGATGAGGCCAAGCAGAGAAGTTCATGGAGGGTTTGTCCGAGGAGCCGCAAGACAGCTCTCCATTGTGGACTTTGCCGACTTTCGCACCTTGGTGGACAAGGCCATTGTTGCCGAGCACAAGGCCAAGGCGCTGGCGAGTCCCGCAAGCGCAAGTGGAGGCCCGGCCGTCCGCACAGCCGGCCTCTCTCGCCCTCGTGTCGGGCCTACCTCAGGCCCGCTCGGGCTTCACTACCACCGAGGCCGCCAGCAGCAGCCTCCGCTCCGCAGCCGTGCCCCTACCACGTGCACCGCAAACCAGCAGGTGGCCCCGCAATCCGGCCGCCGGTCACTTGCTTTTCGTGCAACCAGAAGGGGCATTATGCCAATAGTTGCCCTAACAAGACTAGAGCGGCCCCTCGTCCTAATGGAGGACGCGGGCAGGGAGGTGGTTCTTCCCAGGATCAGAAGGTTGTCCCCGCTACCCAAGGCGTGGGTAGTGGCCGCGTCAACCTCATCTCCGCGGAGGAGGCACCCGACGTCGTGTTGGGTACCCTTTCGGTTAACTCTTTCCTCGCACAGATTATTTGATTCAGCGCGCCTCATTCGCTTGTTTCGAGTCTTTGTTGTTGTGGGAGGTCTTCTTTACTCCATTGTTGGTCCCGCTGCTCATTCGCTCTCCCGCTCGGAGTTGAGAGTCGAGTCCGAGTGTAGGGATGTCCTGTTGAGATAGAAGGGTAGGATTCTTGGCAAACCTTATCCTCCTTCGATCGGCGAGCTTAGATGTAATCCTAGGCATGGATTGGTTGTCTCAAGACATGGGACAAATTGATTGCGCTAGGAGGCTCATCTACCTCACTAGTTCTTCCGTGGCGAAAGGTGTTCGCCGGCCGCGGGATCCGCATCTCTTCGCGCCGGGAAGCCAGCTCTAGATATTAGTGAAGTCCCGGTGGTTTGTGACTTTGTTGATGTCTTCCCGACGACCTTCCGTGGATGCCACCAGCTCGAGACCTCGAGTTTGTCATTGAGTTGGTTCCTGCATCGCCCGATCTCAAGAGGCCTTCACCAATGGACCCAATTGAGTTGGTGGAGTTGAAGAAGCACCGGGTGAGCTTCAAGAGAAGGGTTTCATCCACCCTAGCTCATCTCCTGGGGATGCTCACCATCTTTGTCCCGAAAAGGACAAGACGCTGCAAGATAAAGCGTTGATTACCGTCCACTTAATGAAGTAACGGTAAAGAACAAGTACCTTTGCCCCGTATCGATGACCTTTTCGATCAATTAACCGGAGCTCGAGTTTTCCAAGATTGATCCGAGAGTGATATCATCAAGTTCGGATTCGCCGAGGATATTCCAAAGACGCCTTTTTCTACTCGTTATGGCTTGTACGAGTATACCGTCATGTCGCTCGGCTTAACCAATGCCCCGCCTTGTTCATGAACCTCATGAATTCGTGTTCATGGAGTATTTGGATAGGTTCGTTGTGGTCTTCATCGATGATATCCTTATCTACTCCAAGAGCGATGAGGAACACACCGAGCATTTGAAGCTTGTGTTGGGCAAGCTTCGCGAGCACAAGCTGTATGCAAAGTTCAGCAAGTGCGCGTTCTAGTTGAAGGAAGTAGCCTTCTTAGGCCATATTCTTTCGGCAGGGGCGAGTGTGGATCCTAGCAAGATCGACGTGCTTTCTCGAGTCACCTACTTGGTCACCGGTTCGAGTTTTCTTGGTTTAGCGGATATTATCGCCGCTTCATCGAGAATTTCTCCAAGATAGCGGCCGATGACGTGAGTTGCTCAAGAAGGACAAGAAGTTCTCGTGGTCCGCTGATTGCGCAGGAAAGTTTCCAAGCGCTTAAGAAGCGATTGACCACCGCTCCCGCTCTTGTTCTCCCAATGTCCGTCAAAGCTTCGATATCTTTTGTGACGCTTCTCGCCGAGGCCTCGGTTGTGTCCTTATGCAAGAAGGCAAGGTAGTGGCCTATGCATCAAGGCAATTGAGACCTCATGAACTCAACTACCCTACCCATGATTTGAGTTGGCCGTGTGATCCATGCACTTAAGATTTGGCGACATTACCTAATCGGTAATCATTGCGGTGTATTCGGATCACAAAGCTTAAAGTATTTGTTCACCCAACCAGATCTGAACCTCGTGCAAAGGAGATGGTTGGAGTTGATCAAAGACTATGACATGGGTATTCACTACCATCCGGCAAGGCCAATGTCGCTGCGGATGCGCTTAGTCGCAAAGCGCATTGCAATGCATTGTTGCTTCAAGAGCCTCACCACCCTTCCGAGGAGTTTCAGCGCCTCAACTTGGGTTTGGTTGAGCATGGTTCCTCGCCGCCTTGGTTGTACAACCAACCTTGGTGGATCGGATTAAGTTCGCCGCAATGGATGTTGGAGTAAACCGCATCAAGGAAAATGTCAAGAAGGGAACAGCCAAGCGCTTCTCCGTAGATGAGCTTGGTGTCGTGAGGTTCGCAACGCCCGTGGTTCCAAAGGACATGGAGTTGCGGATTTGATCCTCCGCGAAGCCCATGATTCTCCCTTGTCCATTCACCCCGGCCACGAAGATGTATCATGATCTCCGGCGAGATTTTGGTGGACCCGAATGAAGAGGAGATCGCAAGGTTCGTTGTCGAGCGCGACGCGGTGTCGCCGTGTCAAGACCGAACATCGTCCGCCGATCGCTACAGCCCTTACCAATTCCGAGTGGAAGTGGATTCGGCCGGGATGGACTTTATCACTGGTCTACCCGGTCTCCAAAGAAGAATGATGCTATCCGGTCGCCATCGATCGATTGACTAAGGTGGCTCATTTTCTTCCCGCCAAGACCGCCCTTCGAGTGGGTCTTCTCGCGAACTCTACATAGCCCACATCGTGAGTTTGCATGGTGTGCCAAATACAATTGTGTCGATCGTGGTTCATTGCTCACGCCTCGATTTTGGCATAGCTCGCAAGAGGCTATGGGAACTCGATTTTCTTTCACTCGGCATTTCACCCTCAAACAGATGGTCGACCGAGAGGGTCAACCAAGTTTTGGAGGACATGTCATGCGAGCTTGTGTCCTTTCCTATGGGAAGCATTGGGAGAAGTGCTTGCCATTCGCCGAAGTTTTCTTATAACAACGACTTCCAAGCCGGTCTCGGCATGGTACCATTTGAGGCCTTATACGGAGAAAGTGTAGGACCCGTTGAACCGGTTCGAGACCGTGAAAGACCTTTCTTTGCCCGGACTCGATTAATGAGGCCGAGGGTCAAGTCCACTCATTCGTGATCGACGCGCATACTCAATCGAGCGTAAGAGCTATGCGGATCGCCGCCGTGAGTTGAGCTTTGAGCCCAATGACTTCGCTTATCTCAAGGTTTCTCCTCTGAAGGGTCACCAGCATTTTGGTGTCAAGGGCAAGTTGGCTCCTCGATATGTCGGTCCATACCGTGTTATCGAGAAGAAGGGAGCTGTTGCCTACAAGTTGGAGTTGCCTGCTGCACTTGCGGGGGTACATGATGTGTTCCATGTGTCCCAGCTAAAGAAGTGCCTCCGTGTTCCAACAGAGGAAGCTCCGTTGGAAACTCTCGATGTTCAGGAAGATTTGACCTATCGCGAGCACCCTGTTCGCATACTCGAGGAGGCTGAGCGAAGGACAAGGAACAAGACCATCAAGTTCCTTAGAGTTCAGTGGTCAAATCATTCCGAGGACGAGGCTACTTGGGAGCGAGAAGATCGTCTCCGTGCAGACTACCCCTCTTTCTTTTCCGAGTGAACCAAATCTCGGGACGAGATTTTTGTAAGGGGGGAGGTTTGTAACATCCCCATTTTGGCTTGTGTTTCAAATGTAATAAAATTAGGATAATTTAAAACTTTTCCTACATCCTTGTGCTCTTGAAATTTTCTGAAAATTCTTGTAAAAAGAATTTTGGAAAATTCAAAATCAAAAGCCTCATTTACCAAGTCAACAACCTCCGTGGTCAAATCTTTTGTCAAACCCTTGGAAATAATTTTCCCTGGTTCTAAGGTTGCTTGGTAACACCTCTGAACTATTTCATAATTTTTGGAAATTATTTGAGATATTTTAGAGGCAAGTCAACCTTGGTCAAACCTCTGTTTTAACCTTCTGAATTTCTTGAGAAAATTCCAGTGCACAAAACCTCTGGAGATTTTATGGAAGGTTAATCCTTGAGTCAGAAGCTCCAGTTAAAATTTCATAAATTTTGGAGTTGATTTGATGCCTCAATTAAATCCCCAAAGTTTCAGGTTTAAAAATCAAACCCTAATCGGTTTGCACTGCTCATTGACTCGAGTCGCTCGCTCGAGTCACGTGACTCGACCGAGCTAACTAACCGCGCCGCGCCAGCTCAACACGCGCGCTATCACCGCTTGATCTCCATCGAACGCTCTCATTCGTAAGCATTCTGACAACTCCGTTGCCATCCGATTCTCACCGTTGGATCCTCGATCCAACCATCGCGGACTGCATCGCTTCGCTTTAGCCGCTTTCAAATCAGCGATCACATCGCGGCCGTCGATTCTAATCCGACGGCCAAGATCGAGTGGGTTGGGCTCGACGCGCTTGCCGTTGAGTCCGAGCCGCTTCGTTTTCTCGCCGATCGTGGGCCCGACGAGCGCCGGTCATCTTCCTCCTCGCGTGCGTGTGCTCAGACGCCGTGGCAGAAAGAGAGGAGGTGCGTGCCTTGTCACCTCCTTGAGCCATTTAAACGGCTCCCTCGCAGCGCATTAAATGCACGCTGCACCGCCTCGAGTCGCCGAGCTTACTCGCCCCGCCGCCCGAGCGACCGCGACGCTGCGTGGACCAAGACCATCCCGAGCGTGCAGCGCACCGCTCTTCGCTCCCTCGCTACTTAAGCCCTCAAGACCTTCGAGCTTTCTTTACACCCCTTGAGCTCCAAGCGTGCACTCTCTTTGCTTGCTTGAGCCCAAATCTCCGTAACCCTTTCGCCGCCATTGTTGAGCCGGGAGCTCCTGCAAACCGTGCTCCAGCATGGCGTTTCTTCCTCTCTTTCGTTTCAGTGTGCCTCTCACCTCCCGGAACAAAACCCTAACTTAATTGTAGTTGCTTTTCACAGAGCGGCTCAATTTTGGGGAATTGTTCTTTCTGGTCGTGAGCACCCCTTCTTCCTCCTCGCCGGTAAGGAGCCCCTTTTCTAATTCCTTGCTCTTGTGGCATCTCCGAGCTATTGGGAAGACGTTGTGATGACCCGGTCTCCCATTTTGCTCAGCCGTCGCTCCACTTTTCTTCTTCGTCTGGCGCCGCTCTTCGTCGCCGAGTCGCCCGACCCCTCGGCACCTCCCCTACCCTCGTGTACCCTTCTAGTAGCCCCTAGAAGCTTTGGCACTCGCTGAAATGGTTCGCATGAGCTTTGGTCATTATGCATTTCGCCGCTTTGGTCGCCGCCATCATCGTCGGCTAGCCTGCTCGGGACACCACCGACGGTGTGGATGGTCCCGTGTGTGCGTTATGCTATTGCGGTTCCATTTTGGCATTTAGCTCCGCCGCCGTGCCTTGGGTTGCCGCGGCGACAAGCGGGAACACCTCGGGTTCGTTGTCGAACGAAACACAAAGAAGGCCGTAATATCGCTCGGACACGCGAATGACGCTCATTAATGCTAATCATTGTTAATCATGGGTTAGTAATCATTAGCTGTCCTAAACCCACCTCCTCGGCCATCGACCAGGCCCGCCATCTTCAAACCCACCCCGGCGCTGCAGTGTTTAAACCCGCATGTGACTTAGCGCCACCGACCGGTGGGCCCCTATTGTCGTGAGTCCCTGCTCAAATCGTGAACGCCCAATCAACCTCACCGCTCGATCTTGGACTCGTGGTCGGATCGTGGGAGCAATTGGATCGTCCGGCGCTCCTCAATCCCAGCCCTTCATCGCTTGATCGACGCCCAGATGGGCGGGCATCCGCCTGGTCCGATTGCCATCTCGACCGGATCGTTGGATCTTGATCCAACGGTGAGCCTCCGTGGGTGCCGTGGTGGGTGTCTTTGTGGCGCGCTGCGGCGTGCAGGCCGTTCGATCCAGATCGACGGTCCATAATCAACCACGCTTTTCTTTCGTTATGGGATATAAAATTCTCGTGAGCTTTATCTTTCTAACAAAAATGTTGTTAAAAATTTAGAAATTCATATCTTTTCATTATGAATCCTTTTGGGTGATTTCAGTAGTGTTAATTTTCTTTTAGGTTAGAGATTAATCTAGAAATGTTTCAAGCCTCGTTAAGAACCGTAAATGTTGTGAATCGATTTTAGCCTTTTCAAATTTCTATTAAATATTCCAAAAATGCTATAAAACTTAGAAAATCTATAACTTGTTCTCTGAGGTCCAAATAGAGCGAACTAAATTTTGTTAATTTCTTTAGGATGAACTTTAGTGAAGAACCAGTTTGCTAGTGGTCTTTGCATCGATATAAATGATGTCCTAGTTTTAGAACTTAGAAAAATCATAACTAATTCGTTGTAACTCCAAATGACCTGAAATTTTATATGGGTGACCACTAAACCAGTAGGTAGCTACCATAAAAATTTCAGCCTCAAGATCTTCCTAGAAAATATTTTTGCTACAGTGCTAATTATGGCCGAAAATAGGTTTTTAGGGAATATCTTTTGCACCACAAATCCAAATTAGGTTTTTCCAGTTCCTATGTCTAGGTATATCCGTATTCTACCTTGTGTGTAAATTTCGTCGCATTTGGATAATTTTTGGCTTGCTCTTTTGTTTAAGTGTTGCTCGTCTTATTGGTTGTTTTCGCTATTTCGCTTAGGATTCGACATTTGCGGTAACCCCGAGAACGACCCTCCGCAACAATTTGAGCCACAACCAGCAGGCAAGCAGTTTGATCATTTCCATTAATCCCATTACTTTTAAAGTCTAATATTTTGTTTAACTTCTATGTATGCATTGCTAATTTGTTGTTAAATTGATTAGTTAATCCTCTAGTTGCATAATCTGTAGGTAAATGATTATCCTCTACTACCTGAGCCTAGGTTATTTGCTGTGATTAGAGTTCGTTGGATGAGCTCTTGTCACTTAGTAGATTTCGAATAAATATTGCTTAGCCATGCCTAGTATCGGTAGTATTGGGCGATCATCGACTTAGTCGGTGATCTTGATCACACAACTACTTATACTACTCCATTATGTCCAACCCTTGTGTTTTATTGATTTACAAATCAAAAACTGAAAACAAAACTATATCTTGACTTGGGCACAATGGTATGTTGATGTGATCTGTTGGGTGTGTGGAATGGTGCCTAAGTCCCCAAGGACCGAGTTACTTGTGTCACTAAGCCAAGCGCTTATTGCGTACAACCACACGAGGGGATATGGAACCTCTCTTGACTAAGTACTTTGGGAGGTGTTAATTATGAGCTGGTTGGTGGGTGTGTTCTGTGTGTGGTGTTTGAGGGGAGCATTAGCGCACCGGTTAGGCTGTCTAATGTGTCCTTCTCCCGTGGTTGCGGCTCTTAATTAGCATCGCCCATTGGAAAGCGCCTTGTTAGACTTAGCCATGCCTCGCATACCAAAGGAAGTGTGCTAACCGTGGTCGTGGAAAGGCGGTCTATCGTGTGGGTACATTGGTACACCCCGCAGGTTAAAACTATTCGAATAGCCTCGCCCTAGGTTATGGACATGCTTGGTAAGGTCGTGCAAGAACTAGACTACAACCTTTAAAAACTTAAACTTGACATGGGTGGTATGAAGGGGTACTTCATGCTATTGTTGTGGTGACTATGGGTTAGTCACTTCTAGGTTGGTGTTGTCATCTATCTATTGTTATTATCGTCTCTCTTTATTTGAACAATAAAAGTTAATTGCAAACTTGCTTTGAATCTATTACCCTATTGCAAATGAAAACTTGCTTTATGTCTGAAAATAAGTCCAGAGCCTCATCCACTTAAATAAAGCTTGCATGTAGTTAATTATAGTTCGTTATCTCACACGTTGTTTTGCGTAGTACAAAACAAGTTTTGTACTCATCCGCTTGCTTAATATTAATTGTTGCAGAGGAAGAAGGTGAGCCCCAAGGGCCTCACTTTTGTGAGTTGTGTTGCGCGCTGCTTGGGACGATTAGCTTGGCGGTCCGGTTGGTTGCCTTGTGGTAAAGGCACACCGATTGGCTTTTGTTTATCGCCATCTTATGGCCATTTTGCTTCCATTGCTTAAATTATTTACTTATTTGTATGACTTTTGGCCTGTCGGCCTCTCTTTGTAATAACTCTCTTTATATTATCTATGTCGTTGTTGTTGCTTTGCTTCGCTCTATGTGTATGAATGGAATTGATGCATGATTTTGTAACGGTGTGTATACTGCACTCGGGAAGTATACATATTCGAGGCTTGGTTTATTTGATTTGTACCGTTAGGACCAAGTGGATGGTTAAACAAAGATGTTTAATAAACCGGGGTCCTCACATAAACATCTTTAGTCAGTATCACTGACTTGTGGGCCTTTGCTGTTAATCATGTTTAGAAATCATTTAATCCAATCGTTATATTTCACCTTGAGTCTCTCGTCATGGGCCCAAATGTCGCTTGGGGTTGTGTAGTTTTTTTAATGCGTTTTCTCTGTTGGTAAGCGATTTCGTGAGAGTATGTTGGGTTTGCACTTTTGTAAGTCAAGACGATTCTCGCACGCTTCGACGCCACCTTGCCGTGGTCGAGTCGAGCCGACGATCGGCCGCGCGGCCCGCCGTCGATGTGTGGGCTAGCCGGGTCAGGTGTAAAGGGAATAAGTGCATTATAGATTTCGGAAATGATTTAGTATTTCTGGTTTTAGTTTTCTGTTGAGCTGTTAATTCAATTAAACTTGTAAAATGCATAACTAATTCAATTTTTATCCAAACTGCATGAAACCAGTGCTGTTAATTTTCGTTTTAAGTGTACTATTTACTAAAATGAGTTTCAACCTTGTATCGGTAGCAAAAATCTGTTAATTAATTTAATGTTGTAGATTGTAATCTCCAAATTAGAAAATGCATATCTCTTCCAATAATTGTCCAAATTCAATGAACCCAATTCTGTAAAATTTCATTTTCAGTATACTAACTATTAGGATAGGTTTTACACACTGTTTCTGTTCATGAAAATTTGTTAAGTAATTAACTAGTGACTTGTTGTGTTTTTAGCTTAGAAAATTCATAGAAAATTATTAATAACTTAAAATAATTTGTTCTCTGTTTCTAAAATTTTGTTATACCATGCTTAGGCTGCTGTGTGAGTTTTGGCTTGTTTTGATGTTGTTGTATGTTTGAGTTTTGTCGGTGTTATTCGTTCTTATTTGCTGTTATGTTCGATCGTTAGGCTTTGATATTTGGGGCAACCCTGAGGACGACCCTCCGCAACAAATTGAGCAACAAAGCACTGTGCAAGCGCTTGATCATGTTAATCCCAGATTTTAAAGTCTAATATTTTGTTTCAAATTGTATGTATGCATTGCTTAATTTGTGTTAAATTGATTAGTTAAATCAGAGTGCATATCCTGTAGACAAAATATTGATCTCTACTACCGAGCCTAGGTTATTTGTCGTGATTAGAGATCGCTTGATGATCTCTCGGTCACTTAGTAGATCCGGTCAATTTGCTTAGACATGCTTAGCTATCGGTAGAATCAAGCGTTATCGACTTTAGTCAGAACTTTGATCACACGTAAATTATTTATGGCTTCGATTCAGCATTTCGCTATGTTTAATTGCAAAATGAAAAATAAAAATAAAAATGATTTAGACTTGGGCACAATGATAAGACTGGTGTGATCTGTTGGGTGTGATCGAAAGGTGCCCGAGCCGCTTAAGGACCGAGTTACGGCGCCACCGCATCGAGCATTTTGCGTATAACCACACTAGAGTATATGGACCTCTCTTGACCTAGTACTTTGGCGGTATTGGCCCGGTCGCAGGAGGTCGCAGGAGGGATGGAGGTGGGAGCATGGTAGTTGTCCAAAAGCTTTATCCCGAGTGGGTAGTTGTCTTTCGGCTTTACCATGTAAGCGCATGGATTTCATCCATACGAGCGCTCGTAGTTAATACACAATATTGGAAAAAGTCTCGAGGACTTAGCCGTACAAAGATACCTTCGAAGTGTGCTTTGGCTTAAAGGCGGTCCAAGTGTGGGTACATTGGTACACCCCGCAGGTTAAAACTATTCGAATAGCCTCGCCCCAGGTTATGGACACGCTGATACGCCCGTAAGAACTAGACTACAACATTTAAATTAAAATTTGATGGGTGGTACGAACTGGGATTCGTGCTATTGTTGTGGTGACTATTGGGATAGTCACTTCTAGGCTGTTTTTTTTTTCTTTGTTATTACTATCTTTAATGTTATTTCAAAGATTAAAAACGAATTGCACACTTGCCTTTAAACTGTATTATATTATTGCAAATGAAAATTGGCCTTATGCAAATGAAACATATGGCCTCCACCAAACAAGCCTCGCATGTAGCATATGAACAGTCCGTTAGTTCACACGCCGCCTTGCGGGTACAAAGACAATCTTTGTACTCAAGTGCTTTGCTTAATGTTTTTGTTGCAGAGGAAGAAGGTGAGCCTCGTGGTCCTCACTTCGTGAGTGTGTTGTCGCTTCGTGACGACTAGACTTGGCGGTCCGGCCGATGCCTTGTGGGTTGAAGGCACGCGATTGGCTTTGTTTATAGCCATCAGATGGCGCTTTTGCTTCACTGTCGTTCTTGTCTATTTGTGTATCTTGTGGCCTATCGCCATGTCCGTAATAATGTTACTATTTGTTTATCTTCCGCTTGGTAGTGTGGTGTTTGGACTCTATGTTTGGAATGGAGTTGATGTTTAATTTTGTACCGAGGTGTGTATACGCTCTGGGAAGTATACATATCTCGAGGATCCGTTATTTGATTTGTGATGCTAGGACCGTGTGGTTGGTTAAGTATTACAAGCCAAATAAACGGGTCCTCACAAAGTTGGTATCGAGCCATTCTCGACCGTAGTAACTCAAGCATAGTCGTCTTAGGATATTTTGAAAGTCTTATTTTCAAGTTATAAAAAGGGTTTATGAAAACCTAGGTGATTCTCGATTTTACTCCTTACCTATCTTAGCCTTCTACTCTCATCTTACTCTAATTTGAGTTTTGAAAACTTGGTTTCTCTTTCCTTTCAAAAGATAGTTACTTATCCGTGGAATTAGTTTTGGGAGAACTATGGAAGATTGTGGGAATAATAGGTAAGGTGTTAAGTGAGTAGTTATGCGCCCGATTTTTGGCTGGTTGATCTTGATCCGCTTGTGTTTGTTTTTGACCGCTTTAATGAATTTTGGGCTTTCTTACTCTTCGAGTTGTTGCTAACTTGTCTTAGTGAAACAGATGGCCGGAGAACGCGTGGTAGTCGTGCTGGCTGGTCACGATGAGGAGCTTCTCCTCCGACCATGGTCGAGGTTCTCGCCGATCGAGCGAAACCGCATGGACCGTACACGCATCTTGGAGGTTATTGCTAGGAATACCTCCACTCCGCCGTGGTGGCGCCACTGCACTCGCGGGGACTTGCGAGTTCCTCCGCACACACCGCCGACTTTCTCCCGCTCCGAGGACCCTCTCGATGCGGATGATTGGTCGCGCATGGTTGAGCGGAAGCTCAACATAGCTCGCTGCAGCGCAGGATAAGGCACTTCGCGCCCCACCGCCTTGAGGGCGCAGCAGACTCATGGTGGGAGAACTATCTCGCCATGCAGCCCGCGCCATGTGGTCGCGTGGGAGGAGTTCAGTCGCCTTTCGTCGGGCCCACATCCCGATGGCCCGATGAAGCTGAAGAAGAAAGAATTCCTCGCGCTCAAGCAAGGGCGCAAGTCTGTGACGGAGTACCTGTACGAGTTCAATCATCTCGCTCGTTATGCTCCGGGAGAGGTGGCCTCAGATGAGGCTAAGCAGGAGAAGTTTATGGATGGCTTGTTCGAGGAGCTGCAGGACAAGCTATCCATTGTGGACTTCTCAGACTTTGAGGCCTTGGTAGATAAGGCCATCGTTGCAGAGCATAAGGCGAAGGCGGCGAGTCCCGCAGCGCAAATGGGAGGCGACGCCTACTCACACCACCTCGCTCGTCTCGGCCGGGCCAAGCACCGATGGCCCGTTCTTTGCTCCACCGCGCCGAGGCCATCTCGCACCAGCCTCTCGCCCACCGCAGCCGTGAGCCGTGCGCCGCGATCCCACGAGCGGCCTCCGCAAGCGGCCGAGGTTACTTATTTCCGCCGCCACAACAAGGGCCACTATGCCAATGCTTGCCCTCGAGTGTTGCAGAGCCCTCGCCCCAATGGAGGACGCGGCAGGGGAGTGGTCATCCACCGACGTAAGATGATCCGAAGCCCTGTGGTGCGAGCAATGGTCGAGTCAACCACCTTTCACCGAGGAGGCTCGGAGGCGCCGATGTCGGATGGGTACACTTCTTGTTAATTCTCGTCCCGCCGCAGTAGATATTTGATTCTTGAGCATCGCATTCTTTATTTCAAGATCATTTGCTCGCTAGTGGTCTTCATTGTGTTCCTTTGAAGTTCCTTTGCTCATCCGCTCCGGGTCGGAAATGAGAGCCGATTTACGTTGTCGGGATGTTCCTATCATAGTCAAAGGTGGGATTTTTGGCAAATCTTATTCTCGCTCGCTCAATGAGTCCGATGTGATTCTTGGCATGGATTGGTTGTCCCAACATTTGGGACAAATCGATTGTGTGAAGATTGTCTATCTTACCAGCCTTTGGTGAGCAGTCGGGTTTTCGCCACGCCTTGTGGTCCGTATCTATGTGCATTAGAAGCTAAGCCACCTTGCAAATTCAAGATGTTCCCATAGTATCCGACTTTGTGGATGTCTTTCCCAAGATTTGCCTCGATGCCTCCGGCTCGAGATCCGAGTTTGTCATCGAATTGCTGCCCTGCATCGCCCGATTTCAAGGCACCGATCGGATGCCTCCCAATGAGCTAGAAGAATTGAAGAAGCAGCTTGGTGAGCTCCAAGCAAGGGGTTTCATCCATCCCGCCATCTCCTTGGGGTTGTCCGTGATCTTTGTGAAGAAGAAGGACAAGACCTTGCGCATGTGTGTTGATTACCGTCCTCTCAATGAGGTGACGGTGAAGAACAAATATCCTTTGCCCCGCATTGATGATCTTTTTGACCAGTTGACTGGGGCCTAGGTGTTCTCAAAGATTGATTTGAGAATGGGGTATCATCAGTCGATCGATCGAGGATATTCAAGACGGCTTTCACTACTCGTTATGGGCTGTACGAGTACACCGTCATGTCCTTCGGTTTAACCAATGCTCCAGCCTTGTTCATCAACTTAATGAATTCAGTATTCATGGAGTTTTTGGATAAATTTGTGGTGGTTTTTATTGATGACATTCTTATCTATTCCAAGACTGAAGCAGAGCATGCTGAGCATCTCAAGATTGTTTTGGGCAAATTATGGAGCATCACCGTATGCAAAGTTCAAAGAAATGTGAGTTCGTTGAAGGAAGTGGCATTCTTGGGCCATGTTCTTTCAAATGGAGGCATAGTGTGGATCCCAAAGCAAAGTCGGCGATGTTCTATCTTGGGGCCACCAAGTCGCCATCGATGTGCGGAGTTTTCTTGGTTTAGCGGGCTACTACCGCCGCTTTATCGAGAACTTCTCCAAGATCGCAGCCGATGACCGAATTGCTCAAGAAGGACAAGAAGTTTGTGTGGTCCTCTCGTGTGATGAGAGCTTTCAGAGCTCAAACAATGTTGACTTCACTCCAGATCCTTACTCTTCCCGATATCCACAAGAGCTTCGATATTTATTGTGATGCCTCTCGTCGTGGACTTGATGTGTTCTTATGCAGAAGGCAAGGCGCTTGCCTATGCATCCAGCAGCTTGAGACCTCATGAGCTCAACTATCCCACCCATGATTTAGAGCTTGCTGCAGTGGTTCATGCACTCAAGATTTGGTGGCATTATCGATCAGAATCACTGTGAGGTGTATTCCGATCACAAGAGTTTGAAATACTTGTTCACTCACCAGATCTCAACCTCGTGCAGAAGTCGGCTAGAATTGATCAAAGATTATGACATGGGTATTCAAGATCATCCGCAAGGCCAATGTGGTTGCCGGATGCACTTAGCCGAAAGGTGTATTGCAATACTTTGATGATCCCGAGCAAAGAACTCGCGCTTCTTGCGCATTTCAGCGCCTCAACTTAGGTTTGGTTGAGCATGGTTCCTTGTCGCCTTGGTTGTGCAACCAACCTTGGTGGATCAAATCAAGTCAAGACAAGAATCGATGTTGGTGTGGTAAAATCAAGCGTAACATCAAGAATGGTTCACCAAGTGTTTCACAGAGGATGAGCACGGTGTTGTATGGTTTGGGCAGCGCCTCGTGGTTCCAAAGGTTCCGAATTGCGGGATTTGGTTCTTCAGAGGCCCATGATTCCCTTTGTCCATCCATCCCGGCCACTAAAATGTACCAAGATCTGCGCCGAGATTTCGTGGACTCGCATGAAGCGAGATTGCGTGTTCGCTGCCGATGTGACATATGTTGTCGCGCCAAGGCCGAGCATCGCCCAGCAGGTCTCCTTCACCTTTGCCGCACTGAATGGAAGTGGGATTCTGAGGCATGGACTTCATCATCGGTCTACCCCGCACTTCGCAGGAAGGATGCATTATGGGTTATCATTGATCGATTGACGGAAGGTGGCTCATTTCCTTCCAAAGGCGATCGAAGATTGATGTGAATCGATTAGCGGATCTTTACATATCTCGCATTGTGAGCTTGCATGGTGTGCCACGAACCATTGTGTCGATCGCGTTCTTTGTTCACTTCGGTTTTGGCACGCTTTGCAAGAAGCCATGGGTACCGCCTTACGCTCAAAGACCGCCTACCATCCTCGTAGACCGATGGTCGATGCAGCGGTCAATCAGTGCTAGAAGATATGCTCAGGCTTGTGTTCTTTCCTATGGAAAGAATTGGGAGAAGTGCCTACCGCTGCCGAAGTTCTCCTACAACAACAGCCTTCCGTGCTAGTCTCTGATGGCACCATTTGAGGCTTTGTATGGGAGGCGATGCGTAACCCCATTGAACTGGTCAAACCGTGAAAGGCGCTTTGGTCCGATTCCATCAATGAGGCCGAAAGTCAAGTGCGCTTGATTCGTGAGCACTTGCGCCGTAGCTCACCCAGCGTAAGAGCTATGCAGATCGGCGCCGCCGTGAGTTGAGCTTCCAGCCCAATGACTTTGTGTATCTCAAAGTCTCACCTTTGAAGGGACATCGCGCTTCTGTCAAGGGCAAGTTGGCTCCTGCATGTTAGACCATATCGCGCCATCGATAAAGTGGAGCTGTTGCATACAAACTAGAATTGCCGCCTACACTTGAAGGAGTGCACGATGTTTTCCATGTATCACAATTGAAGAAGTGCCTTCGTGTTCCAGCTTGAGGAAACGCCATTGGAAAATATCGATGTGCGTGAAGATCTGCCTTATCGAGCGCGCTCGCTCGTATCCTCGAAGAAGCTGAACGCAGAACAAGGAACCGTGTGATCAAGTTCCTTAAAGTTCAGTGGTCAAACCACTCCGAGGATGAAGCCACGTGGGAGCGGGAAGATCGCCTCCGAGCAGATTACCCGCCCTTCTTCTCCCGTTGATCGTAATCTCTGGCGAGATTCCTGTAAGGGGGGGAGATTTGTAACAGCCCTAACTTAGGGTTTGTATTTCAAATGTAAATTATGAGGAGGAATAAAAACTTTTGATGCCTCATGAAATCATTTGAGAGTTTCTACAATTTTCCCTAGCAATTTCCAATTTTTAGAATTTAATTCTTGTGATTGGAAGTTGTTGTTATCAGATTCTTAGCTTTCAAACTTGTGATCATCCTCTGAAATTATTTTTCCTGTCATCTGGATCATCCTATCTACCTCCCTGAATTATCTCACAATTTTTAGATTTTATTTGCTATTTCAAATGGCCAAGTCAAACTAGTTGAAAATCTGGTCAAACCCTAGGTCAGCATGCTTGTGAATTTTCTGCAGAACTTTTCAGTGCATAAAAAGTTCTGGAAAATTTATGCAATGTTGTTCTCTGTCTCAAGTAGCTTCCATAAAATTTCGAAATTTTTGGAGCTCGATCTATCTCTAAAATTCCCAAACTCTCTCAGCTTTCTAACTCAAATCGAAAACATCTCTCTGCCCAACTCAACTCGTGCTCGAGTCCGACTTCGCACCACTTGGCTCGGTCGCGCCAACTAAACGCACCACTCGAGTCCAATCGATCGTGACCGTCCGATGCAAATCGAACGATCCACGCGCGCGCGCAACCGACCGTCCGAATGCATACATCAATCTCGACCGCCCAATTCGTGATCCAACGGCCGATACATTCTTGATCGAGTCTAAGCATCTGCTCGCGCCGCTTGTCCCGCCGCCGACATATGGGTCCCACTGCCCGTTCTTCCTCGCCGACTCACGCCACGGAGCTCGCTGGCGATCGCGCATGCGCGCCACGCACTCGCCGCCGCCACGCCGGGACGCGTGTCCGCCTCCGTGGATCGCTCAAGTCCATCTACCTCCTAGGGTCGCCCATTCCTTTCGCAGCCATTCTGCGCCTCTCCGCCCATTTCTTAGCTTCGCCGAGAAAACCCGAGAGCGCCGCCGTGTTAACGCCGCCTTGAGCTCGCGATCGCACCACCGTGATCCACGCTGACGCCGCCCATTTTGCCCATCCGGGTTCTTGGCGCCCAAATGAATCACCAGGTGGTATCGCCGTCTCCACCTCCGCGCTCGGCCCGTGAGCTCGCTTTCGCTTCTCGTGAGTCTCAAGCCTCGCCGTTGATCTCACTTGATCGCAATGCTTCACCGATGCTCACGGTGGGCTCGCTTCGCTTTGATGCATTGTGGAGGTGTGCGACTTCTTCTTCTCCGAGCCCGTATTTCGCCGCGCGGTGATTCCCACCGCCTCGCACCTTCTTCGCCGGCATTGTCCGGGCGATCCTTCCCGGCCGAGGCGATTCCGCGGCGCACCTTCCGGTCTTCTCGGCTCGCAGCGCCTTCTCCGCGAACACCGCACCTTCTTCTCCGCCTCCGGCCGTCGTGAGCCCATCTCCGTCGACCATCGGGCTCCGCGTCACCGTCACCGGGTTCGTGAGATCTTTGCGAACCTTAAGGTACCACTCACTCGCCCTAAGACCTCCTAGTTCGCGAGAGCAGTCGTGCGGCCGCACCACCGTCCTTGTGGTCGCCGGTAAGCCGCCGGCAGCGTTAAGGTCTAACCCTACTTTTTAGTGATAAACATCTTTAGTCAGTATCACTGACTTGTGAGCCTTTGCTGTTAATCATGTTTAGAAATCATTTAATCCAATCGTTATATTTCACCTTGAGTCTCTATCATGTGGGCCCGAAATGTCAGTTGGGGTTGTGTAGTTTTCTTAATGCGTTTTCTCTGTCGGTAAGCGTATTTCTCGTGAGAGTATGTTGGTTTGCACTTTGTAAGTCAAGACGATTCTCGAACACGCCGACGCCACCTTGCCGTGGTCGAGTCGAGCCGACGGGCCGGCGCCCTCATGCAGGCCCATTGGTCGCAAGGGCAGGGCTAGCCGGTCAGGTGCGAAAGGGAATAAGTGCATTATAGATTTCGAAATGATTTAGTATTTCGGTTTTAGTTTTCTCGTTGAGTCATAATTCAATTAAACTTGTAAAATGCATAACTAATTCAATTTTTATCCAAACCGCATGAAACCAAGGTCATTAATTTTTGTTTTAAGTGTACTATTTACTAAAATGAGTTTCAACCTTGTATCGGTAGCAAAATCTGTTAATTAATTTAATGTTGTAGATTGTAATCTCCAAATTAGAAAATGCATATCTCTTCCAATAATTGTCCAAATTCAATGAACCCAATTTCAGAAAATTTCATTTTCAGTATACTAACTATTAGGATAGGTTTTACACACTGTTTCTGTTCATGAAAATTTGTTAAGTAATTAACTAGTGACTTGTTGTGTTTTTAGCTTAGAAAATTCATAGAAAATTATTAATAACTTAAAATAATTTGTTCTCTGTTTCTAAAATTTTGTTATACCATGCTTAGGCTGCTGTGTGAGTTTTGGCTTGTTTTGATGTTGTTGTATGTTTGAGTTTTGTCGGTGTTATTCGTTCTTATTTGCTATTATGTTCGATCGTTAGGCTTCGATATTTGCGGCAACCCTGAGGACGACCCTCCGCAACAAATTGAGCAACAAAGCTGTGCAAGCAGCTTGATCATGTTAATCCCAGATTTTAAAGTCTAATATTTTGTTTCAAATTGTATGTATGCATTGCTTAATTTGTGTTAAATTGATTAGTTAAACTGTAGTCGCATATCCTCGTAGACAAAATATTGATCTCTACTACCGAGCCTAGGTTATTTGTCGTGATTAGAGATCGCTGGATGATCTCTGGTGACTTAGTAGATCCGGGTCAATTTGCTTAGACATGCTTAGCTATCGGTAGAACTGGGCGGTTATCGACCTTAGTCGGTAACTTTGATCACACAGAAATTATTTATGGCTTTTGATTCAGCATTTCGCTATGTTTAATTGCAAAATGAAAATGAAAATAAAATGATTTAGACTTGGGCACCATGGTAAGACCGTGTGATCTGTTGGGTGTGATCGAAAGGTGCCCGAGCCGCTTAAGGACCGAGTTACTTGCGCCACCGCATCGAGCATTTTGCGTGCTAACCACACTAGAGTATATGGGACCTCTCTTGACCTAGTACTTTGGCGTGTATTGGCCCGGTCGCAGGAGGTCGCAGGAGGGATGGAGGTGGGAGCATGGTAGTTGTCCAAAAGCTTTATCCCGAGTAGGTAGTTGTCTTTTCGGCTTTACCATGTAAGCGTATGGATTTCATCCATACGAGCGGCTCGTAGTTAATACACAATATTGGAAAAAGTCTCGAGGACTTAGCCGTACAAAGATACCTTCTAAGTGTGCTTTGGCTTAAAGGCGGTCCAAGTGTGGGTACATTGGTACACCCGCAGGTTAAAACTATTCGAATAGCCTCGCCCTAGGTTATGGACACGCCTGATACGCCCGTAAGAACTAGACTACAACATTTAAATTAAAATTTGATGGGTGGTACGAATCTGGGATTCGTGCTATTGTTGTGGTGACTATTGGGATAGTAACTTGTAGGCTGTTTTTCTTTCTCTTTTGTTATTACTATCTTTACTGTTATTTCAGCATTAAAAACGAATTGCACACTTGCCTTTAAACTGTATTATATTATTGCAAATGAAAATTGGCCTTATGCAAATGAAACATATGGCCTCCACCAAACAAGCCTGCATGTAGCATATGAACAGGTCTGTTAGTTCACACGTCAGTCTTGCGGGTACAAAGACAATCTTTGTACTCAGGTGCTTTGCTTAATGTTTTTGTTGCAGAGGAAGAAGGTGAGCCTCAGGGTCCTCACTCGTGAGTCAGGTTGCCGCTTTCGTGGACGACTAGACTTGGCGGTCCGGTCAGATGCCTTGTGGGTTGAAGGCACGCTGATTGGCTTTGTTTATAGCCATCTTATGGCGCTTTTGCTTCCGCTGTCGTTCTTGTCTATTTGTGTATCTTGTGGCCTATCGGCCTATGTCTGTAATAATGTTACTATTTGTTTATCTTCCGTTTGGTAGTGTGGTGTTTGGACTCTATGTTTGGAATGGAGTTGATGTCTAATTTTGTACCGAGGTGTGTATACTGCTCTCTGGGAAGTATACATATCTCGAGGATCCGTTTATTTGATTTGTGATGCTAGGACCAGGTGGTTGGTTAAGTATTACAAGCCAAATAAACTGGGGTCCTCACACTATGGAAACTTTTCAACAAAAGACAAAATAATTTTTTCTTGATTGAATTTTTTTGTTCTAAAACTAAGAATGTAATGCAACTCAATATAGTTAGCATAAGGTAAGTGATTCAATGGTATCATTGTAAGATTAACTCGATGGTATCAATGTAAGATTAACAAATTAAAAATTAGTACTTTAATAATCAATGATATTACTACAAGATTAACAAATCAGTACTACATCAATACATGATATTACTGCAAGATTGTTGTTTATTGCTCTCAGATGTCAGGCTACTCAAGATGTATTCTTGGCCTCCTCGCCACTTGGGTCAAAATTCTATCACAAATTAAATTTAATAACATAATGAAACAGAGTGATCTGATAATCATGAATAACATGAAACAATATTAGAGAAACATCAAGTTAACTTCTAGCTCAAGACCAATTTATATCCAATTGTCGTATTCAATTATCACAATGAACCCAACTCTTCATCGAGCTTTAATCCGAACCCACAACATTGGTAAGCAATATCTCCTAGTGCTAGTCAATCAAATCAGCACAATTTGAAACTTCTACTAGCACAACACATCTACTGGCTCAAGCAAATTAGACCGAAAGGTATACATGTTTCCTCTACTGCCATCATCCAAGTGACATTTTTGGCTTAGATCTAGAAATTTGAGACCAACCTACACAATCCAAAGCGATGAGCTCATACCTGGACGGGAGGCATGGACGAAGAGGGAGTTGAGGTCGGGGGCGGCGTCATCGAGGTCGGGGGTCGCAGAAGGAGGACACCGACGAGGGGAGGAGGAGGCATGGGAATAATGGTGACATATGGGAGGAGGACAACACGGAGACGGCGGCATGGAGAGAGGAGGCTTGCGAGGAACACGGGAAGTAAGAGCGCTGGGGAGGCGGATGGGCGAGTGAGGACTAAGGAATAAGGGCACAAACCCTTATAAAGGGATATCACATACAGTTCTATTAAATAACTGTCTATGATATTCTATTTCATAGGCAGTTCTATTCTAGGACCGTCTGTGTAAGCGAGCAAGACTATTCTATTAGGGAACCGTCTATGATATGCTCGCTTATTACAGACGGTCCTAGAATAGAACTATCTGTGATATCCCTATCAGCTATACTCAGAAAATGCTAGCCATGCCCTCTGAAAACTAGAAACTAAGCAGAGCCTCAGAAAATGCTAGCCATGTCCTCTGAAAATAAGAAAGTAGAGGCTAAGAAAATGCTAGCCATGCCCTATGAAAACAAGAAAGCAAATACAATCACAATGGAATAATTTCTTAATTACATGCCGAGTTTCTTAATTACAATGGAAAAATTTTCCAAATAGGTGTTCACCATGTGGGATCATTCCACTTGGCTATTTGATTTTAAAAAATAGCCCTTCATGATGATCGACACGCATATAGCTAGCTTCCTCACTGGGTTCTTCCTTGAGCCTGATGTTGTCTCTGAAAGGAGGCAGCTCGTCAAATTGATTATGCTCTTCCTTATCCATGACATTCTCAACTCCGACAATCTTTCTTTTTCTACGAAGAACTATGTGGCGGTTCTTATTTACTGGGTGCTTTACATAAAACACTAGAACAACTTGCTTAGTGAGTACAAATAGTTTGTCATTGTATTCGACACATTCGAGGTCCATAGTAGTGACGTTGTCATTGTCGACCATCACACCCTGTGAAAGTTTGAACTAATGGCACCGAAACAGGGGGATCTTGAAAAGTACGTAGTCGAGCTCCCAAATCTCCTCTACAAACCCATAGTAGGAGCTTAACCTAGTGGTATTGAACGCGTCTATGCAGACATCATTGTTCTAGACTGTACTCTTCCTATCCTGAGCCGTCGTATAAAATGTGTACCCATTTATGTCGTATCATTGCCATGTCAAAATTGTAAATTTTGACCCTTTTGCCAACTATGGCAACATATCATCAATTGATGACCTCCTAGTGAATCACACCTTTAACCATTTGTTGAACCGACGGTTATGCTCTCTCGTGATCCAAACCTCCGACCGGCCTGGATTCTGTTGACGTACCACGTCTTTGTGCTCGTCGATGTACGGGGATACTTCGGTCATGTATTGCAAGATCGTGAAATGGGCTTGAGCGTATGTATCCAGATCGGGAGTGATTTCTTTCCTTCTGATGGTCCTGATAACCTCGAGTCTCCCCTCATGACGAAATAGAGGCACACCTATCGGTTCCACCTAAGCCATGTAGCCGATGCAGAACTCAATGACCTCTTCGATTGCATAACCTTCGATGATGCTACCCTTCGGCTGAGATCGATTCCGTACGTAGGACTTGAGAATTCTCATGTACCTCTCGAACGGGTACATATGATGTAGGAACACAGGGTTGCATATCTTTATCTCTTTCACAAGATGAACAATGAGATGGACCATGATATCGAAAAATGATAGAGGAAAATACATCTCAAGATGACATAGAGTCGTCACCACCTCAGCTTGTAGAGCATCTAGTCCTTCGGGATCGATGACCTTCTCACCATTGAGTTAAAGAAATAACACAAATTTCACGATTGCCACTGACCTTGTTCGCAAAATACTACTAATTACAACAGAAGCATTTGTGTCATCAAGACATGACAATTATGAGACTTCATGCCAATTAATTTCAAATATTCCATAGAAACAAGTTTCTTCATACTGGCGAAGTAACCGGATGAAACTTTCACACTATGCAAGCTCTAGTACAGTTCATTTCTCTTGGCCTTAGACAAAGTGTAGCAAGCTGGGGAAAGTATGTTCATATCAATCAAGTCACGGCGTGTTGACACCATCCTTTGTTTTGCCACTAATGTTTAGTAAGAGACCAATCAAGCTATCACATATATTCTTCTCCACGCATGACGTTGATGCAATGGCGAACTTCTAAGTGCTCCCAATAAGGTAAGTACCAAAAAATTGACCGCTTCTTCCAAATAATCTTCTGACGGTTCCTCAATTTACGCTCCTTTCCAATCACAACATCGATATACTTAACAATATCTATTGGGATATGGGTAGGCTAGGCTAGTTGATAATTAAAAATTCTACCATATAAACCAGATGCCATGCAAGCAAGAGATCGAGATCGTTACCACCGCACGCCAGAGAGCAATGAAAGAAATGTTGGAGTAGCCCGTTCAACGAAGAGCACATTGATGTAGTGATCGTAGTCGATCTTCCATCGTAGTCGATCGCCTAGTATAGTCGATCGCCTCCTCTAGAAACCAACCAATTCCTCACCAAGGTCGTGGATCGCCCTAAGCACAATAGCAACCGCAGAGCGCTACGCCTACGGTATCCACACATCCAGTAAGGTGAATGCTATACGCCGATGTGCTAGCACTAAGTCACACAGAAGGCTTTCAAGAAAATTGTGGCTAGGATTTGCTGAACAACTCACATATATCTCATATCGTGTTTCCTTTGTTACCCTTATCCCCATAGCCTCAAGCATCTCCTTATATAATGCTCTGTCGGATCCTATCCGAACATGTTTGATTTAATCGATCCGCATCGGTTTGTTCCAACCTGCTATGTGTGACCCATTAGGTTCATGCGTAGTCGGTTGTAACTCGAAACCTTTTTCACCACGGTCAATAGCAAGATTCTAGCAGACATAACGATTCTAAATACACACAAATTATATAGGATGAATCTTAATGCAATATGATCTACGACTAGATCCTCATCACTTATGACTATCTCATATCTCTATACGACCACTGTATTTAGTCATGAACAGTTTGTAACTCCCTACGACTGTGTTTCAACACTCAGGATTACAATCGACACTTCACGCATCACCAGATTCCATACGACCATCCGTAACTAATCGAACTAAGCGACCTACTCGTGTATTCTCCATTTGCCTCACGATATCTGGTTGAACTCTAGGTGAGATATTATGTCATCCATGGACTATTCAATACTTTATCGATCAAGTGTCAGATAACTTCATGTGGTCGAACTCTTCAACAACCAGTGGCATGGCCATGCACTTTCTTTATCCGACCACATCTAGAGGCCCAGAGACATCTCTCCTGTTATGTTAGGAGGGACAAATCCCATATCCGACTAGTCACATTCCTCTGCTTGTTTCATAGCATACCCGAAAGCTACCTCTATAACTACCCAGTTACGAGTAGTGTTTGGTAACCCCTAAGAGTGCTATTATACATGTAGGAATCCACGCTGATCCTAGGTCTAGGGATTATACATCATCATTTCTTGAGAATTGAGATCAACTGATGACACATGAAATCATAACAACTGATGACACATGAAATCATAACAATCTTAGCAGTATCTCAAGGTGGGCCAATCCAACACCATGTTCTCTAACATGTGTTCACATTATTGATTCGATATCCCTATATCCATGGCCGGTGAAACATGGTCATCAATGCATACATGTGTTGGTCGATAGGATTACTGGTGTTCCGACCAATGATATCTGAACAGGGATACATTTAGAACGACATCATCATAAGTTAAAAGAGCTTCACCAACAAGTCACATACTCGTTAATCTTTATAATTGATGATTCATTCAAGGAAAAAAAATAATACTTATTCAATAACTCATAAACATAGACGTGATATAATCATCTCTATGATTTCCTCTAGGGCATATTACCAACAATATCATAGAACTCTTTCCCTCTAAAAGTATTTGGAGCTAAACCATCCTCCTTATTTCTATCAAATTATTTTTTCATCTTGCGATATGGGTGATACCTAGGAAGGAACCTACGGTGACGTATGTACACAGTTTTGTGCGAGTTATTCACCCACAAACTCTTGGTTAGGGGTGGATGACAAGTCGTCTGGCTCGACTCATTAAGGCTCGCATGAAACGAGCTTAGCTCGCTCACTCATTAAGCTAACGAGTAGAATAACAAGCTCGCTCGCTTGTTCAAACTTGTTAACTCGACTGCTAGGCTCGCATTAACAATTGAAGCTAAACTCATTACTAACAAACTCATTAACTCGGCTCGTTAAGGCTCGTTAGGCTTGTTAACTTGGCACTGCGCATAGTGGGCTGGGCCTGGTTTTTTAACAAGCTAAACGAGCAACTCGTGAGCCTGCTCGAACTCGTCTTGTTAAGAAAATGAGTTAAATTGCCGATTCGGCTTGTTAAGGGACCGAGTTCGAGCCGAGCTGGCTCGCGAGTTTCGGGCTTTTTTCCACCCTTACTCTCGGTACCATCTAAGCAGTGCGGAAATGCTTTGGACCCTTTTGCACTAAACCCCACAGGTTACCATGGGCAGGAAAATAATTGATGGTGCAAAACAACATGGCGTGTAAAGTGAAGTTCTCTCATTTGTATGCATCCCATACTTATACCCGCTCGCTCCACAAGATCACAAGATCTTCCAATAATAGTGCTAGGTATACATCAATATCGTTCGTAGGTTGCTTCGGCCCTTGGATAAGTAGTGACATCAAAATGTACTTCTGCTTTATACACAGCCAAGGAGGACGGTTGTACATACATAGATTCATGGGCCATGTACTATGTCAGCTGCTCATGTTACCGAAAGGACTCATTCCATCTGTACTCAACCCAAACCTTATGTCCATCGGTTCCGCATCGAAGTCTTTCAAGCGTCAATCGAAGTTTCTCCACTAGGTAGAATCAGCAGGGTGTCTTAGCTTTCTATCTTTTTTACGCTCCTCCGAGTGCCAACACAGCAATCTTGCCTCCTTTCGGTTCGCAAATAAACGCTTCAAACGGGGAATTACAGGCAAATAACACAACACCTTAGCAGGAGATCCTTGCTTCACCTCGATGCCCTCACCGTTATCGGAGTGATTCTTACGATTGTATCAGATGCTTTGCACATCGGATATACATGCATGTCTCAGATACTCTTTATGGTAGAGGATACAATCGTTCTGGACATGCAGTATTCTTTCTACTAACATTCCCTATGGACAAAGAACCTTCTTGGCTTGGTAGGTGGTTCTGGAAGCACGCTTCTCCGTATGATGTTCGCTAGAGACCTAACAATGCTATGAAACCGTTGTTGACCAACCATTGCTTGCCTTTAATTTTAGTAGTTCAAGCACTGATGACAACCTTGTGTATTCCAAATTGCACTAGGGAACAAAGGTTTCTCCGAGTCCTCCATTAAGCCTTTGACTTTACCAAACTCTATCTCACTATAGTTCCTTCTCGCATCATGTAGCATCTGATCCAAATTGTCATCGTATGACCTATTCTCATCGAAAGCACAAACCACATCCAAGATATCATTGTCTCCTCGACGATGTTACTACCTTCTAGTATAATATGTTCTTGTAACAGCCCTAGCCTAGGGTTTGTATTTCAAATATAAGATTTTGAGGAGGAATAAAAACCTTTGCTGCCTCATGAAATCATTTGAAAGTTTCTACAATTTTCCATAGCAATTTCCAATTTTTAGAATTTAATTCTTGTGAATGGAAATTGTTGTCAGCAAATTCTTAGTCTTCAAACTTGTGATCATCCTCTAGGAATATTTTTCCTATCATCTTAATCATCCTATCTACCTCTCTGAATTATTTCGCAATTTTTAGATTTTATTTGCTATTTCAAAAGCCCAAGTCAAACCAGTTTAGAAATCTGGTCGAACTTCTGTACAGCAGCTTGTGAATTTTATTGGGAGAAATCTAGTGCATGAAAACTCCTGGAAAAATTTCACAAGGTTGTCCTCTGTCCCTGTAAGCTCCCATAAAAATTTCAGAATTTTTGGAGCTCAGGAGCTACCTCTAAAAATTCTCAAACCTTTTCGTCTTTCTAATTCAAACTGGAATCACCGCTCCTCGTGCTCGACCTAACCTCGGCTCGAGTCCGACCGCACCTAAATGGCTCGGTCGCACCGCCTAGCTGCACCGCGTGCGTCCGATCGGTGCCAACCGTCCGATGCAAATCGCACGGTCCTCATTGCTTGTCGCGTCGACCTGTCCGAATGCATACATTGATCTCAGCCGTCCATCCTAGATCCAACGGTCGATACATTCTTGATCGAGTCTAACCAACTATTTGCGCCGCACCGACCGGTTCACGCCGCTTGCTTCGCCGACGAGTGGGCCCCACCGCCAAGATCGCCCTCGCCTTCTCCGCTGCCTCACCGAGCTCTCTGGCGATCGATGCGCGCCACGCACTCGCCGCCGCCACCTTTTTGCCATCGTGTCCACCGGGAGGCATCACCGCGACTTCATAAAGCCCCGAGCTCACCCACTTTTTCTCCCTTGCTTCCTCGTGCTTTCTCCGCCCGCTTTGTCTCTACGGAGTTGAAGCCGAGGGCGCCGCCGTGTTAGTGCCTCTCGAGCCGCGATCGCACCATCGTGATCCACTCTCTCGCCGCACCCATTTTGCCCATCCCGGTCCTTGTCGCCCCGGGAATCGCTAGCGGTCGCCGCCTCCGCTCCGGTGATCTCGCCCCGCGAGCTTGCCGGGTGCTCGTGAGTCTCTAGCCTCGCCACTTGGTCCTCGTGATCGCAATCCTCCTCTCGAGCCCAACGGTGGGCTCGTTCGCCTTTCGCATCGTGGAGGGCGGCGGTGTTTCTTCCTCGCGCACGGTGATCACCGCCGCGGCAATTCCGCCGCCGACCTTCTTCTTCGACATTATCGGGTGCTTATTGCTCCTAGGATCAAGGCGAGCCGAGGCTCACTTACCAAGTCTTCTAGAAGCTCAGCGCGCCTCGCCGTGGGAGCCGTGTCTTCTTCTCCGCCTCCGCTCGCCGCCACCGCCCGCATCCTCGTGGTCCCGGTCGCCGCCATCGAAGTTCGCGAGGTCGGTGAACCCGTAGGTATAACCCTTTTTCCCTGAGACCCTCTGGTTAGCTAGATCAGTTGCGGGGCCGCGCCGCCGTCCCCGTGAACGCCGGTGAGCCGCCGGTGTCGGTTAGCTTAAGCTCTAATCCCTGTTTAGTGAGTCGCTGCCATGTGGGTCCATGTTGTCAGTTAAGGTTTGCGTAATTTTGTAATACGCTTTTCTCGCTGGGAAGCGATTTCGAGAGTGTATGTTAGGATTACGTTTTGGACAGGCCGGAGACGTATTCACAAAATACGCCTTCGACGTCGCCGTTGGCGCGGCTGGGTCAAGTTTGACCTGGTCGCCGTTTCTCACGCGGGCCCGCTGTCAGTGGTTGTGGCTAGCTGGTTGTGGGTAGGAAAAGGTTTAAATGTTTTAGTATTTCTGAAATGGATTTCTGATACACTGTTAATTCATTTAAACTTAGAAAATTCATAACTAATTCAATTTTTCTCCAAATTGCATGAAACCAGTGCTGTTAATTTTAATTTTAAATGTATTATTTACTAAAATTGTTTTCACCATGTCTCTGTTAGCAAAAATCTGTTAATTGATTAAATGATGTATTATGCATTTCCTGTAATTAGAAAATTCATATCTTTTCAATAATTGTCCAAATCCAAAGAATCCAATTCTGTAAATTTTCATTTTTAGTGCTCTAATTATCAGGATAGATTTTAGGTACTGTTTCTGTTCATGAAAATTTGTTAAGTAATTAACTAGTGTTTTGATGTGTTTTTAGCTTAGAAAATTCATAGAAAATTCTTAATAACTTAAAATGAATTGTTCTTTGTTTCTAAAATTTTGTTATATCATGCTTAGGTTGCTGTGTGAGTTTTGGTATGTTTTGTTATTGTTGTATGTTTGAGTTTTGTCGGTGTTATTCGCTCTTATTCGCTGTTATCTATCCTATCGTTAGACTTCGATATTTGCGGTAACCCTGAGAGCGACCCTCCGCAACAAATTGAGCAACAACAGCAATGTGCAAGCGCTTGATCATGTTAATCCCAGTATTTTAAAGTCTAATATTTTGTTTCAGCTGTATGTATGCATCGCTTAATTTGTGTTAAATTGATTAGTTAAATCCTGTAGACGCATATCCTGTAGGTGAAATATTGATCTCTACTACCTGAGCCTAGGTTATTTGCTGTGATTAGAGTTTCTGGATGAACTCTCATCACTTAGTAGTTTACGTGTCCATTGCTTAGCCATGCTTAGTTTCCTAGATTGGGCTTATCATCGACTTAGTCGATGATCTTGATCACATAAAATTATTATTATTCTTATGTTTCAACTTATGCTATGTTAATTGCAAAACTAAAATTGAAAACAAAAACGATTTAGACGCGGGCACATTGGTAAGATTGGTGTGATCTGTTGGGTGTGACTGGAAAGGTGCCCGGGTCAATTAAGGACCGAACATCTTGTGAGTGAATTTTTATCCAGCATTTCGCGTGCATAACCACACTAGAGTATATGGACCTCTCTTGACCTAGTACTTTGGCGTGTATTGGCCCGGTCGCAGGAGGTCGCAGGAGGGATGGTGTTGGGAGCATGGTAGTTGTCCAAAAGCTTTACCTCGAGTGGGTAGTTGTCTTTCGGCTTTACCATGTAAGCGTATGGATTTCTATCCATACGAGCGCTCGTAGTTAATACACAATATTGGAAACACTCGTAGGACTTAGTCGTGTCGGCATACCTTCTAAGTGTGCTTTGGCTTAAAGGCGGTCCAAGTGTGGCATGGTACACCCCGCAGGTTTAAAAACTATTCGAATAGCCTCGCCCTAGGTGATGGACACGCTTGGGTAAGCTTTTCAAGAGTTAGACTACAACCTTTAACTAAAAATTGATTTGTGGTACGAACTGGGATTCGTTATTGTTGTGGTGACTATTGGGATAGTCACTTCTAGGTTGTTTACCTTTACTCTTTGTTATTATTATACTTACTGTTATTTCAATTAAAATGAATTGCAAACTTGCTTTTAACTGTATTACATTATTGCAAATAAAGTTGGCTTTTTGCAAATGGAACATATGACCTCCACCAGATAAGTCTGCATGTAGCATATGAGCAGGTCTGCTAGTTCACACGTCAGTCTTGCGGGTACAAAGACAATCTTTGTACTCAGGTGCTTTGCTTAATGTTTTTGTTGCAGAGGAAGAAGGTGAGCCCCAAGGGTCTCACTTCTGTGAGCTGTGTTGCCGTTTCGTTGGCGACGACTAGGCTTGGCGGTCCGGTCAGATGCCATGTGGGTTTAAGGCACGCTGATTGGCTTTGTTTATAGCCATCTTATGGCGCTTTTGCTTCCGCTGTCTTTCTGTTGTGATTCGTGTATGTTGTGGCCTGTCGGCCATTGTCTGTAATAACTCTACTATTTGTTTATCTTCCGTTTGGTAGTGTGATGTTTGGACTCTATGTTTGGAATGGAGTTGATGCATACTATTGTGGAAGGTGTGTATACTGCTTCTGGGAAGTATACATATCTCGACACTCAGTTTATTTGAATTGTGATGCTAGGACCAGGTGGTTGGTTAAGCATTACAAGCCAAATAAATTGTGGTCCTCACAAAGTTGGTATCAGAGCCATTCTGACCGTAGTAACCCAAGCATGGTCGTCCTTAGGATATTTTGAAAAAGCTTAATCACAAAGTATAAAAAGGGTTTATGAAAACCTAGGCAGATTCTCAGATTTTACTCCTTACCTATCTTAGCTTTCTACTCTCCTCTTACTTTAATTTGAGTTTTAAAACTTGGTTTCTCTCTTTCCTTTCAAAAGATAGTTACTACCGGTTGAATTAGTCTTGGGAGAACCATGGAAGTTTAATCCAACTAAAACTTGTGGGGATAATAGGGTAAGATGTAAAGTGAGTAGTTACGTGACTGATTTTTGCTGGTTGGACTTTACCCTGCTTTGTGTTTGTTTTTGGACTGTTTTCAGTGAAGTTTGGGCTTTCTTGCTGTTAGATTTGTTGCTAAATTGTCTTAGTAAAACAGATGGTCGGGAGAACGCTGCGGCGCAATGGCTGGTCATGATGAGGAGCTTCCTCCTCCGACCATGGTGAGGTTCTTGCTCAGACGAGCGAAACCGCATGGACCGTGACGCGCATCTTGGAGGTTATTGCTAGGAATACCTCCACTCCCGCCGTGGTGGCGACACCGCACTCATGGGACTTGCAGAGTTCCTCCGCACGCACCGCCGACTTTCTCCCGTTCTGAGGACCCTCTTGATGCAGATGATTGGCTGCGCATGGTTGAGAGAAAGCTCAACATAGCTCAGTGCCAGGCACAGGATAAGGCGCTCTTCGCGTCCCACCAGCTTGACGGCGCGGCACTCTCATGGTGGGAGAACTATCTCGCCATGCAGCCCGCAGGCCATGTGGTCGCGTGGGAGGAGTTTAGACCAGCTTTCCGTTGGGCCCACATCCCTGATGGCCTGATGAAGCTGAAGAAGGAGGAGTTCCTCGCGCTCAAGCAAGGGCGCAAATCTGTGACGGAGTACCTCTACGAGTTTAATCATTTGGCTCGTTATGCTCCGGGAGAGGTGGCCTCTGATGAGGCTAAGCAGGAGAAGTTTATGGATGGCTTGTCCGAGGAGCTGCAGGACAAGCTATCTATTGTGGACTTCTTTGATTTTCAGGCCTTAGTGGATAAGGCCATCGTTGCTGAGCATAAGGCAAAGGCGCTGGGTGAGTCCCGCAAGCGCAAATGGGAGGCGCATCAGTCTACTCACACCAGCCTCACTCGTCCCCGGGCTGGGCCAGCACCAGGGACCCGTTGTTTTGCTCCACCGGCGCCGAGGCCATCGCCGCCCTCGCCCACCACAGCCGAGCCAGCCACGCGCGCCGTGATCCAAGACAGAGCGCCTCCGCAATCCGGCGCCGAGGTTACTTGTTTTCGCCGCCACAACAAGGGCCACTACGCCAACGCTTGCCCTCGTATCGTGGAAATGCCCTCGCCCTAATGGAGGACGCGGCAGGGAGTGGTCACCCACCGACTGTAAGATTATCCGTAAGACCTAGGTGCTAGCAATGGTCGAGTCAATCACCTTTCACCGAGGAGGCTCGTGAGGCGCCGACGCCGTTGTTGGTACACTTCTTGTTAATTCTCGCCCCATCGCAGATTATTTGATTCTCGAGCATCGCATTCTTTTATTTCAAGATCATTTGCTCGCTAGTGGTCTTCACCGTGTTCCTTTGGGATTACTTTGCTCATCCGCTCCGGGTCGGAAATGAGAGCGATTTACAGTTGTCCGGATGTTCCTATCATAGTTAAAGGAGGATTTTTGGCAAACCTTATTCGCTCTACCAAGAAGTCCGATGTAATTCTTGGCATGGATTGGTTGTCCCAACACTTGGGGCAAATCGATTGTGCCAGAAGATTGTCTATCTCACCACCCTTCAGCGAGCAGTTGATTTTCACCGCACCGCAGGGACCGTGATCGTGTGCTTTAGAAGCTTAAGCCGCCTTGCGATTCGGATGTTCCCATAGTATCGACTTTATGGATGTCTTTCCCAAGATTTGCCCGATGCCTCAGCCGAGACCTTGAGTTTGTCATTGAGTTGCTGCCCTGCATCGCCCGATTTCAAGGCGCCAGATCGGATGCCTCCCAATGAATTGGAGGAATTGAAGAAGCGCTAGGTGAGCTTCAAGCAAAGGGTTTCATCCGCCCTAGCTCATATCCGTGGGGTTGTCCGGTGATCTTTGTAAAGAAGAAGGACAAGACTTTGCGCATGTGTGTTGATTACCGCCCTCTCAATGAGGTGACGGTGAAGAACAAATAACCTCGCGCCGCATTGATGATCTGCTTGATCGCTTGATGGAGCCTGTGTGTTCTCAAAGATTGATTTGAGAATGGGGTATCATCGTGTCGATCGATCTTAAGATATTCAAGACGGCTCCGCTACTCGTTATGGTCCTGCACGAGTACACCGTCATGTCCTTTGGCTTAACCAATGCTCCAGCTTTGTTTATGAACCTTATGAATTCAGTATTCATGGAGTATTTGGATAAATTTGTGGTGGTCTTCATTGATGATATTCTTATCTACTCCAAGAATGAAGAAGAGCATGCTGAGCATCCAAGATAGTGTTGGGCAAGTCGCGTGAGCATCACTATATGCAAAGTTCAAGCAAATGCGAGTTCGTTGAAGGAAGTGGCATTCTTGGGCCATGTTCTTTCAGCAGAGGCGAGTCAGAGATCCCAAAGAAGGTCACGATGTTCTATCTTGGGGCAGCCCAAGTCACCATCGATGTGCGAGTTTTCTGGTTTAGCGGCTACTACCGCTGCTTTATCGAGAACTTCTCCAAGATCGCAGCCGATGACCGAATTGCTCAAGAAGGACAAGAAGTTTGTGTGGTCCTCTGCTTGTGATGAGAGCTTTCAGGAGCTCAAACAGCGATTAACTTCAGCCCAGCCTCACTCTTCCCGATATCCACAAGAGCTTCGATATTTATTTCGATGCCTCTCGTCAGGGACTTGGATGTGTCCTTATGCAGGAAGGCAAGGCAGTTGCATATGCATCCAGGCAGTTAAGACCTCATGAGCTCAACTATCCCACCCATGATTTAGAGCTTGCTGCAGAGTTCATGCACTCAAGATTTGGCGGCATTACTCGATCGACAACCGTGAGGTGTATTCGATCACAAGAGCTTGAAATATTTGTTCACCCAACAGATCTCGAACCTCAGCAGAGGAGATGGTTGAACTGATCAAAGATTATGATATGGGTATCCAGATCATCCCGCAAAGCTAATGTGGTTGCCGATGCACTTAGCCGAAAGGTGTATTGCAATACTGATGATCCAAGAGCAAAGAATCTGCACTTCTTGTAGAATTTCAGCGCCTCAACTTGGGTTTGGTTGAGCATGGTTCCTTGTCGCCTCGGTTGTGCAACCGACCTTGGTGGATCAAATCAAGGCAGCACAAAGAATCGATGATGGTGTGGGTAAAATCAAGCGTAACATCAGAATGGATCACCAAGTGTTTCACGTAAGATGAGCACGTTGTTGTATGGTTTGGGCAGCGCCTCGTGGTTCCACAGTTCCGAATTGCGGATTTAATTCTCCATGAGGCCCATGATTCACCCTTGTCTATTCATCCCGGCCACCAAATGTACCAAGACTCGCGTTAGAGATTCTCGTGGACTCGCATGAAGCGCGAGATTGCCGTGTTCGCTGCGTGCGCGACGATGTTGTCGTGGTCAAGGCCGAGCATCGCCCAGCAGTCTTCTTCAGCCCTTACCTATACCGGAGTGGAAATGGGATTCTGTGGGCATGGATTTCATCACCGTCCGCCTGCATTTCTTCGTGGAAGGATGCTATCCGGGTTGTTATCGATCGATTGACGGAAGGTAGCGACTTCCCGCCAAGATTTACCACTCGTCGTCACCGATTGGCGATCTCTATATCTCCGTGATCGTGAGCTTGCATGGTGTGCCACGAACGATTGTGTCGATCGTGGCTCTCTTTTCACTTCTCGCTATGGCACGCTTACTGAGGCCATTGGGACCCGCTTTCTTTCACTCCACCTATCATCCTCGTGACAGTGGTCGACGGAGCGAGTCAACCAAGTTCTTGAAGATATGCTCCGTGCTTGTGTTCTTTCCTATGGGAAGAATTGGGAGAAGTGCCTACCGCTTGCCGAAGTTCTCTTACAACAAATGCCTTCCAGCTAGTCTTGGTATCTTTTTGGCACATACCCTTATCTCAAGTTTTGATCAAACCAATCCATTGACACAACTGCTCATGGGTGAAAAGTGAGTTGTTTGGGTCCCGAGGATTGACGGAGAACTCGCAAGTTTTCGGAGCCGAGATATTCATCCGAGTCACTATGGGCATATTTGTCCAATTGACACGTCCAAGGAATCAATGTTGACTTATCGGATCGTTAGCTATTCATGCGAGAATTGACCACCGTGGGGTCCATAGAGAGTCCCTTTATGAAATATCCGAGAAAGCAAAAGAAAAAAAGAGAGATAGGTGGTTTATTTATCACCAAATAGAGATGAATATTATATGATAGCAGCAGGAAATTCTTTGTCCTTGAATCAGGTATTCAGAAGAACAGTTGTTCCAAATAGATACCGTCAAGAATTCCCGACTATTGCATGGGAACAGATTCATGTTAGAAGTATTTTTCCTTTCCAATATTTTTCTATTGGAGGTTCTCTCATTCCTTTTATTGAGCATAATGATGCGAATCGGGCTTTAATGAGTTCTAATATGCAGCGCTAAGCTCCGCTTTCTCGGTCCGAGAAGTGCATTGTTGAACTGGATTGGAACGCCAAACACACTCTAGATTCGAGGGTTTCATAAAGCCGAACGCGAGGGAAAGATCATTTCTACCGATAGTCACAAGATCCTTTATCAAGTAGTGGGAAGACTATAAGTATTCCTTTAGTTACCCATCGGCGCCTAACAAAAATACTTGTATGCACCAAAACCTCGGGTTCTCGCGAGGTTAATCCATTAAAAAGGACAAATTTTAGCTGAGGAGCTGCTACAGTTGGTGGGGAACTTGCTTTAGGAAAAACGATTAGTAGCTTATATGCCATGGGAAGGTTACAATTTTGAAGACGCAGACTAATTAGCGAACGCTTGGTATATGAGGATATTTATACTTCTTTTCACATCCAAAATATGAAAATCAGATTTGATACGACAAGCCAAGGCTCCACTAAAAATTACTAAAGAAATACCACATCTAGAAGAACATTTACTCCGCATTTGGACAGAAATGGAGTTGTTAGGTTGGGATCTCGGTAGAAATCGCGATATTTTAGTAGGTAAATTAACGCTCGATAGCGAGCTAATCGTCAGATATCGCGAAGTGGGTTATTACGGGCCATATTTGGCCTTGAGGTATCCACTTCAAAAGAAACTTCTCTCAAACTACCTATAGGTGGAAGAGGGCGTTATCGATGTGAAATGGATCCAGAGGGACCCCTAGACATAATGGTTCGTATATATTTTACGTAAACGCTAAATCAAAGTTGGGGATAAAGTAGCCTAAGACACGGAATAAGGGGATCATTTCCAAAATTTTGCCCACGCAAGATATGCCCTATTTGCAAGATGGAACACCTGTTGATATGGTCTTCAATCCTTAGAGTACCCTCACGAATGAATGTGGGACAAATATTTGAAAGCTCGCCTGATTAGCTGGGATCCGCTAAAGAAACATTATAGAATAGCACCCTTTGATGAGAGATATGAGCAAGAGGCTTCAAGAAAACTTGTGTTTTCAGAATTATATGAAGCCAGAAACAAACAAAAATCCATGGTATTTGAACCCGAGTACTGAAAAAGGCAATATTTGATGGAAGAACAGAGACCCTTCAACAACCTGTTCTAATAGGGAAGTCCTATATCTTAAAATTAATTCATCAAGTTGATGAGAAAATCCATGGACGTTCTACTGGGCCCTACTCACTTGTTACACAACAACCCGTTAGAGGAAGAGCCAAGCAAGGGGGACAACGAGTAGGAGAAATGGAAGTTTGGGCTTTAGAAGGATTTGGTGTTGCTCATATTTTACAAGAGATACTTACTTATAAATCTGATCATCTTATAGCTCGCCAAGAAATACTTAATGCTACGATCTGGGGAAAAAGAGTACCTAATCACGAGTATCCTCTAGAATCTTTTCGAGTGCTCGCTCGAGAACTACGATCTTTGGCTCTAGAACTGAATCATTTCTTGTATCCGAGAAGAACTTCCAGTTAATAGGAGGAAGTTTGATCGAATAAATATAAATTCTTTTCTTATTTATGATTGACCAATATAAACATCAACAACTTCAAATTGACTCGTTTTCTCAACAAACAAAGGCTTGGGCTAACAAAACCTACCTAATGGGGAAGTCGCATAAGTCACAAGGCCCTCTACTTTTCATTATAAAACCGATAAACCTAAAAGATGGATTGTTTGCGAAAGAATCTTGGACCCATAAAAGCGGAATTTGTGCTTGTGGAAATTTCGAGCGAGCGGAGCTGAAAACGAAGAGGAAAGATTTTGCCAAAAATGCGGGTAGAATTTGTTGATTCTCTGACACGCAGATATCAAATGGGATACATCAAACTCGCATGTCCCGCGACTCATGTGTGGTATTTGAAAGGTCTTCCTAGTTATATCGCGAACCTTTAGATAAACCCTTAAGAAATTGGAGGGCCTAGTATACGGCGATTTCTCTTTGCTAGGCCCAGCGCTAAAAACCTACTTTCTTACGACACGAGGTTTATTCGAAGATGAAATTGCATCCTGTAACCACAAGATTTCTCCCTTTTTTCTACCCTGTGCTTTGCAACATTTCAAAATCGGAAATTGCACAGAGCAAAGTATTAGAGAACAATTAGCAGATTTGGATTTGCGAATTATTATAGAGAATTCCTTGGTCGAATGGAAGGAATTAGAAGACGAGGGGTATAGTGGAGATGAATGGGAAGATAGAAAAGACTAATAAGAAAAGTTTTTTGATTAGACGCATGCAATTGGCTAAACATTTTATTCAAACAAATGTAGAACCGTAATGGATGGTTTTGTGCTTATTACCGCTTCTTCCTCCCGAATTGAGACCCATTGTTTATAGGTCCGGGATAAAGTAGTGACTTCTGATATTAATGAACTTTATAAGAGAGTTATTCGTCGGAACAACAACCTTGCCTATCTATTAAAAAGAAGTGAATTAGCGCCACAGATTTAGTAATGTGCCAGAAAATTGGTACAAGAAGCCGTGGATACACTTCTTGATAGTGGGTCCCGGGCAACCAACGAGGGATGGTCACAATAAAGTATACAAATCACTTTCGATGTAATTGAAGGTAAAGAGGAAGGTTTCACGAGACTCGCTTGGAAAACGGGTCGATTACTCTGCTGCTGTCATTGTTGTGGGTCCTTCGCTTTCATTACATCAATGTGGATTACCTCTAGAGATAGCAATAAAGCTTTTTCACTATTTGTAATTCGCGATTTAATCACTAAACGCGCTACTTCTAATGTCGATTGCTAAAAGAAAATTTGGGAAAAGGAACCCATTGTATGGGAAATACTTCAAGAAGTTATGCGGGGACATCCTGCATCGTTGAATATAGCACCTACCCCGCATAGATTAGGCATACAGCCTTCCAACCTACTTTAGTGGAGGGGCGATTATTTGTTTACACCCATTAGTGTGTAAGGGTTTCAATGCGGACTTTGATGGGGATCAAATGGCTGTTCATCTACCTTTATCCTTGAAGCTCAAAGTGAAGCCCGCTTACTTATGTTTTCTCATATGAATCTCCTATCTCCCGCTATTGGGGATCCTATTTGCGCATCACCCAAGACATGCTTATCGGACTTTATGTATTAACGATTGAAACCGTCGGGTATTTGTGCAAATAGATATAATAGTTGCGCAAACTATCCAAATCAAAAAGTAAATTACAATAATAATAATTATAAGTATACAAAAGATAAAGAACCCCATTTTTCTAATTCCTATGATGCATCGAGCTTATAGACGTAAACGAATCAGTTTAGATACCCCTTGTGGCTCTGGTGGAAACTAGATCAACGCGCCATTGGGTCAAGAGAAGTTCGATTGAAGTTCAATATGAATCTTTGGGGACTTATCATGAGATTTATGCCCACTATCTAATAGTGGGAAATAGAAAAAGAAATCCGCTCTATATACATTCAAGCACTCTTGGTCATATTTCTTTTATAGAGAAATAGAGGAAGCCATACAAGGATTTAGTCAGCCTATTCATACACTATCTAAACAAGGAAGTTAGATTCGCGATGCCCTCCTTTCGGGGCATTCGATTTCGCTAGTATCATCATTTTTGCCGCGAATCCAGATTGAGATTAAGGAAAGGAAGTTAATTAAATTTTCGAATCACCGACTGTGCCCATTGTCGAATCCTACTCAAGAATTGTCGAATCCTACTCAAATTAAAAAGGGGTACTTATGTATGGCTGAACGGGCCAACTGGTCTTTCATAATAAAGAGATAGACGGAATCGCTATGAAACGAATTATTAGCAGATTAATAGATCATTTCGAATGGGATATACATCCCATATACTCGATCAAATAAAGACTCGGGCTTTCATCAAGCCACTACTACATCGATTTCATTAGGAATCGAGGATCTTTTAACAATACCATCTAAGGGATGGTTAGTGCAAGACGCGAACAACAGAGTTTTCTTTGGAGAAACACTATTATTATGGGGTTGTACACGCGTAGAAAAATTACGCCAATCCGCTGAGATATGGTATGCTACAAGTGAATATTTGAAACAAGAAATGAATTGAATTTTCTGATAACGGATCCTTCTAATCCACTCTATCTAATGTCTTTTCAGAGCCGAGGAAATGCATCTCGTACACCAATTAGTAGGTATGAGAGGATTAATGGCGGATCCTCAAGGACAAATGATTGATTTACCTATTCAAAGCAATTTACGCGAGGGACTTTCTTTGATGTAATATATAATTTCCGCTACTGAGCCCGCAAAGGGGTTGTAGATATCGCTGCATTTAACAATGGATGCCGGATATCTTACACCTAGACTTGTTGAAGTAGTTCAACATATTATTGTGCGAGAAGAGATTGTGGTACTATCCAAGGTATTTCTTTGAGTCCTCAAAATGGGATGACGGAAAACTTTTGTCCAAACACTAATTGGTCGTGGTATTAGCAGACGATATATATATTGGTTCACGATGCATTGCCGCCGAAATCAAGATATTGGAATCGGATTAGTCAATCGATTCATAATCGCTTTCGAGCACAACCATTTCGAGCAAAACCAATATATATTAGAACCCCTTTACTTGCCTGAGCACATCTTGGATGTGTCAATTATGTTATGGTCTGAGTCCCACTCATGGCGATCCGGTCGAATTGGGGAAGCCGAGGTATTATTGCAGTCAATCAATTGGGGAGCCAGGACTCAACTAACATTAAGAACTTTTCATACTAGCGAGTATTCACAGGGGTACCGCCGACCTTGTACGATCCCCTTCGAATGGAAAATCCAATTCAATGAAGATTTGGTTCACCCCACACGCATCTGGCCATGGCACTGCTTGCTATGTTATATAGACTTGCATGTAACTATTCAGAGTCGATATTCTATATAGTGTGAATATTCCTCAAAAGCTTGATTCTAGTGCAAAATGATCGTGATGTAGAATCCGAACAAGTAATTGCGAGATTCGTGCGTAACGCCCACTTTGCATTTTAAATAAAAAGTACAAAAGCATATTTATTCGAATCGACGGAAATGCATCGAGTACTCGATGTTTACCATGCGCTCGAATATCAATATGGTAATCTTCGTGGATTACCAAAACAAGCCATTTATGGATATTGTCGAAGTATGTGCGATCCAAAGATAGCGCCTTTTCGCTTCCACAAGGATCAAGATCAAATGAATACTTATTCTTTTCTCGTTGACTAAGATATCTCTTTGACCTCTCAATGGCTAATGATCAAGTAAGACATAGATGTTGGATACTTTTGGTAAAAAGATAGGGAAATTCTTGATTATTCAACGCCGGATCGAATCATGTCCAATGGCCATTGAATTTTGTCTATCCTTCTATTCTTCAAGATAATTCGATTTGTTGGCGAAAAAGCTAAGCAATGGGTTCGCCATTCCATTACAATATCATCAAGAACAAGAGAAAGAACTAATATCCTGCTTGGGGATTTCATTGAAATACCCTTTATGGGTGTTTTACGAGAAATACTATTTTTGCTTATTTTGACGATCCATGATACGTAAAAGATAAAAAGGGTTCAGAATTGTTAAATTTAGATATAGGACCCTAGAGGACGAATATAGGACTCGAGAGGAAGACTCAGAGGACGAATATGGGAGCCCAGAGAACTAATATAGGACCCGAGAGGAAGAATATGAAACCCTAGAAGACGAATATAGGACTCGAGAGGACGAATATGAAACCCTAGAAGATGAATATGGGATCCTAGAGGACGAATATGAAGCCCTAGAAGACTAATATGGGATCCTAGAGGATGAATATAGGACTCGAGAGAAAGACTCTGTAAGACTAATATGGGAGCCCAGAGAACTAATATAGAACCCGAGAGGACGAATATGGAACTCTAGAGGAAGACTCAGAGGATTTAATATGGGAGCCCTGAGGAAGGCTCTGAGGACGAATATGGGACTTTAGAGGAAGACTGTAAGAAGACTCAGAGGACGAATACGGAGCCCAGAGGAAGATTCCATCTTAAAAAAGAGGGTTTGATTGAGCATCGAGGAACAAAAGAATTTAGTCTAAAATACCAAAAAGAACTAGATCGGTTTTTTTTCATTCTTCAAGAACTGCATATCTTGCCGAGATCCTCATCCCTAAAGGTACTTGATAATAGTATCATTGGAGTGGATACACAACTCACAAAAAATACAAGAAGTCGACTAGGTGGATTGGTCCGAGTGAAGAGAAAAAAAAGCCATACGGAACTCAAAATCTTTTCCGGAGATATGCATTTTCCTGAAGAGGCGGATAAGATATTAGGTGGTAGTTTGATACCACCAGAAAGTGTAACACCCCAGTCCGTCATGAACCTGGAATGCTACTAAACAACCTCTGATAACTCTAGACTAGACAATAATAATAAAATTTCGGCAGAACCTCCCTTGTAAAGTCAATTACACGAAGGTTCCAACACACAGAATAATCAAATATTAATTAAACTTTCATCCCATGTCATCAAAAGATAATCGGAGACATGCTAAGAATCCATCATAACTAGAGAGGTATAAAGATCCCCTACTCCTCATTACTACATTTAATCCATAGCATAAGACAAAACATAATAATCTAAGATCAATCACTCTCTGAAGATCATTCAACTTTATTTAGTTCATGTGGTATGTGTGTGACTAGCGCCTACTTTTCCCCATGCATGTCATTCTTGGCTCTGTACCTAAAACAACAATAAAGCAAGAGTGAGTCCATAGACTCAGCAAGTACATTAAGAAACTATAGCTTCAACACACATATAAAGGAGATCAACATTAGAACGTCTCATATGCAAATGCAATGCTCAAGGAACCTTTATCTTTAACTTTCTGTGCATTACACTGTAATGCAGAGTATGCGACCGCCAAGATACATCCATGCTCGTGCGCGCACGCACAGGACCAATTGCCCGCACTCGCAAGTAACGGGACTCAAGCCCACACTCCACGAGTGAGGATCTCGGCCCGCCATAATTATGACGGAATCTCAAGGAAACACACTTGGTCACCACATGACCAAGCCTCAATATGATTTCAATATGCCAATGCTCATCATGTAATCATCATCAAATTACCAAAAGACAACAACACTTAATCATAGTAAAGCATGAGCATCATTTGAGCAATAACCATACTTAAGCATTCATCAAGTTCACCATCTTGCTATGCATCCATATAACAAATAACACACAATTTAGCCAATCATTCTAACAACAATGCACTTGCCTCAACCGTGCGAAGGTGGATGTCGGGAATGAGGTACTGCTCCCGGAGCCAAACCCACACCTGGACAACAATTGAGACAAGCTAAGGCTACCATAAGGGTCTAATAACAAAATCATAAACACAACATGAGTACATCGTCCACTAAACGCAATCCCCAACGTTAAAGCTGGCTGTCAGATTTCTTTTCCAGAGAACAGCCCCCTTCGAAAAATCATAACTAAATGTACAGAAATCCAAATGGAGTGATCTTGGACAATCTGAAAAGGTTATTGAATTCCCCTTATAAACCTAGTTGGTGAGGTTCTCTGATTCGGCCATTTACTAGCCCTACCAATCTAAACAACAGAGTATCAATTCTCGCGTAGGGTCTCTGGACAGCAACAATGAAATTATCATAACTTTCTCTACGTTCGTCCGAATTTCATGATCTTTAGTTTTCCTGAAAGCTGGAAGGATTATCTACAACTTTCGTTATACTGGGGTTCTCAGATTTCCACTTTAACCATCACTTTTAATTGGTTTTCTACAATCTGCCTAAATACTGACAGAGCAGTGGAACAGCAGTCTTAGAAAATCATAACTCTCTAACCGTTAATCGGATTTGAGTGAACTTGGCGGCCACTGAAAGCTAAGACAATAACCCAACTTTTCCTAGGAGACCAGAACCCCAGATTCTGCTTCTAACAGCGCGAGAACCCTCGTCCAAAATTCTGGACAGATTGCAATCTATTAAAAAGACAGGACCCGATATACCAAACATCAACCAAAACATCTAATACGGTTTGAGCAGCGAGGTATACCCAAGGTTACCCTAGAAGATCCGTAGCAAGAAGTAGAAACCTCCCCGCGAAGTTGACCTCCTTCCTTGCCTCTCTTCCTCCTCCTCCTATGGCCGGCAATGGAGCTCCAAGGCCGACGGCGAGAACTCACCACGGCCGAAGATGGCGCAAGGGGAGAGGAGCCAGAGGTGGGCAGCCAAAGGGGTGGTGCGCAAGGGGAGGGAGGGACAGGAGGTAGGGGCGGCGCCAAAGGGGTGAGGAGGGCCGGCTAGGGTTTGGGGAAAGTGGTGCCTTCCCCCCCTTGGCCGGCCACCTAAGGCCTCATGGCCGGAGCCTGTGCCTGTGTTGGCGTGAAAACGCGCCACCCTGTGCTAGCTGCAAATAAACTATTTCCTTTGATCCTTTTACTAATTCGAGAAGTCTCTCCAAACTCTTCTCGAACTTCGAACTTTTGGGATATTACACTCTACCCTTACACTGCACTGCCTCGAATTCTAACCCACCACGCTAAGGGACAGATACGAAAAGACTTAAAGCACAACACGCACCAGAGAATAATTCTGATATCGCCGCGCATGCGGCCTCCAACTCCTGTGTGGCTTCTTTCTGATCGCTGTGACCAAAGAACTTTAACATATTTCAGCGCTTTGATTCTCAAAACCTTCTCTCGATTTCTCCAAAACCGCATTGGCTTTGACTCAAAGGTCAAATCTTGCTCTATGAGTAGAGGCTCTAGCGGTACATGATGCTCCGGATCTCGCAAATACTTCTCAAAGATGGATACATGAAAACATTATGCACTCCCGCATGGTTTCTGGAAGGTCCAAGCGGTACGCCAATTTCCCAACTCCGTTAAGATGATGAAAGGTCCAATGTACCTCGGGCTTAGCTTCCTTTGGTACCGAACCTTACCACACCCTTGGTGGGAGATACTCAATAGCACTTGATCCCCACTTCAATTCTAAGTCCATTCTCCCACGCCCGCATAACTTTTCTGCTCGCTGGCTGCTAGCAAATTGCTTCACTAAGGCCACCTGCTCAATCGCCCTTGGACCCAATCCGACCTAACATCGCTTTCTCACCCATCGCTCCCAACATAGTGGTGACTCGCACTGCGCCCATAGAGAACCTCAAACGGCAGCCTTAACACCGGAATGGTAGCCGTTGTTGTAAGCAAACTCTACTAGCGGCAACTGATCCTCCCCAGCTACCCTTCCAAGACAAAACACAAGTCCGCAACATGTCCTCCGTGGTCCTGATGGTACGCCTCCGCTCCGCCCATCCGTCTCGTGGATGGAATGTCAGACTCAGACGGAGCCGTGTGCTCAAGGCACTCAGTAAACTTTCCCAAAACTTGGAGACAAACTTGGCATCTCTGGCTGAAATGATGGTCTTGGCACCCCATGTAATCTCACAATCTCCGCACATAGATGGGAGCTAAATCACTTGCCGAGTTAGTAGTGCGAACTGGTATAAAGTGTGCGATTTATCGAGACGATCCACTACCACCCACATCGCATCCTTACCCTTGGTGACCGGGTAACGCAACTACAAAATCCATAGAAATATCGCCCCACGGCCATTGCGGAATCTCTAAAGGTTGCAACAACCCCGCAGACGCTTGTGTTCCGCCTTCACCGCTGACAAACACCACATCGTGCCACATAATTAGCTATGTCCACCTTCATCCTTTTCCACCGTAAGTTCGCTTTAGATAACGATACATCTTCGCTTCACCCGATGAACAAAGGTAATGGGTACGATGTGCCTCTTTCGTAATATCATCCTTGACCTTCGCTGTGGTACGCAAAGGCGCCCTTAAACCGCAACGCACCACACTCATCTAAACTGAAATCTCGCCCTGCCCAAATCCACCGCCAACCCTTTGCAATAATGGATCTTCTCGTTGTGCTTCCCGCATCTGGCCCGGTATGGTCGACTCTAAAATCAATTGTGTTTCAACACTTATGCTGCTCGTGATAGCAAAAAGATATCCCCATACTGTTAAAATCAGCAATAAGATAATCCATCGTAAGCGCGCCTTGCGACTAAGAGCATCACCACCACATTTGCCTTCCTGTGATGGTATTGAATAGATAGATCATAGTCCTTAATTAGCTCCACCACCACGCGCTTAAATTCAAATCTTTCTGGTGAAAATATACTTAAGACTCTTATGATCTCAGATAAACATCACAACCCTCACCATACAGATAGTGCCTCCAAAGCTTCGTGGCAAACACTACAAACCGCCAACTCTAAATCATGAGTTGGGTAATTGCTCATGCTTCTTCACCGCCTCGACGCATAAGCTATCACCTTCCCTTCCCGCATAAGGACACAACCCAAACCAATCCGAGACGATCGAGAGTAATCGTAAATCGCTCCTGTGCTCTGGAAGTGTAAGGACAGGGCGGTCACCAACTTTTCCTTAAGGGTTTGGAAACTACGCCACACCATCATCCCACCGAACTTCACATCCTTCGTGTGAGTCCGGATAAAGGTTTAGCAATAATGGAGAAATCCGCACAAAACGCCGATAGTATCCCGCCATGCCGAGAAAGCTTCTCACTTCCTTGACATTGGTTGGCGTCTTCCATTCTAGCATCAGAGAAATCTTACTTGGATCAACTGTGATTCCTTATCATTGATGACATGCCCTAAACCCCACTTCGCACGCCCAAAACTCGCACTTTTTAGTTTGGCATAAAACTTATGCTCCTTAGTGTTTCCAACACAGCCTCGTGTGTCGCTCATGTTCACTTTCACTTTGAATATATCAAAATATCATCTATAAAGACTACCACAAAATCATCCGTATTCATGCAACATCCTGCTCATAGTCTCCATGAAAGCAAGAGGGGCGTCGTTAGTCCAAAAGACATAACTTTAAATTCAAAATGCCCATACCTTGTGGAGAATGCCGCTTCTCAATATCCTCCTTTTGGACAGGATTTGATTATAACCGATTGAAGGTCAATCTTTGAGAATACCTTGGCCCTCTCAACCGATCAAATAGATCTTCTATGCGAGGCAGAGGATACTTATTCTTGATGGTTAGCTGGTTAAGAGCACGATAATCAATACACATGCGCCTAACTACCATCCTTCTTCTTGGTAAAAGAACAGGCTCCCATGGAGACACACCGACGAATAAGATCCTTTGCTTTTAAATCATCCAATCGCTTCTTTAGTTCCTCCCGAACGGACGGCCAACCGTAAGGGGTCATAGAGACAGTCGGGCGCTCGTACCAAATCAACCTGAACTCTACGGACGAGGTGGCGGCATCCTCGGTAGCTCACTGAAAACATCCAGAACTCCCGAACGACCAAAATATCTTCTCGCCACTACTGCATGAACTCGGCTTTTCCACTAGAGACAAAAGAAACCCATTCTTCGTTGTACGGCCACCAGAAAAAGGCTAGCCATCACAAAAAGTGAGTGAGATGGAGCGCTACATTGAATACTATCTCCCGCCTGCACGGAGCTTGCGGTGGTTATTGTCTTCCAAAACAGAAATGACAAAGACGGTAATTATGCAACCACCCATCCCCAAGATAACATCAAACGGCTCCATCTTCATAACCATCGATTAGCAATGAATTCTTCTCCATCTAATGAAATCACACAACCCTGATAAATCAGAGCTAGAGAGAATTCCTCAGAGAATTAACTAGAATCGATCGAGCTATTGGTCGCAACCTCAAATTCGCCTTACTAACAAAATCTAGTGATACAAAAGAAAAGGTAGCCCCGAATCAAATAGAACAAGTGCCTCTATCAATCCACTAAGAGCGCACTGCCACCACATCAGACGACTTCACCGACTCGCCGCCAGCATAGCGTAGGAGATCACTTTGGGTGGTAGGGCTCAGAACATCCCAATTTTCTCGAGCTTAAAAATCTTTTAAATAGTTAGTAGGGAAAATTCACCATTTGGATTTTATTTGAATTTAATTCAAAAGCTTAACATTGGACTTTATAATCAAAACCTTTAATGTGAATAATCCCAACTTGAACAATAGCCAAAACTATTTTATTTGGTTCTATGTGCTCAGATATATTTTCTAGATTTTTCTAGAATTTATCTCGAGTTCATTTGCTATTTTCTATTGCCTATTTGAATTTCTCGTATTTTCTAAAATGAAAACCTATTTAAACTCTCGATTAGTGCTTGGGCGAAATCCACTCACCGCCCATTTCTTTCCGCTCACCCACTTCCCGCCGCAGCCCGCACCGCCTCTCTCTCGCGCGGGCGTGCGGCCCCACCCGCCACCGCAGCCATGCCGGTGTGACGCGGTCCGCCCGAGCCACTCCCGCTGCCTTGTGGGTCCCGTGACGCCACGCCTCGCCGTTTTCCTCTCGGACTCGAGTCCGTGTCCGAGCCGGTGGTGCCACCGCGCCGCCGCGACTCGCCGCTCGGCACTATTTAACGCGCGCCGCGCTGCATCTCCGCACCGCCTCTCTCCAAAACCCTAGAACCCTCGTGATCGCGCCGCCATCGGAAGGATTTGGCCGAGGAAGTCCACCGCCGCCGGTTTTCGACGCCGAGCCGCCGTGGTGAGCTCGCCTCGCCACCACGGGCCCCGAGGTCGCCGCATGGCCTTCACGATCGCGCGCCATCATCCTCGAGGAGCCTCGTCGACGCTCGCCGCTGCTTCAACCGAGCCGCCCGCCGCTAATCTCGAAGCGCCGCGATTTGATCACCGCCAGAGCGCCCGACCGTGTCACCGATTCGCGAGGGTGTGAGGAGCCCGATGTTACCCTCCGCCGCCGCCGTGGTCGAGTCGCCGTTGTCGTGACGCGCCGACAAGAACTCGCCGGCGATGCCACCGTGTCCCGCCACCACCGCCGCCGCCCCGCCGCTCGTGTCGCCGCTGGAGCCCGGGCCAAGACTTACGTGGTGCACGGTGGCCACCCACCGACCGAACCCAAGGCTCGGTGGACTTTGTCCACCGTGAGCCCGAGGCACTGACGGGTGGGACCCACCTGTAAGATCCACAGTCACCCCGTCCGAACGTTTCGCTGACGTCAGCGTTGCACAATAAATCTGATTTTTCCTTTAGGAAAATAATTCAGTAAATTCATAAAATCTGATTTTCAGCATTTTATGTAATTTCAATCTTCCAAAGCTCATAACTTTTGCATCCTAACTCCGATTGAGCCCATTCAAATTTCTAAATTTGTTTAAATTCGAGATCTACCTAATTATTATTTTTATTTAATTTTTGGAGTTTGTTTTGCCTCTGTTATTTGTTTGTTTTGGTTGTTTTGCTTCGTTTGTGCGTAGACGTCGATACTTCGGGGGTTTTCGTTGAAGAAGGCTTCAACCAAGTTCAAGATCAGTACATAGACCTATTCCAAGGCAAGTTATACCTTTGATCATATTGAATCCCAGTTTTTAAAATTACTTTGATTCAAATTATTGCATTTACTTTAAGTATTTATTTAAATGCTTTTGGGTTTAGCTATTAATCCAATTTGTTATATCCACTTTGTCTATTGTATGTCATAATTCCTTGTCACCCTAGATTGGTTATTAGTTGGTAATATTATAGCACCAACGTGGTTTGGTTAGATGCGAATACAATTGCTTAGCCATGCCACGAGTCACCATCACATGTGTTGCAAATATTAATTATGACTAAGTGACTATGGAACCGTGTGATAAAACCGTGTACTGTGCTATTACTCGTGATGGCATGTGTTGCACTAAACCAACTGGGTGGTAAAGGATTTAGACTGAGGCAAGTGGTGGATACTGTGTGAACCGGTGTCTTTGTGATTGGGATTTATCTGTGTGGTTTAGTTAGAAAAACTGGAAGTCTTGCCTTGGTCAATTAAGGACTTAACTTTGTGCGCCATTGAACTGAGCTATACTGTACGACCACATGTCTGGTGACAGGTTTAACTTAGTAGGTTACGGAGTTTCAACATTGGGGTTCAGGTGGATAGGTTAAGCTTTGTGATATGGGACTGTGTGAATAAGAACGTCAATGTTGAGACAAGGTTGCTGAACGGTTTTGTTACGATTAGTGCTAGCTACACTAGTTGTATCGTGTGGGTAAAGTGTACAAACCTCTGCAGAGTGTTAATTAATCTATTCGAATAGCCGCGTCCTCGGTCATGGACAACGCTCGGGGATTTCACATGAGGGGTAGATTTTCATAAAACAATTGGGAAGGGACAGCTGTGTGATCTCCATCATATGGCTGTGTGAATCAATCAGTTTAGCTGTGTGTCTTTGTGGAAACAACTGTTAAATTAATATTGCTTATTTGTTTTAAATTATGCTTTCAATCTATTATTTGTATTCAATTGCAAATGTTGCATTTCTGCAAAATAACCACAGAAGCCATTTCCTTTGGAATAAGCCTCCATATATATATTGCATTTCGTGGTATGATTTATAGTACGGTTGTGTACTCACGCTTGTTGTAAAACTTGCGCCCAAACCTACTGTATGGAGGAGTCTTCGCCGCTTTCGAGGAGGAGTTTGTGGAAGAAGGTTGATCGCTAGGTCATCGATCCCAGGCAGTTGCCTGTGGTGTGCTGATTGGAGTTTGCCAGAGTTTATTTCGCTCGGCCGCAGATTTCTTAGTGTTAGCCTGCGTGGCTTAATAAGTTGTAACCCCGACCTTAAGGTCAAAACTCTAAGTTGTTACTCAAGCTATTCGCTTATGTTATATTTCACTTGTGTGGATTGATATTCACCTATGTTACCGCTTGTGTGCACTAGCGTGATCCCGGACTAGTGCGAATACAGAGGGTCCGCACTGCATTTTGGGTCCCGGCAGAGGTGGTATCGAGCCATACCGATCAGAGGTCTTGACCTTAGTTAGATTGGCCGCCTTTAGAGTGTCCAAACTATTTTCTAAAGGAAAATTAACTTGTAAAGTTAACCAAATGCTTAACTCTCCTCCTATCTCTCTTGCCTCAACTTTTGCTATAATCTTTTCTTTCCCATTGCTTTAAAATTGCTTTACCGGCCTCGTCTGCCTTGACAGATGCCTCGCCTTCGCACTATGGTGAGCGTTGTGGAGGTTACGCCACGAACTTTGGAAGCTTCCGCAGTACTTGAGGTTTTGATCGTCCGTTGTACCGAGGAAACAACTGGATGGTGGATGGACATAAGCGGGTACGATCCGCCGCTGACGATCTACGCCAGATTAACACCAAGGCAAGCTACCACGAACATCTCCGTCCGAGGATCACTTGGAGTGAAGGGATACAGAATCGCCGCGCCGCCATGCTTAGGATCCGCCACATCTACATGCGCGAAGTTAAGGAACCGCTTCCGCTACCACCCCAGAGCAACGCCGTGGAACTACCTGCGCACTATCCATCCACGAGGGAGAAGAAGATGCCACTGTGGTGCACCTCGCCCGGACGCCGTCGCGCCAAGAGGAATCCATGGAGATGATGGCCGCGATCTAGAGGCGGTGCCTACAAGAGCCTGCACCAAGCTAAAGAGAAGATCGCCATCCTCGAAGAGATACTGGACGCCCACCACCAGACGCAGACCAAGAAGTGGAAGAAGAACATGAAGAATCTGAGGAAGATCCAGAGGAAGTGGAGCCAGACCATAGGAGCCTGTCGCGCCATCGACGCCGCTCCTCGCGCACCGCCCGGGCACCGTGATCAGGCCGCGAAGATGCCCGCACAGTTCAAGGTCTATAGCCGGCAGGAGCGCAGCCGTGGTTGTGGAGGTTACCTCAGCGACTGAGTTCGCTAAGGCCTAGGTTCGCAGTTGAGGCTTAGTGTGTTGCCGCCGCCTAAGCCTAGTTGTGTCGCCCTTTAGGCGTTAGATTGTGTGCTTAGGTTCGCTATTTTCTTTGAGTGTGAGTATGAGCTGCAAAGGCCCTTAGGCATCTGTTGCAAGCCATACTAAGTTCCTAAGTAATAAAGTTGCTTTTGTTCTCTCAGTTGTTGTTGGGTTTAACCAATCCCCCGCTTAGTTCTTAACTCACCCCATGCTTGTCGCCTTATCTAACCCTTGAGCTTCGTCGATGGTTACAACTCGCCAAACAGTTGCAAGTGGTTCCGGTACCCCAGCATCAGGAGGAAATGAGCAACCCGCTACAGGAGCAGTTCCGCCACAAGCACCCCCAATTGACTTGCAAAACTTTGGAGCTTTCATGGCAGCACAGACTCAGCTGATGAATACCATGATGACTCAGATGCAAGCCATGCACAACTAGAACAATAACAACAACAATCACCAAAGACGGAGCTCTCACCGCCATGGTCACCATGGACCATCCAAACTTGCAGAATTCATGAGGACTCGTCCACCAACATTTTCTGGACATGTCTTGTGAGGACCCCAATTTATTTGGCTTGTAATGCTTAACCAACCACCGGTCCTAGCATCACAAATCAAATAATCGATCTCGAGATATGTATACTTCCTGTAAAGCAATATACACACCTCGTTACAAAATTAGACATCAACTCCATTCCAAACATAGAGTCCAAACACCACACTACCAAACGGAAGATAAACAAATAGTAGAATTATTATGCATAAAGGCCGACCAGGCCCAAAAGATACACAAATAATAAGAACGACAATGAAGCAAAAGTGCCATAAGATGGCTATAAACAAAGCCCATCAGTGTGCCTTCAACCCACAAGGCAACTGACCGACCGCCAAGTCTAGTTGTCCACGAAACGGCAACCTGACTCACGTAAGTGAGGCCCCGAGGCTCACCTTCTTCCTCTCGCAACAAAAACATCAAGCAAAGCACCGAGTACAAAGATTGTCTTTGTACCGCAAGACATGACGTGTGAACTAGCGCACTGCTCATATGCTACATGCACGCTTGTTTAGTGGAGGTCATATGTTTCATTTGCATAAAGCCAATTTTCATTTGCAATAATATAATACAGCTTTAAAGGCAAGTTTGCAATTCACTTTTAATGTTGAGATAACTACGAAATAAAAATAGATACAAGTAACCACCTAGAAGTGACTATCCCAATAGTCACCACAACATAGCACTAATCCCCGCATTCGCACTCACCCATCAAGTTTTAATTTAAATGTTGTAGTCTAGTTCTTGGGGCGATTCGAGCGTGTCCATAACCTAGACGAGGCTATTGAATAGTTTTAACCTGCAGGGTGTACCAATGTACCCACACTTGCATCGCCTTTAAGCCAAAGCACACTTCCAAGGTATGTTGTACGGCTAAGTCCTACGAGACTTTTTCCAATATTGTGTATTAACTACGAGCCGCTCAGTATGGATAGAAATCCATACGCTACATGGTAAAGCCGAAAGACAACTACCCACTCGTGATAAAGCTTTTGACAACTACCATGCTCCCACCTCCATCCCTCCTGCGACCTCCTGCGACCCGGAGCCAATACACGCCAAAGTACTAGGTCAAGAGAGGTCCCATATACTCTAGTGTGGTTAGCACGCAAAATGCTCAGTACGGTGGTGCAAGTAACTCGGTCCTTAACTGACTCGGGCACCTTTCCAGTCACACCCAACAGATCACACCAACATACCATTGTGCCCAAGTCTAAATCATTTTGTTTTTATTTTTAGTTTTCACAAGTAATCATAGCGAAATTTTAAACTATAAAGTTTTAATAATTTTTGTGTGATCAAGGCTACCGACTAAAGTCGATAACCGCCCAGTTCTACCGATAGCTACGCATGTCTAAGCAGGTGAAATCGTATCTACTAAGTGACAAGAAATCATCCAGCGATCTCTAATCACAGCAAATAACCTAGGCTCAGGTAGTAGAGACCAATATTTTGCCTACAGGATATGCATCTACAGGATTTAGCTAACCATTTTAACACAAATTAAGCGATGCATGCATACAGCTGAAACAAAATATTAAACTTTAAAATACTGGGATTAATCATGATCAAACTGCTTGCCTGGCTGCTGTTGCTCAATTTGTTGCGGAGGGTCGTTCTCAGGGTTGCCGCAAATATCGAAGCCTAACGATAGAACAAATAACAGCGAATAAGAGCGAATAACACCGACAAAACCCAACCATACAATAACAACAAAACATGCCAAAACTCACACAATAGCCTAAACAAGATATAACAAAATTTTAGAAACAGAGAACAAATCATTTTAAGTTATTAAGAATTTTCTATGAATTTTCTAAGCTAGAAACACAACAAGTCACTAGTTAATTGCTTAACCAAATTTTCATGAACAGAAACAGTATCTAAAACCTGTCCTGATAATTAGTATACTGAAAATGAAATATTACAGAATTGGGTTCATTGAATTTGGACAATTATTGAAAGAGATATGTATTTTCTAATTTGAAGATTACATTTTACAACATCAAATTAATTAACAGATTTTTGATACAGGGACAAGGTTGACACTAATTTTAGTAAATAGAACATTTAAAATGAAAATTAACAGCACTGGTTTCATGCAATTTGGATAAAAATTGAATTAGTTATGCATTTTCTAAGTTTAATTGAATTAACAGAGCAACAGAAAAGCATTTCAGAAATACCAAAGCATTAAAATCTTTTCTCGCAAGCGCCTAGTTCTCAGACATCGACAGCGCCCGCACGGAAGTCGTCGACGTAACCGCCGCTCACGAAGGTGACGCGTCGAAGGCGTATTCTACGAACACGCCTTCGCTTACCAAAGTGCAAACCTAACATACTCTCACAGAGAAATACGCTTCCCAACAGAGAAAACGCATAACCAGAGCTACACAACCCTAACTGACAGCATGAACCCACATGACAGTGACTAAGAGAAAACATAACGGGCTGCATTAAAGGATTTCTAAACGCGATTTAACAGAGAGGTCCCACAAGTCGCTGATCTAATGTAACCAAGTTTAGCGATAACTAAACTTCGCCGGCGGCTCACGCAAGACGCGACGGGGCGGGGCGCGTCGCAAGAATCGATCTAGCTAACCGAGGGTTTCGGGCGAAGCGGTGATACCTTCAGTTCGCGAAGATCTTGCGAACACGATGGCGGTGACGCGACCACGGGATGCCGGCGGCGAGCGGCGGCGAACTGAGGCGGAGAAGAAGACACGGTTCGCGACGAGAAGGCGACACGGACTTCTAGAAGACTCGGAAGGTGTGCTTAAGCTTCGCCAACACCGGGAGCAAGAAGCACACGATAACGCCGACGAAGAAGGCCCGAGGTGGCCGGAATTTCCGCGGCGAAACCGAGCTTGGAGAAGAATCGGTCGCACGCCCGCAACGATGCACCAAAGATGAAAATGACGTCACCGTTAGACTCAGTGCATCAATGCGATCCTAAGGGACTAGGTGGCGGAGCTAGAAACTCACCAGGTCGCAAACGAGCTCACGGGACCGAGGTCGCCGGAGGCGAGACGACGATACCGCCCCGGTGATCCATCGACGCCGGGACCGGAATGGGCAAAATGGAGGCGGCGAGGCAAGAGGAACACGACGGTGCGCCGCCGGCTCAAGGCGGCTCGAACGGCGGCGCTTACGCTCGAGTTCTTCTCCGACCGAGAAGAAAATTTGGGCGAGAAGGCACGAATGGACGCGAAGGATAGTGGATAGGCTCAGTGGGTAGATGAGACCCCGGCGATGTTTCACGGGCTGACACGAGGACAAAAAGGTGGCAGCGACGAGGTACGTGGCGAGCATGCATGCGCGGCCCTGAGCTCCGGTGAGGTGCGGAGAAGACGAGGGCGGATCGACGGTAGGGTCCACTGTCGCCGCCGATCGACGGCGGTGCGAACGGTGGTTTAACTCGATCGATGTCGCACCGACCGTTGGATCCGAAATGGACGGCCGAGATTGGTGTATGCATTCGGACAGTCGACGAGGCAAGCAATGAGGACCGCTCGATCTTCATCGGACGGCCGACACCATCGGGCTCGCGGTGCAGCTAAGCGGTGCGGCCGAGACAAGTGGTGCGGTTCGTTTGAGTCGGGCTTGGGTTCGAGCCCGACAAGCGATGATTTCGATTTTGAGTTTAAAAGTCGAGAGAGTTTGGGGAATGTTTAGATGCAGTTCCCGAGCTCCAAAAATTTTGAAATTTTTATGGAACTTACTGGAACATAGAACAACCTTGTGAAATTTTTCCAGGAGTTTTTATGCACTAGATTTCTCCCAATAAAATTCACAAGCTGCTGATCAAGAGTTTGACCAGATTTCAAACTAGTTTGACTTGGCCATATGAAATAGCAAAAAAATCTAAAATTGTGAAATAATTCAGGAGGTAGATAGGATGGTCAAGATGATAGGAAAAATAATTTCAGAGGATGATCACAAGTTTGAAAGCTAAGAATCTGATAACAACAATTTCCAATCACAAGAATTAAATTCTAAAATTGAAATTGCTAGGGAAAATGTAGAAACTTTCAAATGATTTGATGAGACAACAAAAGTTTTTATTTCTCCTCAAAATTTACATTTGAAATACAAACACTAAGTTAGGGTCATTACATGTCTCACCCGTGGAAGCCGATGATTGGCCGGGTGATTGAAAGGAAGTCACGATCACCAATGCGCGATCATGAAAAGTTCTCTATGCCTCTCACCGGTTGGAGGGCATCGCGTGAGAATGGTGGGAGAACTTCGCGCCGCCATGAGGCACCACGAATATCACTTGGGAGGAATTCTCTCAAAGATTCCGCCAATACCACGCACTGAAGGAATCATTGAACTAAAGAAAGTTGAATTTCGTGCCTCAAGCAAGGAGGCTTGTCGTTGTCGGACTATCTCAACAAGTTCTCACAACTTGCTCGCTATCTGCGAGAAGATGTTGCAATGCATAAGGCTCGCAGAGTCGTTTCAAGGGATCGAACATTTGGACTTCAGTCAATCTCCTTGCACATACCTTCCCCGACTTCCAAGAACCGATCAATAAAGCTTTAGTCATGGAGGATAAGCGCAAGGAACGGAAGACAATCGCAAACGCAGGATGATCCAGCAGGAGGCCAGCAATTCCAACAGAGAGCAAGGCGGTGCCACCGCAGCTTCAACCGGTTTCTCCACGAACTCCGCGTAACACACGCACCAACCTCAAGACTCGCCCGTTGCTCGTAACACTCGCACCCCAAAGACCGACCAACGCTAATCCAATACCAACAAGTCGCAAGAGCCAAGGGTGTGCTATACTTGCCGCCAACGAGTGCCACTACGCAAATCGGTGTCCACAGAGGGGGACGATCACCCGATTCGCTTCAACCTTGGAGCTACACCAACTAAGACACCGCACCGGTCACCAACGTGGAACTTTCCAAGCCCCCAACCAGCCAGGAGGAGGGACGCAGTCCGTGGTCCGAGGCCGTGTCAACCACGTCACCCTGGAAGGAGCACAGGAGGCACCAGACGTCGTACTGGGTAAGTTCCTGGTTAATTCAGTACCCGCATCAGTTCTGTTTGATTCTGGAGCTTCGGATTCTTTTGTGTGTGAAGTTTTTGCAACTAAGAATAAGTTGGAGGCTATACAACTTAAGCATACTCTATTAGTTCAATCGCTTGGAGCAGAGCTAAGCTCTAGAGTGGGTTGTTTAGGAACTAAGTTACTCATAGCTGGAGTTGAGTTTCTAGCCAACTTAATTGTTCTAGACACCCAAACCCTAGATGTCATTCTTGGCATGGATTGGTTATCCAAGCACAAAGTCAGGCTTTGGATTGTGGCCAAGAGCCGAACGGTTGAGAATACCGATGGAAGGAAAGTGGAGTTTCTAGCCACATCGGGCCGTGAAGGACACTTGCTAGTAAACAATCAAGACCATTGCATTGGAGAATGTACCAATAGTCGAGAATACCCGGATGTGTTTCGTAAGAGTTACCCGGAATGCCACCAGATCGTGACATCGAGTTCGTCATCGATCTAGTGCAGGGACAGCGCCAATTTCTAAGCGACCTTATCGAATGCCGGTGACGAGTTAGCGAAATGAAGAAGCGATTGAAGGACTTCTCGAGAAAGGTTTTGTAAGACCAAGTTCGCCACCGTGGGGAGCACCGGTCTTGTTCGTCAAGAAGAAAGACTAAGCATGAGGATGTGTATCGACTCACCGTTCTCTCAACGAGGTCACTATCAAGAATAAGTATCCATTGCCCAGATAGACGATCCGCTTGACCGGATGAAGGAGCCGAGTGTTCTCAAAGATCGACTTGCGATCGGGCTACCATCAGTTGAGGATCTACCCTAGGGATATACCAAAGACCGCTTTCTCAACGCGGTATGGACATTATGAGTTCTTGGTCATGTCATTTGGGCTGACAAATGCCCCAGCTTACTTCATGAACATGATGAACAAAGTTTTCATGGAATACCTGGACAAGTTTGTAGTGGTGTTCATTGACGATATTCTGGTTTATTCCAAATCAGAGGAGGAACACGCAGAACACCTGAGGTTAATGTAACACCCCGGCCCGACATGAGCCTGGAATGCTACTAAACAAACTCTAATAATTCTAACCTAGACAATCTTAATAAATTTCGGCAGAACCTCCCTTGTAAAGTTAATTACACGAAGGTTCCAACACACAGATTATTTAAATATTAACTAAAACTTTCATCCAAAGACATCAAAAGATAATCAAAGACATGCTAAATATCTAACATAACTAGAGAGATATGAAGTTCCACTACTCATCATTATTACATTTAATCCATTGCATGAGACAAAACATAATAATCTTTGCATTTACTAAAATCAATCACGTTCTGAAGATCATTCAACTTTATTTAGTTCATGTGGTAAGTGTGTGACTAGTAGTCTACTTTCCCCCATGCATGTCGTTCTTGGCTCGGGTACCTAAAACAACAATAAAAGCAAGAGTGAGTCCATAGACTCAGCAAGTACATAAAGAAACTATAACATCAACATCCATGTAAAGGAGATCAACAATAGAATATCTCATATGCAAATGCAATGCTCAAGGATCCTTTATCTTTAACTTTCTGTGTGTATTACACCGGTAATGCAGAGTAAGCAACCGTCGCCAAGATACCCATGCTCGTGCGGCGCACGCACAGGACCAATTGCCCGTTACTCCGCAAGTAACGGGGACCTCAAGCCCACACTCCACGAGTGAGGGGGTCTCCGGCCCGTCACATTCATGACGGGGATCTCAAAGGGAAACAAGCTTGGTCACCGCGTGACCAAGCCTCAACATGTTCTCAATATGCATATGCTCATCTCTTATTTATCATCAATCTTACCAAAAGACAAACATTGTACCACAGTAAAGCATAAGCATAATTTGAGCAATCATCATACTTAAACAACCATCAAGTAAGCCATCTTGCTATGCAACCATATATCAAAAAACACACAAACATAGTGTAACATCCCCATTTTGGCTTGTGTTTCAAATGTAATAAAATGAGGGTAAATTAAAACTTTTCCTTCATCCTCTTGCTCTTGAAACTTTTCTGAAATTCTTGTAAAGGAATTTTGGGAAATTCAAAATCAAAATCCTCATTTATCCAAGTCAAAACCTTCTGGTGAAATCTGGTGTCAAACCCTTGGTAATAATTTTCCTGGTTCTAGGGTTGTTTGGTAACACCTCTGAGTTATTTCATAATTTTGGAAATTATTTGAAATATTTTAGAGGCAAGTCAAACCTTAGTCAAACCTCTGAAATCACCTTCGGAATTTCTGGAGAAAATTTCAGTGCACAAAAATCTCTGAAAATTTTATGAAAGGTTAACCCTAAGGTCAGGAACCTCCAGTTAAAATTTCATAAATTTTGGGGTTGGTTTGATACCTCAATTAAATCCCAAAGTTTCAGGTTTAAAAATCAAACCCTAAGCGGTTTGCACTGCTCATTGGACTCGAAGTCGGGCTCGGGCTCGAGTCATGGACTCGACCGAGCCAACTAATCGCGCTTCGCGCGATTCGATCGCGCTACACGCCACCGTTGATCTCAATCGGACGGCTCCCATTCGTGTAAGCATTCGGACAACTCCGGTTGCCATCTGATTCTCAGCCGTTGGATTCTGATCCAACCGTTGCGGGATCGTACCGGTTCGCTTCAGTCTTTATGAATAGCGATCGCATCGTGGCCGTTCAAATCTCATCCGGCGGCCAGCATCTAATGAGGTTGGGCTCAACCCACTAAAACACTTTGGACTCAAACCACTTTGTGTCACTGACCGGTGGGGCCACCCAGGTCGCTGGTCATCTTCCTCCTTCCGCCGCGCGCGTGCGTGCCTGTGCGCCATGGCAGAGAGAGGAGGTGACTTGTCACCTCCTTGAGCCCTTTAAACGGCTAAATGCTGCCATGCATTAAATGCACACCGGCTCCTCCTCCCCAAAGTCGTCTCTTACCTGCTCCCGTCGCTCCAAGCGACCGCACGCTGCTGTGGACCGAAGTCCACCCATGGGCATGTGCTTGCTACTCCTTCGTCCTCGGCTACTTAAGCCCTCAAGACCTTCATAGCTTTCTTTAAACCCCTTGAGCTCCAGGCTTGCACTCTCCTTGCTTGCTTGAGCCCAAATCTCCGTAACCCTTTCGCCGCCATTGTTGAGTGGGAGCTCCTCGGTGCAACCCGTGCTCCAAATGGCTTTTCTTCCTTCTTTGCTTGGTTTGTGTCCTCACTTCTGGAGCAAAACCCTAACTTAATTGTAGTTGCTTTTCACAGAGCGACTCAATTTTGGGATTTCCTCTTTCTACCGTGAGCACCCCCTTCTTCCTCACCGGTAAGAAGCTTCATTTCCTAATTCCTTGCTCGGAAGCATATATGAGCTATTGTGGAGTCAGTAGTGATGACCCGGTCTCACCCTGGTTGCTCAGGTCGTCATCTTCACTTCTTCTTCTTCGGTGCCGACGCCGTTCTTCGTCGCCGGAACCGCCTCGACCACCTCCGAGCTCCACCAGTGCTCAGGTACCCTTCTAGTAGCCTCTATAAGCTTGGGCACCCGCTGGAATGGTTTATTGCGGAGCTTTTGGTCATTATGCATTTCGGCCGTTTTGGTCGCCGCCGCTCATCGTCGGCTAGCCGCCGTTCTGGGACACCGCCGACGGTGTGGATGGTCCCGATGGGTGCGTAATGCTATTGCGGTTCCATTTTGGCACTTAGCTCCCGCCGCCGTGCCTTGGGTCGCCGGCGACAAGCCGGAGGGTGCCCTCGGTTTGTTGTCGGACGAAACAGCGGCGGTGCCGTAATATCGTTCGGACACACTAATGGCGCTCATTAACGATAATCATTGTTAATCGCGGGTTAGTAATCATTAGCTGTCCTAAACCCACCTCCACTCGCCGACACGTGGGCCCGCCATCTTCAAACCTCCACATGCGCGTGCGTTTAAACCCGGCATGTGACTTGCGTCGCCGACGATGGGCCCCTATTGTCCGAGTCTGTTCAAATCATAAGCGCCCAATCAACCTCGATCGTTCGATATTGGATGCGTGGCGGGATCGTGGGAGCAATTGGACCGTCGAAGGCTCCTCAATCCCACCCTTCCTCGCTGATCAACGGTCCGGGTTGTGCGAGCAATTGGACCGTCAGAAGGTCACATGATCCGACCGTTGGAATCAAATCCAACGGTGATGCGTGCGCTCGTTGAGTCGGCCGCGCGCGTGGGCGTCGGATCTTTAATCGCCCACGTTGAGCCACGCCTTTTCTTTGGTTAAGGGATATAAATTTCGGTGAGCTTTATCTTTCTCTTGAAAAATGTCGTTAAAACTTTAGAAATTCATATCTTTTCATTATAAATCCTTTTGGGTGATTTCAGTAGTGTTAATTTTCTTTTAGGCTAGAGATTAATCTAGAAATGTTTCAGAGCCTGTTAAGAACCGTAAATGTTGGGAATCGAATTTAGCCTTTTCAAACCTTTATTAAATATTCCAAAAATGTTGTAAAAACTTAGAAAATCCATAACTTGTTCTCTGTAAGTCCAAATAGAGCAAACTAAATTTTGTTAATTTCCTTTAGGGATGAACTTTAGTGAAGGACCAGTTTTCTAGTGGTCTTTGCTCTGTTATAAATGATGTCCTAGTTTTAGAACTTAGAAAATCATAACTAATTCGTTGTAACTTCAAATGACCTGAAATTTTATATGGGTTATCCCCACACCAGTAGGTAGCCACCCTAAAATTTCAGCTCCGAAATCTTTCTAGAAAATATTTTTGCTACAGTGCTAATTATGGCCGAAAATAGGTTTTTAGAGAATATCTTTTGCACCACAAATCCAACTTAGGTTTTTCCAGTTCCTATGTCTAGGTATATTCGTATTTTACCTTGTGTGTAAATTTCGTCGCATTTGGATAATTTTTGCTTGCTCTTTTGTTTAAGTGTTGCTCGTCTTATTGGTTGTTTTCGCTCTTTCGCTTAGGATTCGATATTTATGTAACCCCGAGAACGACCCTCCGCAACAAATTGAGCAACTGCAAGCAGGCAAGCAGTTTGATCATCTCCCATAAATCCCATTACTTTTAAAGTCTAATATTTTGTTTAACTTCTATGTATGCATTGCTATTTTGTTGTTAAATTGATTAGTTAGACCTCTAGTTGCATAATCTGTAGGTAAATGATTATCCTCTACTACTTGAGCCTAGGTTATTTGTCGTGATTAGAGTTCGCGGATGAGCTCTTGTCACTTAGTAGATTCGGATAAACATTGCTTAGCCATGCCTAGTATCGGTAGTATTGGGCGATCATCGACTTAGTCGGTGATCTTGATCACACAATTGCTATTATTATTCCATTATGTCCAACCCTTGTGTTTTACCATTTTGCAAATCAAAAACTGAAAACAAAAAAAAATTATATCTTGGCTTGGGCACAATGGTATGTTGGGCGATCTGTTGGGTGTGATTGGAATGGTGCCTAAGTCCCTAAGGACCGAGTTACTTGTGCCATTGATCCAAGCAATTATTGCGTGCTAACCACACGAGGGGGATATGGAACCTCTCTTGACTAAGTACTTTGGGAGGTGTTAATTATGAGCTGGTTGGTGGGTGTGTTCTTGTGTGTGGTGTTTGGAGGGGAGCATTGGCAGACCGGTTAGGCTGTCTAATGTGTCTTTCTCCCGTGGGTTGCGGCTCTTAATTAGCATCGTCCATTGGAAAGCGTCTTGTTAGACTTAGCCATGCCTGCATACCAAAGGAAGTGTGCTAACCGTGGCTGGTGGAAAGGCGGTCTATCGTGTGGGTACATTGGTACACCTGCAGGTTAAAACTATTCGAATAGCCTCGCCCTAGGTTATGGACACGCTTGGTTATTTCCCACAAGAACTAGACTACAACCTTTTAAAAACTGAAACTTGCGGGGGTGGTATGAAGGGTACTTCATACTATTGTTGTGGTGACTAGGGTTAGTCACTTCTAGGTTGGTGTTGTTCTCTATCTATGTTATTCTTGTCTCCCTTTTATTTGAACAATAAAAGTTAATTGCAAACTTGCTTTGAATCTATTACCTTATTGTAAATGAAAACTTGCTTTATCTTTGAAAAGAAGTCCAAAGCCTCATCCACTTAAATAAAGCTTGCATGTAGTTAATTATAGTTCATTTATCTCACACGTCAGTCTTGCGAGTACAAAAACAAGTTTTGTACTCATCCGCTTTGCTTAATATTAATTGTTGCAGAGGAAGAAGGTGAGCCCCAAGGGCCTCACTTTTGTGAGCTGTGTTGCTTGCGCTGCTTGGGACGATTAGCTTGGCGGTCGGTTGGTTGCCTTGTGGTAAAGGCACACCGATTGGCTTTTGTTCATCGCCATCTTATGGCCATTTTGCTTCCACTGTGTATTTGCTTATCTTTATGAATTTTGGCAGTCGGCCTCTCTTTTGTAATAACTCTCTTTATATTATCTATGTCTTTGCTTGTTGCTTTTGCTTGGCTCTATGTGTATGAATGGAATTGATGCATGATTTTGTAGCGAGGTGTGTATATCTTGCATTTGGAAGTATACATATCTCGAGGCTTAGTTTATTTGATTTGTCTTGTTAGGACCAAGTGGATGGTTAAGCAGTACAAGTCGAATAAACCGGGTCCTCACAAAGTTGGTATCGAGCCATTCCGACCGTAGTAACCCAAGCTTGGTCGTCCTTAGGATATTTTGCAAACCTTATTTTCAAAGGGTCAAATGATTTGTGAAAGCTTAAGTAAGTTCTCGGATTTTATTCCTTACCTATCTTAGCTTTCTTCTCTGCCTTGCTCTAATTTGAGTTTTAAAAGTGTTTTCCCTTTCCTTCTCTCAAAAGATAGTCATTATCGATTAATTGGGTTTTGGGACCAATGAGCTTGGCAAATTGAAGTGTTAGCCGCCCTCTACAAGGTTTTGAAGCTTCCGGTTGAAGATTTCAATTAGGAGGCTTGGATGCAAAATCTGGACAGCGATCATTCGATTCCGGACAGCAAGCTCGAGAGGTTCTAACCGGGTAGAAAATGAGAGGTTAATCAAGTAAAACTTGTGGGAATAAAAGGGTAAGATGTGATACTAGTTAGCTAAGTATGTAACGTTATTTTATCGCCTTAACCTTGTTCTTGAGTAGTGTTAGGCTGGTTGTAGTGAGCTGGAATTTCTATCTTCTCACACTATTACTCGTTCATTCAATACGGGTTAGTGGCATTGAGAAGTTGAGCTTGGTTTGGAGTTTCCTGCTGTTTTGGAGCTTCTTTGGAAACATTTAAAGTTGTTACTTGTTGTTTTTGGCTTTCGGTTAGGGTGATGTCTCATTCCCTAATCGTTAGCTTTCGCTTTCATCAACTTCTAATGTTGGTGCTTTGGTTTCTAACCTAAGTTTCTTAAAGCGTGATGGTGGAGGTACTCGTGAGCTGGCCGTGGTCGTGACTGTTTGGATGAGGAGCTTCCGCCTCCTCCGACCATGGTGAGGTCCTTCTTGAGATAGAGCGCAACCGCTCAGAGGACGGGAGGGTCTGCTGGATGTTATTGCGCGCAACACCTCCGCCCTTTCGGTGCCTCGGGATCCGGCAGGGCGGACATCGCCTCGTGGGGCCTTGCCGAGTTTCTTCGCACTCAACCCCACGTTCTCCGTGTCCGAGGACCCATTGGGCGCAGATGACCTGCGTCAAAGTTGAGCGTAAGCTCGGCGTTGCTCGCTGCTGGACCAGACAAGGCACTCTTTGCCTCCCATCACCGCGAGGAGCAAGACTCTCTGGTGGGAGAACTTCTTGGCCATGCAGCCCGCCGGCCACACCGTCTCTTGGGATGAGTTCCGGACGGCGTTCCGTCGAGCTCACATCCCTGCCGGCTTGATGAAGCTGAAGAAGAAGGAGTTTCTCGCGCTCAAGCAAGGGCGTAAGTCAGTGATGGAGTATCTCATGCGAGTTCAACCACTTGGCTCGTTATGCTCCATCTGAGGTGGCCACTGATGAGGCCAACAGGAGAAGTTCATGGAGGGCTTGTCTGAGGAGCTGCAAGACAGGCTCTCCATTGTGGACTTTGCTGACTTCCAGGCCTTGGTAGACAAGGCCATTGTTGCTGAGCACAAGGCCAAGGCGCTGGGCGAGTCCCATAGCGCAAGTGGGAGGCCCGGTGTCCGCGCAGGCGGCCTCTCGTCCTCGTGTCGGGCCTACTGTGGGTCCGTTCGTGGCTTCCTACCACCGAGGCCGCGGCACGGTTCCTCGCCCTCCGCAGCCGTGCCCGATCACGCGCGCTGCGAACCAGCGAGGTGGCCCCGCAATCCGGTGCCGCCGGTCACTTGCACCGTGCAACGGAAGGGCATTATGCCAATAGTTGCCCTAACAGGGGTGAGCGGCCTCGTCCTAATGGAGGGCGCGGGCGGGAGGTGGTTCTTCGGGATCGAAAGGTTGTCCCCGCTACCCAAGGCGTGGGTAGTGGCGCGTCAACCTCATCTCGCGGAGGAGGCACAGAGGCACCGGCGTCGTGTTGGGTACCATTTGGTTAACTCTTTCCCGCTCTGATTTTATTTGATTCAGCGCATCTCATTCTTTTGTGTCTGAGTCTTTTGCTGCTGTGGGAGGTCTTCTTTTTACTCCATTGTTGGTCCCGCTGCTCATTCGCTCTCCTGGTTCGGAGTTGAGAGCTGAGTCTGAGTGTAGGGATGTCCCTGTTGAGATAGAAGGGGTAGGATTCTTGGCAAACCTTATCCTCCTTCGATCGGCAAGCTTAGATGTAATCCTAGGCATGGATTGGTTGTCTCAGCACATGGGACAAATTGATTGCGCTAGGAGGCTCATCTACCTCACGATCCTTACGGCGGCGCAGTTCGCTTTTAGCGAAGGCTGCCGGATCTCGCATCTCTTGAAGCGAAGCCAGCTCTAGATATTAGTGAAGTCCCGGTGGTATGTGACTTTATTGATGTCTTCCCGATGACCTTCGTGGATGCCACCGATTCGAGACCTCGAGTTTGTCATTGAGTTGGTTCCGGTGCATCGCCCGATTTCAAAGAGGCCTTACGGATGGACCCAATTGAGTTGGTGGAGTTGAAGAAGCGGTGGGTGAGCTTCAAGAGAAGGGTTTCATCGCCCTAGCTCATCTCCTTGGGGATGCTCGGCAATCTTTGTCCTAAAAGGACAAGGCGCTGCGCATGTCGCGTTGATTACCGTCCACTTAATGAAGTAACGGTAAGAACAAGTACCCTTGCCCGTATCGGCGATCTCTTCGATCAATTAATCGGAGCTCGAGTTTTCTCCAAGATTGATGCGAGAGTGGGATATCACCGAGTTCGGATTCGACGAGGATATTCCAAAGACGGCTTTTTCTACTCGTTATGGCTTGTGCGAGTATACCGTCATGTCTTTGGCTTGACCAATGCTGACCTTGTTCATGAACCTCATGAATTCGGTGTTCATGGAGTATTTGGATAGGTTCGTTGTGGTCTTCATCGATGATATTCTTATCTACTCCAAGAGCGATGAGGAACACACCGAGCATTTGAAGCTTGTGTTGGGCAAGCCGCGAGCATAAGTTGTATGCGGTTCAGCAAGTGCGCGTTACGGTTGAAGAAGTAGCCTTCTTAGGCCATATTCTTTCGGCAGAGGCGAGTGTGGATCCTAGCAAGATCAGCGATGTGCTTTCTCGAGTCGACCTACTTCGGTCACCGAAGTTGGAGTTTTCTTGGTTTAGCGGGATATTATCGTCGCTTTATCGAGAACTTCTCCAAGATAGCAAAGCCGATGTGAGTTGCTCAAGAAGGACAAGAAGTTCTCGTGGTCCGCTGATTGCGAGAAAGTTTCCAAGCGCTTAGAAGCGATTGACCACCGCTCCGTTCTTGTTCTCCCGATGTCGATCGCGGATTGATATCTTTGTGACGCTTCTCGTCGAGGCCTCGGTTGTGTCCTTATGCAAGAAGGCAAGGTAGTGGCCTATGCATCAAGGCAATTGAGACCTCATGAACTTAACTATCCTACCCATGACTTGGAGTTGGCGGTGTGATTCATGCACTTAAGATTTGGCGACATTACCTAATCGGTGTCGTTGTGAAGTGTATTCGATCACAAAAGCTTAAGGTACTTGTTCACCCAACCAGATCTGAACCTCGGGCAAAGGAGATGGTTGGAGTTGATCAGGACTATGACATGGGTATTCACTACCATCCGGGCAAGGCCAATGTCGTTGCGGATGCGCTTTAGTCATAAAACACATTGCAATGCATTGTTGCGTCAGAGCATCGGCCCCTCTTCTAGAGGAGTTTCAGCGTCTCAACTTGGGTTTGGTTGAGCATGGTTCCTCGCTGCCTTGGTTGTCTGACCAACCTTGGTGGATCGTATCACGTCCGCTCGTGATCGGATGTTGGAGTGAACCACATCGGGGAAAATGTCGAGAATGGAACGACCAAGTGCTTCTCGTAGATGAGCTTGGTATTGTGAGGTTCGCACAGCGCCTCGTGGTTCCAAAGGACAAGGAGTTGCGGGATTTGATCCTCCATGAAGCCCACGATTCTCCTGTCCATTCATCCGGGGCCACAAAGATGTATCATGATCTCCGCCGAGATTTTGGTGGACCGGATGAAGAGGAAGTCGCAAGGTTCGTTGCCGAATGCGACGTGTGCCGTCGTGTCAAGGCCGAGCATCAGCGCCCAACTGGATTGCTTCAGCCCTTGCCCATTCCGGAGTGGAAGTGGGATTCGGTCGGGATGGATTTTATCACCGCCTACCAGTCACAGCTGGGCAATGATGCCATTTGGGTTATCATTGACGGTTGACAAAAGTGGCGCACTTTCTTCGGTCAAGACCAAGATTCGCACCGGTCACCTTGCGGGCTCTATCTCGCCAGGATAGTGAGCTTGCATGGGGTGCCGAAGACGATCATTTCTGATCGTGGTTCCATCTTCACTTCCCAGTTCTGGCATAGCTTGCAAGAAGCTATGGGAACTCGTCTTTCTTTCAAACCTGACGTATCACCCCAAGCAGATGGTGGACCGAGAGGTCAACTGTGTTTTGGAGGACATCTTTGCGAGCTTGTGTCCTTTCTATGGGAAGCATTGGGAGAAGTGCTTGCCATTCGCGAGTTTTCTTATAACAACAGTTTCCAAGCGGTCTCGGCATGGCACCATTTGAGGCCTTATACGGGAAAAGTGTAGAACCCGTTGAACTGGTGCGAGACCGGTGAAAGACCTTTCTTTGGCCGGACTCGATTAATGAGGCCGAGGTCAAGTCCAGCTCATTCGTGATCGCTACGCACAGACTCAATCCAGGCAAAGAGCTATGCGGATCGCCGTCATCGTGAGTTGAGCTTTGAGCCCAATGACCGTTTATCTCAAGGTTTCTCCTCCGAAGGGTCACGGCGTTTTGGTGTCAAGGGCAAATTGGCTCCTCGGTATGTCGGTCCATACCGTGTTATCGAGAAGAAGGAGCCGTTGCCTACAAGTTGGAGTTGCTCTTGCACTTGCGGGGTACATGATGTGTTCCATGTGTCCCGGCTAAAGAAGTGCCTCCGTGTTCCAACCGAGAAACTCCGTTGGAAACTCTTGATGTTCGTGAAGATTTGACCTATCGCGAGCACCTGTTCGCATCCTCGAAGAGGCCGAGCGAAGAACGAGGAACAAGACCATCAAGTTCCTCAAAGTTCAGTGGTCAAACCATTACGAGGATGAGGCTACTTGGGAGCGAAGACCGTCTTCGTCTGGACTACCCCTCTTTCTTTTCCGAGTGAACCAAATCTCGGGACGAGATTTTTGTAAGGGGGGGAGGTTTGTAACATCCCCATTTTGGCTTGTGTTTCAAATGTAATAAAATGAGGGTAAATTAAAACTTTTCCTTCATCCTCTTGCTCTTGAAACTTTTCTGAAATTCTTGTAAAGGAATTTTGGGAAATTCAAAATCAAAATCCTCATTTATCCAAGTCAAAACCTTCAGGTGAAATCTGGTGTCAAACCCTTGGTAATAATTTTTCCTGGGTTCTAGGGTTGTTTGGTAACACCTCTGAGTTATTTCATAATTTTTGGAAATTATTTGAAATATTTTAGAGGCAAGTCAAACCTTGGTCAAACCTCTGAAATCACCTTCTGGAATTTCTGGAGAAAATTTCAGTGCACAAAAATCTCTGAAAATTTTATGAAAGGTTAACCCTAAGGTCAGGAACCTCCAGTTAAAATTTCATAAATTTTGGGGTTGGTTTGATACCTCAATTAAATCCCCAAAGTTTCAGGTTTAAAAATCAAACCCTAACTGGTTTGCACTGTTCATTGGACTCGAGTCAGGCTCGGGCTCGAGTCACTGGACTCGACCGAGCCAACTAACCGCGCCCGCGCCAGTTCGACCGCGCGCGCGCTGTCAGCCGTTGGATCTCAATCGGACGGCTCCCATTCGTGTAAGCATTCGGACAACTCCGGTTGCCATCTGATTCTCAGCCGTTGGATTACGATCCAGCGTTGCGAGATCGCACGGCCCGCTTCCGATCTTTATGAATAGCAATCGCATCGTGGCCGTTCAAATCTCATCCGTGCCAGCATCTAATGAGGTTGGGCTCAACCCACTAAAACACTTTGGACTCAAACCACTTTGTGTCAGCGGCCGGTGGGCCACCGGTCGTGGTCATCTTCCTCCTTCCGCGCGCGTGCGTGCTCAGGCGCCATGGCAGAGAGAGGAGGTGACTTGTCACCTCCTTGAGCCCTTTAAGCGGCTAAATCTTTGCCATGCATTAAATGCACACCGGCTCCTCCTCCCAAAGTCGTCTCTTACTGCTCCGTCGCTCCAGCGACCATGATGCTCTTGTGGACCAAGTCCACCCATGGGCATGTGCTTGCTACTCCTTTCGTCCCTCGGCTACTTAAGCCCCTCAAGACCTTGGTAGCTTTCTTTAAACCCCCTTGAGCTCGGCTTGCACTCTCTGCTTGCTTGAGCCCAAATCTCAGAACCCTTTCGGCGCCATTGTTGGTAGGAGCTCCTCGGTGCAACCCGTGCTCAGTGGCTTTTCTTCCTTCTTTGCCGGTTTGTGTCCTCACTTCTTGGAGCAAAACCCTAACAATTGTAGTTGCTTTTCACAGAGCACTCAATTTTGGGATTTCCTCTTTTGACCGTGAGCACCCCTTCTTCCTCACAGAAGAAGCTTCATTTCCTAATTCCTTGCTCGGGAAGCATATATGAGCTATTGTGGAGTGTAGTGATGACCGGTCTCACCACAGGTTGCTCGAGTCGTCATCTTCACTTCTTCTTCTTGGTGCCGGCGCGTTCTTCGTCGCGGAACCGCCTCGACCACCTCAGAGCTCCACGGCTGCTCGGTACCCTTCTAGTAGCCTCTATAAGCTTGGGCACCATTTGGAATGGTTTATTGCGGAGCTTTGGTCATTATGCATTTCGCCGTTTTGGTCGCCGCTCATCGTCGGCTAGCGCCCGTTCAGGACACCGCCGGCGGTGTGGATGGTCCCGATGGGTGCGTAATGCTATTGCGGTTCCATTTGGCACTTAGCTCCCGCGCCGTGCCTTGGGTCGCGGCGACAAGCGGAGGTGCCCTCGGTTTGTTGTCGGAAACGGCGGCGGCCGTAATATCGTTCGGACACACTAATGGCGTTCATTGCGATAATCATTGTTAATCATGGGTTAGTAATCATTAGCTGTCCTAAACCCACCTCCACGGTCGCTGACCTGTGGGCGTCATCTTCAAACCCTCCCTGTGCGCGTGCGTTTAAACCCGGCATGTGACTTGCGTCGCTGACCAGTGGGCCCCTATTGTCAGTAGCCCTGTTCAAATCATAAACGGCCCAATCAACCTCAGTCGTTCGATATTGGATCTGTGGCCGGGATCGTGGGAGCAATTGGACTGTCCGAAGGCTCCCTCAATCCCAGCCCTTCCTCGCTTGATCAACGGTCCAGGTTGTGCGAGCAATTGGACTGTCCGAAGGTCACAATGATCTGGACCGTTGGAATCAAATCCAACGGTGCTTGCGGCTCGCGCTGTTAGTCGGCGTCTTGGCGTGGGCGTCGGATCTTTAATCAGCGGCCCACGTTGAGCCACGCCTTTTCTTTCGGTTAAGGGATATAAATTTCTCGGTGAGCTTTATCTTTCTACTGAAAAATGTCGTTAAAACTTTAGAAATTCATATCTTTTTCATTATAAATCCTTTTTGGGTGATTTCAGTAGTGTTAATTTTCTTTTAGGCTAGAGATTAATCTAGAAATGTTTCCAGGCCCTGTTAAGAACCAGAAATGTTGGGAATCGAATTTAGCCTTTTCAGCCTTTATTAAATATTCCAAAAATGTTGTAAAAACTTAGAAAATCCATAACTTGTTCTCTGTAAGTCCAAATAGAGCAAACTAAATTTTGTTAATTTCCTTTAGGGATGAACTTTAGTGAAGGACCAGTTTGCTAGTGGTCTTTGCTACTGTTATAAATGATGTCCTAGTTTTAGAACTTAGAAAAATCATAACTAATTCGTTGTAACTTCAAATGACCTGAAATTTTATATGGGTTATCCCCACACCAGTAGGTAGCCACCCTAAAAATTTCAGCTCCGAAATCTTTCTAGAAAATATTTTTGCTACAGTGCTAATTATGGCCGAAAATAGGTTTTTAGAGAATATCTTTTGCACCACAAATCCAACTTAGGTTTTTCCAGTTCCTATGTCTAGGTATATTCGTATTTTACCTTGTGTGTAAATTTCGTCGCATTTGGATAATTTTTGCTTGCTCTTTTGTTTAAGTGTTGCTCGTCTTATTGGTTGTTTTCGCTCTTTCGCTTAGGATTCGATATTTGCGGTAACCCCGAGAACGACCCTCCGCAACAAATTGAGCAACTGCAAGCAGGCAAGCAGTTTGATCATCTCCCATAAATCCCATTACTTTTAAAGTCTAATATTTTGTTTAACTTCTATGTATGCATTGCTATTTTGTTGTTAAATTGATTAGTTAGACCTCTAGTTGCATAATCTGTAGGTAAATGATTATCCTCTACTACTTGAGCCTAGGTTATTTCTTGTGATTAGAGTTCGCGGATGAGCTCTTGTCACTTAGTAGATTCGGATAAACATTGCTTAGCCATGCCTAGTATCGGTAGTATGGGGCGATCATCGACTTAGTCGGTGATCTTGATCACACAATTGCTATTATTATTCCATTATGTCCAACCCTTGTGTTTTACCATTTTGCAAATCAAAACTGAAAACAAAAAAATTATATCTTGGCTTGGGCACAATGGTATGTTGGGCGATCCGTTGGGTGTGATTGGAATGGTGCCTAAGTCCCTAAGGACCGAGTTACTTGTGCCATTGATCCAAGCAATTGTGCGTGCTAACCACACGAGGGGATATGGAACCTCTCTTGACTAAGTACTTTGGGAGGTGTTAATTATGAGCTGGTTGGTGGGTGTGTTCTTGTGTGTGGTGTTTGAGGGGAGCATTGGCGGACCGGTTAGGCTGTCTAATGTGTCTTTCTCCGTGGGTTGCGGCTCTTAATTACCATCGTCCATTGGAAAGCGTCTTGTTAGACTTAGCCATGCCCGCATACCAAAGGAAGTGTGCTAACCGTGGCTGGTGGAAAGGCGGTCTATCGTGTGGGTACATTGGTACACCCTGCGAGGTTAAAACTATTCGAATAGCCTCGTCTAGGTTATGGACACGCTTGGTTATTTCCCACAAGAACTAGACTACAACCTTTTAAAAAACGAAACTTGACGGGGTGGTATGAAGGGTACTTCATACTATTGTTGTAGTGACTAGGGGTTAGTCACTTCTAGGTTGGTGTTGTTCTCTATCTATGTTATTCTTTGTCTCCTTTTATTTGAACAATAAAAGTTAATTGCAAACTTGCTTTGAATCTATTACCTTATTGTAAATGAAAACTTGCTTTATCTTTGAAAAGAAGTCCAAAGCCTCATCCACTTAAATAAAGCTTGCATGTAGTTAATTATAGTTCGTTATCTCACACGTCGGTCTTGCAGTACAAAAACAAGTTTTGTACTCATCCGCTTTGCTTAATATTAATTGTTGCGGAGGAAGAAGGTGAGCCCAAGGGCCTCACTTTTGTGGTGTGTTCTTGGTATTTGTTTGGGACGATTAGCTTGGCGGTCCGGTTGGTTGCCTTGTGGGTAAAGGCACACCGATTGGCTTTGTTCATCGCCATCTTATGGCCATTTGCTTCATTGTGTATTTGCTTATCTTTATGAATTTTGGCAGTCGGCCTCTCTTTGTAATAACTCTCTTTATATTATCTATGTCTTTCATTTGTTGCTTTTGCTGGCTCTATGTGTATGAATGGAATTGATGCATGATTTTGTAGCGGGGTGTATATCTGCATTTCAGGAAGTATACATATCTCGAGGCTTAGTTTATTTGATTTGTACTGTTAGGACCAAGTGGATGGTTAAACAGTACAAGCCGAATAAACCGGGGTCCTCACACATAGCCAATCAATCACAACCATTTAACAAACAATGCACTTGCCTTAACCGTGTGAGACTGGAGGACGTGAAGACGGTGCTGCCCCCGTTACCAATCCCCCACCTAAACATTAAGAATATAACTAAGACCACAGTAACGAAAAACATGAATTGAATATACTAGCACAACAAGTAGCAGATTGCAACGCAATCTCGACCCCAAATTCTTAAGTGCTGCACTGCCCTCTGAACACAGTTAAGTTCTAAAATTCATAACTTTCTGTACAGTGGCCCAAATTAGGTGTTCTTGGACTTCATTGAAAGGTTATCAAATTTCCCAACTAAACCTAGTTGGTGAGCTCCCCTGATTCGGTCATCTAAAATCACTTTTAAGCCGATTAACAAGACATCGATTTCACGTCAGACTTTCTGGACAGAGCACTAAAACTATCATAACTTTCAGCTCGTTTATCCAAATTTCACGTTCTTGTGCTTCCCTGAAAGCTACAACAATTATCTATAACTTTCGTTATACCGGGGTTCTCAGATTTCCAATTTAATCATCAGTTTTAATCGGTTTTCTACAAACTGCCTAAATGCTGACAGATCAGCGGAACAGCAATCTTAAAAAAATCATAACTCACTAACCGTTAATCGGATTTGGGTGATCTTGACGGCCACTGAAAGCTAAGACCAAAACCCAACTTTTCCTAGGAGATCAGAATCCCAGATTCTGCTTCTAACCTCACGAAAACGACCCCAACCTTCTGTACAGAACGCGCCTAGCAGGAGACGAAAATCGATCTACCAAAGCGGACTTGAATGCAACTACGGTACCAAACCAGCGAGGACCAGCGGCGTTACCCTTGTAGAGCGCGCGAGAAGAAGAACCCACCGCACGAAGACGAACTCCTTCCTCCTCTTCTTCTTCTTCCTTCTTCTTGGCCGCCACAAAGGGAGGAGGTGGAGACGCATGAGGAGGGGAAAAGAGGTGGAGATGCAATGGGGAGGAGGGGCTGCTACTGATGGCGGCGCTACGGTGCGTGCTACAGTAGCATGGCTGCCCCCCCTCTACTTGGATGGTTGCCCTAATGGGCCAAGGTGTTGTGGGCTTTCAGCCCACAGCCTAAGTTTTTCGAATTACGCAAAAATCCCCCTGAACTTATGTTAAAACCACTCCCTCTATTCAATTCTCCTCCCTACAATCTTTCTTCTCATTTAAATAAATATTTGGAGTGTTACATTCTACCCCCCTTAAATGGAATTCGACCCCGAATTCTAACCACGCTCTACACCAAAGAACAATCACAACTAGAATTTACCAACAATACCACACACCTTTGTGAACAATTACGGATATTGCTCGCATATGCGATACTTCAATTCCCAAATTGTTTTCCTCTCGGACTTTGGGACTAACGCACCTTGATGCAACTAATGTATTATACCTCATCACTCGTACCGACCTAACCAGAATCACTCAACGGACATGACTCGAAGATGCGGTATTACTCACTGGTCAACAGCTCTTATGAAACCTCACACTCCAAATACCTCAAGCATTATATCAACACCGGGTCATACAAAACGTTATATACCGCGCTCTAGGACTCGAGACAATTCTAGCGAATTGCTATCTTCCAAAATCCCTGCAACTTCCAAAACAAGCCAAATATACTCTAGGCTATCATTCCCTTTGGGGACCAAACCACAGAACTTCAACATAAACATATATAACTCTTGTTTCATCTCTTAGTCGACCTCTTCATCCTAGTAAGGAGAACCTTTGTTAAGCAGGGACGCGCAAAACAACTTATTTTAAACAAACTTTAATAATCAGAGCTCAGCAGAAAACAAAAGATTCACAATGCCACCCACTATTAACCAACTTTCCTCTAAAAACACTCAAATCCAAAATTGAAGATTCATCATGAAAATCTTTTCACATTCCAATTAGGCAGATTGCAAATAAACACCACATAAGTCAAAAGAGAAATCGTTCGAATGCCCAAATCAAACACTTCATTTATTTTCCTGATCCGGAAGGAACCGCCTTGCCGACATAGGGTCAACTCAAATTGTAAGTGTTCTCCGTCATAAAAAACCAACTCCAACAAGAACCAATAGAACACTTCTCTACTCGAGAAAACATTCTTTTCTCAGATGTCCTTTTAAGAAATAAACATTCTCCAAAATCTTGGATTTCCAAATCATCAAACTTACTCCTTCCTCTTAACCGACAACCCCAAAATGATCCTCAAACCGAAAGAACAACCACACTTATCTAGGGGGACTCTATTAATCCACACAAGGATTATCTAGTCCACTCCTATAACAAAGGAATTATTTTTTTGACAACTGGTTCCCAACACCTCAATAAAGATTTTTCACCCGCAACCACATCACCTCATTCTGTTAAAGATAATCAACTTGAAATTCTCAGCGCACATACTCATTTACTACACCCGAAGGATTCTATCAATGATCAATACTATTTGGAATCCACTTTTGTTCTTCTTCTTCTTCTACACATAACATTGGGCCGCTGAGGTCCTAGCATAGAAAGACAAGTCCAAATTTAACCTCCAAGTCTCCTATAATGAATTTCTGGTATGATTGATAGAAATCCTCAAATTCTTTTACTAACTTTTCACATGACTCAACAATAACCTCAGTCATTAATATCAATATTCCTCACTAACCAAGTAACCGCTACAGGCGTTTCATTTCACCAATCTTTGACCTTCACTCAATCACACCAATTAATTTTCAGCTACATGACCACAATATACCCATTCGCAATACCCTCACTAATTGACCAAGATTCAAACATACTCAATCACTAACATTAATAAATAAATATATTCTTTGACCAAGATATCCTTAGAGATAATCTAACTCCCATAGGGTTACTCACTGAGGCCGAGTCATGCTTGACAATAGCTCAACAATCCCTGCTATCCCATTAATTAACACGACGATTATATTTTTTTTTCCACACTGCTACTCTCATTAAGCCACACCATTATAATTCTTCTACACAATCTTACCGAGTACCCAATTGCGATACTCTAATAAATTTGGTAAAGATTTTCATACTTTCTAATTCTAATGTTCTGTCAAAATGAACAAAAGATCTTGGACCACATCTCTTTATAGGTTCTACTAGTTACGACACGTAATAAGTTAGCTCCAAAGACAAACATTCTATTTAAACCGAACTCTCTCCAAGGATTAATCTAATAAATCAATTTACTCAATGCCTCTCAAACAACTTGACACATAAAGGTTCACAAAATCATCTACTAGACCACCACTATCTAGTTGCCAATTCACAACCGAAGGGACTTTACAATACAGTTCGGTTAACTCTTTCTTAGAAAAAGAGGCAAACATAAATCATTTTCAGCATATAGGAAAAACGTTACCACTTACAATAGTTACAAGTTCAAGAGAAACAATCAAATAGAAAAGATCTTAGAAAACAAAAGAGTGATCATAGTTGTGGCACACGTTCCACAAGCAAAGTGTATGAAACCTCAAGCGAGAATAAAGCATTGGTTTTGGGATTGAGAAACTCTGTTGGGCAAACAAAAGCTTAGGCAAAAATCGATAAAGCGCAAGTTACAAAGCTTGACTTCAAATTGAAATACTCCTACTTCACTCTTTCCTTTAACAAAGCGACTTCCGTTGGTTCTGACATCACCATGCCAACACTAACAAGAAGAGATTTGAAGTCCACAACACATAAACTACTTAGAGCCGATAAAACCTCTCAAAGACGTCACTTTGATCAAAACAATTTCAGCTACCACATCAACATGAGGTGCGAAAGATTACAAACAGCGTGACTAGAAGCATTTTCATTTAATCAATGTCGAGTGGCGATCCAATTCCTTATACCAAACATTCAATAGCATCATCATAATCCCTTCTTGACAATCTCACTAACAATGAAATAATACACTCCTAGCGAGAATCATCATAGCCTCTTATCCCATCATAAATCTCTCCAAAGAAACACCCTTCAACTATCATTGACAATTGACAATTGTCTCTATCACGTATACAAAATAGGGTCCTACTGCTATTTATAGTCATATAACCATTTATAAACACAGAGTCAACATTCCATTTTATGCTCAGAGTTTAATTAAGGATTTAACAACATCATCTCTGTAACAGCCCCAAGTTTATAAACAGTAATAAAATGCTTTATGAACAGTAGTGAGGTGCTGTTCATAGCATTACTGTTTATATTTACACTTTGGGCAGCATACTACAAATTAAAACCTTCCTTTTTAGTCAACATCCTAAAGAACCATTTAAAATCTTAAAGGAATACCAGGTAAAACTTGTATTATGACTGGGAAATATTTTTATTAAAGCCTAGATAAATTATCTTGGCTAAAAATATTTTTGTTGCATTTTTAGAAATTATTTGGGCTTAAAGAAAAAAAAAATTATTGTTTTTAAATAGATATTTTCGGCCTGAAATAAATGTTTATGTATTTTATAAAGTGAAAATGTGGTTTATAAAATTTATCTGGGAAATATATCATCCCAGTAGCTTACAGTAAAAATTTCATGAATTTATAAATTTATTTGTTATTTTTAAAGTCCCAGTCAAACCTTTTAAGTATTTAAATGGGTCTCGTCAACTAAACTGGTCTAAACCCGACCCTTGCACTGTAGCGACTCGGCCTCACGTGGTTGGGTCCAACCCAGTGCGACTTGGTCTGGCTCGGTCACGTCCCAACGTGAGCCCAAAACTCCACACGTGATTTGAGCCGTCGATCTTCAATCGAGCAGGCGAGCTCACGGTATCACCCGGTGTCCCGTGCGAGATCAACCTCCACCGTTGGATCTTAATCCAACGGCGTGATCGGTGTATGCAGCGGACAACTCGGATCCTATTCAATCTCCACCGTTCGTTTCTAATCCAACCGTGGCGCCCTTTTCGTTTTAAACTTAAAGGCGCGTTTATTTCAACCGTTAGATTCAAATCCTACGGTTTTCCCTTTTTCGCGTGTTATAAAGCCCGCAATCCTGCGGACCGTTGGATCTTCATCGTGTGGCCCGATTAGTGTATGCATCGGACGACTCGGATCCCGCTGTCGTGGCCGTCCATCCTGATCTAGCGGTATCGCTTATTTCAAATTGAAATCGAGCGCGCGTTAATGTGGGCCTTTGATTTCAATCCTCGGCACTCCATTTTGACCGTGGGCCTTTAAAGCCCAAAATCGGTGGATCGTTGGATTTCAATCGTGCGGACCACATGGGTGTATGCAATCGGACCATCCGGTTCCATTTTACATCGACCGTATAAATTAAATCCAGCGGTCTTGAGCCATCGCATCAAAAGAAGAGTGGCGTGTATATCTTTTAATTGATCGTTGGATCTTGATCCAACGTCTATCTTTGAAAGTGGAGCCCCACGATCCTTCGGATTTCAATTAGATCTCGTCGGTCGATCTTGATCGTGCGGTCCATATTAAATAATACCGATTCAAATCATTTAATCTCTCTATTTATCGTAGCCGCCCATTTCCAATCGGACGGCTGACATTTGTTTGAGCTTTCTGAGTTGCTCGCGGTGAGGATGACAATGGGGCCCACATGTCAGTTGGCTCTTATCTTCTTCCCTCTCTCTCACGCGCGCTGATTTCTCTGGAAATCAAGGAGAGGATTATCCCAAAGTTTTTGCAACTAATTTTTGGGATAATTAGCCCTAAATGGACACCTCATCAAGCTCTAGACTTTTCTCAATTGCCCTGTAGCTCAACATCCATATATAAACCCTAGTTCTCCTTGCTGTTGCCATTGTTGACCGAAGAAGCTCATCCTTTTCTTGCTAACCAGTGGAGTTTCTTGCTTCTTGCTCATTGCTTATCCACTTTAAGCACTGGTTTCACCTTACAATAAAGATTTGACATCTTTTGTAGGTTGAACCATCGTCTATCTCTCTGTTGATCAACATCCATATTTCAGAAACTTGGGTGTCTTCCTTCCTCTGGTAAGATAAAACCCTAGTTTCGACATCTTGAGCATCTTAAGGACCTTAGAAGCTGCTGTGAATCATTCTTTTAAGCGGTAGCTTCAGCGGCTTTAAATGAAAAGTTGATATTATACCTTTTCGGTTTTCATGTCATTTTCAAGACCTAGGGTTCTTCTGTCAACTTATCATCTTATTTAGGTTTTGACTAAACCTAGCAGCATGACAAGTTGATCTTTCTATTCTTGTCATCATCTATTTTGACTCTTAGCTGAAATTTGTCTGTTCTCTTGTCGGCTCAGCGAGACAAAATAGGTTTTGCTTTAGCTTTTGTAATCTAACTAGTTAGGGTTAGACTAAGGTTGGTTTGGGATATTAACTACCCTAAAAGATCATGCTAAGGTTCATTTATGAACTTTTGCATGATCTATACTTCTTTTTCCGAAAATTGCAATCATGTCTGTTTTCGACTCTTTTCAAATCAGCGGAACTTTGCAATAAACTCTAATTTCTGTCTTTTGAGAACAGTGAGCTATATTATGTGTTATTATCACTATTATGGGTAGTTATGGCTTAAGCATACTGTAATCATGCATTTCCAGATTGATCATGCATATTTCTTCCATTTTGGACTTATTGTCGGTTTGATATTTATTGGATCTTATTGCTTCTTTTAGAATCTGGTTCTCTGAAGCTTTTGAATATATACGAACAACTTTGAGCACGCAATGTGAAGTCTATTACTACCAAGGCAAGCATCCTCTTTGCACCATATTGAACCCAGATTTTGTACAATAGTCTTTACAAATCCAGTGATATCATGCATGCTATTTGTCTGAAAATACAAAATCACGACTTGTAATAGCTAGCTATGACTGACATGGGAATTACCTTGATTATGACCATACACTCAACTCTAGTGTAATCTTGTATACTATATGGTCTATTTTGATTTGGCTTAGATATGCGATCTAGAGATTTTAGAGTTTGCAAGCATATCTTGTCAAACATGGGAATCTAGCTGAATCTGTTGTCATTTTCAAACTCTTTGTCGGTTTCTTTAAATCAGTCTTGTATTTGAAATTCAAATTGATCACGGACAAGAGGAAGCTAGTGATAGTGCTTTCGTGCGAGATTGGGTTTTGTGGTGGACTGTCAGGGTTAATTAAGGACCGAACTCGATTATTCAATTCAAGTCCCCACGTACTTCCACATGCGATGTATGGGTATTTGTTTGGTTAAGTAAAATGTTGAGACTATTGAGTTGGAAACAGAGAGTAAGGATATGTCTATTGGTCTTGTATGGCATAGATGCTGCAGTGCAGAGGTGCGTTTTATGCCATGTGAGCTTGTATGCCAGTATTCAGATGTTCTTAGGAGGGTGAGGGCGTATATGTGCCTCGTCGCATATACGATACCTTAATGGTGCCGATAGCATTCTACTATGGGTGGGGAGCCCAATTCGCTTTAAATTGTTTGGATCGGCATTACTGACACAACATGTGTGCCCTGTGGTTAGTAGGTGGTATAGCCTACACTAGTGGGATCAGTTCACACATGGGGGTCCAACTCAATAGTGTTGGCTTGTTGAAAAATACCAAATCTTAGTTTCCCCGGTCGGCATACCAAAGGAAGTATGTCATCATTCGGAGGCATCCGAAGGCAACGGGCTAGCTAAGTCATGTGGGTAAAGATGTACACCCCTGCAGGGTATAAACTGTTCGAATAGCCGTGTCCACGGTCATGGACGATAACTTGAATTGATGTCACCTGTATAGAAGTTTTGATTTTCAAAAATCTGGTTTTGGTTTATTTTCGGTTGGTATGAGGAATCATGCCTCGCATCTTTTTTACATTTAATGTATTTACTTACTGTTTTACTTTATTTTTGATTTATTAAATTGCTTTATCAAAGTTAGCCTTTGTAGGTTAAGATGTAGCAGCTTTATGCAAATTTGAACCTTTATACCTTCCTTTGGTAACCTTATGCATGTAACAACTCTACTCCTTTGATTAGGCTCTAATCACCACTTTCTTTATTAGTTTGTGTAAGACTTCTTTGAGTACCTTTTGTACTCAAGGTGCTACCACCTATTGTTGCGGTGAGGATGGTTTTCTTTATGAAGTACCGTTAGCGCGATCGGGTGGCGCTAACAGTGGCGCTACTTCTTTCCTCCACGCAATTGCTGCGGGTGGATGGGGCCATTGGTGGACATTTTCCGTTTATTTTGCTTCATTGTATATCGTTAAAGTGACCAAGTCACTTAATATTTTAGTGCTAACGAGAATGATGTAAACCTATGTTTAATTATATCAATGTATGACTTGTATGTGTTTGATGCAATGTTGATGAAGGATATATATGCAATGGTCGTTGATCACAGGAACCATTGTGAATCATATATATCAGAATCTGTTTCTTGGATCATCACTTGTTAAATTTATATCTTTAGCATGGTTTTTAATAAAGGCGATCTTGTTCCTTCATTAACAATTGTGCTATAGTATGAATTTAATTAGTAACATTTCCAATAACCGGGGTTCCCAGCGTTGGTATCGAGCATACATTGCACATGTAGGTTAAGTAGCATGGTGAAGTATTAGAGAGTCTTCGATAAAATTATTTTCAAGCGATAAGGTATTTTGAAATATGAGGCATGGCGTCTTTTATTCCTTATCCTCCTTCTTGTCACTTCTTGCCCAACCTTCATTGGTTCATTTAAAAGTGAATTGTTCCTTATCTTGTCTTTTTGCCTATAGATGAGCGGTTGGTACTTGGTCAAGGAGACTCGAGCGAAGATGTTGATGGGTTTCGGCATTACCGGGACATGATGTGGCGCTCAATTTCACCTATCGAGTGAGATCGCCATTTATCAGCGAGATCGAGGACCGAGGATGGAGGAGTACCGTGCCTTCATCAATGTCATCGCTAGGCATGTAGTGGCGGTGCTCCCTCACGTGTCAAGCCCTTGCCACCTCGAGGCTATGGCGATTCGGGAAAGCTGCGAGTAGGATGATGAGCCTTCTTCGTCATGATTTGTGAATTGTCTCAACCACCCTATGACCACTTCCCGAATCAAGGTCCTACCTCCGAAGTGAGCACGTTTTTGAGATCTGGTTTGGCGAAGACCTCAGTGCGGCGATTAGCGAGGATGGTCGCATCATGGACCAAGTCCATCGTTTGTCTTGTGAGGAGTTATGGGAAACCGGGCATCGCCTTAATGAGGCCGAGTACCTGCTTCTTGGAGTCAACATGAACCGCGTTCCTCGCAACGTGCTTTATGGTGACAACGAGATCTCCCCTGCTGCTGCTGCACCACCTCTTTACCGACTTCCAGAAGTGGCCGGGTGCGTACCTGTTTATGGACAAGTGCGCCAAGCCCGGATGACTGCAGGCTTTCCTCGCACTCTGCGGACTGCACCTCCTGGAGGTCATCAGCCATTGTTGGGTTCTCCGAGGCGTCTCATTAGTCCTTTGGATCCGGTTGACACAGGTTCCCCTGGAGCTCATCTTCTAAATGAGTTTCCGGTGAACTTTAATCGAGATCTTTATGCTAGTACCTCGACAATGAACCCTCGTGGTTGAGTGTCTTTCGGTTTAGTAGTGGCCCTAAATAAAATGTATGTGATAGGGCGATGAGTATTTTGTACAAAGTATGTAAACTTAACTTTCGATTTGTGTCGACATTATGGCCGACTATAATGTAAGAGTGGAACCGAAATTTTGTTGTATATATATGTGAAATTTCTGGTTGGTGTTAACTTGAATGCATAACATAACATGCTGCATTGTATATCTGATATTGCTCTTTCTAATTGCAAACTTGTTTGTGTTTGCGAAATCACGTCCTTGTTGTGTTGTTAACCTTGGTGTGGTAACAGGATGGCAGGACCTACTACTCGTCTTGCAAGCGCAACAAGGGAGGGCATGTCGACTCCGTGCCTCATTCTCAGGAGGGCCAGCCGAACCATCCAGTTCGGGGCCCGCAAGGTGGTCCTCGGGAAGAGGAGCTTCCTCCACCACCTTCGATGGCGATGTGCTCATGCAAATTGAGCGCAACCGGATGGACCGAGCGCATCTTGGAAGCGGTGCGCGCAACACTTCCTCTCTGTTGCATCACTGTCAGGAGCGAGAGGCCACCATGTGCGGCGGTCTTGCGACTTTGGTGGACTAACCGCGGTGTTCTCGATTCTCGAGATCCCATGGAAGGCGAGGATTGGCGGACCATTGAGAAGAAGCTTTTGATTGCTCAATGTTCGAGAGGAAAAGGTCCTTTTGCGGCTATTAGCTTGATGGACCGGCTAGCATATGGTGGGATAATCTTCTTGCCATTGACTGCTGGACATGTCCCTACTTGGGATGAGTTCGTGGAAGCTTTTCGCGAGCTCATATTCTGAAGGGTCATGATGATCAAGCAACAAGAATTTCTCGCTCTCAAGCAAGGGCGAAAGTGCTGTGACCGAGTATCGCATGAGTTCAACTTCACGGCGGATATGCTCGATGATGTTTAGTGACCTTCGTCGAAACCGGTTCTTGAATGGGCTATCGAGGAGCTGCGGATGGCGGTGGCTTTGCATGATTTCAGAAATTTCTCTCATTTGGTCAATAAAGCCATTGTGGCGAGGAGAGTAAGAGCAAGGCGTTGGAGGAGTCACGCATGGCGGCGGCGGACTTCTCGATTTGTTCGGTGGCGACTCACCAAGGCCTCGTATGTGGTTGTCTAGACCACCACGAGCACCAGCTCCATTTTCACCAAGGCGGCGGTGTTTACCCCTCGTCCATCTCCTCCCACCAATCAGTCGGGACCAAGTGGAAATCAGCCCGTCCCTGTTAACAATGTTAACCTGTGGGTTATCGCTTTCATTGTGGTCGTCGGGGCATTATGCCAACAAGTGTGTGGCAAAGCGGCAGGATTGCCTCTGTTCGACCATATCCGATTGCTGTGCGGCGGCCCTTGTGAGGCCCTATTAAAGCGATCGGTTCGATCAGTGGGCATGTGAACGGATCAACTTGAAGAAGGCTACCGATACACGAAGTTGTTATGGGTATGCTCCTAGTTAATTTCAGTCCAACTCTTGTTTTATTTGACTCGGAGCATCTCATTCTTTATTAGCAATCATTTTTTGTTCAACACAGATTAGACATGCATACCCTCCAACCACCTTTTATTATTCAATCACAGGTCGGTCTTTAAAACCGATCAGATTTGTTAATGAGGTCAAGATAACAATCCTTGGGGTGAAGTTTTTAGCAAATCTAATTGTGATTGACTCTAAAGGGTTGGGCGTCATTTTGGGTATGGATTGGCTGTCCAAGAACGAGGTCAAATCAATTGTTCCCAACGGTCTATTTTATGACCAATGCAAGCGATATTCAAGTTGTTTACCATTCCAAAACAATTGGCTCTCATCTTTGTGCTCACCAAGTTGATACCACTCCTTCTTTGGAGTCGGTACCAATTATGCGTGAGTATGTTGATGTCTTTCACGAAGACCTTCGGATTACCTCGGGCCGGGAAGTGGAGTTAATAATTGAACTAGTTCTGGGCTGCTCCCATATCCGAGAGTCCTTATCGAATGCTGTCAACGAGTTGGTTGAATTGAAGAAGCAACTGGAGAATTGCTTGACAAAGGTTTCATTCGACCGAGTTCCTCACCTTGGGGATGCGGCAATCTTTGTCAGAAGAAAGACAACACTTTACGGATGTGTGTGGATTACCGTCAGATTAGCGAGGTCACTATCAAGAATAAATATCCTCTACCTCGAATTGATGATCTTTTTGATCGGTTGGTTGGTGCCGTGTCTTTTCAAAGATTGATTTGCGATCGGGCTATCATCGGATCAAGGTTAGAGCGAGGACATTCCTAAGACGACTTTCTCTACTCGTTATGGTTTATCGAGTATCTTTGTTATATCCTTTGGTGCGACCAATGCTACAACATATTTCATGAATCTTATGAATTCGGTGTTCATGGAATTCTTGGATAAGTTCGTTATCGTGTTCATTGGCGACATCCTTATTTATTCAAGTCGATAAGGATCATGAACAACATTTGCGGCTTGTCTTGGAAACACTTCGTCGGCATCGACTATATGCTAAGTTCAGCAAATGTGCTTTCTGGCTCAAAGAGGTTGCATTTTTGGGGCATGTGTTATCTGAGGGAGGTATCGCTGTCGATCCAAGCAAGGTACAAGATGTACTAAATTGGAAGCCTCCCAAGAATGTCCCAGAGATTCGGAGTTTTCTTGGACTTGCGGGTTATTACCGTAGGTTCATTGAAAATTTCTCCAAGATTGCTAGACCTTTGACTCAGCTCTTGCAAAAAGGGAAGAAATTTGAATGGTCAGCTAAGTGTGAAGAGAGTTTTCGGCTTTTGAGAACTCTCTTGACTAAAGCTCGATTCTTACTCTTAGGATGTTCTTAAGAGCTTGACATTTATTGCGATGCATCTCGCCATGGACTTGGTTGTGTGCTTATGCAAGAAGGCCGAGTTGTGGCATATGCATCCGGTAGTTGCGCCCTCATGAAGTTAATTATCCTACTCATGATTTGGAATTGGTGCCGTGGTCCATGCATTGAAGATTTGGCGACATTACCTTCTAGGTAATCGTTGTGAGATCTACAGCGATCATAAAGCACGAAATACATATTCACTCAATCGATTTGAATATGAGACAACGAAGATGGCTTGAACCGATCAAGGACTACGATATGGGTATTCATTATCATCTGGTAAAGCCAATGTTGTGGCGATGCTTTAAGCGAAAGTCACAATGCAGCGCATATCTTCTCTACTGTAAAAAGACTTGTGTGCTGATTTCCGACGCCTAAGTCTTGAATTGGTGGGAAAAGGATTCCTCGTGGCATTACATGTGGTGCCAACATTAGAATCCCAGTTAAAGCCGGACAAGCGATGCGAGGTAGCCGAAATTAAGGAAAACATGAAAGCAGGTAAAGCCAACGAATTTTCTGAAGATGATCGCGGTATGATTCGATATCGCAATCGTTTAGTAGTACCTGCTGATCCTCCATTAAAGAGTCTAATTCTCAGAGAGGCTCATAATTCCAAGTTTTCTTTGCATCCTGGGAGTACCAAGATGTACCAGGATTTGAAGAAAATATTTTGGTGGAGCCAAATGAAGAGGCAAGTTGCTCAGTATGTTGCTGAATGTGATATTTGCCAAAGGGTTAAAGCTGAACATCTGAAGCCAGCTGGTACCCTTCAGCCTTTGCCTATTCCACAATGGAAGTGGGAAGAGATCGGTATGGATTTCGTTACTGGTCTTCCCAAGACTTCCAAGGGATCTGATGCCATTTGGGTGATCATCGATCGTTTAACTAAAGTGGCTCATTTTGTTCCGGTCAGGACCGATTTCAATGGCAAGCAACTAGCAGAGCTTTATATTGCTAGAATTGTTTGTCTTCATGGTGTTCCTAAAGTCATTGTTTCTGACCGTGGTCCTCAGTTCACTTCCCATTTTTGGAATAGCCTTCATCAGGCTATGGGGACTGAACTCTCTTTCAGTACTACTTATCATCCTCAAACTAGTGGTCAAACTGAAAGAGTGAATCAAGTGATGGAAGATCTTCTTCGAGCCTATGTGCTATCTTATAGCAAAGACTGGGAGAAATCTTTGCCATATGTGGAATTTTCCTACAATAATAGCTACCAAGCAAGTATTCAAATGTCACCTTTTGAAGCCTTGTATGGGAGAGCTTGTAGGACTCCATTGAATTGGTCCGAGTCTGGTGAAAGATCATTCTATGGTCCAGACTTGGTAAAGGAAGCAGAAGAGCAAGTTCGACTGATTCGAGATTGTTTGAAAACTGCACAGTCTCGTCAGAAGAGCTATGCTGATCATCGCCGTCGTGAATTGAGCTTTGAAGTGGATGACCATGTCTATCTTAAAGTGTCACCCATGAAGGTACTCATCGTTTTGTAAAGGAAAGCTCGCACCTCGTTATATCGGACCCTTCCGAATCATTGCCAAGCGAGGAGTGTAGCTTACCAATTGGAATTACAGATCGCTCTCGCGATGCATGATACTTTTCATGTGTCTCAGTTAAAGAAATGCCTTCGTGTTCCTATTGAGGCAACTGCTTATGAGCATCTTGATCTCCAACCTGATCTTTCATATCAAGAGCAACCAGACGCATCCTCGACACAATGGAGCGAGGACAAGAAATCGATCTTGTCGGGTTCTTGAAAATTGATGGGCTAATCATTCGAGGATGAAGCCACTTGGGGCTGAAGATCTAATGCGATTAAGCACCCCATCTTTTGTTGTTTAGAACTTTTCTTTAAATCAAGAAAGGAAAGTTTAAACAAAGCAATGTAAACAAAGATGTAATAATAACACTATGTTGTTATGTAAAAATCTTCTTTGTTGTCTTTGAAGGAAATCAAAACAACAGATGTTGAATTTCCTCATAATTCATTTCTATTTCACTTCTTCTTGATCCCTGCTATCCCATTAATTAACACGACGATTATATTTTTTTTCCACACTGCTACTCTCATTAAGCAACACCATTATAATTCTTCTACACAATCTTACCGAGTACCCAATTGCGATACTCTAATAAATTTGGTAAAGATTTTCATACTTTCTAATTCTAATGTTACTCAAAATGAACAAAGATCTTGGACCACATCTCTTTATAGGTTCTACTAGTTATGACACGTAATAAGTTAGCTCCAAAGACAAACATTCTATTTAAACCGAACTCTCTCCAAGGATTAATCTAATAAATCAATTTACTCAATGCCTCTCAAACAACTTGACACATAAAGGTTCACAAAATCATCTACTAGACCACCACTATCTAGTTGCCAATTCACAACCGAAGGGACTTTACAATACAGTTCGGTTAACTCTTTCTTAGAAAAAGAGGCAAACATAAATCATTTTCAGCATATAGGAAAAACGTTACCACTTACAATAGTTACAAGTTCAAGAGAAACAATCAAATAGAAAAGATCTTAGAAAACAAAAGAGCTGATCATAGTTGACGGCACACGTTCCACAAGCAAAGTGTATGAAACCTCAAACGAGAATAAAGCATTGGTTTTGGGATTCAGGAAACTCTGTTGGGCAAACAAAAAGCTTAGGCAAAAATCGATAAACTGCAAGTTACAAAGCTTGACTTCAAATTGAAATACTCCTACTTCACTCTTTCCTTTAACAAAGCGACTTCCGTTGGTTCTGACATCACCATGCCAACACTAACAAGAAGAGATTTGAAGTCCACAACACATAAACTACTTAGGAACCGATAAAACCTCTCGAAGACGTCACTTTGATCAAAACAATTTCAGCTACCACATCAACATGAGGTGCGAAAGATTACAAGCAGCGTGACTAGAAGCATTTTCATCTAATCAATGTCGGTGGCGATCCAATTCCTTATACCAAACATTCAATAGCATCATCATAATCCCTTACGACAATCTCACTAACAATGAAATAATACACTCCTAGCGAGAATCATCATAGCCTCTTATCCCATCATAAATCTCTCCAAAGAAACACCCTTCAACTATCATTGACAATTGACAATTGTCTCTATCACGTATACAAAATAGGGTCCTCTGCTATTTATAGTCATATAACCATTTATAAACACGAGTCAACATTCCATTTTATGCTCGAGTTTAATTAAGGATTTAATAACATCATCTCATAACAGCCCCAAGTTTATAACAGTAATAAAATGCTTTATGAGCAGTAGTGAGGTCTTTGTTCATAGCATTCTTGTTTATATTTACACTTTGGCGACATACTACAAATTAAAACCTTCCTTTTTAGTCAACATCCTAAAGAACCATTTAAAATCTTAAAGGAATACAGGTAAAACTTGTATTATGAGTGGAAATATTTTTATTAAAGCCTAGATAAATTATCTTGGCTAAAAATATTTTGTTGCATTTTAGAAATTATTTGGGCTCAAAGAAAAAAAAATTTATTGTTTTTAAATAGATATTTTAGACTGAAATAAATGTTTATGTATTTTATAAAGTGAAAATGTGGTTTATAAAATTTATCGGGAAATATATCATCCCGGTAGCTTACGATAAAAATTTCATGAATTTATAAATTTATTTGTTATTTTTAAAGTCGATCAAACCTTTTAAGTATTTAAATGGGTCTCAGTCAACTAAAGCTGGTCTAAACCCGACCCTTGCCTTTGTGCGACTCGGCCTCACGTGGTTGGGTCCAACCCAGTGCGACTTGGTCTGGCTCGGTCACGTCCCAACGTGAGCCCAAAACTCCACACGTGATTTGAGCCGTCGATCTTCAATCGAACGGGCGAGCTCACGGTATCACCCGGGCTGTCCACGTGTACGAGATCAACCTCCACCGTTGGATCTTAATCCAACGGCGTGATCGGTGTATGCAACCGGACAACTCCGGATCCTATTCAATCTCCACCGTTCGTTTCTAATCCAGCCGTAGCGCCCTTTTCGTTTTAAACTTAAAGCGCGCGTTTATTTCGGCCGTTAGATTCAAATCCTACGGTTTTCCCTTTTCCAGCGTGTTATAAAGCCCGCAATCCTGCGGACCGTTGGATCTTCATCGTGGCCCGATTAGTGTATGCATTCGGACGACTCGGATCCCGCTGTCGTGGCCGTCCATCCTGATCTAGCGGTATCGCTTATTTCAAATTGAAATCGAGGCGCGCGTTAATGTGGGCCTTTGGATTTCAATCTCGGCACTCCATTTTGACCGTGGGCCTTTAAAGCCCAAAATCGGTGGATCGTTGGATTTCAATCGTGCGGACCACATGGGTGTATGCAATCGGACCATCCGGTTCCATTTACATCTGACCGTGAAATTAAATCCAACGGTCTTTGAGCCATCGCATCAAAAGAAGAGTGGCGTGTATATCTTTTAATTGATCGTTGGATCTTGATCCAACGTCTATCTTTGAAAGTGGAGCCCCACGGTCCTTGGGATTTCAATTAGATCTCGTTGGTCGATCTTGATCGTGCGGTCCATATTAAATAATACCGATTCAAATCATTTAATCTCTCTATTTATCGTAGCGCCCATTTCCAATCGGACGGTGACATTTGTTTGAGCTTTACGAGTTGCGCGGTGAGGATGACAATGGGGCCCACATGTCGGTTGGCTCTTATCTTCTTCCCTCTCTAGCCTGTGTGATTTCTCTGGAAATCATGGAGAGGATTATCCCAAAGTTTTTGCAACTAATTTTTGGGATAATTAGCCTAAATGGACACCTCATCAAGCTCTAGACTTTTCTCAATTGCCTGTAGCTCAACATCCATATATAAACCCTAGTTCTCCTTCTTTGTTGCCATTGTTGACCGAAGAAGCTCATCCTTTTCTTGCTAACCGGTGGAGTTTCTTGCTTCTTGCTCATTGCTTATCCACTTTAAGCTTGGTTCCACCTTACAATAAAGATTTGACATCTTTTGTAGGTTGAACCATCGTCTATCTCTCTGTTGATCAACATCGATTTGAAACTTGGGTGTCTTCCTTCCTCAGTAGATAAAACCTAGTTTCGACATCTTGAGCATCTTAAGGACCTTAGAAGCTGCTGTGAATCATTCTTTTAAGCGGTAGCTTCAGCGGCTTTAAACTAAAAGTTGATATTATACCTTTTCGGTTTTTCATGTCATTTTCAAGACCTAGGGTTCTTCCTGTCAACTTATCATCTTATTTAGGTTTTGACTAAACCCTAGCAGCATGACAAGTTGATCTTTCTATTCTTGTCATCATCTATTTTGACTCTTAGCTGAAATTTGTCTCTGTTCTCTTGTCGGCTCAGCAGACAAAATGAGTTTGCTTTAGCTTTTGTAATCTAACTAGTTAGGGTTAGACTAAGGTTGGTTTGGGATATTAACTACCTAAAGATCATGCTAAGGTTCATTTATGAACTTTTGCATGATCTATACTCTTTTTCCGAAAATTGCAATCTGTCCTGTTTTCAGCTCTTTTCAAATCTGAAAACTGGAACTTTGCAATAAACTCTAATTTCTGTCTTTTGAGAACAGTGAGCTATATTATGTGTTATTATCACTATTATGGGTAGTTATGGCTTAAGCATACTGTAATCATGCATTTCAGTTGATCATGCATATTTCTTCCATTTTGGACTTATTATCGATTTTGATATTTATTGGATCTTATTGCTTCTTTTAGAATCTGGTTCTCTGAAGCTTTTGAATATATGAACAACTTTGAGCACCTAGAAGTCTATTACTACCAAGGCAAGCATCCTCTTTGCACCATATTGAACCAGATTTTGTACAATAGTCTTTACAAATCCAGGTGATATCTCATGCATGCTATTTGTCTAAAAATACAAAATGCGACTTGTAATAGCTAGCTATGACGACATGGGAATTACCTTGATTATGACCATACACTCAACTCTAGTGTAATCTTGTATACTATATGGTCTATTTTGATTTGGCTTAGATATACGATCTAGAGATTTTAGAGTTTGGCAAGCATATCTTGTCAAACATGGGAATCTAAGCTGAGCTGTTGTCATTTTCAAACTCTTTGTCGATTTCTTCAAATCAGTCTTGTATTTGAAATTCAAATTGATCTGGACAAGAGGAAGCTAGTGATAGTGCTTTAGTGCACGAGATTGGGTTTTGTGGTGGACTTGTCAGGGTTAATTAAGGACCGAACTCGATTATTCAATTCAAGTCCCCACGTACTTCCACATGCAGTGTATGGTATTTGTTTGGTTAAGTAAAATGTTGAGACTATTGAGTTGGAAACAGAGAGTAAGGATATGTGTATTGGTCTTGTATGGCATAGATGCTGCAGTGCGAGGACTGCGTTTTATGCCATGTGAGCTTATGCGATGTCGGATGTTCTTAGGTGGGTGAGGCGTATATGTGCCTCGTCGCATATCGATACCTTAATAGTGCGATAGCATTCTACTATGGGTGGGAGCCCAATTCTCTTTAAATTGTTTGGATCGGCATTCTTGACACAACATGTGTGCCTTGTGGTTAGTAGGTGGTATAGCCTACACTAGTGGGATCAGTTCACACATGGGTGTCCAACTCAATAGTGTTGGCTTGTTAAAAATACCAAATCTTAGTTTCCCGGTCGGCATACCAAAGGAAGTATGTCATCATTCGGAGGCATCCAGAAGGCAACGAGCTAGCTAAGTCATGTGGGTAAAGATGTACACCTGCGAGGTATAAACTATTCGAATAGCCGTGTCCACGGTCATGGGCGATAACTTGAATTGATGTCACTGTATAGAAGTTTTGATTTTCAAAAATCTGGTTTTAGTTTATTTTCGGTTGGCATGAGGAATCATGCCTCGCATCTTTTACATTTAATGTATTTACTTACTGTTTTACTTTATTTTGATTTATTAAATTGCTTTATCAAAGTTAGCCTTTGTAGGTTAAGATGTAACACTTTATGCAAATTTGAACCTTTATACCTTCCTTTGGTAACCTTATGCATGTAACAACTCTACTCCTTTGATTAGGCTCTAATCACCACTTTCTTTTATTAGTTTGTGTAAGACTTGCTGAGTACCTTTTGTACTCAAGGTGCTACCACCTATTTTTGCAGGTGAGGATGGTTTTCTTTATGAAGTACCCATTAGCGCCGATCAAGGTGACGCTAACGAGTGACGCTACTTCTTTCCTCCACGCAATTGCCTGCGGGTGGATGGGGCCATTGGTGGACATTTTCCGTTTATTTTGCTTCCGCTGTATACTGTTAAAGTGACCAAGTCACTTAATATTTTAGTGCTAACAGAATGATGTAAACCTATGTTTAATTATATCAATGTATGACTTGTATGTGTTTGATGCAATGTTGATGAAGGATATATATGCAATGTTCGTTGATCCTGGGAACCATTGTGAATCATATATATCCGGGAATCCTGTTTACTGGATCTGTCACTTGTTAAATTTATATCTTTAGCATGGTTTTTAATAAAGGGGCAGTACTGTTCCTTCATTAACAATTGTGCTACAGTATGAATTTAATTAGTAACATTTCCAATAACCGGGGGTTCCCACAATCTCCTTTAAACACCGGGTTTTGCAAGGTACTACCTCAACATTCATCTAATCCGATATACATGTTTCAATCTAGCAATTTAGTATAATCATCAAGTTGTCAGCTTATGAAAATTACTAGATTGATATACTGTAAGTCATTGTTCAATCACATCCTTAAACATGACCATCACTAATAGGTAGATTAATCCATTGGAACACATTACTCCAAATTATCCAATAAATTTACCAAATTCCACAATCCTATGATCAGACCAAATCATTAATATCTCACACTTCTTAATATAATTGTGGATTCCTAGTATGTATAGTCATACCATTAAACAAGTTCATCATGTAACTACTCCATGACAACATCAAATCTTTCACTTCACTTCCAAGGATCTTGGTTAAGATCGATTACGCATCAAACTCTGGACCCAACTTGATAACTCATACATTATCAATTTATCTTTTATCGTGGAACCTCTCACATAACACAACAAAATATTTCAAAATAGTTTTGATATTTTCTTTCTCAAAGAGGATGCACGAAATTTCAACATTCCAACTACTCCAAAGAAGTGCATAAAGTGAAACATACTTCAATGGAGTTGGTAAATGATATCTTCCATCATAAAAACTCCAAGCGAATAAATGGGTCAAGTTTGCCAACAAGAAGGTAGAACTCTCTGAAGAGGAACAATATTGCCAATGACAACGTTTACAAGTAGCAAGAATAGCTCAAGAGTCGAAAAGATAATATTTGCTCTGTAAAACAAATACAAACCAATTGAAACCCATCATTGCATTGCAACCACTATCAAAGAAGGTTCATCAACATAAGCGGCTCAATAGTTGAAAAAACAATGTTCATTTTAAGATTCAAATTAAATAAATGGAAACAAATCGAGTGGAATAAGAACTACTAACCCCAAGAGAAATTTATCAAGCCCAAGCTGGACAAGAGTTAATCAAATTCAAATTCAAGGAAGAGAACAACTTCTCTAATGATACTCACTATCACGCCTCTACTAAGATATCAGAGGTAACCACTTCACTAATCTCTTACTACAAATAGTGGTGTAACTTTGGTAAAACCAGAGCCACAACCACAACCTCTCAACATCTATTATCCTCACATATAACAATCATATAATCGGTTAATAAACAATCTTACTATATTCATATCAACAATTATCAATGCGATATAATAGAACCATAGATGCAATGCAATAACCCAACCCCACCTCGTGCACGGTGTGTCAAACTTTTAAGTTGATTAGCCATTCGCAAATTTTTAATTAATCTAGTCACCACGGACCTCTGACCGCTCGATACCAATCTGTAACACCTGGCCCGACATGAGCACGGAATGCTACTAAACAAACTCTAATAATTCTAACCTAGACAATCTTAATAAATTTGTGAACCTCCCTTGTAAAGTTAATTACACGAAGGTTCCAACACACAGATTATTTAAATATTAACTAAAACTTTCATCCAAAGACATCAAAAGATAATCAAAGACATGCTAAATATCTAACATAACTAGAGATATGAAGTTCCACTACTCATCATTATTACATTTAATCCATTGCATGAGACAAAACATAATAATCTTTGCATTTACTAAAATCAATCACGTTACGAAGATCATTCAACTTTATTTAGTTCATGTGGTAAGTGTGTGACTAGAGTCTACTTTCCCCATGCATGTCGTTCTTGGCTCGGTACCTAAAACAACAATAAAAGCAAGAGTGAGTCCATAGACTCAGCAAGTACATAAAGAAACTATAACATCGGCATCCATGTAAAGGAGATCAACAATAGAATATCTCATATGCAAATGCAATGCTCAAGGATCCTTTATCTTTAACTTTCTGTGTGCATTACACCGTGTCTGAGTAAGCAACCGTCGCGCATACCCATGCACATGCGGCGCATACGAGGACCAATTGCCCGTTACTCCGCAAGTAGCGGGGACCTCAACCCACACTCCACGAGTGAGGATCTCGACCCGTCACATTCATGGCGGGGATCTCAAAGAAACAAGCTTGGTCACAGCGTGACCAAGCCTCAACATGTTCTCAATATGCATATGCTCATCTCTTATTTATCATCAATCTTACCAAAGACAAACATTGTACCACGATAAAGCATAAGCATAATTTGAGCAATCATCATACTTAAACAACCATCAAGTAAGCCATCTTGCTATGCAACCATATATCAAAAACACACAAACATAGCCAATCAATCACAACCATTTAACAAACAATGCACTTGCCTTAACCGTGTGAGGCGGAGGGCGTGAAGGCGGTGCTGCCCCGTACCAATCCCCACCTAAACATTAAGAATATAACTAAGACCACAGTAACGAAAAACATGAATTGAATATACTAGCACAACAAGTAGCAGATTGCAGCGCAATCTCGACCCCAAATTCTTAAGTGCTGCTGCCCTCTGAACACAGTTAAGTTCTAAAATTCATAACTTTCTGTACAGTGGTCCAAATTAGGTGTTCTTGGACTTCATTGAAAGGTTATCAAATTTCCCAACTAAACCTAGTTGGTGAGCTCCCCTGATTCGGTCATCTAAAATCACTTTTAAGCCGATTAACAAGACATCGATTTCACGTCAGACTTTCTGGACAGAACACTAAAACTGTCATAACTTTCAGCTCGTTTATCCAAATTTCGCGTTCTTGTGCTTCCCTGAAAGCTACAACAATTATCTACAACTTTCGTTATACCGGGGTTCTCAGATTTCCACTTTAACCATCAGTTTTAATCGGTTTTCTACAAACTGCCTAAATGCTGACAGATCAGCGGAACAGCAATCTTAAAAAAATCATAACTCACTAACTGTTAATCGGATTTGGGTGATCTTGACGGCCACTGAAAGCTAAGACCAAAACCCAACTTTTCCTAGGAGATCAGAATCCCAGATTCTGCTTCTAACCTCACGAAAAACGACCCCCAACCTTCTGGACAGAACGCCGCCTAGCAGGAGACGAAAATCGATCTACCAAAGCGGACGCGAATGCAACTACGGTACCAAACCAGCGAGGACCAGCGGCGTTACCCTTGAGAGCGCGGCGAGAAGAAGAACCCACCGCACGAAGGCGAACTCCTTCCTCCTCTTCTTCTTCTTCCTTCTTCTTGGCGGCCACAAAGGGAGGGGAGGTGGAGGCATGAGGAGGAAAAGAGGTGGAGATGCAATCGGGGAGGAGGGGCTGCTCTGATGGCGGCGCTACGGTGCGTGCTACTGTAGCATGGCTGCCCCCTCTACTTGGATGGTTGCCCTAATGGGCCAAGGTGTTGTGGGCTTTCACCCACAGCCCAAATTTTCAGTGCATAAAAATCCCACGAACTTACATTAAAACCACTCCCTCTATTCAATTCTCCTCCCTACAATCTTTCTTCTCATTTAAATAAATATTTGGAGTGTTCTGATTAATTTTGGAGAAACTTCGAGGAGCATCGGTTGTATGCCAAGTTCAGTAAGTGTGACTTTTGGAAGAAGGAAGTGGATTTCCTTGGCCATGTGATGACCGCCGATGGAGTAGCAGTTGACCCAGGAAAAGTAAAAGCAGTGTTACACTGGGACCAGCCCAAGACTGTAACCCAGATTCGCAGTTTCTTGGGGATGGCAGGTTATTACCGCCGTTTTATCGAAGGATTCTCATCGATTGCTAAGCCTCTTACGCAATTGTTGAAGAAGGAGAAAAAGTTCACTTGGACTCCAGCCTGTGAGGAAAGTTTTCAAGAGTTAAAGAAGCGCTTGACCTCAGCCCCAGTGCTGATTTTGCCAGATATTCGCAAGGATTTCGATATCTATTGTGATGCTTCGCGTCAAGGATTAGGATGTGTCCTGATGCAGGAAGGAAGAGCTGTCGCTTATGCGTCAAGACAATTGAGACCTCACGAGGAGAATTACCCTACTCATGATGCGGAATTAGTGCGTAGTGCATGCCTTAAAGATTTGGCATCATTACCTCATCGGTGTCGTTGCGAAGTCTACGGATCATAAAAGTCGAAATACATTTTCACCCGATCGGACCTCAACATGAGGCCTGAGAAGATGGTTAGAATTGATCAAGGATTACAATCTTGGAATCCACTACCATCAGGAAAGCCAATGTAGTTGCGGGCGCTCTAAGTCGTAAGAGAAGTCTTGTAATGCCTTGAAAGTAAAGGAAGATTTCCCAGAACTTTATGAAGAATTTGAAGCTAAAACTAGAAGTTGTGTCCAAAGGATTTGTGGCCAATTTGGGAGTCTGATCTACCTTGGAGAAGCAGTTCGTGAAGCACAACCAAGGGATCCGTGTTGTCGGACATCAAGATCAAAATGGCGGAGGAAATTCAAAGATTTCACCAAGGATGATCAAGACATACTCTGGATTAATGGTCGTATCATGTACCGGATATCGATGGTCTAAAACGATTAATTTTAAAAGAAGCCCATGACTCAAAGTATTCGATTCACCTGGAAGTACCAAGATGTACCAGGATGTTAAGAATAAGTTTTGGTGGCCAAATTTGAAAGCGAGAAGTCGCGAGTTCGTTGCCTTGTGCGACACTTGTCGAAAATAAAGCGAGAACACGGAGGCCAGCGCGAGTTTCTGCAAGCTGCTGAAGATTCGAGAATGGAAGTGGGAAGAAATCGGGATGGATTTCATCACGGTTTACCCAAGACCCAATCGGGTTCACGATTCGATCAGGTAATAGTTGATCGATTGACCAAGGTCGCACATTTTACGCGAGTCAAAACCACGTACTCGGAGATCGCCTTGCGAGTTGTACATGGCGAGGTGTCGGTTTGCATGGGTGCCCAAGAAAATAGTGTCGGATCGAGGATCTCGATTCACCTCGCTTTTGGCGAGTTTGCATGAAGCATTGGGTACCCATCTGAATTTGATCTTGCTTATCATCCACAGACGGATGGAGCGGTGAAAGGTCAATCGATATTGGAAGATATCTTTGAGCTTGCGCTCTAGCGAATGCTACCGATGGGATAAAAGCTTGCCGTATCTGAGTTCTCGTACAACAACGATTATCAAGCGATCTGCAAATGTCGCCATTTGAAGCTTTGTATGGCGTGCTGCCGAACCCGTTAAATTGGTCAAAGACGGTGAGCGTGCGATGTTCGGGCGGATATCATCAAGAAGCGAGAAGAACAAGTTGCTATGATCGGGAAAGGCTAAAAATAGCGATCAAAGCGAAGAGTTATCGCGATAACCGCCGTCGAGATCTCGATTTGAGCGAGAAGATTTTGTCTATCTTGAGTAACCCGCTCGAGGTGTCAAAGGTTTCATGCCAAAGGAAGCTTGCCCCTAGGTATGTTGGTCCATTCGAGATTTTGGGCGCAGTGGGGAAGTTGCTTACCAATTAGAGCTACGCGATCGTTAGCGAGTACATGATGTCTTTCATGTCTATGATTGAAGAAGTGTCTTCGTGTGCGGAAGAGCAAGCCCGTTGGAATCAATTGTTTTGAAGGAAGATCTTACCTACAAAAGCGGCCGGTCAAGATCTTGGATGTCATGAGCGCCTCACGAAGCAAGGCATTCGTTTTGCAAGGTTCGGTGGAGCAACCACTCGGAAGGAGAAGCAGCGTGGGAGCGTGAAGAAGAGGCTGGCAGGTTTCTAGCCTTTTCTCTAGCTAACTTTGAATCTCGGGTCGAGATTCCTTTAAGAGGAGGTTTGTAACATCCCAATTTTACGAGCTTAAAATCTTTTAAATAGTTAGTAGGAAAAATTCACCATTTGGATTTTATTTGAATTTAATTCAAAAGCTTAACATTGGACTTTATAATCAAAACCTTTAATGTGAATAATCCCAACTTGAACAATAGCCAAAACTATTTTATTTGGGTTCTATGTGCTCAGATATATTTTCTAGATTTTCTAGAATTTTTACGAGTTCATTTGCTATTTTCTATTGCCTATTTGAATTTCTGGTATTTTCTAAAATGAAAAACCTATTTAAACTCTCAGATTAGTGCTTGGGCCAAAATCCACTCAGCCGGCCCATTTCCTTTCGCCTCGGCCACTTCCCGCAGCGCGCCGCCTCTCTCTCTCCAGCGGCGTGCCCGTCCCGTCGGCCATGACCATGCGGGTGTGCGGCAGCGGTCGGCCGAAACCACTCCGCTGCCTTGTGGGTCCCGCACGCCACGTCCTCGTCGTCTTCCTCTCGGACTCGAGAGTCCGTGTCCGAGCCGGGTGGTGCCACCGTGCCGCCCGCGGACTCGTCGCTTCCGGGCACTATTTAACGCCGCGCCTGCGTCAGAATCTCCGCACCGCCCCTCTCCTCCAAAACCCTAGAACCCCCTCGTAGATCGCGCCGCCATCGGGAAGGATTTGGCCGAGGAAGTCCACCGCCGCCGAAGCCTTTCTCGACGTCGGGAGCCGCTGGTGGTGAGCCTTCGCCCTCGCCGTCACCGATCCACGAGTCGCGCGCGCATGGCCTTCACGATCGCGCCTCATCATCCTCGAGGAGCCCGCGTCGCCTCGTCGCCGTTCAACGAGCGCTCGCCGCCAATCTCGGCGCGCGCGCGATTTGATCACCGCCGTGGCGTCGGCCGTGTCACGGTCGCGGTGTGAGGCGATGCTACCCTCGTTGCGCCCGCGTGGTGGTCGTCGCCGTTGTCGTCTGCGGCCGACAAGAACTCGCGGCGATGCCACCGTGTCCGCCGGCTCATTGCCGCGTCGATCTGTCGCCCTCGTGTCGCCGCGTGGAGCCGATCGGCACCTCGTGGGTGCACGGGTGGCGATCCACCGGACCCCGAACCCAAGGCTTGGTGGACTTTGTCCACCGTGAGCGACGCGACAGCGGCGGTGGGACCCACATGCGAGATCCACGACCACCCGTCCGAACGTTTGCTGGCGTCGGCATTGCGCAATAAATCTGATTTTCCTTTAGGAAAATAATTGATAAATTCATAAAATCTGATTTTCAGCATTTTATGTAATTTCAATCTTCAAAGCTCATAACTTTTGCATCCTAACTCCGATTGAGCCCATTCAAATTTCTAAATTTGTTTAAATTCGAGATCTACCTAATTATTATTTTTATTTAATTTTTGGAGTTTGTTTTGCCTCTGTTATTTGTTTGTTTCGTTGTTTTGCCGTTTGTGCGTGAGCGTCGATACTTGGGGTTTTCGTTGAAGAAGGCTTCAACCAAGTTCAAGATCAGTACATAGACCTATTCAAGGCAAGTTATACCTTTGATCATATTGAATCCCAGTTTTTAAAATTACTTTGATTCAAATTATTGCATTTACTTTAAGTATTTATTTAAATGCTTTTGGGTTTAGCTATTAATCCAATTTGTTATATCCACTTTGTCTATTGTATGTCATAATTCCTTGTCACCTAGATTGGTTATTAGTTGGTAATATTATAGCACCAACGTGGTTTGGTTAGATCACGAATACAATTGCTTAGCCATGCCACGAGTCACCATCACATGTAAGTTGCAAATATTAATTATGACTAAGTGACTATGGGCTGTGTGATAAAGCTGTGTGTCTTGTGTGCTATTACTCGTGATGGCATGTGTTGCACTAAACCAACTGGGTGGTAAAGGATTTAGGCGAGGCAAGTGGTGGATCTTGTGTGAACAGGTGGCTTTGTGATTGGGATTTATCTGTGGTTTAGTTAGAAAAGTGGAAGTCTTGCCTTGGTCAATTAAGGACTTAACTTTGTGCGCCATTGGCCGAGCTATCTTTGTCGACCACATGTGCAGTGACAGTTTAACTTAGTAGGTTACGGAGTTTCAACATTGGGGTTGGTGGATAGGTTAAGCTTTGTGATATGGGATTTGTGTGAATAAGAACGTCAATGTTGAGACAAGGTTCTTTGAGCGGTTTTATTACGATTAGTGCTAGCTACACTAGTTGTATCGTGTGGGTAAAGTGTACAAACCTCTGCAGAGTGTTAATTAATCTATTCGAATAGCGCGTCCTCGGTCATGGACAACGCTGGGGATTTCACATGAGGGTAGATTTTCATAAAACAATTGGGAAGGGACAGTGTGTGATCTCCATCATATGGTGTGTGAATCAATCGATTTAAATTTGTGTGTCTTTGTGGAAACAAGCATTAAATTAATATTGCTTATTTGTTTTAAATTATGCTTTCAATCTATTATTTGTATTCAATTGCAAATGTTGCATTTTGCAAAATAACCACGAAGCCATTTCCTTTGGAATAAGCTGCATATATATATTGCATTACGTGGTATGATTTGCGAAATGATTGTGTACTCACGCTTGTTGTAAAACTTGCGTCCAAACCTCTGAAGTGGAGGAGTCTTCGCCTACTTTCGAGGAGGAGTTTGTGGAAGAAGGTTGATCGCTAGGTCATCGATCGATCGGTTGCTGTGGTGTCTTGATTGGAGTTTGCGAGTTTATTTCGTTCATTGCGGTATTTCTTAGTGTTAGCCTGCGTGGCAATAAGTTGTAACCCGACCTTAAGGTCAAAACTCTAAGTTGTTACTCAAGCTATTCGTTTATGTTATATTTCGCTTGTGTGGATTGATATTCACCTATGTTGCATTGTGTGCACTAGCGTGATCTGGACTAGTCGAGAATACACGAGAGGTCAGTGCATTTTGGGTCCCGGCAGCTCCAACACCTGTGCGGTGGTACAGGAGGCTGCTGGAGAGTCTGAGGCGCCACTCTGGAAATGGGGCCATGGGAGGCGGCCAAAAGTACCGCGGTGGGGCTCCTCCGAGGAGCGGGGAAGTAAGTGGCGGTGCCCATGTAGGAGTAGGAGTAGCGCTAGCATCTGCACCCGACCCAGAAGAAGGCTGCGTGGCGCGCGACAACTGGAACAGTTCCCACTTGATGATCTTGGCGGGATTCGCCGACAAACCAATGCCTTATGGCCGCGACCACAATGGCGGCAAGACCAGACCAAGCGCACTCTGAAGCTCGATGCTCATTGCGCGCTTGAAGCACTTCATGCCACAGGACCGGACGTAACTTAGGTGCAGTGCCGGCCTTCGCGAGGTGGAAGAAGACTGTGCCCCTGGCTTGGTCTTGAATGATTTCTGCGGCCCTTTGAACCTCTTGGAAGTGGGCCTCTGTGTAACATCCCAATTTTGGGCTTGTGTTTCAAATGTAAGAAAATGAGTAGAAATTAAAACTTTTTCTTACATCATGTGTTTCTTGTTTGTCTTGGACAAGTATTGTACAAGACTTATGGAAATACAAAGTCACAAGACTTTTGATCCAAATCTTGTTCCTTCAAAAACAATCTTGTCAAACCATTTGATCATCCTCTGGAAATATTTTTTCCTAAGTTCTTGGGATGGTATGTGACCCCTCTGAAAAAAATTCACAATTTTTAGAAATTGTTTGAATATTTTAGAGGGTAGTCAAACCTGTTTGACTCTCAGTCAAACCTAAAACCAGTACCTTGTAGAATTTTTGGAGAAAAATACAATGCATAAAAACCTCTGAAAATTTTACACAAGGTCAATGTCTCAGACAGCAAGCTCCTGTAAAAATTTTAGAATTTTTGGAGTTATTTTGCTACCCCAAATAAATCCTCAAAAGTCTCAGCATATTTAAAAACCTAAAACCTAGTTCACTGTTCCTTGGGTTCGAGTCGGGCTCGAGTCCGAGCCACTTGACTTCGGTCGAACCACCTAGCTGCACCGAGCGCATTTTAAAGCGTGCGTGCGATATCGGCCGTTGGATTCAAATCGCTCGGCCCACGTTCGTGTGAGCATTCGGACCCTCGGTTGCATTAACCAATTGGGACCGTTGGATCTCAATCAACCGTCCGATTTCCGTAAGCAATCGGATTTGTCGGCGAGCTCTTTTAAATCGCGGCCGTCCATCTAAAATCCAACGGTCGTGGTTGCTTCCTCTGTTCTTCTTCCTCCTCTGTCCGCCGAAGCGCGTCGTGACAATGGCGAAAGAGAGAGCGCGGGCGGCTTCGATGTGTCACCTCAAGTTTGCTTTCGTCAACGTCTCTCTGCGGGGCATTTAATGCGCACCAGGCTTTCTCCTCCATTGTCACCGTGCTCACTTGCTCCCATCATTTCTTGGTCCATGACCGTAGCATGAACCGAGCCCACCATGGACTCGGGTTCTTGCTCGAAACCCTAATCCCTTCCCTATATATTGCACCTCTAGGTCCTCCTGGTGTTCCTTTACACCACACCTAGCTCTTCTCTGCGTTTGAGCTCAAAACCACCTCACACCCTCAAAGCACCATTGTTGGCCGTAGAGCTCCAATGGCGGCCTTGGTGTCCAGTGGTTCATCTTCAACCTTTCTTGCACCCTCTTGAACTCCTCAACCTCCTTTATACTTTCCCTAACTTGATTTTGGGTTGCATTCACAGGAATCACTCAATTTTAAGTTTGGAGATTTTCAGTTAGTTTCACCCCTTTCTTCTCGACTCGGTAAGTGGTTCTTTTGCAATTATTTGCTTTTGGAGCCTCTTTGAGCTATAATGAAGGCTGTGGTGATGATTTGGTTCCACTCATTTTGCTCAGAACCTCATCTTCCACTTCATCTTCTTGACTCGGTGGACTTCATCGTGTTCAAGTCTTCCCCAGCCATCTTTTTGGAGCTCCTCTCGGTTAAGGTAGCTTCTATATAGCCCCTAGAAGTCATGGCACTCGCTTCCTTGGACCGCAGCGGAGCATCTTGCTATTTTCGTGTTTTGCCGTGTCGGCCTCCTTTTTGTTTTCGGCTCGCGGCGTTCGAACCTCCACGCATGGCGAGAGTCATCACCGTTAGGTTCGCATTGCTATTGCGAGTCCATTTTGGTAGTTTGTGGGCGCCGCCGCGACCGGAGTCGCCGGCGACAAGCCGTGAAAGCCACTCGGGTTTTGTCAGTTGAGAAGCTCCCATTTTCGTCAGATTATTAGGGCACAGTAATTGCTAATCATTGGATGTCATTAATGTGTCTTAATCTGGCCTAGTGCCTCACTGACATGTGGGTCCAGCCCCCTTAAATCACCCGCTGGCGTTTATCTGTGCGTTTAGGCATCATTAATGTTAATCTTAGGTTAATTAAGTGTCGGCATTTATTAGCTGTCGGGGATACCCCCCTGTGCCACTGCCAGGTGGGCCCATTAGTTAGCGCCGGAAATCGGAAGTCATTAGGGCTGATTTTGGGTTTATTTATTGCTAATCATTGTTAGCAATAAATGTGTCCGAAATTATCTTTTGGGTCACTGACGTGTGGGCCCTCTGTCCCTAAATCACCTCTGTTCGAAATCTTTAGGACGCATTAATTGTTAATCATCACTAATCATTGGTCATTAGTAATTAATTAGCTGTCCTTAGAGTCTCCTTTAAGTCACTGCCAGGTGGGTCCGCGTGCACTGTGCACATGTGTTAAATCTCGCATGTGTGACTCGATCCAGCGACATGCGGCCCCATGTCGGCCACTCGATTGCGCCGATCTTGGACCATCGTCCATTTGCGATCTGCGGCACGGATTTTGTATGCGTTGGACCCTCGGTTCCCCTCATCATTCTTGGCCGTCCATCACTTGATCTGCGGCCACGATCGTGCGTGCAATCGGACCTTCGATTTGGGCGTGATCGGGCGTTCATCCTTAGATCTGCGGTGCGTGGATCGTCGAGGCAACCGCGCCGTCCGGTTGCATCCTTCCTCGTGGCCGTTGGATCTTGATCCAACGGTGGGCCCTGTTATGAATCGCGCGCGTCGCGTTGTTCTCGTCGCGTGTGGCTCGTTGGATATTGCATCAACGGCCTGGCGTCCACGTCGTTTATTTGCGGTTGGGTTGGTTTTTATTTACGTAAGTATTTATTTATCAACCGAAAATCGTATCAAAACTTTAGAAATTCATAACTAATTCAAGATAAATCCTTTTACATGAAACCAAGCGCAATAAATTTGTATTTCACTAAAGTTTAATATAAAAATGCTTTTAGCTATGTACAGTAGTAGAAAATTCTGTAATCTTTAATAGCTTGTTTTCTGCTATTTTTATATATTCCAGAATTGTATTAAAACTTGGAAAATGCATATCTTTTTCTTTATATCTGCTAATTGAATGATTTTAACTTTGATAAATTTGTTATTAACTAAACTTTAATCTAAAAATGGTGGTAGGCCTAAATCAGCACCAGAAAAATATGTTAATAGATTTAACCTTATTAGTAGCAATTAAAAATTCATTTAATGAGGTAATAGACACCAGTAATTCCCTGTAAATCCTAAAAATAGAAATTTGATGTTAGGGAATCCCTCTGTTATCATACTATAATGTGAAATAGGTTTTGCACATGTTTATATTTCTGGAAAGTGCATTATGCTAGTTTTGCAACTTGGAAAAAAAATCATAACTAAATCACTTCAACTCCAATTAAGATGAAACCACTTGTATTAGCCTTAAAATGTCAGTAGCAACCTATCATAAAATTTGCAAGTCCAGAAAACCTCTAGAAAATAATTTTTGCTACAGTACCTTATTATGGCCGAAAATGGGTTTTTGGGTAATATCTTTTGCACCACAAATCCAAATTAGGTTTTTCCAGTTTCTATGTCTAGGTATATTCGTATTCTACATTATGTATGAATTTCGTCGCATTTGGATAATTTTTGCTTGCTCGTTTGTTTAAGTGTGGCTCGTCTTATTGGTTGTTCTTGGTTCTTTTTGCCTTTCGCTTAGGGTTCGACATTTGCGGTAACCCCGAGAACGACCCTCCGCAACAGTTTGAGCAACAGCAAGAAGGCAAGAAGTTTGATCATGTTAATCCCAGTATTTTAAGTATTTATGTTGATTACAACTTCTATGTATGCATTGCTACTTTGTGTTAATAGTTGGCCCAGTAGATGCATTTCCTTAACAAATGATTATCCTCTACTACCATGAGCATAGGTTACTTGCTGTGATTTAGAGTTCATGGATGGACTCTTGTCACTTAGTAGTTGCGAATTAATTGCTTAGCCATGCTTAGTTTCGGTAGAAATGGGCGGTTATCGACTTGTCGATAACCTTGATCACTTAAAACTTATTATGATTATGATTTCCACCTTGTGCCATGTCTACTTATGAAAACTAAAACTAAAAACAAAATGATTTAGACTTGGGCACAATGGTATGATGGTGTGATTTTTGGGTGTATTTGGAATGGTGCCGGGTCAACAAGGACCGAACATCTTGTTACACTAAACCAAGCATTTTAGCGTGCTAACCACACTAGAGGTATGGGACCTCTCTTGACTTAGTACTTTGGCGTGTATTGGCTCTCGGTCGCAGGGAGTCGCGGGAGGGATGGTGTTGGGAGCATTGTAGTGTCAGAAAGACTTCACCGTGATGGGATTTGTTGTCTTTCGACTTGCAATGTAAGCATATGGGTTTCTATCCATATGGCGGCTCGTAGTTAATACACAAGATTGGAAATGTCTCGTAGGACTTAGCGTGCGGCATACCTTGGTAGTGTGCTTTGTGGCTTGAAGGCGATGCAGAGTGTGGGTACATTGGTACACCCCTGCGAGGTTAAAACTATTCGAATAGCCTCGTCCTAGGTTATGGACACGCTTGGCAAGGTCTTTCAAGAGTTAGACTACAACCTTTTAAATTAAAACTTGATGGGTGGTACGAATCGGGATTAGTGCTATGTTGTGGTGACTATTGGGTTAGTCACTTCGGTGGTTACTTGTATGTATCTTTGCGTCTTGTTACTTTGATAACAAAACAGATTTGCAAACTTGCTTTCAAAATGTATTACATTATTGCAAATAAAGTTGGCTTCATGCAAAATGAGACATACAACCTCCACCTAAATAAGCTTGCATGTAGTTTATGAATAGATGCTATTCCACACGTCGATCTTGCGGGTACAAAGACAATCTTTGTACTCGGTTGCTACGCTTAATTGTTTTGTTGCAGGAGGAAGGTGAGCTGAGGGCCTCACTTTTGTGGTGTGTTGTGGTAGCTTAGGCGACTAGCTTGGCGGCCGGTCGGTTGCCTTGTGGGTGTATGGCTAACCGGTCGACTTTTGTTCTAGCCATCTTATGGCGCTTTTGCTTCCGCTGTCTTTCTTGTATAATGTTCTATTTGGCAGGTCGGCCCTTTTGTAATAACTTTACTTTATGTATGTCGTTGTTGAACTTAGTGATGTATGCGTATGGAATTGATGTGTAATTTTGTGATGATGTGCATATGCTGCAATTCTGGGAAGCATATGTCCATCGAGGCTTAGAATGTTTAATTAGTAATGCCAGAACCATTTGGAGGTTAAGTGTTACTAGTTAAATATTCCGGGTCCTCACAAAGTTGGTATCGAGCCATCTTGACCGTAGAAACCCTAGCTTGGTCGCCTCTAGAATATTTTGAAAACTTACTTTAAAAAGGTTTGTAAAACTTAAGTAAGTTCTCTAATTTTACTCCTTACCTGTCTTAGCTTGCTCATCTCACCTTACTCTCACTTAAGTTTTGAAAAAGTTGTTTCTCTCTTCGTTTCAAAAATTAGCCTCTATCGATTAACTTGGTTTTGGGAGAAACATGAGAGCTTGGAGAAAGGAATTTGGACAACTAGCTAGTGGTTAGTAATTAAGGTAGGAAATGAGAGGTAAATTCAACTAAAACTTGTGGGAATGAAAGGGTAAGAAGTGATATGAGATTAGCTAATGCCTATACTCTATTAGGTGGTTATACCTTGATTTTTGGACTGTTTTGAGCTAGAATTTAGTTCTGAAAATTTTGGGTTTTCTCACACGATTACTCGTTCTTCCATACGGGTGAGTCGTTTTAGGAAGTCGATTTGGTGATTTTTGGTCCTGTGCTCTTAGTGGTTTTTCCTGAGCCCTTTTATTGAGTTTGGATTTCTTTACTTTCTTTTTATCTCGGGCTTGTAGCTAACTCATCTTAGTGAATCAGGATGGCTGGTGGGACACGTAGCGGCCGGAATCAGCCGGGTAGTCCCGATGAGGAGCTTCCCCCTCCGCCGACCATGGCGGAAGTCCTCATGCAAATCGAGCATGTCGTTCGGAGGACCGCAGGTCTTTGGAGGTCATCGCCAGAACACCACTACTCCCTCGGTGCCTCGGATGCGGAGGTGGTGGACACCGGACTCGTGGGGGCTTGCGGAGTTCCTCCGTGCTCAGCCTCCTACCTTCTCGGTCAGGATCCCTTGGGCGCAGAGACGGCGTGCGCGTGCGGTTGTGAGCTCAGCGTTGCTCGATGCCGGGAGCGAGGCGGGCACTTTCGCATCCCATCGGTTGGAGGTGCGGCACTCTCATGGTGGGAGAACTTCCTGCGCCATGCGACTGCGGGACACGTGGTCTCGTGGGAGGAGTTCGGTCGACTTTCGTCGGGCCCATGTCCCGCCGGCTGATGAAGCTAAAGAAGAAGGAGTTCCTTGCGCTCAAGCAGGCGCAAATCGTGATCGAGTACCTCCACGAGTTCAACCATCTCGCGAGTGCGCTCTGTTGAGGTGGCCACCGATGAGGCCAGCGGGAGAAGTTCATGGAGGTTTGTGCGAGGAGCTTGGGACAAGCTCTCTATTGTGGACTTCCCGACTTCCGGACCTTGGTGGACAAGGCCATCATCGCCGAGCACAAGGCGAGCGCGGCGAGTCCCACAGCGCAAGTGGGAGGCCCCGATGCCGCAGGGCGGCCTCGTTAGTCCCGAGTTGGGCTGCACGGTGGCCCGTTCTTTGGCTTCACCACGCCGAGGCCTTCGGCACCGGCTCCTCACCCTCCGCAGGTCGTGGCTCGATCCACGCACTGCGACCAGCAGACGGTGTTCCCGCAACCCGCGGCCGGCGTCACCGCTTCTCGCCACAACAAGGGCCACTCGCGAGTAGTTGTCCTAAGAAAGCTGAGCGGCCCTCGTCCTAATGGAGGACGCGGGCAAGAGTGGTCACCCACGACCGAAGACCCGGGCTTGGGAGCGGCCGAGTCAACCACATCTCGGTGAGGAGGCACGAGGCGCCGGCGTGGTGTTGGGTGCGCTCCTTGTTAATTTGCATCCTGCTACTGATTTTATTTGACTCACGGGGCCTCGCATTCTTTTATTTCGAGGTCGTTTACTGTTGATTGTGGACTTCACTGTGTTCCTTTGAGGGTCCCACTGCTCATTCGCTCTCCGGGTTCGGAAATGAGAGCTGACCAAGTATGCCGGGGCGTTGGATCTTATCCTGCTCGACTCGGCGCGCTTGGATGTGATTTTTGGCATGGATTGGTTGTCCCAAGACTTGGGGCAAATCGATTGTGCCAGGAAGATTGTCTACCTCACCAGTCCTTCAGGTGAACAGGTTGGGTTTTCGCCGCAGTTGCGAGAACCCCATCTTTATGCCCTTGAAGCAAAGCCATCTTTGGAGATTCGCGACGTCCCCACTGTGTGTGACTTCGCGGATGTCTTTCCTGAAGACTTGCCCGGGATGCCTCCTGTTCGAGATCTGGAATTTGTGATAGAGTTGCTGCCCGGTACCGCCCCTATTTCTAAGAGGCCGTATCGCATGCCTCCTAATGAGTTGGAGGAGCTGAAGAAGCAACTGGGTGAGCCGCAAGAGAAGGGTTTTATCCGTCCTAGCTCATCTCCTTGGGGTTGTCCAGTTATCTTTGTGAAGAAGAAGGACAAGACCTTGCGCATGTGTGTTGATTACCGTCCGCTTAATGAGGTGATGGTAAAGAACAAGTATCCTTTGCCCGCATTGATGACCTTTTCGATCGGTTGGTGGAGCACGAGTCTTCTCAAGATTGACTTGAGGCGGGCTATCATCAAGTCGAGGATCGGGGCGAGGATATTCCTAAGGCGGCCTTTGCTACTCGTTATGGCCTTTACGAGTACACCGTCATGTCTTTTGGTTTGACTAATGCTCCTGCTTTATTCATGAACCTAATGAACTTAGTATTCATGGAGTATTTGGATACGTTTGTGGTAGTATTCATCGATGATATCATATCTACTCCAAGAGTGAAGAAGAGCATCTTTGAGCATCTTGACTTGTGTTGGGCAATGCTGTGAGCACCGTGTATGCCAAATTCAGCAAGTGCGAGTTACGGTTGAAGGAAGTGGCATTCTTGGGCCACGTTCTTTCGGCGAGGAGGTGTGGCGTGGATCCTAGCAAGGTCGGTGGCGTACTATCTTGGGGTCAGCCAAGTCGGTCACCGATGTGCGGAGTTTTCTTGGTTTGGCTGGCTACTATCGCCGCTTCATCGAGAATTTCTCCAAGATTACAAAGCCTATGACCGAATTGCTCAAGAAAGACAAGAAGTTTGTGTGGTCCACTGCTTGTGATGTGAGTTTTCAAGAACTCAAGAATCGGTTGACCTCAGCCCCAGTGCTTGTTCTCCCTGATATTCACAAGAGTTTTGATATCTATTGTGATGCTTCGTCGAGGTCTTGGTTGTGTTCTTATGCAGGAGGGCAAGGTTGTGGCCTATGCATCGCGGCAGTTGAGGCCTCATGAACTCAACTATCCTACTCATGACTTGGAGTTGGCTGCGGTGATCCATGCACTCAAGATTTGGCGGCATTATCTAATTTTTAACCGTTGTGAGGTGTATTCTGACCACAAGAGCTTGAAGTACTTGTTCACCCAGCCAGATCTGAACCTCAGGCAAAGAAGATGGTTGGAATTGATCAAGGACTATGACATGGGCATTCAGTATCATCCGGGCAAGGCCAATGTGGTGGCGAATGCACTCAGTCGGAAGGTGTATTGCAACATGTTGATGCTCCAAGAGCAGCAGCCTACCCTCATTTCAGAATTCCAGCGCCTCAATTTGGGTTTGATCGAGCACAGTTCTGTTGCGACATTGGGTATGCAACCAACCTTGGTGGACCAAATCAAGGCGGCACAGCAGACAGATGTTGGGGTGAGCCAAATCAAGCGAGAACATCAAGGACGGATAGCCAAGTGCTTTTGGAGGGCGAGCATGGCGTTGTGTGGTTTGGGCAGCGTCTTGTGGTTCCTAAGGTCATGGAATTGCGGAATTTGATTCTCGCGAAGCCGCATGATTCTCCTTTGTCTATTCACCCGGGGCTACCAAGATGTATCAGGATCTTCGTCGAGATTCAGGTGGACCCGAATGAAGCGCGAGATTGCGGGTTCGTTGGAGTGCGGCGTGTCTTTGTCGTGTGAAGGCCGAGCATCGGCGTCAGCGAGTCTTCTTGACCTTTGCCGATGCGAGAATGGAAGTGGGATTCGTTGGCATGGACTTCATCACGGTTTGCCCCTTTCGTCAAAGGAATGATGCTATTTGGGTCGTGATCGACGGGTTGACTAAAGTGGCACATTTCCTTCTGTCAAGACTCGGCCGTGTGGGGCCTTTGGCGAACTTTATGTCTCGAGGATTGTGAGTCTTCACGGTGTAGAAGGCGATTATTTCGATCGTGGTGCACTTTTCACCTCGCGGTTTTGGCATAGTCTGCAGAGGCTATGGGGACCCGCCTTCATTTCATCTGACCTTTCATCCTCGGTGATGGCCGGATGGAGCGAGTCAACCAAGTGTTGGAAGATATGCTCGTGCTTGTGTTCTTTCCTATGGGAAGAAGTGGGAGAAATGCCTACCATTTCTTTGAGTTCTCCTACAACAACGACTTTCGAGCGATCTTGGGATGGCACCATTTGAGGCTTTGTATGGGAGAAGATGCAGAACCCCATTGAACTGGTCAGAGACTGGTGAGCGGCAGTTTTTCGGCCCAGATTCGATCAATGAGGCCGAAAGTCAAGTTCAGTTGATCCGCGAGCATCTGCGCACGGCCCAGTCCAGACAAAAGAGCTATGCAGATCGTCGTCGCCGTGAGTTGAGCTTTGAGCCCAATGACTTTGTGTATCTCAAAGTCTCACCCTTGAAGGGCCATCAGCGTTTTGGCATCAAGGGCAAGTTGGCTCCTCGATATGTTGGGCCTTACCGTATCGTCGAGAGAGTTGGAGCGATTGCATCTGATTGGAGCTACGGTGCACTTGAGGTGTGCATGATGTGTTCCATGTTTCACACGAAGAAGTGCCTCCGTGTCCCAAGCGTGGAAACTCCGTTGGAAACTCTCGATGTGCGGGAGAATTTGACCTCCGCGAGCATCATGTTCGCATTCTTGAGAAGTCCGAGCGGAGAACAAGGAACCGTGTCATCAAGTTCCTTAAGGTTCGATGGTCAAACCATTACGAAGATGAGGCAACTTGGGAGCGAGAAGATCGCCTTCGTGCAGATTTTCCTTCTTTCTTCTCGAGTAAGCGGAATCTCGGGTCGAGATTCTTGTAAGAGGGAGAGTTGTAACATCCCAATTTTGGGCTTGTGTTTCAAATGTAAGAAAATGAGTAGAAATTAAAACTTTTTCTTACATCATGTGTTTCTTGTTTGTACTGGACAAGTATTGTACAAGACTTATGGAAATACAAAGTCACATGTCTTTTGATCCAAATCTTGTTCCTTCAAAAACAATCTTGTCAAACCATTTGATCATCCTCTGGAAATATTTTTCCTAAGTTCTTGGGATGGTATGTGACCCTCTGAAAAAATTTCACAATTTTTAGAAATTGTTTGAATATTTTAGAGGCGATCAAACTGTTTGACTCTTAGTCAAACCTAAAACCAGTACCTTGTAGAATTTTTGGAGAAAAATACAATGCATTAAAACCTCTGAAAATTTTACACAAGGTCAATGTCTCAGACAGCAAGCTCCTGTAAAAATTTCAGAATTTTTGGAGTTATTTTGCTACCCCAAATAAATCCTCAAAAGTCTCAGCATATTTAAAAACCTAAAACCTAGTTCACTGTTCCTTGGGTTCGAGTCGGGCTCGAGTCCGAGCCACTTGACTCGGTCGAACCACCTAGCTGCACCGAGCCGCATTTTAAAACGTGCGTGCGATATCAGCCGTTGGATTCAAATCGCTCGGCCCACGTTCGTGTGAGCATTCGGACCCTCCGGTTGCATTAACCAATTGGGACCGTTGGATCTCAATCCAGCGTCCGATTCCGTAGGCAATCGGATGTCCGTGAGCTCTTTTAAATCGCGGCCGTCCATCTAAAATCCAACGGTCGTGCTTGCTTCCTCTGTTCTTCTTCCTCCTCTGTCCCAGCGTGGCCACAATGGCGAAAGAGAGAGAGCGCGGGCGGCCGATGTGTCACCTCAAGTTTGCTTTCGTCAACGTCTCTGCGGGGCATTTAATGCGCACGGGCTTTCTCCTCCATTGTCACCGTGCTCACTTGCTCCCATCATTTCTTGGTCCATGACCGTAGCATGAACCGAGCCCACCATGGACTCGGGTTCTTGCTCGAAACCCTAATCCCTTCCCTATATATTGCCCCTCTAGGTCCTCCTGGTGTTCCTTTACACCACACCTAGCTCTTCTCTGCGTTTGAGCTCAAAACCACCTCACACCCTCAAAGCACCATTGTTGGCCGTAGAGCTCCAATGGCGGCCTTGGTGTCCAGTGGTTCATCTTCAACCTTTCTTGCACCCTCTTGAACTCCTCAACCTCCTTTATACTTTCCCTAACTTGATTTTGGGTTGCATTCACAGGAATCACTCAATTTTAAGTTTGGAGATTTTCGTTAGTTTCACCCCTTTCTTCTCCAGCTCCGGTAAGTGGTTCTTTTTGCAATTATTTGCTTTTGGAGCCTCTTTGAGCTATAATGAAGCTGTGGTGATGATTTGGTTCCACTCATTTTGCTCAGAACCTCATCTTCCACTTCATCTTCTTCGGCTCCGGTGGACTTCATCGTGTTCAAGTCTTCCCCAGCCATCTTTTTGGAGCTCCTCTCGGTTAAGGTAGCTTCTATATAGCCCCTAGAAGTCATGGCACTCGCTTCCTTGGACCGCAGCGGAGCATCTTGCTATTTTCGTGTTTTGCCGTGTCGGCCTCCTTTTTTGTTTTCCGGCTCGCCGGCGTTCCAGACCTCCACCGCCGGCGAGGTCATCACCGTTAGGTTCGCATTGCTATTGCGAGTCCATTTTGGTAGTTTGTGGGCGCCGCCGCGACCGGAGTCGCCGGCGACAAGCCGTGAAAGCCACTCGGGTTTTGTCAGTTGAAGCTCCCATTTTAAATCGATTATTAGGGCACGATAATTGCTAATCATTGGATGTCATTAATGTGTCTTAATCTGGCCTAGTGCCTCACTGACATGTGGGTCCAGCCCCCTCAAATCACCCGCTGGTATTTATCTGTGCGTTTAGGCATCATTAATGTTAATCTTAGGTTAATTAAGTGTCGGCATTTATTAGTCGTCGGGATACCCCCCGTGCCTTTGCCGGTGGGCCCATTAGCTTAGCGCCGGAAATCGGAAGTCATTAGGGCTGATTTTGGGTTTATTTATTGCTAATCATTGTTAGCAATAAATGTGTCCGAAATTATCTTTTGGGTCAGCGGCGTGTGGGCCCTCGTCCCTAAATCACCTCTGTTTGAAATCTTTAGGGCGCATTAATTGCTAATCATCACTAATCATTGGTCATTAGTAATTAATTAGCCGTCATAGAGTCTCCTTTAAGTCATCGCCGTGGGTCGCGTGCACTTTGTGCACATGTGTTAAATCTCGCATGTGTGACTCTCGATCCAGCGACATGCGCCCCACGTGTCGGCCTCACGATTGCACCGATCTTGGACCACCGTCCATTTTGCGATCTGCGGCTGGATTTTGTATGCGTTCGGACCCTCGGTTCCCCTCATCATTCTTGGCCGTCCATCACTTGATCTGCGGCCACGATCGTGCGTGTAATCGGACCTTCCGTGGAGGCGTGATCGAGCCGTTCATCCTTAGATCTGCGGTGCGTGGATCGTCGAGGCAACCGCGCCGTCCGGTTGCATCCTTCCTCGTGAGCCGTTGGATCTTGATCCAACGGTGGGCCTGTTATGAATCGCGCGCGTGCGGCTGTTCTCCGCGTCGTGTGGCTCGTTGGATATTGCATCAACGGCCCACGGCGTCCACGTCGTTTATTTGCGGTTGGGTTGGTTTTATTTCGTAAGTATTTATTTATCAATAGAAAATCGTATCAAAACTTTAGAAATTCATAACTAATTCAAGATAAATCCTTTTACATGAAACCAAGCGCAATAAATTTGTATTTCACTAAAGTTTAATATAAAAATTCTTTTAGCTATGCTTCATAGTAGAAAATTCTGTAATCTTTAATAGCTTGTTTTTACGCTATTTTTATATATTCAGTGTATTAAAACTTGGAAAATGCATATCTTTTTCTTTATATCGCTAATTGAATGATTTTAACTTTGATAAATTTGTTATTAACTAAACTTTAATCTAAAAATGGTGGTAGGCCTAAATCAGCTGAGAAAAATATGTTAATAGATTTAACCTTATTAGTAGCAATTAAAAATTCATTTAATGAGGTAATAGACACGATAATTCCTGTAAATCCTAAAAATAGAAATTTGATGTTAGGGAATCCATTGTTATCATACTATAATGTGAAATAGGTTTTGCACATGTTTATATTTCTGGAAAGTGCATTATGCTAGTTTTGCAACATGGAAAAAAAATCATAACTAAATCACTTCAACTCCAATTAAGATGAAACCACTTGTATTAGCCTTAAAATGTCAGTAGCAACCTATCATAAAATTTGCAAGTCAGAAAACCTCTAGAAAATAATTTTTGCTCATTACCTTATTATGGCGAAAATGGGTTTTAGGTAATATCTTTGCACCACAAATCCAAATTAGGTTTTCCAGTTTCTATGTCTAGGTATATTCGTATTCTACCTTATGTATGAATTTAGTCGCATTTGGATAATTTTGCTTGCTCGTTTGTTTAAGTGTGGCTCGTCTTATTGGTTGTTCTTGGTTCTTTTGCCTTTCGCTTAGGGTTCGACATTTGCGGTAACCCGAGAACGACCCTCATAGCAGTTTGAGCAACGGCAAGAAGGCAAGAAGTTTGATCATGTTAATCCCAGTATTTTAAGTATTTATGTTGATTACAACTTCTATGTATGCATTGCTACTTTGTGTTAATAGTTGGCGATGAGATGCATTTCCTTAACAAATGATTATCCTCTACTACCATGAGCCTAGGTTACTTGCTGTGATTTAGAGTTCATGGATGGACTCTTGTCACTTAGTAGTTGCGAATTAATTGCTTAGCCATGCTTAGTTTCGGTAGAAATGGGCGGTTATCGACTTGTCGATAACCTTGATCACTTAAAACTTATTATGATTATGATTTCCACCTTGTGCCATGTCTACTTATGAAAACTAAAACTAAAAACAAAATGATTTAGACTTGGGCACAATGGTATGATGGTGTGATTTTGGGTGTATTGGAATGGTGCCGGGTCAACAAGGACCGAACATCTTGTTACACTAAACCAAGCATTTTAGCGTGCTAACCACACTAGAGGGTATGGGACCTCTCTTGACTTAGTACTTTGGCGTGTATTGGCTCCGGTCGCGAGGAGTCGCGGGAGGGATGGTGTTGGGAGCATTGTAGTGTCAGAAAGACTTCACCCGTGATGGGATTTGTTGTCTTTCGGCTTGCAATGTAAGCATATGGGTCTCTATCCATATGAGCGGCTCGTAGTTAATACACAAGATTGGAAATGTCTCGTAGGACTTAGCCGTGCCGGCATACCTTCTGTAGTGTGCTTTGTGGCTTGAAGGCGATGCGAGTGTGGGTACATTGGTACACCCACAGGGTTAAAACTATTCGAATAGCCTCGTCCTAGGTTATGGACACGCTTGGCAAGTTCTTTCAAGAGTTAGACTACAACCTTTTAAATTAAAACTTGATGGGTGGTACGAATCGGGGATTCGTGCTATGTTGTGGTGACTATTGGGTTAGTCACTTCCAGGTGGTTACTTGTATGTATCTTTGCGTACTGTTACTTTGATAACAAAACAGATTTGCAAACTTGCTTTCAAAATGTATTACATTATTGCAAATAAAGTTGGCTTCATGCAAAATGAGACATACAACCTCCACCTAAATAAGCTTGCATGTAGTTTATGAATAGTGTCGCTATTCCACACGTCGATCTTGCGGGTACAAAGATAATCTTTGTACTCGGTTGCTCACGCTTAATTGTTTTGTTGCGAGGAGGAAGAAGGTGAGCTGAGGGCCTCACTTTTGTGAGTGTGTTGTGGTAGCTTGCGGGGCGACTAGCTTGGCGGCCGGTCGGTTGCCTTGTGGGTGTATGGCTAACAGGTGGTCGACTTTTGTTCTAGCCATCTTATGGCGCTTTTGCTTCGTTGTCTTTCTTGTATAATGTTCTATTTGGCAGTCGGCCCTTTTGTAATAACTTTACTTTATGTATGTCGTTGTTGAACTTAGTGATGTATCGTATGGAATTGATGTGTAATTTTGTGATGATGTGCATATGCTGCAGTGCAGGAAGCATATGTCCATCGAGGCTTAGAATGTTTAATTAGTAATGCGAGAACCATTTGGAGGTTAAGTGTTACTAGTTAAATATTCCGGTCCTCACACTTTGGAAGGTCCCACCCCACGCCAAAACCCTCTTACGGGCCACCCCCTCGGATACCACAATGCCTTCCGCTCTGGCGGCTCCTCACCAGTGCATCTCAGTTCCATGCCCTGGCTTGTTCGACCAGAGCTGAAATCCATAACTCCAATGCTCCCAATACTGCCGGAACTCTTGCACAGCCCCTGCGAAACCTCTTGGCTTTTTCTTCATCATTTGTGGCCACAGTGGAACAAAACGAACCAGGTTGTTAAAACCCGCTTCATACTCATCCTTTGTCATCTTACCACCTTGAAGTTCGCAAAGAGACTTCCATTCGCTCCACATATGAAGTGGATAAAACCTCTTCTGAAATGCTCAACAAAATACTCCCAGTGGCGGTCCATGAGCTCTTGTCACGCCATCGTGACTCCTTCCCACCGGATATCCTTTGCCCCTTCAATTGGAAGGCCACACCGAGCCCTCATTTCGATGTCATCCCCGAGCTCAGAAGTGCCTCTCCATGTGTCGCACCAATTAGCTGCGTCGGCGAGCGTGCTGACCGTCGAAGGTGTCCAGGCTCAAAGCGTTCCATTGATGTAATCCCATGGCATACACCGCAGGTGCCACTGCAGGGGCCACCACAGGAGCGACAACAGGCGCAGCTGGTGGGGCCTGGTTCTCCTGTACCGCTGAAGCAACCTCTTCCTCTGACTCCACAGGGCTAGGTTCTCCCACTACGGAATTCTGAACTTCTGGCGGGGGCGATGCCTGGCCTCGCCCGGCTCCCTGCAGGCCTCGACCACGACCTCGGCCTCCACCCCTTGCCATATCTAAACATCACAGCAAAACAATCAAACAATAAGCAATTACATCAACTGGGACCACAAGAGTAGTCTAACTAGTAGCTATCACACAAGAGAAATCAAAATCTCAATAGCAGCATAATGCAATGCATTAACCCACTCCCACCTACTGTGCATAGTGTGTCAAATTTAACCTTTCATATTCCACGGACCAACACCGCTCGATACCAATCTGTAACTTTTGATCCGTCATGAACTCGGAATGCTACTAAACAACCTCGATAACTCTAGACTAGACAATAATAATAAAATTTCGGCAGAACCTCCCTTGTAAAGTCAATTACACGAAGGTTCCAACACACAGAATAATCAAATATTAATTAAACTTTCATCCCAAGTCATCAAAAGATAATCGGAGACATGCTAAGAATCCATCATAACTAGAGAGGTATAAAGATCCCCTACTCCTCATTATTACATTTAATCCATAGCATAAGACAAAACATAATAATCTAAGATCAATCACTCTCTGAAGATCATTCAACTTTATTTAGTTCATGTGGTATGTGTGTGACTAGCAGTCTACTTTCCCCCATGCATGTCATTCTTGGCTCGGGTACCTAAAACAACAATAAAAGCAAGAGTGAGTCCATAGACTCAGCAAGTACATTAAGAAACTATAGCATCAACACACATATAAAGGAGATCAACATTAGAACGTCTCATATGCAAATGCAATGCTCAAGGAACCTTTATCTTTAACTTCGTGTGCATTACACGTGTCACAGTATCACGACCGCCGCCGCATGCCCATGCTGTCGCCGCACGCACAGGGACCAATTGCGCGTTACTCCGCAAGTAACGGGGACCTCAAGCCCACACTCCACGAGTGAGGAGATCTCGGGCCCGTCATAATTATGACGGGAATCTCAAGGGAAACACACTTGGTCACCACATGACCAAGCCTCAATATGATTTCAATATGCCAATGCTCATCATGAAATCATCATCAAATTACCAAAAGACAACAACACTTAATCATAGTAAAGCATGAGCATCATTTGAGAAATAACCATACTTAAGCATTCATCAAGTTCACCATCTTGCTATGCATCCATATAACAAATAACACACAATTTAGCCAATCATTCAAACAACAATGCACTTGCCTCAACCGTGCGAAGGTGGATGTCGGGAATGAGGTACTGCTCCCGGAGCCAAACCCACACCTGGACAACAATTGAGACAAGCTAAGGCTACCATAAGGGTCTAATAACAAAATCATAAACACAACATGACTACATCGTCCACTAAACGCAATCCCCAACGTTAAAGCTGGCTGTCAGATTTCTTTTCCAGAGAACAGCCCCCTTCGAAAAATCATAACTAAATGTACAGAAATCCAAATGGGGTGATCTTGGACAATCTGAAAAGGTTATTGAATTACCCTTCTAAACCTAGTTGGTGAGGTTCTCTGATTCGGCCATTTACTAGCCCTACCAATCTAAACAACAGAGTATCAATTCTCGCATCGGGTCTCTGGACAGCAACAATGAAATTATCATAACTTTCTCTACGTTCGTCCGAATTTCATGATCTTTAGTTTTCCTGAAATCTGGAAGGATTATCTACAACTTTCGTTATACTGGGGTTCTCAGATTTCCACTTTAACCATCACTTTTAATTGGTTTTCTACAATCTCCCTAAATACTGACAGAGCAGTGGAACAGCAGTCTTAGAAAAATCATAACTCTCTAACCGTTAATCGGATTTGAGTGAACTTGGCGGTCACTGAAAGCTAAGACAATAACCCAACTTTTCCTAGGAGACCAGAACCCCAGATTCTGCTTCTAACAGCGCGAGAACCCTCGTCCAAAATTCTGGACAGATTGCAATCTATTAAAAAGACAGGACCCGATATACCAAACATCAACCAAAACATCTAATACGGTTTGAGCAGCGAGGTATACCCAAGGTTACCCTAGAAGATCCGCAGCAAGAAGTAGAAACCTCCCCGCGAAGTTGACCTCCTTCCTTGCCTCTCTTCCTGCTGGGTGCCTTTCCGATTACAGATTTTCGTACCCTGGTGGAGCAGGCCTTGGGGATCGAGATGCAGCATGCGTACACGGAGGACACTCGCAAGGCCTCTGGAGGAGATCAGCCTTGAGGTCATAGCGAGAGGAGGGGCCATTCTGGGGGCCCTATGTTTAAGAAGGCAAAGGGTCGTCGTCACCAGCCCTCACAGTGGTAGCAGGCGAACCGGCTCTCACGGAGGGAGCTTACGCGATGCAGTGCCACTTCGAAGCCCGGAATGGGCTTGGTGTGCTTTCGTTGTGGGGATCCGCACAGGCGGAGTGGCGCTCTTGGAGGGCGATGTACTATCGTGGTCAAAACCACAAGGATGTGGTGTGCGTGCGAATCCCAAGGAAACTACGGATGGGAGTTGTCTTCTACACCTTGGCGGGATTCTCTCGTCCCGATGGCGGCGTTCGGATGATGGCGTGGCTCCTACCCTGATCCCTACCGCGGTCCCTACACGCGTTACCGGCGCCTTCAACACCTTCATCGATCGTCTTGGCGCCCACCGGAGGATACGGGTTCGGCCTACTCCATCGACCTCGGTACCTCGGTGGACACCGCTGCGACCTACCGAGTGTGGGAGATCCTTCTTCTTGACTGTCCTGCGGCATTCTCCATGCCGACATCGGATGGCGAGGATCGTGAGACGTTGTGGACAGTACCTTATCTGTTGACTCTTTCGATGCTGCGTACTTTTTGATTAGGCAGTTTCTCTTTTGTCTCGAGAGAATTTTGTTGGCGAGCGGGCTTTGGTGCGATCAATTGGGAGGGCGATGGTTGTTAGTTCTCCTAGTGGGCTTATATCCAGTTCCGTGTTTGCCTGGTTGTGTGGTGATCCTAGCAGATGAGGAGTTCGTGGCGAATTTGGTGGTTATACCTCTGGAGCCCTTCGATGTGATCCTTGGCATGGATTGGCTCATGCGGTATCAAGCTGTTATCTCTTGTTTTTGGAAGACGGTCACTTTGCGTTCTCTGTCTGGGCATGAGGTTGTTTTTCAAGGGAGTGCTCCGCGGTACTCTCTCTTATTGTTGTGCCAGTTGTTTCCTGATCGGCGGATGCGGAAGTCAGGGTTGTTGTGGGCTTTGGTGGAGGGTCACGAGGCTGCCTTGAGGTTAGAGAACATACCGGGCGCAAGGGGGAGAGGAGCCAGGAGGTGGGCAGCCAAAGGGGGTGGTGCGCAAGGGGGAGGGAGGGACAGGAGGTGGGGGCGGCGGCCAAAGGGGTGAGGGAGGGCTCGGCTAGGGTTTGGGGGGGGGGAAAGTGGTGCCTTCCCCCCCTTGGCCGGCCACCTAAGGCCTGTTGGGCCGAGCCCAGCCCAGTTGGCGTAAACAGCTTTCACCCCTATGCTAGGCTGAAATAAACTATTTCCTTTTGATCCTTTTACTAATTCTGAGAAGTCTCTCCCGAAACTCTTTCTCGAACTTCTCGAACTTTTGGGATATTACAGAAAGAGAAAAGAAAGATTCTAAGGATTCAAAAAAAAGGAAAAACTGGGTCTATGTTCAACGGAAAAAAATTCTCAAGAGCAAGGAAAAGTATTTTGTTTCGGTTCAACTGCAATGCATATGAAATGGACGAAGGAGAAATTTAGCAACACTTTTCCCGCAAGATCTCTTGCAAGAAGAGGATAATTTCCAACTTCGACTTGTCAATTTTATTTCTCATGAAAATAGCAAGTTAACTCAAAGAATTTATCATACGAATAGTCAATTTGTTCGAACTTGCTTAGTAGTGAATTGGGAACAAGAAGAAAAAGAGGAGGCTCGTGCTTCCCTTGTTGAGGTAAGAGCAAATGATCCGATTCGCGATTTCCTAAGAATTGAGTTAGTCAAGTCCACTATTTCGATATACGAAGAAGGTATGATAGGACAAGTGCGGGACCGATTCCCAATAATAGGTTAGATCGCACCAATTCCTTTTATTCCAAGCGAAGATTCAATCACTTAGCCAACATCAAGAAGCTATTGGCACCTTGTTGAATCGAAATAAAGAATACCAATCTTTGATGATTTTGTCGGCATCCAACTGTTTCGAATTAGTTTATTCAAGAATTCGAAATATCCCAATGCGGTAAAAGAATCGAATCCTAGAATTCCTATTCGAGATATTTTGGGCCCTTAGCCGCTATTGTACCTAGTATATCGAATTTTTCTTCATCTTACTATTTACTAACGCATAATCGATCCTCGTTAAAAAAATATTTGTTCCTTGACAATTTGAAACAAACCCTCCAAGTACTTCAAGGGCATAAATACTCTTTAATAGATGAAAATCAAAGGATTTCGAATTTCGATAGTAACATCATGTTGGATCCATTCCAATTGAATTGGCACTTTCTCCATCATGATTCTTGGGAGGAGACATCGCAATAATTCACCTTGGACAATTTATTTGCGAAAATGTATGTCTATTTAAATCGCACATAAAAAATCTGGTCAAATTTTCATTGTTAATATTGATTCCTTTGTTATAAGAGCAGCTAAGCCTTATTTGGCCACTACAGAGCAACTGTTCATGGTCATTATGGAGAAATCCTTTACAAAGGAGATAGGTTAGTTACGCTTATATATGAAAATCGAGATCTAGTGACATAACGCAAGGTCTTCCAAAAGTAGAACAAATCTTTGAAGCGCTCAATTGATTCACTATCGCCGAATCTCGAAAGGAGAATTGAGGATTGGAATGAGCGTATACCAAGAATTCTTGGGGTCCTCAGGGATTGTGGGGACCTTGCATTATCTCCATAAGACCGAGATTAGACAAGCTCTTAGGGACATAATTACGGGTCTCCGTAGAACAATTCCAATTTAACCCTATCCAAGTGAGAGGCTTAGCGAATACTAGAGCCTCAACGATCATGCGACCTTTCCCTTGCAGCGCTACATGATTGTCGATTCTCCTCGATTCAAGCACTACACTCGGTGGGTTAAATGGGACTTCATCAACACCGAGTATGACATATATTGGTTCCCAAGATCAATGACCAATATACTCATACCCTCATCCAACGTTGATTACATCCATACAACGCATACAACAAGGAATGAAAGACATATCGCATAATAGTTAAGGTCTACGCTTATTACAAACGGCCGACCGACCAAATTTAAAACAGAGTATCAAGTAGCAATGAATTAAATAGATAAAGCAAAAGACCAGCAGTGGTATGCCCAACACCCATCGGCAACCGATCGGGGTTAAATGGCAGACACTACTCGTTAGTGTCGCCAAGTCGACACTAGCGAGATCGTCGTAATCATAACCTTCCTCACCGAAAAAGGCCAAGAAACATCCGGCCGAGTACAAGTGTACCGCAAGTCTTACACAAATAAAAATAGTTATGCATAAGGGTCATTCAAAGGATGGCTCATATTGGTTTAGTTTTGCGTAAAGAGACGCAACAATTTAACATCCTACACATACTAGTTTTTCATGTGCCCATTTAAAATCAGATTTGAAGTAGAAGTAAAACATGTAGTAAAACATTTCAAGAATAAACAATTGAATCATACCAAGACCAAAGTGGCAGCCCACTTTGATATACTAAACACATGAACAACCCGCTCATGCCGAATACCAAGTTCAACCACAATTTTAATTGAAAGTCTAACAATAGTAACTCCCGAACTCAAGCGGTTGTCCATAACCGTGGACACGGCTATTCGAATAGATTTATACCTGCAGGTGTACTACTTACCCACACGACTTGATTAGCCCGTTAGCCTCCGGATGCCTCCAAAATAACATACTTCCTATGGTATGCCGGTAGTGTAAATCAAGATATAGTCATTTTCAAAGAAGAAAGCCCTATTGAGCAAGTCCCCTTGTGAGATGGTTCCTTGCCTAGTACAAGCGTCTGATAGCACTTGCTAGGGGGCTCACAAGTTATATTGGAAATACCGATGCAATCCAAACAAAAGAATTGGTGCTCCCTTGCACACTATAAAGGATTACACCGGCTCCTCAAAGAACATAGGATTTCACTGGCCGCTATGCCCTTACACCACCAAGGACTTAACACAATAAAACTCTCCCCTACTTAACCATACGGCTCCCAACACGTGTGGCAAAGACGAGTGTACTTGAATTAACGACGTTACAAAGTTCGGTCCTCAATTGTCCGACAAGTCCTCCCACAAACCCAATTCTCGTGCACAAAGACACCATCACTAACCAACACTTGTCCGGACCAAATCTCATTATAAAAATGACAAAGTTTTACTCATAAAACAGCTACAAAGATCTGAAGTATAAACCATAAAATGAGAGTTATGTGTATCCCAAAACCGTCGGGTTATTCCCGACGATCGAACTACCGTATCTAGACTTGCATGGCTAAGCAATTCTATAACCCATAATTCACACATCCTATCTTAAGCATATAGGAGTTGGCATAATTCAAGATTAACCTCAAGCATAGGACATAACTAAACTACACATCACAAAAATATTGACATAATCAAAATAGCATGCAAGCAATTATCATTGCACTATCTTAACCAAAACTGGGATCAAATATGATGCAAAAGAAAGTTCAAATGATGCTTGCCTTGCTGGTACAGTAGCTGCTCACTCTCAGTTGCGTAAGTGTCGATATCAATATGCTCGGATCTATATAATTATAACATCCAATAAATACCAGAAAACAACTCAAAATCAAAATGCTCAAAATGCATGATTTTTCTACAGTAGTTAGATCATGATTTTTGATGAATTTAGGTAAAAGAATTATTCCATTTGGAGTTATGAATCGGAAGTTATGCCATTTTGAATTTCAGGTTTCGATATGCTCGTTTTGAGTAATTTAATTATGAGGTGAAAATTTGTAGGGCAGTGGTGAGTACATGGATTACATAGATAAATAGGTAATATTATTATCGGTTAAAACAGTTGAGTTTGTCCTTTTGGAGTTTATATGATTTAGTTATGTATTTTCAAAGTTATCAGCCTTTTATAGTGTAACAATAATAGAGTTAAAGATTACATTCTCCCAAAAATAGTTTCTGTGACAGAAGTAATATGGAGACCATTTTTAGAATTAAGTTCACTGAAAATGAAATTATCAAAAGTGGTCTCACTGTTTTTGGAGTTTCCAATAATTACTTATGCATTTTTGAAATTATCACTCATTTTTCTATTGTACAAATAATGGTTTTAATGGATTAATTTCCAATTAATACTCTGCTACAGAGACATGTATGAAACCAATTTTTATAGGAAGTCCATTAAGAATGTAAATTTTCAAAAGTGGTTTCACTCATTTTGGAGTTAAAATGAATTAGTTATGTATTTTCAAAGTTATACATATTTTTCAATTGTGCGATTAATCGATTTCGAATTTCATAAAGCATTTACTACTTTTCCTACCGAGGCCTACGCTAGCCGCGATCATCGCCAGCGGCCCGCCCGTCGAGGCCCACAATGAGGCACGCCGCGACGTGTAACCTAGGGTTGCGATTGAGTCGTTGGATCAAGATCCAACGGTCCACGATCGGCGCAATAGGACGGTCGAATGTCTCACAAATCCAACCCGCCCTTTCGCATCCGACGGTCCGCATTGATTCCGATTCATTTGGTTTTCTTAGCACGTGTTTAATGCCCCGGTCCACACGCCGCTGGACTTAACCGATCATTTCCGACATCAATTAAAGCTAATGATTACGATTAATCGCTAATGACGTGCTACGGTGCTCGCCGGCGACGACGGCGGCAAGCGCGCTGCCGCCGGCTGTTCGGCTGCTCGCCGGCGCTACGCGCGCACGGCGAGCTCGCCAGTGGTCGCGTTAGCTCGGCAATAGCTCGCGCGCTAGGGGAGGTGGTCACGAGTTGGGGTGGTCTCGTGTGGCCGCTTGTCGAGACGCAGCGGCGGGTTATGCGGCAAATGCACAATCGCGGAAGGTAAAGCTCCGCAGCCCATACAAGCATGTGCCCAAATCCTAAAGGCTACAAGGAGGTCACCGAGCTAGAGAGAGCTTGAGGAAACTTGGGGCACTGGAGACTTGGTCGGCGCACGAGAAGAAGAGGATGACGGCGCGGTTTTGCAGTAGAGGAGCCCCGAGCAAAACCAACTCAAGTGAGTGCTCGGGATAGCTTGAAGGTCATACTAGGAAGCTGTAAGAGCAAGGGATTGAGGAAGGGCTCACCGAGCAAGGTGGGAGAGGAAGAGTTGCTCGAGGTCCGAAATGATCCAATCTCCTAATACACGCACACGCCGTGCATTGTTCAAATAAAGTGAGGGTTTTGGTTAGAAAGGCAAGGCATGCACGTGACGCGGTGGAGGGAGGATAATTACCTCTCTGACACGAAGAAGACACGAGGTGTCCTTCTGAGCGTGCTCGCACCGAGCCAGAGCACGACGATGGGGCGATGCTACAAACAAAGCAAGAGTTCGATTGAGCAACAATGGAAATGCCAACGAACATGGAACGGAGGAGCACCACCCGTGGAAGCTTACCTAAGTAGAAACCGAGAAAGCCTCCTCTCCTCTCCAACCGAGGAGAAGTGAGGGGAAAGGAGGTGCCGAGGGGTGTTATGCTGGGAGGATGACGGGATCGAGGCGGCGTGAAGTGAGGGAGCTCCAGAATGGCCGCATGCGGTGGCTAACGGGGTGACGGAGCCGCACCGCGGCGCGAAGCAGCGTGCGCGTGGCGCTGGTGTTCCGAGGCACGCGACGGGAGGGAGACGACGGATTCGACAATACGGTCCCACCGGCCGCGTCCCTCGTTACGCGAGCCGAGATGAGGTCCAATGCCGGGTCGCCGATCCGGATCCAAGGGCCGAGGTTCAAGGAGGTTAAGTGGCGCGGGGCGAAGGGGCACGCATCTCAGCCGCCGAGCTCCCATCGGACGGCTCAAATGAGGTGCGTTTAGGAGGTTGGGCTGAGTCCGGTTCTGCCGAGCCTGACTCAGTCCGAGGAATAGTACTAGGTCGTGGTTTAGGTTTAGAGTTGACTCAAATTAAAGAATCGACTTCTACTTTGACCAGGCTTAAAAATGGAAATAAATTTCGTAAAATCATGAAATAATTTGTGGGGTTCCTGGGATAACCTAGTGTCTATAAAAATTATTGAACCCTACTGTTCATGATATATTTTGTGATATATAAATTCAAACATGTTGTATGTCTATGAATGTTGTTTGAATTTTAGTTAGGTTCAAAATAGTCCCAAAATTCTGGAAAAATTATATTAATTCATGAAAATTAATGTAGTATTTAAATAAATTGGTTCCAGATCATGATCACAAACTTTTATCACTGTTTTGAATTGAAGCGTGAATTTTGATGTGTATATCCACCTCAAATTAGATTTTCCAAGTACAATATATTATGAAATGATTTGAATTTGATAATGCATGTCATGAAATACATATTAATCCAATTTAATTAGTTGGGGCTGTGACAAACCTCCCCTTACGAAAGATCTCGACCGAGATCCGGTAGAGAAGAATTAGAAGATTTTCATTGGAAGTTATAATTCATGTTGTCTTGATTTCCTTCAAAGATAGTGCTGACAAGTTATAATTTACATTAATATGTTTTACCTTTCCTTTCTTGATACGAAGGCACTTCTTGTAGAGAAGAGTTCGATATGCCTCTCATCCGGTCTTCACGCTCCCAAGTTGCTTCGCCTTCCGTGTGGTTGCTCCATTGACCTTGACGAACTTGATGTTACGATTCCTAGTCTTACGCCGGTTTCCTCAAGGATACGAATCGGCCCTCCCGATAAGATAGATCGGGTTGCAAGTCGAGTTTATCCAACTCGGTTGCTTCCGCTGGGACTCAAGACATTTCTTGAGTTGGGAGACATGGAAGACGTTATGCACGCTCGAGAGTGATGGTGGCAACTCCAACCGTATGCCACCGATCCCAACTTAGCTAGAATACGGAAAGGTCCAATATAGCGAGGTGCTAATTTGCCTTTGATTTGGAAACGAGCGAACTCCTTTCATAGGAGAGACTTTAAGATATACATGATCGCCCACTGAAACTTAACTCGCGACGACGACGGTCGGCATAAGACTTCGACGTGATTGAGCCGCCTAAGTCGCCGCGAATGACACGGACTTGTTCTTCAAAGATCTTCCACAAGGTCGGGCCATAGAATGGCCTCTCTCCGCTTCTGACCAGTTCAAAGGCGTTCTACAAGCTCTCCCATACAACGCTCGAAGGCGACATTTGAATGCTTGATTGGAAACTATTGTTGTAGGAGAACTCCGCAAACGGTAAACATTTTTCCCAACTATCATTGTAGGATAACACGCAAGCCGGAGAAGGTCTTCCAAAACTTGGTTTACCCTCTCGCTTGTCCATCCGCTTATGGGTGATAAGCGAGCTAAAGGATAGGTTGGTTCCCATTGCTTGATGCAAGCGGTTCCAAATGAGAGGTGAATTGGGACCTCTATCTCAAACAATCACCTTTGGTACACCATGGAGACAAACAATTTCGAAATATAAAGTTCTCGCTAGTTTGGCCTGTGGTGTAAGTGGTCTTGACAGAATAAAATGGGCAACCTTGGTTAAACGATCCACAATCACCCATATAGAATCGAATCCACTTTAGTTCTAGGAAGGCCGTGATAAAATCCATGCCAACTTCTTCCCATTTCCATCGGGAATGGGCAGGATCTAGAGTGCCACGGCTTCAAATGCTCACTTTTGACTCTTTGACATAGATCGCACTCGCCACATATCTGGTAACGTGTCGCTTCATTCGGCTCCACCACGCTTTCTTTTTCAAATCTTGATACATTTTTGTACTCCCGGGTGGATAGAGAATTTGGAGTTATGAGCCTCCTTGAGAATCAATTCCTCAAGTGGCGATCAAATGGTACCACCATACGGTTTCCAAACCATAGAGTACCTTGTGCATCTTGCCTAAAACATTTTGCCTTGCCTTGTTTTATCGGTTCTAAGATTTGAGCCACTTCCGCATCGCTTTCAGGCTTTCTAATCTGGTCCTCAAGTGTGCAAGTCACACCGAGGGCTGCAAGCTAACCTTCTTCAACTATCTCTGTGTAGGCCTTGCAATGCAAAGCACATAAGCCCGCAGAAAAGGGGTTACTGACAAACAGCTTGCACCGAGATTTTCGCTCAATGCGTCGCCACGACATTAGCCTTCCCCGATGATAATGGAGTCCCATATCATAATCTTTAATCAACTCAAGCCATCTTCTTTGTCTCAAGTTCAGTCGGCTTGGGTGAAAATATATTTAAGGCTCTTATGATCGGGTAGATCTCGCAACGACACGAGGAGGTAATGCCGCCAAATCTTCAAGGCATGAACTACACCGCGAGCTCTAGGTCGTGTGTGGGATAATTGGTCTCATGGGGCCTCAATTGCCTTGACGCAGAGGCCACCACTCGCCGCCTTGCATAAGCACACAACCGAGCCCATGGCGAGATGCATCACAAGAGATATCAAAGCTCTTGTGAATGTCCGAAGTACAAGCACTGGAGCTCACAGCATTCTTTCGTGGTTTGAAAGCTTTGCTCGCATTCCGCTGTCCACTCAAATTTCTTCTCTTCTTCGGTTGGGTCATAGGTTTCGCGATTTTTGAGAAATTCTTGATGAACCTACGTAGTATCCGCAAGTCCAAGAAAACTACGAATGTCGTTGACGCCTTGGGTTGCTTCCATTCAAGGACATCTCGCACTCACTAGGATCAACAATGACACCACCTTTAGATAGGATATGTCCCAAAAACTAACCCTCTCAAGCCAAAATTCACATTTGCTGAATTTGGCGATAATGATGGTGGCGTGCTTTTCTAACACTAGTCTCGATGTTGCTCATGCTCAAGATCGACTTAGAGTAGATAAGGACATCGCCAATGAAAACCACTACAAACTCGATCCAAGTATTCCATGAACACCGAATTCATGAGGTTCATGAAATAAGTCAGCATTGGTCAAACCGGCGATTATGACCGTACTGCATAAACCGTAACGAGTAGAGAAGGCGTCTTCTGAATATCCTGTTCTAACTTTAACTGATGGTAGCCTAACCTCAAGTCAATTTTGGAGAACACCGAGCTCCACTAAGCTGATCAAATAGGTCATCGATCCGCGGAGCGATACTTGTTCTTGATAGTGACCTCATTCAACGGACGGTAGTCAACACACATCCGTAGACTCTGTCTTTCTTCTTGACAAAGAGAGCCTGCATCCCCAAGGTGAGGAGCTAGGCCTGATGAAACCCTTGTCTTGCAACTCCTGTTGTTCTTTAATTCAGCTAGCTCATTGGGTGCATCCGATACGGTCTTTTGAGATGGGCGCGCACGGTGCAAGCTCAATGACAAACTCTACCTCTCGGTCAGCATGCCCGAAGTTCTTCAGGAACACATCAGATACTCACTCACTATCGGTACTTCCTCTAACTTGAGGGAGGTACTGCTCCAAAGCATATAGGTGAGAACTACTCAAAGGTGCAAAGACGACCGATGCCGCTTCGCTAGTCACCGAGATAGACCGCTGGCACAATCAATCTTCCCCGATTCTTAGATAACCAATCCATCCCTAAGATAACATCAATGCCCACCGAACTTATCACTATTAAGTTTGTTGAAAAGTTAACATTTTGTATTTCAATTTTTACGCCCTCGCACTTGATCGGCGAGAAAACCGAATTCGGGACCAATATGATAAGGTGGGTGTAGTGTATGTATCTTGAATTGGTTAATTTCAGCATACTCGTTTTAATAAAGAATGTGATGCCCGTAATCAAATAGAACCGATGCAGACATGAATTAACAAGGAGTGTACCTAGCACGACGTCAGCGCGCGCCGCCTCCTCCGAGACGTGGTTGACGCGACCATGTGCATGCCGGGTGGAGTAGGTGCTACTCGTGGTGGTGGCGGCCTCGCTGAGCCGAGCCGGTGGCGCCGAGCAGAGTACGTCCGGGCATCCTCGCCGCTTGGCAGGCATCAAGCATAGTGGCCCCGACGCCACGTTGAAATGTGATGACGCCGGCTTGTATGCGCCCCGCCACCGGGTCGCCGCCCTCGCCGTCAGGCTGAGCCGCCGGTGGAGAAGGTCGTGGAGGTGCCACAGAGACCTCGATGGCGAAGCCGGGCACGAGGTGCCCGAGGTAGTCCCGGCGTGGCCCGAAAATCGCCACTCGCCATCGCTGCCCGGAAAGCCTTCCTCTCTTCTCGACTCATCCACCGCCGTGCTCTCATGCCCACCACTATTGCCTTGTTGACCGGATGCCGGAAACTCCCGAAATCATGTGCGCTAGAACAAGCCGCAACCCTCGATAGCCCATGGAAGAACTCCGCTCCGCGACGAGCGCCCGCCGAGACGCCGTCCGAGCATACCGCCAAGTAGTTGAAGTCATGCAGTACTCGCGACGGTCCTCCGCCCCGCCTCAAAGCAGGAACCGCCGCCGCTGATAAGCAAGACTCTCCGTATATGGGCTCTCGGAACGCTGCCTCGAACTCGCCCCAAGTCGACGCGACTAGCGGCCGCATGGCGAATAACTATCCCACCACGCCGCCGCACCCGCCAACCGTAGCGGCAAACAAGACTTCTCGACTCCGTACACCGGGCAATGTTCACCACTTCTTCTCAATGTTGTGTAACCAACCCTCTCGCTTCCATCGGTTCCTGCCGCCCGCAAACGCCGAGGGTTGGTCCGCCTGAACTCGCCGAGACCTCCGACGGTGGGGCGGCTCCTCGCCGAGCGGTGCTGGCGCGCGATTGCGACGATCGCCTCAAGCATCCGGTTCGTCCATCCGCTGCGCCAATCATCATCATAACTCGACCATGGATGGCGGCGGAGGAGCACTCTCAGCGGTCCACCTCGCCGACGGCGCCGAGAGGGTTTCCATGCCCAGACGGCCGCTGGGATGACCGCCCTCGATCGAGAAATCGCCGAGGTGCTAGACGCGGTGCCCTAGATGGGGATGGGGCCTCGCGCGCAGGCTCCCGATCACGTAGTCGGTCCCGCATCCCTCGATTGAACAAGGATGGTTAGTAATAAGATAAAGCCACTACTTGGCCATACATGCATAATCAATATCAAAAGCAAGAAAATTGTAACATCGAATAGAACACCAAACAATAAGCAACATAAACCAAATTCGACACAATTCCGTACATAAGCGCTTCGCAGCTTAAGGTTACATTAAAATAGGAGTGTTTGCAAATAAAACATAACAGCTCGACATTTACTACAAACTACCCTATTACATAAACCTAAGGATACAAGCTCAAACATAGAGCTCTCGCCTCTAAACCTAGATATTATTCCGCCAAAGTTCACCGGAAATTGCCCGTAAGATGTGCCCTGTGATCCAGATCATCGTGGTCCCCTAGATTAGGAAGGCGCAAGGTGATCCTATGGCGTTAATATGACCTTCTACCACGGGTGGCGGCATTTCATCGGGCGCAGAAAGATAAGGGGAGATCATATTAGTGCCATATAGCACACTAGGATGAATGAGCCTCATGTCATGCATGAGCCTTAAGTGCTCGAAGCTTCAATGAGACGCCGTCGCGCCTCCCACAACTCATGCACCATGCAACGATGCATCCGATCCATGGTGTGCACCGCCTTGCCGCTTGTCGGACCGGAGGGTCTTCACCGAACTGAATTCTAGCAAACGAGTTCACATCCCTAGCGCGCACGATCGGAAAGTGATCATACGGGCCGGGCTAACTCGTCAGTCGTCGAGCGAGACGACTCATGGCCACCAAAGCCACCCCTTGTAACGCCATGGCCTCCGGCGCCACGCTACCGAAGCGTAAGGTATGCTCCCCGTGACTTGTCTAGCAATGATATCTATCATCGCCATAAATTCCTCCATCCTCGGTCCTCGATCACGCGGTAGATGGAATAAGTTGGCTGATATGTGAAGTTCGCCTCCACATCATGTCTCGTGAAGAACGCCGGTATCCATCCACTCCTTCACCTTGAGTTTCCGGACAAAGTGAATCGAGGGTTCATCTAAAGGCAAGAAGGCAAGGTAAGTTAGTTTCATAAACCAAAACAGATCAGAGAGGAAAGATACTAAGATGGATAAGGAATAAAAGATATTCTTAACTTAAACTTTCAAAGTAATTTGATAATTTCAAAATATTTTGACTTCGAAGGTTTACTAACTCTAACGCCATGCTACCTCTAACCTACAACAAGATGGCTCGATACTAACGCTGGGGACCCCGGTAATTATCTCCATAAGACCGAGATTAGACAAGCTCTTAGGGACATAATTACGGTCTCCAGAACGAATTCCAATTTAACCCTATCCAAGTGCGAGGCTTAGCGAATACTAGAGCCTCAACGATCATGCGCGCGCTCCTTGCGAGCGCTACATGATTGTCGATTCTCCTCGATTCAAGCACTACACTCGGTGGGTTAAATGGGACTTCATCAACACCGAGTATGACATATATTGGTTCCCAAGATCAATGACCAATATACTCATACCCTCATCCAACGTTGATTACATCCATACAACGCATACAACAAGGAATGAAAGACATATCGCATAATAGTTAAGGTCTACGCTTATTACAAACGGCCGACCGCCAAATTTAAAACAGTAGTATCAAGTAGCAGCCGAATTAAATAGATAAAGCAAAAGACCAGCACAGTATGCCCAACACCCATCGCAACCGATCGGGGTTAAATGGCAAGCACACTACTCGTTAGTGTCGCCCAAGTCGACACTAGCGAGATCGTCGTAATCATAACCTTCTCACCAAAAAGGCCAAGAACATCCGGCCGAGTACAAGTGTACTCGCAAGTCTTACACAAATAAAAATAGTTATGCATAAGGGTCATTCAAAGGATGGCTCATATTGGTTTAGTTTTGCGAAAGAGACGCAACAATTTAACATCCTACACATACTAGTTTTTCATGTGCCCATTTAAAATCAGATTTGAAGTAGAAGTAAAACATGTAGTAAAACATTTCAGTAATAAACAATTGAATCATACAAGACCAAAGTGGCAGCCCACTTTGATATACTAAACACATGAACAACCTGCTCATGCCGAATACCAAGTTCAACCACAATTTTAATTGAAAGTCTAACAATAGTAACTCCGAACTCAAGCGGTTGTCCATAACCGTGGACACGGCTATTCGAATAGATTTATACCCTGCAGGTGTACTACTTACCCACACGACTTGATTAGCCCGTTAGCCTCCGATGCCTCCAAAATAACATACTTCCTATGGTATGCGTCACGGTAAATCAAGATATAGTCATTTTCAGAAGAAAGCCCTATTGAGCAAGTCCCCTTGTGAGATGGTTCCTTGCCTAGTACAAGCGCCCGATAGCACTTGCTAGGGGCTCACAAGTTATATTGGAAATACCGATGCAATCCAAACAAAAGAATTGGTGCCCTTGCACACTATAAAGGATTACACCGCCCTCAAAGAACATAGGATTTCACGGCCGCTATGCCCTTACACCACCAAGGACTTAACACAATAAAACTCTCCCCTACTTAACCATACGGCTCCCAACCCGTGGTGGCAAAGACGAGTGTACTTGAATTAACGACGTTACCAAAGTTCGGTCCTCAATTGTCCGCACAAGTCCTTCCACAAACCCAATTCTCGTGCACAAAGACACCATCACTAACCAACACTTGTCCGACCAAATCTCATTAAAAATGACAAAGTTTTACTCATAAAACAGCTACAAAGATCTGAAGTATAAACCATAAAATGAGAGTTATGTGTATCCCAAAACCGCTCGGTTATTCCCGACGATCGAACTCATCAGATCTAGACTTGCATGGCTAAGCAATTTATAACCCATAATTCACACATCCTATCTTAAGCATATAGGAGTTGGCATAATTCAAGATTAACCTCAAGCATAGGACATAACTAAACTACACATCACAAAAATATTGACATAATCAAAATAGCATGCAAGCAATTATCATTGCACTATCTTAACCAAAACCGGATCAAATATGATGCAAAAGAAAGTTCAAATGATGCTTGCCTTGCTGGTACAGTAGCTGCTCACTCTCAGCCATGCAAGTGTCGATATCAATATGCTCGGATCTATATAATTATAACATCCAATAAATACCTGAGAAAACAACTCAAAATCAAAATGCTCAAAAATGCATGATTTTTCTACAGTAGTTAGATCATGATTTTTGATGAATTTAGGTAAAAGAATTATTCCATTTGGAGTTATGAATCGGAAGTTATGCCATTTTGAATTTCGTGTTTCGATATGCCTGCTTTGAGTAATTTAATTATGAGGTGAAAATTTGTAGGGCAGTGGTGAGTACATGGATTACATAGATAAATAGGTAATATTATTATCGGTTAAAAACAGTTGAGTTTGTCCTTTTGGAGTTTATATGATTTAGTTATGTATTTTCAAAGTTATCACCTTTTATAGTGTAACAATAATAGAGTTAAAGATTACATTCTCCCAAAAATAGTTTCTGTGACAGAGTAATATGGAGACCATTTTTAGAATTAAGTTCACTGAAAATGAAATTATCAAAAGTGGTCTCACTGTTTTTGGAGTTTCCAATAATTACTTATGCATTTTTGAAATTATCACTATTTTTCTATTGTACAAATAATGGTTTTAATGGATTAATTTCCAATTAATACTCTCTGCTACAGAGACATGTATGAAACCAATTTTTATAGGAAGTCCATTAAGAATGTAAATTTTCAAAAGTGGTTTCACTCATTTTGGAGTTAAAATGAATTAGTTATGTATTTTCAAAGTTATACATATTTTTCAAGGTGCGATTAACCGATTTCGAATTTCATAAAGCATTTACTACTTTTCCTACCGAGGCTCACGCTTAGCCGCAGCCATCGCCAGCGGGCCCGCCCCCAACGCCCACAGCGAGGCACGCGCACGTGTAACCTAGGGTTGCGATGTGAGTCGTTGGATCAAGATCCAACGGTCCCACGAAGTGCAATAGACGGTCCGAATGTCTCACAAATCCAACCCGCCCCTTTCGTGATCCGACGGTCCGCATTGATTCCAGCCATTTGGTTTTCTTAGCACGCGTTTAATGCCCCGGGTCCACACGCTGCGACTTAACCGATCATTTCCGACATCAATTAAAGCTAACGATTACGATTAATCGCTAATGACGTGCTACGCGCTCGCCGGCCGACGGCACGGCAAACGCGTTGCCGCTCGCTGTTCGGCTGCTCGCCGCGCTACGCGCCACTGCGGAGCTCGCCGTTGGTCGCGTTAGCTCGGCAATAGCTCGGGCGCAGCCTAGGGAGGTGGTCACAGAGTTGGGTGGTCCAGGCCGGCGCTTGTCGAGACGAAAGCCGCGCGCGGTTATGCGGCAAATGTACAATCGCAAAGGTAAAGCTCCAGCCCATACAAGCATGTGCCCAAATCCTAAAGGCTACAAGGAGGTCACCGAGCTAGAGAGAGCTTGAGGAAACTTGGGGTACTGAGACTTGGTCGTGCGCCGGAGAAGAAGAGGATGACGGCGCGTTTTATGAGTAGAGGAGCCCCGAGCAAAACCAACTCAAGTGAGTGCTCTGGATAGCTTGAAGGTCATACTAGGAAGTCAAGAGCAAGGGATTGAGGAAGGGCTCACCGAGCAAGGTGGGAGAGGAAGAGTTGCTCGAGGTCCGTAAATGATCCAATCTCCTAATACACGCACACCGCCGTGCATTGTTCAAATAAAGTGAGGGTTTTGGTTAGAAAGGCAAGGCATGCACGGTGACGCGTGGAGGGAGGATAATTACCTTCTGACACGAAGAAGACACGAGGTGTCCTTCTGAGCGTGCTCTGCACCGAGCCAGAGCACGACGATGGGGCGATGCTACAAACAAAGCAAGAGTTCGATTGAGCAACAATGGAAATGCCAACGAACATGGAACGGAGGAGCACCACCCGTGGAAGCTACCTAAGTAGAAACCGAGAGAAAGCCTCCCTCCTCTCGCCAACCGAGGAGAAGTGAGGGGAAAGGAGGGTGCCGAGGGGTGCAGGCCGAGGATGACGGATCGGAGGCGCGTGAAGTGAGGAGCTCCAGAATGGCCGCATGCGCGGTGGCTAACGGGGTGACGGAGCCGCAACCGCGAAGCGTGGCGATGCCGCTGCGTGGCGCTGGTGTTCGAGCAGACGCGACGGAGGGAGACGACGATCGACAATACTGGTCCCACCGCCGGCTGCGTCCCTCGCGCGCAACGAGCCGAGATGAGGTCCAATGCCGGTCGCCGATCCGATCCAAGGGTCGAGGTTCAAGGAGGTTAAGTGGCGCGGGGCGAAGGGGTACGCATCTCACCACGAGCTCCCATCGGACGGCTCAAATGAGGTGCGTTTAGGAGGTTGGGCTGAGTCCCGCTGTTTAGCCTGACTCGAGTCCGAGGAATAGTACTAGGTCGTGGTTTAGGTTTAGAGTTGACTGAAATTAAAGAATCGCACTTTACTTTGACCAGGCTTAAAAATGGAAATAAATTTCGTAAAATCATGAAATAATTTGTGGGGTTCTGGGATAACCTAGTGTCTATAAAAATTATTGAACCCTACTGTTCATGATATATTTTGTGATATATAAATTCAAACATGTTGTATGTCTATGAATGTTGTTTGAATTTTAGTTAGGTTCAAAATAGTCCCAAAATTCTGGAAAAATTATATTAATTCATGAAAATTAATGTAGTATTTAAATAAATTGGTTCCAGATCATGATCACAAACTTTTATCACTGTTTTGAATTGAAGCGTGAATTTTGATGTGTATATCCACCTCAAATTAGATTTTCCAAGTACAATATATTATGAAATGATTTGAATTTGATAATGCATGTCGTTGAAATACATATTAATCCAATTTAATTAGTTGGGGCTGTGACAGTGATTCTTGATTGAGCCGAGCTAACCATAGCCCAAAGTCGATCTCTTTGGTTAATAAGATCCAAAAGGTTTATCGATCCCAAGGTACAGATCCATAATAGACATATAGAGATTATTATACGCCAAGTAACATCAAAAGTGCGGGTTTCAAGATGGAATGTCTAATGTTTTTTCACCGGGAATTAATCGACTATTACAAGCGTAACGAGCGTGACGAGCTTTGGATGAATCGGTCTATTATCGGGCAATCTTATTGGGAATAACAAGGGCTTCGAATACCCAAAGTTTCATATTCAAGCAAGTTTTCAAGAAACCGCCGAGTTTTAGCAAAAGTCGCTCTACGAGGTCGTATTGATTGGTTGAAAGGCCCGAAAGAAAACGTAGTTCGGGGGATTATACTGCTGGTACTGATTCCAAAAATTTGTGCATCATTCCCACAAGACAAGAACCTTTATTTCAAATTCAAAAAAATCTATTCATTTAAATGAGAGATATTTTGTTTCTCCATACGAATTAGTTTCTTCCGATTCGATGTAACAAACAATTTCTATGAGACATCGTAACCCCATTTATACGATTTAAGGATACATAAAGCGATTTTTTATTTAAACTAGACTTTTGACCTTAGAACACTAACAGTCGATTTTCGATTTTTATTTTAATAAGTAAAAGAAGTCATAATTCATTAAGGTTACGTTTATACCATGTATCAATAGCCAATTCTCGGTGGAAGGTTACATCGAACAATTATTATTTATTTCAAGCTATTTCGGCTCTTTCTTAATTTTCAAAAAAGAAAAAATTCCGTAATGGAATGGTAGGATGAAAAAAGAAAAATCAAAAGGAAGTGTGGAAAAAATGACAAGAAGATATTGGAACATCAATTTGAAAGAGATGATAGAAGCGGAGTTCATTTTGGTCATGGTATTAAGAAATGGAATCCTAAATGGCCTTACATCTCAAGCAAAGCGTAAAGGTACTCATATTACAAATCTCGCTAGAACGGCTCGTTTTTATCGAAGCTTGTGATTTAGTTTTGATGCAGCAAGTCGTGAAAAAGCTTTTAATTGTTGGTACCAAAAAGAGCAATGATTTAGTAGCATCACCGCAATAAGGGCTCGTTGTCATTATGTTAATAAAAAGTGGTTTAGTGGTATGTTAACGAATTGGTCGATTACTTAAAACTAGACTTTCTCAATTTAGAGACTTAAGAGCAGTAAGAAAAGATGGGAAAATTCCACCATCTCCCCAAAAGAGATGTGGCAATCTTGAAGAGAAAATTATCTACCTTGCAAAGATATCTCATGATCAAATATATGACGAGGTTGCTTGACATTGTGATCGCCTTGATCAGCAAAAAGAGTATATAGCTCTTCTGAATGTGCCATTTTGGGGATTCCTACTATTTCTTTAGTCGATACAAATTGTGACCCAGATTCAGAAATATATCGATTCCACCAACGATGACACTATGACTTCAATTCGATTGATTCTAACAAATTAGTATTTGCAATTTGTGAGGGCCATTCTCTCTATATAAGAAATCGTTGATTAAGAAGAATAGTTCATTCTTGGGTAATCACAGAGATTTATGGGATCACTTACTATTCTTTTTGTTTTGCATAGATAAAAGAAGGGAATATTGATATATATTAGAGGGTATTGATATATATTATCATCCGATGTGATTTCTGGTATCCTAAATATAAGATTAATACTTCAAGTTGTTGAGTTGAGAAAGAGATGGTTGAATCAAAAGAATTCCTTTTTGAAGTTCAATTTTTATCAGAGGACAATATGAATATTATACCATGTTCCGTTAAAACACTCAAGGGTTATATGATATATCGGGTGTAGAAGTAGGCCAACACTTCTATTGGCAAATAGGAGGTTTCAAATTCATGCCCATGTACTCATCACTTCTTGGGTCGAATTACTATCTTGCTAGGTTCGCTTATCATAGCTGTTCGAATCCACAAACCATCCCGACCGATCACGTAATTTCTTCGAATATGTGCTTGAGTTTATTCGAGACTTGAGCAAAACTCGATTGGAGAAGAATATGGTCCCTGGTTCCCTTTATTGGAACTATGTTCCTTTTATTTTTGTTTCAATTGGTCGGGTGCTCTTTACCTTGGAAAATTATACGCTACCCCATGGGGAATTAGCAGACCCACGAATGATATAAATACTACCGTTGCTTTAGCTTTACTCACATCGCTGGCATATTTTTATGCGGGTCTTAGCAAAAAGGATTGAGTTATTTCGAGAAATATATTAAACCAACTCCAATTCTTTTACCAATTAACATCCTAAAAGATTTCACAAAACCATTATCGCTAGTTTTCAACTTTTCGGAATATATTGGCGGATGAATTAGTCGTTGTTGTTCTTGTTTCTTTAGTCCCCTTAGTAGTCCCTATACCGGTCATGTTTCTTGGATTATTTACAAGTTGTATTCAAGCTCTTATTTTTGCAACGTTAGCGCAAACTTATATAGGTGAATCCATGGAAGGTCATCATTGAATTGACTAGTTTTCAAAATAGTCTTTTTTTAGCTTAGCTCAATTCATGCATGGTTCCAAATAATCCGCTTGGTTGGAAAACTAAATAGTTAGAAATGCGTATGAATATACAACCTAGAGTTGTAGGAGAGAGAATAGACTATATTACGGAATTGTCAAAGTATATATGCATTAAGGGGGTGGTCAAAGCTAGATCTATATCCTTAATGTCTATAAGTCCACCATCTTTTGTGTGGTTTTTAAGGAATGATTTTAGAATCCGATTCATCAATAGAAAATGAGAAAATACGCAAAATAGAAGAAACAAATGTATATGGATATTATATATTCCTAAGTTAGATTCATTATCTAATCCGATATATCGAATTTCTATATGGAATTGGATTCCATATCCATTCTATGCAAAGATATTGTTATCAATTGTATATCTTGATTTATTTCCTATTGATTTGGATTAGGTCGATTTCAATAGGGTTCTTCCTCTATTTTGTCTTTTATTATGGATTAGATGATAGGGAAAAATAGGAACCCAAGGATATCAAGAGTAAAGAAAGAAGAATGGAATGAAAGAGTGGTTGGTTGGAAAGAAAGAGAAATAGAATAATGAGAATCATATGGATTTACACAAACCTCTAATGATTAGAAACTAAAATGAGATCTCAAGTAGTTCTGACAATTCAGATTATCATTTCAATTTGTACTTTTAGTTACTTCTCCCAATAGAGCTTAGAAGTAAGAATTTCTTGGTTGATTGTATCCTTAACCATTTGTTTTTTTACACGAGGAACTCACCATGAATCCACTAATTGCCGCCTGCTATTGTGTCCGGATTGGCCGTAGGGCTTGCTTCTATTGGGCCCGGAGTTGGTCAAGGTACCGCGCAGACAAGTCGTAGAAGGTATTGCAGACAGACGTAAGGCATGTAAAATACGAGGTACTTTATTGCTTAGTCTAGCTTTTATGGAAGCTTTAACAATTTATGGACTAGTTGTGGCACTAGCGCTTTTATTTGCGAACCCTTTTGTTTAATCCTAAAAAGAAAATGAGTCCTTTAGATTAGATAATTTTTTTCGTTTTTAGTAAATTGGTATTTGCTTCGCAATTCCAATTATATCAATACTTTACTCCTATTTATTACTCCCGAATTACCTATTTATCGACAGATAATACCCACCCCAGAAGGGCTGATTTGAGGACGATCAATTTAGAGGATATGCTCGCTTCTTCCTTCCCGCCCTTAGTTTAGGACAAGGAAAGTCTTTTCCTTTTATTTTAGGAATTTTGGAACATTTCAACAAAGGAGTCTTTCACAGTCAAACGAGACCTAAGACTTAATCTAAAAGAAATTATTAGATTGAATCTATTTGCATTAAAAAAATTACATTAAAAACCGATCAAAAAGGCGAGCTAAGTAAGTGATCGAAAAACTTTGCTCTTTGTTCATCCTATCTATAAGAGGAGAGCATATGAAAATGTAACCCATTCTTTCGCTTTTTTAGCTCATCGCCATCCACCGAGTTTCTGGGCTTAATACCGATATTTTAGCAACAAATCTAATAAATCTAATCAGAGTGGTTGGTGTATTGATTTTTTGGAAAGGGAGTAAAGTAGTTGTCTATTTCAAGAATAGATTGGATCTATCCTACTGCACTTTAAAATATTTTTAGTATTTTTGGATAAAAAGAAAAGGTGCACGATCTCGATTTAATTACTTCAATAAATTCGAAATCATATGGAAGAACCATAGCATTTCGCGACTCATTGGTAAATCAACTTTGATTCTCTATGGACCAATAATGTGAGACCATTAACACGGTCAAAGCTAAACCGCTGATGTCCAGCAAAAGGGGTACTCTTTCTACAACTATATTAGTATTAGTACCAAATGCTTTAAACGGAAATAGCTAATGTAGAATTTATCTGATATAAAACACTCATATCGATAAAATGGTTTGAACTATTTACTAGAAGGGCACCCGCCTTTTTATCCAATGCCGAATCGACGACCTATGTATAAAATAAAAAAGAGAAATTTTTGGATTTGAAGAAAAAAAGAATTTATCAATTTTCATTTTCCATTTATTTAGTTAGTTTTTCTTAATGAAATTGAAATTATTAACTAAAGGGCAAATACAAATAAAGAAACAACTTTGTTGACCATGATAGATTTTTATCTAGGCTAAGAGTCCTCTTAATATTTATCTAGTCTTATATTCTTAATATGGGTTTTAGATATTGAAATATAAATAAAAGAGAAGATAGAGGATAGGCTCATTACATAAAAAAAGATATGGAAATAGCCATAGCAAATAAAGAAAAAAAAGGAGCGTGAGAGCCAAATGAATCAAAGATTCATGTTTGGTCTGAAGAGATCATAAAATTGTAAACTTAATAGCAAGATAATCTACTTTCATTAAAAGATTTATTAGATAATCGAAAACAGAGAATCTTGAGTACTATTCAAATTCGGAAGAATTGCGAGAGGACCATTGAGCACTGAAAAGCTCTGTTCGACATGAAAGTCGAACTAGAAGCGGATGAACGAGAAAAAGCAAATTTGATTAATGCTACTTCTATTAGTTTGGAACAATTAGAAAAGTCTAAAATGAAATCCTTTATTTTGAAAAACAAAGGGCGATGAATCAGTCCGACAACGGGTTTTCCAACAGTCGCATAAGGAGCTATAGGAACTCGAATAGTTGTTTGAATACCGAGTTACATTTCCGCATTTATCGTGCTAATATTGGCATTCTAGGGCCATAGAATCAAAGAAATAATTAAATTAATTAGACCTTGAACTTCTACTTTCGCTTAGAATTTAGGCATTATTTTTCCCTTGCTTCCAAAAAGAGTCAAGAAACACTAATGGCAACCCTTCGAGTCGATTTAAATTCATAAAATTCTCCGCGAACGTATTGAACAAAGATAATAGGAAAGTAGGGATTGAGAATATCGGTCGCAGAATTCAAGTGGGGATGGGATTGCTCAGATTATAGGTCTTGTGGAATAATGTCGTGAATTAGTCGAATTTATGTAGGGACTAGGGTATTGCTCAATTTGGAATCCAAAATGTTGGGATTGTATTAATGGGCGATGGGTTGATGATACAAGAGGGAAGTTTTGTAAAAGCAACAGAAGAATTGCTCAGATACCCGTGAGCGAGGCTTACTTGGGTCGTGTTATAAATGCTCGCTAAACCTATTGATGGGAGAGGCGAAATTGTAGCTTCTGAATCTCGCTAATTGAATCTCCGCCCGGTATAATTTCCATGCTCAGATATGAACCCCTTCAAACAGGCTTATTGCTATCGATTCGATGATCCCCATAGGGCGCGGTCAACGAGAGTTAATTATTGGGGACAGACAGACCGGCAAAACAAAGCAGAGCTACGCATACAATTCTCAATCAAAAGGGCAAGATGTAATATGTGTTTATGTAGCTATCGGTCAAAGAGCATCCTCCGTGGCTCAAGTAGTAACTACTTTCCATGAAGAGGGGCCATGGAATACACTATTGTAGTAGCTGAAATGGCGGATTCACTGCTACATTACAATACCGCCCTTATACTGAGCAGCACGGCCGAGTATTTTATGTATCGCGAACGGCATACTTTAATAATTTATGATGATCTCTCCAAACAAGCACAAGCTTATCGCCAAATGTCCCTTCTATTAAGAAGACCCCCGCCGCAAGCTTATCCAGGATGTTTTTATTTGCATTCACGGCTTTTAGAAAGAGCCGCAAATTAAGTTCTCTTTAGGCGAAGGAAGTATGACCGCTACCAATAGTTGAGACTCAACTGAGACGTTTCGCCTATATTCCTACTAATGTAATCTCCATTACGATGGACAAATGTTCTTATCCGCGGATCTATTTAATGACGAATTCGACCGCTATTAATGTGGGTATTTGCTTCCGCAGTAGGATCCGCATGCTCAAATTAAAGCCATGAAACAAGTAGCGGCAAATCAAAATTGGAACTAGCTCAATTCGCAGATTATAAGCCTTTGCACACCGCCTCGCTCTCGATAAAACAAGTCGAATCAATTGGCAAGGGTCGACGATTACAGAATTGCTTAAACAATCCCAATCAAACCCTCTCTGGAAGAGCAGATAGCTACTATTTATACCGAACGAGAGGATATCTTGATTCGTTAGAAATTGGACAGTAAAGAAATTCTCGGATGAGTTACGAAACACCTAAAAGATACGAAACCTCAATTCCAAGAAATTATATCTTCTAGCAAGACATTCACCGAGCAAGCGAAATCCTTTGAAGGAAGCTATTCAGAACAGCTCAAGGGTTTTCCTTCAGAACAAACATAAATTTTGCATGTCTACTTGTTAGTAGAAGAGGAATCGTTGAGAAAGATTTTTCATTTGAATCATGCAAAAAGTTTTCTTAGTTTTTAGTATAGTTATTTAAAGAATAGATAGAAATAAGATTGCGCCCAATAGGATTTGAACCTATACCAAAGGTTTAGAAGACTCTGTCCTATCCATTAGACAATGGACGCTTTCATATTTTCTTCTTTCTTTTTTTTTTTTCTCTTGTTCCGATAAAAACTCTTAGACCAAACTCTTTAGAAAGAAAAATAAATCCATATACAAATGGATGATGCATATATCATAAAGAAGGAATATGGAGCGGTAGTGGGAATCGAACCCGCAACCCCAAGGTTATGAGCCTTGTGAGCTACCAAACACTCTATCCTCTTAAACTAAAGAGCGGGAACTAGTGGATAAAAGGGGGTTGGATACGCCTCTACCATATCTATACAAATAGAATAGTCCATTTATACAGTAATGGTAAAGAGGGCTCTTCTACGATCATCCATTCTAGAAATCCATACAAATATGAAAGAAAGGGTATTTTATCCTTACCAACTGGATCTTGTTGCACCCGGTAACAAACATGCATAAACCATTTCTCAAGTATGTGCGGATAGTCCAAAGTCTCGATAGTTAGCTCTAGGTCTTCCTGGCCAAAAACAACGTCGATGAAGGCGTGTAGGTGCACTATTACGTGGTAGGGATTGCAATTTTTCTCGCATTTTCGCTTTTTCACTCAAACTCAAGGGGAAACTTTGCTTTTTATCTTTTTTTGAAGATCGATTAATCAAATGATATTTCGTTTCTAATTTCGCCGCTTCTTCTCCCTCGAATCAAACTTTTTTGCCATAATGTGCCGCTCCTATTATTACCAAGTATATGGTTCTAATCCTAGATGGAAAATAAATAGAAAAAGAAATCTAAGAAGGTGGATCCTCCTCTCCATCAAGAGTAATGAACTAGGTGCCGCACAAGATAAAAAAAAAAAAACTAACTAAATTAACCAAACTTGCTCGATGTTGAGGCAATCAAGAAAGTGATAAGTGAATATATAACCCACTAAAAGTGGGCTAATCCAACCAATCTTGCTTGCACAATGGAAAGAGCCACGCTTATCTCTCCAAATAATTAAATTAGCCAAAGGTGTGCGCTCATGAGCCCATGCTAAAGTCTCATTAATTCTCGCCAATATCCACGCCAGAAATTAAGAACATAAATCCAGAGCCCAAACAAGATGTCCAAATAATCCCAAAAGGATTATATCCATTGATAAGTTGTGAAGAGTTTAACCATAGGTAATCTCTTAACCATCCCATCAAATAAGAGGAGGATTCATTAAATTGTGAAACGTTGTTCCGCCATAATGTGATGTGTTTCCAATGCCAATAAAAAGTAACCCATCCAATGGTATTTAACATCCGAAAATCACAAATAAAACGCGCCCCAAGCGTAAATATCACAAGTACCGCCGCTACCGGGCGCCACAAGGAAAACTATACCCAAAATCCTTTTATCCAAAGATTAATTTGGAACCGCGCATCTAAAGCACCCTTTACTAAAATCAATGTAGTTGTATGCAAACCTAGAGCAATAGCATGATGAACCAAGAAATCTCCGTGTCCTATTGTTAAGAAAAGAGAATTACTATTCTCATTAAAAGATTCAACCATCCGGCAACCATAGGTTCGACCGCATTGAAAGCGGGCCGCGTTGAAGATAAGAGTATATCGAACCCATATGTTGTCTTACCATGAGCAGATTGTATCCATTGGGCAAATATAGGTTCGATCAAGATTTGCTTTTCTCGAGTACCAAAAGCAAGCATGACGTCGTTATGAACATAAAGGCCCAAGGTATGGAATCCTAGGAAGAGGCTAGCCCAACTTAAATGAGATATGATAGCTTCTTTATGGTCTAACATTCTTGCCAATACATTATCCTCATTCTGCTCCGGATTGTAATCCCTAATGAAAAATAGCTCCATGAGCAAAAGCCCTGTCATGATGAACCCCGCAATATATTGGTGATGAGTATATAAAGCGCCTTGAGTGGTAAAGTCTTGTGCTATGAATGCATAAGTGTAAAGAGTACATATGTTGAGCTACTAAGGAAGTAATAACCCTAAAGAAGCTAGAGCAAGACCTAATTGAAAATGAATCAATTATTGATTGTGTCGTAAAGGCCCTTATGCCCACGCCCTAATCGATTTCCTGAGGAGTATGTACTTCTAAAAGATCTTTGATACTATGCCCAATTCGGTTAGTTCGATACATATGACCGGCAATGAGAAAAATAAATGCAATAGCTAAATGATGGTGAGCAATATCGGCCACCACAAACTTTGTGTTTGTGGATGGAATCCCCAAGAGGAGTTAGAATGGCGCTCCGGCTCCTTGAGCGGTACCAAATAAATGATTACTCGAATCGTGGTTTTGGGCATAAAGATTCCATCGACTGTCGAAGGGGTCCAAACCTCGGGATAGGGTAATACATCTAAGAAATTATTCCATCGAACGTACTTCTCGGATCCGGGAATAGCGACATGAACTAAATGTCCTGCCCAAGCCAAAGAACTTACCCAAAAGTCTCGACAAATGATGATTGAGACGAGATTCGCGCTTTTGAACCACTAAAGGCTTGGTTTCCATTTGGGTTGTAGATGTAACCAACCCCTATTAAGGATAGCGAGAAAGAAATAATAGAAACAGAGCTCCAGATAAAGATCTCCATTGGTGCGTAATCCAATTGTATACCACCACCGATAAACCCTGCAATAGGCGATATTCATCGGACCGGCAGCACTCCTCGAGTAAAGGCTTCCACAATGGTTGACCAAAATGAGGATCCCAAATCGCATGAGCATAGGCCTTACGTGTAAAGGATCCTGATCCATGATTCAAAATTTCTTGCCAAGCTACATGAAACAGATTTCGGATGTCCATAGAAAGATTATTGCTAATCGCCCAAAGTGAGAAGCAAAATGTTCTCATAAAGACGCTCTCGCAATATCATCATGACTTTCAAATCACATGCGGTAGCAATACCAAACCAAATACGACGAGTAGTGGGGTCCCGAGCTAAGCCTTGGCTAAACTCGAAATCTTAATTTCATAATGCCTTTCAAATCCTCCTAGCCACTATCCCATCGCAATAATTCTCGCTAAGAAGAATGCCCATGTTGTGGCAATTCCACCTGAAGGTAATGGGTTACTCCTACAAAGACGCCCTTGTATAACGCTCAAGGCTCTAGGCCGAGTAGTAGGAGCAACTTTTAATTTGTTATGAGCCCAAACGATAGATTCAATGAGTTCTTGCCAATAACCACTACTACGAATAAAAACATTAAACCAAGGCCTGCATAAAATGAGCACCTAAGAAAAAGACCATATGCGATAATGAAGAACCATAAGATCGAATTACTTGGGATGCCTGTGCCCACAAGAAATCTCTGAGCCACCCATTAATCGTAATGGAACTCGTGCAAAGTTTCTCGTGATATGAGTTACCATCCTTCATCGCTTATAGTACCCCAAACATCCGATCGCATTTTCCAACCGAAATGGAAAATGACTACCAAATTGCATTGTACATCCGTAATAGACCTAAGAAAACATGATCCCAAAGGATACTTGACATGTTCCTCTCCTGTGCCCATCGCAAGGGAAGCGAAAACCAAGATTTGCTTTATCGGTATCAAACGGAATCGCGAGCAAATAAAACACCTTTCAAAAGTATTAATACAACACATGGATGGTAAATGCGTGAATGTGATGGACTAAAAATCTGCGGTTCCTAATGGAATGGGTAACAAAGCTACTTTGCCGCCATCGCTACTAACTCGCCACCTCCCCACGTTAAGTCGGTACTTGTTGTTGCACCAGAGTCGTTACGCCAGCGCATTAGCATGGATATTTTGTACCCATTGAGCAAAGATGGGTTGTAATTGTATGGCGGTATCCGAAAACATATCTTGGGACGCCTAAAGCACTCATGGTATCATTATGAATGTACAAGCCAAAATCGTGAAAACCTAGAAATATACATACCCAGTTAAGGTGGGATATGATTGCATCGCTGGTGTCTAAGGACGCGATCTAATAGATCGTTGTATCGAGTAGTTGGATCATAGTCTCTTACCATAAAATATTGCATGTGCAGAAGACCGACTATTAGAAATCCGCCAATCCACATGTGGTGTGTGAACAAGGAAAGTTGTGTACCATAGTCAGAGCTAGGTATGGATAGGGGGCATAGAGTACATATGATGAGCTACAACAATGGTTGTAGAGCCTAGCATAGCTAGGTTAAGAGATAATTGAGCGTGCCATGACGTTGTTAGGATTTCATAGAGACCCTTATGGCCTTGTCCCGTAAATGGGCCCTTATGAGCTTCCAAAATATCTTTAAGTCCATGACCAATACCCAGCTTGGTCCTATACATATGACTCGCGATCGTGAAAGAATAGCAATAGCTAAATGATGGTGCGCAATATCGCTCAACCATAGACCTCCTGTTATTGGGTCTAGTCCTCGCAAAACTCGTAAATTCTCGCGATTTGGACCAATTCAAGGTGAAAAGGGCTGTTCTTCTGCAAAACTAGGATAAAGTTGAGCCAAAAGGTCGCGATTCAAGATAAATTCATGAGGAAGTGGTATCTCTTTAGGATCAACCCAACACAAGAAATTGGTTAATTGGTAAAGATACATGGATTTGGTGTCCCGCCCAAGAAAGAGACCCAAGTCCTAATAACCTCGCTAAGTGGTGATTCAACATGGATTCTACATCTTGGAACCAGCCAATTTGGGAGCGCCTTGTGATAATGGAACCAACCAGAAAAAGCATTAACGATGCAAAATCAATGCACCGATTATGTACAATAGAGTTGTAATTCATTAGTTATTCCGGATGCTCGCCAAAGCTGAAAAAACCAGAGGTTATTTGGATTCCTGAAACCCCGCCTACATCACCATTCAATATTTCTTGCCCTACTATTGGCCAAACTACTCGAGCACGGGTCTAATGTGAGTAGGATCACTTAGCCATGCTTCATAATTGGAAAACGGGCACCATGGAAGTACATGCCACTCAACCAAAGAAAATAATGGAGAGTTGACCGAAATGAGTACTAAAGACTTTTCGAGAGATCTCTCCAAATCACCCAGATGACTATCGAAATCGTGAGCATCGCATGTAGGTTCCAGATCCAAGTGGTAGTATCAGGGCCCTTAGTTATTGTTCTTGAGAAATGGCCGGTTTGGCCCATTCCTCAAAAGATGTTTTTACAGATCCCTATCCACAACAATTTTTACTTCGGTTCCGCGAACGAATAATCATTAAGTCCTCCTCTTTCCGGACAAGACATACAAAGAGACTCGCCAACTGTCTTTTTAGTGAACCTTTGAAATATAGATATTATGATTAGTCCTTTTCTTTACTATCTACCATCTACCGTCCTTCTACTTTTTTTTTAGTTATTCACTGGAGCAATTATATATTGAAGTCAATCTGAGGCAAGTGTTCGGATCTATTATGACATAAGGATTAGGTGCCTAGACTAGCCTGGAAGCTGTTGTTGTAAGAGAACTCGGCAAGCGGTAGGCACTTCTCCCTTGAGGCCTTGTATGGGCGGCGATGTAGAACACCGTTGAACTGGTCAGAAACTGGTGAAAGGCAGTTCTTTGGCCCAGATTCCATCAATGAGGCTGAAAGTCAAGTGCAGTTGATTCGTGAGCACTTGCGCGTAGCTCGCCTGTAGAAGAGCTATGCGATCGACGCCGCCGTGAGCTGAGTTTCCACCAATGACTTTGTGTATCTCAAAGTCTCACCTTTGAAGGGACATCGCCGCTTTTGTCAAGGGCAACCTGGCTCCTCGATATGTCGGGTCGTATCGCATCATCAAGAAAGTGGGAGCTGTTGCATACAAGTTAAAATTGCCAGCTACACTTGAAGGAGTGCATGGTGTTTTCCATGTGTCACAATTGAGGAAGTGCCTTCGTGTTCCTGTGGAGGAAACGCCATTGGAAAATATCGATGTGCAAGAAGATCTGTCTTATCATGAGCGTCCCGTCCGTATCCTCGAAGAAGCTGAATGAAGAACGAGGAACCGTGTGATCAAGTTCCTCAAAGTTCAGTGGTCGAATCACTCCGAGGACGAAGCCACTTGGTAGCGAGAAGATCGTCTCCGTGCAGACTACCCGTCCTTCTTCTCCAAAGGATCGAATCTCTGGCGAGATTCCGTAAGGGGAGATTTGTAACAGCCCTAGCCTAGGGTTTGTATTTCAAATGTAAGATTTTGAGGAGGAATAAAAACTTTTGCTGCCTCATGAAATCATTTGAAAGTTTCTACAATTTTCCATAGCAATTTCCAATTTTTAGAATTTAATTATTGTGAATGGAAATTGTTGTCAGCAAATTCTTAGTCTTCAAACTTGTGATCATCCTCTAGGAATATTTTTCCTATCATCTTGATCATCCTATCTACCTCCCTGAATTATTTCGCAATTTTTAGATTTTATTTGCTATTTCAAAAGCCCAAGTCAAACCAGTTTAGAAATCTGGTCAAACTTCTATACAGCAGCTTGTGAATTTTATTGGGAGACATCTACTGCATTAAAACTCCTGGAAAAATTTCACAAGGTTTTCGTCTGTCCCTGTAAGCTCCCATAAAAATTTCAGAATTTTTGGGGCTCAGGAGCTACCTCTAAAAATTCCTCAAACCTTTTCGGTCTTTCTAATTCAAATCTGGAATCACTGTTCCTCAGGCTCGGACGTAACCTCTGGCTCAAGTCCGACCGCACCTAAATGGCTCTGGCCGCACCGCCTAGCTGTACTGCGCGTTCGATCAAGCGTTAATCGTCCGATGCAAATCGCACGGTCCTCATTGCTTGTCGCGTCGACTGTCCGAATGCATACATTGATCTCACCGCCCATCCTAGATCCAACGGCCGATACATTCTTGATCGAGTCTAACCAACTATTCGCGCAGCACTGCATCTCGGTTCACGCCGCTTGCTTCGTGCCGACGAGTGGGCCCCACTTGTCGCAAGATCGCCCTCGCCTTCTCCGCTGCCTCACCGAGCTCGCCGGCGATCGATGCGCGCCACGCACTCGCCGCCGCCACCTTTTGCCATCGTGTCCGGCGGGAGGCATCGCCGCGACTTCATAAAGCCCCGAGCTCACCCACTTTTTCTCCCTTGCTTCCTCGTGCTTTCTCCGCCCGCTTTGTCTCACGGAGTTGAAGCCGAGGGCGCCGCCGCAGTTAGTGCCTCTCTCGAGCCCGCGACCGCACCATCGTGATCCACTCTCCTCGCCGCACCCATTTTGCCCATCCCGGTCCTTGTCGCCCCGGAATCGCCAGGCGCGGTCGCCGCTCCGCTCGGTGATCTCACCCGCGAGCTTGCCGGTGCTCGTGAGTCTCTAGCCTCGCTACTTGGTCCTCGTGATCGCAATCCTCCTCTCGAGCCCAACGTGGGCCTGCCGCTTTTCGCATCGTGGAGGGCGGCGGTGTTTCTTCCTCGCGCACGGTGATCCGCCGCCATGGCAATTCCGCCGCCTGACCTTCTTCTTCGACATTATCGTGCTTATTGCTCCTAGGATCAAGGCGAGCCGAGGCTCACTTACAAGTCTTCTAGAAGCTCGTGAGCGCCTCGCCGTGGGAGCCGTGTTTCTTCTCCGCCTCGCGTTCGCCGCCACCACCGGCATCCTCGTGGTCCCGGTCGCCATCGAGTTCGCGAGGTCGTGGTGAACCCGTAGGTATAACCTTTTTCCCGAGACCTCCGTTAGCTAGATCGCTTGCGCGCGCGCCGCCGCCCCCGTGAACGCCGTGAGCCGCCGGTGCGGTTGCTAGCTAAGCTCTAACCCGCTTAGTGAGTCGCCGCCATGTGGGTCCATGCCGCCGCTAAGGTTTGCGTAACTTTGTAATACGCTTTCCGCTGGGAAGCGATTTCGAGAGTGTATGTTAGATTACGCTTGGACAGCCGAGATGTATTCACAAAATACGCCGACGTCGCTGCTGGCTGGCCGGGTCAAGTTTGACCGGTCGCCGCTTTCGCATGCCCGCCCGTCGCTGGTCGTGGCTAGTGGTTGTTTCGGTAGGAAAAGGTTTAAATGTTTTAGTATTTCTGAAATGGATTTCTGATACACTATTAATTCATTTAAACTTAGAAAATTCATAACTAATTCAATTTTTCTCCAAATTGCATGAAACCAGTGCTGTTAATTTTAATTTTAAATGTATTATTTACTAAAATTGTTTTCACCATGTCTCTGTTAGCAAAAATCTGTTAATTGATTAAATGATGTATTATGCATTTCCTAGAATTAGAAAATTCATATCTTTTTCAATAATTGTCCAAATCCAAGAATCCAATTCTGTAAATTTTCATTTTTAGTGCTCTAATTATCGTGATAGATTTTAGGTACTGTTTCGTTCATGAAAATTTGTTAAGTAATTAACTAGTGTTTTGATGTGTTTTTAGCTTAGAAAATTCATAGAAAATTCTTAATAACTTAAAATGAATTGTTCTTTGTTTCTAAAATTTTGTTATATCATGCTTAGGTTGCTGTGTGAGTTTTGGTATGTTTTGTTATTGTTGTATGTTTGAGTTTTGCGGTGTTATTCGCCTTATTCACGTTATCCGTCCTATCGTTAGGCTTCGATATTTGCAGAACCCCGAGAGCGACCATCCGCAACAAATTGAGCAAAAAGCAACAAAAAGCGTTTGATCATGTTAATCCCAGTATTTTAAAGTCTAATATTTTGTTTCAGCTGTATGTATGCATCGCTTAATTTGTGTTAAATTGATTAGTTAAATCCTGTAGACGCATATCCTGTAGGTGAAATATTGATCTCTACTACCTGAGCCTAGGTTATTTGCTGTGATTAGAGTTCGCTGGATGAACTCTCATCACTTAGTAGTTTACGCGTCCAGTTGCTTAGCCATGCTTAGTTTCCGGTAGAATTGGGCGATCATCGACTTAGTCGATGATCTTGATCACATAAAATTATTATCATTCTTATGTTTCAACTTATGCTATGTTAATTGCAAAACTAAAATTGAAAACAAAAACGATTTAGACGCGGGCACATTGGTAAGATTGGTGTGATCTGTTGGTGTGATCGAAAGGTGCCCGTCAATTAAGGACCGAACATCTTGTGAGTGAATTTTTATCCAGCATTTCGTGCTAACCACACTAGAGTATATGGACCTCTCTTGACCTAGTACTTTGGCGTGTATTGGCTCCGGTCGCAGGAGGTCGCAGGAGGGATGGTGTTGGGAGCATGGTAGTTGTCCAAAAGCTTTACCCGAGTGGGTAGTTGTCTTTTCGGCTTTACCATGTAAGCGTATGGATTTCTATCCATACGAGCGGCTCGTAGTTAATACACAATATTGGAAACACTCAGAGGACTTAGTCTGTGGCAGCATACCTTCTGAAGTGTGCTTTGGCTTAAAGGCGGTCCAAGTGTGGGTATAGTGGTACACCCCGCAGGTTTAAAAACTATTCGAATAGCCTCGCCCTAGGTGATGGACACGCTTGGGTAAGCTTTTCAAGAGTTAGACTACAACCTTTTAACTAAAAATTGATTGTGGTACGAATCGGGATTCAGGTTATTGTTGTGGTGACTATTGGGATAGTCACTTCTAGGTTGTTTACCTTTACTCTTTGTTATTATTATCCTCATGTTATTTCAATTAAAAATGAATTGCAAACTTGCCTTTAATTGTATTACATTATTGCAAATAAAGTTGGCTTTTTGCAAATAGAACATATGACCTCCACCAGATAAGTCTGCATGTAGCATATGAACAGGTTTGCTAGTTCACACGCTGCCTTATGTACAAAGACAATCTTTGTACTGTGTGCTTTGCTTAATGTTTTTGTTGCAGAGGAAGAAGGTGAGCCCCAAGGGTCTCACTTCTGTGAGCTGTGTTGCCGTTTCGTGGGCGACGACTAGGCTTGGCGGTCCGGTCAGATGCCTTGTGGGTTTAAGGCACGCTGATTGGCTTTGTTTATAGCCATCTTATGGCGCTTTTGCTTCCGCTGTCTTTCTGTTGTTATTCGTGTATCTTGTGGCCTGTCGGCCATTGTCTGTAATAACTCTACTATTTGTTTATCTTCCGTTTGGTAGTGTGATGTTTGGACTCTATGTTTGGAATGGAGTTGATGCATACTATTGTGGAAGGTGTGTATACTGCTTCTGGGAAGTATACATATCTCGAGACTCAGTTTATTTGAATTGTGATGCTAGGACCAGGTGGTTGGTTAAGCATTACAAGCCAAATAAATTGGGGTCCTCACAGTTCTTCACCGTGATTGGCCCAACATGTATACTCCTCTTTGAAACCCCTTCAAATCAAGTGTGCTTCGATCTGTGCTAGGTTGGTAAACATCTTTAGATTATCGCAATCAATGCATGGACAGTACATAAATTTTATTCCCTTCTTCAACATATCCTGCTCGGTAGCTCTTCTAAAAGCAGACATGCCATCAATGTACTCTTCACTCATACGGTTCTCAACATACATCCAGCTTCAGTCCATCTATGCTACGTACGTAACAAATTAGTATTAAATTAGATTAATGCACACAACTACTCTTACTATTGACCAAACATACTACAAATTGGATAGTGATTAACCGTGTGCAAATATAAAGGATTACAGATCGTTACCCTTCTGAGCTCACGACGAAGATTCTAAATATCCCACGAGATCCTCTCTTTCTTCCTCCATTCCTTCTCCTCTCTGCCTCCTTCCTTCCCTTCCTCCTCTGGCTGGGACTACTCTGAGGTGGCGCAATGGGGAGGAGGCAGCAGGGGTGGGGCTCAAACAGGGAGGTGGTGGAGGCGCAAGGGGTAGGGGGTATTTAATGCTCGCATATCATAGACGGTTCTAATTGAAAACCATTTGTGACGTCCGCAACTATCACATATGGTTCTTGTTAAGAACAGTCTTGCAATTATCACAGACGGTTCTTTCTAAAAACTGTCTGTGACATCTGCAATTATCACAGATGATTCTTCACAAGAACTGTCTGTGAATTATCACAGACGGTTCTTCTTAAAAACCGTTTATGACGTCTACAATTATCAGAGACAGTTCTTGACAAAAACTATCTGTGAATTATCACAAATGGTTCTAATTATCAGCCGTCTGTGATAATTACGTATGACAGACGGTTCTAGCTATCGCTACATATCACAGACGGTTATTATGGGCAACTGTCTGTGATAAATACAACACACATGGTTCTACAGGAGCCGTCTGTGATAAGGCGTCTAGTATAGCCTGTTTTGTAGTAGTACAAATTATAATTCTATCCCCTTGAGATTCTACTACTCATACTACCAGGTGTAGTACAACTAAATCCTAACTAATCCGAACTATTAGATAAAAAAGAATGAATGGTCCGTATTAAACTAAGTGTATCTTAAAAGAGTTCTCACCCATAGTACATGACCCATCTGGTTGGGTTGCAAAAATCCATGCGAAGTACTAATATGATAAGCCCACCTATAAAATAATAAATTAAAAATAAGCCAATGGCATGCATGCGCTCAAATGTAGAATTACCTACAGTAAGCATGTATTTTTTTCTTTCCTTTGCAAGAATTCATGTAAATTTTCTAAACTCTAGATGAGATACATTCTAAATGATACTGAATTCTCTCATGACTTAGTGTAATCATGATTTTATCTCTGAGGCAATATGAAAGTCAAGAAATGGACTTATTTGAGAACTGGGCAGTGGCCCAGTGGGCAACGGGAGGACGTGGGCCTTCACCAGGTCGAGTGCTAGGCTCGACTCTCGCGCGCTCATGTAGGTTTTTTCTTTAAGGCAGCTGGCTATATTCCTGGCCTTGGAAAAAAAAGAAATGGACTTATTTTCACCGTACTACATGTCTTTTCGGAATAATATAGGTTCAAACCAAGGCCTGCATCACTGCATGTAGTGGGTAAACTTATTTCAAGGCTTGTGCTGATGAAGCACTTGTTTTTAGACCCAAGCTCCAAAGTGGTAGATGGAACTAGTCCCTCCCTAGTGTGCATACATAACAGATTACAGGGCTATGCTTATGTAAAAAAGGGTAATGAGTTTCATTAATGGCACCTTTTTTCATCTTGGGTCTTGTGTTGAAATGTGGGTATGTGCAGTGCAGAGTATGTGTACCATGAATTGAGGTCTATAGTGCCAACTGAAGTACAGACCATGTGCTATAAATAATGAGTTGTCAACAATAAGAAGGAAAATTCCATACATGATACTAAAACTTACATTGATCCTGGATATGCGACTAAAAAATTGTGTTTCCTTTTATACCACTCAGTTTTAACTTTGTAGCCTTCCATACAACTTCTGTCAGCATGTGAGGGTCCTGTTAAGTGAGCCGTAAAAAGAAAGATTTACCTTTCTCTTCATCTTCTTATTTACCCTTCTCTTCATCTTCTTCCTCCCTTCTTCAACCTCCTCTTCTTCTCTATTTCTCTTTTCTCTCTCCTTATATTGTCGTCAAGTGCTGTCGGCTAAGCCGCCGCACCTCTCACCATCCACTAGCACTTGAAGACTCTAGTCCCTCCATTATGTGTAAATGGCTAGTTTTGGTAATTAATGATAACCCGATTTGTAGAACTAATATTTTCTATAAGTTACTGAAATAGGTTAGGTCCTATGATAATAAAGACTTTGAATGGCATCATATGTTGATAGTCATCAAGTCAAGGTTCAGGATGATGGATGGCATCATATATTGATGGTCACCATATTAAGATCCTGACACGAAGGGAGTTAATTATGTGTTGATGAACAAGACAAGAACTTGGACTTGGAGAGAAGATGATCATCATGAAGTGCAAGCTTCAAGTGGATGCGCAAGGTCAAGGTATAATTAGTATAGACTAAGGGTGTGTTCCTAGTCTTTTACCGATCTCAGTCTTTAGTTGGGACACCGGATTGCTAGTATAGGTTGTCGTACTATTAAGATGGGTATTGTCTAGTAGCTTGAGCCTCATCATGTATTTATAGCTAAATCTTGCTTGCTCTAGCTCTCTGTGGCATGATATTATTATTTGCGAATGTGTTTTGTAAATAGTTGAGGCTCATGCATTTTTATTCTTGTAGTATGTGACTATAGTTTGCTAATATGTTTTGTAAATAGTTGAAGTTCATGCACCTACTCTATGTGGTATGATAATAAAGATTGCAAATATGCTTTGCTAAGTGTTGTAGTTCATGCATTTTCACTTGATATGCTCTAAGATTACTTATTATTCTTTTCCTTGGACTTAGATCATTTGCTAGCACTTTGGAGTTGTGCTTCTTTCCTTGATCTAATATGTTTGAGATCAAGCAAACATATGAGATGTGTAGCCTCTGAATAAGCTTTATATAGTCCAGGATCATCCCCAATCTGACATCATTGAGGTGCTGAAAAGGTGATGCAGACTGTTCACATGTGTGATGACCGTTTGCATATGAGATGCGGAGAAATTGATAGGAGGAGGTGCTTTTTCTACCTTGGATGAGTCTCTGTGTTGGACCAAAACGATGACTAGAGGGAGGGGAGGGGGTGAATAGGAGCATTTTTCAACCTCGATAGTGTTCAACTTCTTTTTCACCTCAATAGTTATGGAAGCAATGATGATTAGAAACACAAGGACAATAGAAGTTGTACGTTGAACCTGAGAATCCCCAAGGCAAAATACCTCCACACACTGCACGTAGTGCAGGACTGACCACTTGACTTCGTCAGTTTAACCACACAGCCACCGATTTGACCACCTGACTTGGCCAGTCTGATCGTCGGTGAATGAGCAGCAGCCCTCGAAGATCACTGTTGGGAACCCGAGTATGTAACCTCGGGACCCTCTGTGCATTCTGAACTAGCCCCATGATTAGTAGCTAGTCCGCACAGTTGCAACATAGATAAGATCATATCCATACAACCAAACAGCTAATCGAAGCAAATAAAATATTACTTAGTAGCAAAGGACCTTATGGCCATGCAGGGCTCAACGACAACAGCAAAAGATACACTTACAGCGTAAATCAAAACAATTCGTGGAATCCAACCAACATGCCCAAGGCTATCGAGTGGAGGACACCTCCTAGTTCGCATGGTTTTCGAAATAGTCATCCTCGTAGAGCTCGGTGCTCCCTAGGTCTTCTTCGGCGACTGATCAACAAAGGGTGTAAGGCCGTGAGTACATAAAGTACTCAGCAAGTCGTAGGGAACAGTATGCAAGTAGTATTCATGCAAGGCTTGACAAGGATGGCTTTACGGTTAATTTGCAGAAAGCAGTATTGACAGTAATTGCAGTAAGTAGATTGAAAGCATAAGTCGAAAGATTAATACATAAGTAATCAAGTTCTTTGAAACCACTCGTGAACACACGCTCACTTCCCAAACCACTCGTGAACACCCAGCTCACTTCTCAAACCAAACCACTCATAAACACACGTTCACTTCCCAAACCACTCGTGAACACCCGTTCACTTCCCAAACCAAACCACTCATGATCACACACCACTTCCCAAACCACTCGTGAACACCAGTTCACTTCCCAAACTAAACCACTCGTGAACATGCGCTCACTTCCCAAACCACTTGTGCTAACCAAGACAACAATTTTGAGAAGAAAATCTACCCTCATATGAAATCACGGACATTGTCCATAACTGGAGACACGGCTATTCAAATTGTTTTACACTCTGCAAAGGTTGTACAGCTTGACCCACAAGAGATAGTCGCTTGATACAACACACGTTTCCTTAGCCATGTGAATCAAGGAGAGACTATCACCAGGCTTTCTACAAAGCTCTGTTTTAACTCGGTTCTGCTCGCTAAGGATTCGCCACACAGGCTCCGTCTTGCACCACGTTTGCTAAGATTTTGCCACACAGACCCCCTCTTACACCGCGCTCGCTCGCTAAGGTTTTGCCACACAGGCCCCCTCTTGCACCGCAAATCAACCCAAACAGAACTGACTCAAAATATTGCTAATTAGTTGGCTAGGTCCACCCCATAAATGGACTTGTGGTTGCACGGTATGGCCCAGATCAATGGCGCACAATGCTAAGTCCTTAGTATCTACTTAGGCGAAACATCCTCATCCCAATGTGCTTCCTACACCCCTTTTACTGCACGATCATTCAGCTGAGTAAGAAATCATTTTTGGTTCAATCTAACCAAATGGCAACCCTTACCATGGCATAACAAATTTTAAATATTAGTGGCAACACATGCCACAATTCTATATTCACTTAGTCAAATTTATCATCATTGAATCACACTACTACAAAAAGGCCAATACTGGACGCCTCATTACAGACGGTTGACCAAAACCGTATGTATTACATGCAATCACGGACGGTTTTGGTTTAGAGACTGTCTGCGTTACTGGTTGTGCTAAAAACCATCTGTGAAGAGGTAATATCACAGATGGTTCATATTTAAAACTGTCTATGAAGTATTCACTACTACAAAAAGGCTAATATTGGACGCCTCATCATAGACGGTTGACCAAAACCATCTGTATTACATGCAATCACAAACGGTTTTGGTTTAGAGACCGTCTATGTTACTGGCTGCACAAAAAACCATCTATGAAGAGGTAATATCACATACGGTTGATGATGAAAACTATCTGTGAAATATCACAGATGGTTCTTAACAATAACTGTCTGTGATATTTAGAAAAATCATAGATGGTTTTCAACGAACAACCGTTTGTGATACTTTATAGACGGCTCTAAACACGAACCGTCTGTGATAATTGTAGACTTCACATACGATTTTTAATTATAACCATCTATGATAACATCCCTTCAACTCCCTAGTGAGTTTCTTCGTCGCCCGATGAGTTTCTTCGTCGCCGATACATCTCTTCGTCGCATTAATGCCGCTTCGGTTCCCCGATGCGTCTCTTTGTCTCACGCACCGAATTTATTCCTTGTTTTATAAAAAGGATCATCCGCCATCGAAGATGACCGATCATCATCTGATCCCCTCAACTCTATACTCTTTTAAAGCTAGCAGAAATGGTTCCCTCTTCTGTTTCCTTGTCACCGGCATTGATCGCCCACCTGGCCATACTGTATGAGAACCTCTCCGGCCGTACGTTGGCCAATGCGGTGGAAGGACATTGTTTGATCAATAGTGTCCTCACTCCTCTACCCGAGGATTTACTGGAGCAGGTGGTGGCCACCTTTCGCTGTCTTGACATCCTCCTCCGCCATGTCTTCTGAGTGATCTCCCACTTTCGACGAGTTTACCGCGTTATCGACGTGGTTCATATTTAAAACCGTCTGTGAAGTATCATGTGATCGAGAGGCATCGTATAACTAATACGTAGCCATGTTGGTATCACAATCTATAGTGTCCAATGGTACATGTCAACATGTCAATCATAATTATTCAAGGAGTCATACTGTCGAGTAGGTATTTAGCTATTTTCCAAACTATTTTTATACAACTAACCATGCATGTTGATATAAAACAATATAATTTTGTAAACTGGGCACAACATGATCAAAGGTCTACGACTTGCCTTCATTGAAGAGTTGAGATGCTTCGGTCGAGGTTGTTAGGTCCAAGAACTCTTTGAAAACGCCATAATCTATACATACGAAAAGAGCCAAATAAATATGACAACTATAATACTCCAAATGTATTCGAAAGAGAAGAAATAAATTACAGAGAAATATCAATTAAAAAAAATGTTTTAACAGGAGATTAGAGGGTGATTTATGCATAATTTGGACAACCTGGGCTGTGGGCTTCCGGTCCACAGCATTTAGGCCCAAGGGGAAGGGGTAGTGGGCCACATAAGAAGGCGAGGGGGCAACCCTAGGGTTGCTACAGAACTGTGCTACAGTGCCGCCGCCGTGCTACAGTACCATGGCGTGCTACAATATCCTCCCACCCCTTGCTTTGCCGCCAACCAAGAAGGAGAAGGGAGAAAGCTCCTGTGTCGCTGCCAAGGAAGAGAAAGGAAGAAGAAGGAAGGGGAAAGGGAGAGATCGTGGCCTAGGTTTGGTGTTCATCGCGTTCAGTGGCGGTTCTTCAAGGGTAAGATGCGATCCCCTTCCGATTAGTAGATTATTTGATCTTTAGCAATGTCGGTATTTAGGTCTAACTTGAGCAGATAGGGTTGGGCGATGTTTTTGAGTTATTTAACGGCATAATTTGATCTGTCCATCTCCTAGAGAATTGTAGGCGACATCGATACCTTTCTGTAGAGTACAAGATCGCATTGTTTGGACGAACGGATCAAAAGTTATGATTTTTGTAGTGCTGCTGTTCCGCAAATCTGCTGTGGTTCTGTCAGATTTTAGTAATTGGACTTAAACTGTTAGCTAGAAGAGTTTCTGGGAGGTCTCACTATACCGACAAATGTAGATAATTGTCATAGCTTTCAGGGAAGCTAAAGAATGCGACATTTGGATCAGTATTCTGAAAGTTATGATGGTTTGAAGTTGCTATCCAGAAACTCTGACGTGAAATAGTTGCTCTGTTAATCTGTTTGGTAGGGGTATTAGATGGCTGAATCTGGAAGACTCACCAAATAGGTTTAGGTGGGGAATTTGATAAGCTTTTCAGAAAGACTAAGAACACCTTATTTGGACTCCCGTGCAAAAAGATATGAATTTTAGAACGTGACTGTCCACAAAGGGGACAGAACAGCATTTATAAAAATTGGAGTTGGGATCGCGTTAAAAGAATTATTGCTAGTTCGGGTTTGCTTTTATTAGTTTGCTTGGTCCATTACTGTTATCTTAGTATGCTTTTAATTGAATTTAGGTGGGGGAACTGGTCCCGGGGCAGCACCATCTTCTCATCCTCCGCTCACGCTGTTAAGGCAAGTGCATTGCTTGTTACTTGGTTGTGATTGATTGGCCATGTTTGTGTGTTTTCAATACATGAAAGCGTAGCAAGTACTCTGGTTGATAGAATAGTTATGAATGGTTGATAGAGAGTGCTAATATTTTGATACGTATTAGCTATGCATGGTTGATAGTGTGATTAAGGATGGTGAATGCTGGGGATATGATTAATTATTATTCATGAGTGATTGTTCATGTTTGCTAGTATTATGAATATGTGTGCTATTCATGGATGCTAGAATGCTATGAATGTCAACGATGATGAACGCTAGAAGTTTGAATAAGTTTATTCATATATGATGTTGTGAATACAAATTTATGATGGTTTAAAGTTTTGTTCATGTGCATCATGCTATCATATTGGAGGCTTGGTCACGTGGTGACTATGCATATACGAGGTCCCCGTCATGTGGATGACGGGCTTGAGGTCCCCACATTCGTGGAATGTGGGCATTGAAAGAGGTCCCCATCATGAAAACGATGGCTTATGGTCCCCACACTTGTGGAGTGGGCTTGAGGTCCCCTTTACTTCATGGAGTATTAGGCATTGGTCCTCGCGCTATGAAAGCACAGCATGGGTATGCAAATGACAGCTGCATACTTTGCATTATCAGAAATGCAAAAGATAAAGAGACAAAGAGAAAGTGCACTTGAGCATCTTGCATAGCATGAGCATATGACATGTTTATAATAGAGATTGTAGATGGATGATGATGATTATAGTTGATTATGTTATTATTGCCATTTATTGTACTTGTTGAGTCTTTGACTCACTCTTGTCGTTGTTGTGTTTTTAGGTACCCTATACAAGAACGGCATGCATGGGAGGGAGTAAGACTTAGAGTGGTTGCACATTGGCACAAACTACTCATATTTGAATTGATAGAATGATAATTTAGTAGATGAGAAACTTGCTTTAAGAATTACATATGATACTCCTCCGCTTGGAATAATTTGTAATAGAGTTGATTAGAGAATCATGGATGTCCTTTTGTTTATGCTTATAGTTGTTTAGCACGCTATGGATGATATAGTGATGATTAGCATAGTTTTGGTGGTCTCTTGATTATGCTGGATGTTGGATTATTTAACTATGTTACAATTAAAGGTCGGGACCTCCAGTTAGTAACTAAACAAAGGAGGTTCTGTCGGATTTTAGAGAATTGTATCAATGTTAAAATAGCTTTAGTGTTAGTTTAGTAGCATTCCAAGCCGTTGTCAGGCTAGGTTGTTACAGTTGGTATCAGAGCGGGCTGTTGGTCCGTGGTGAATGGATTAACAACTTAGGTAACCTAATTTGCTAAAATGTTGTAATGGTTAATGAACTTAAATATTTGACACACTGGTGCACAGTAGGATGGGAATGGGTCAAGCATTGCATTTACGTTTCCGTTATGTCGCATTGACCTTTGCTGTTATGAGTTGGTTACGAATGCTTATGACTTGATTATTATGATAGCTATATAACTATAGTTGTTGTTGAGAGGTTGAGGTCATAGTTGTGGCCCTAGGTTTTACCAGGTTACACCACCGTTCACAGTAAGAGGTTAGCGAAGTGATTACCTCGAGTACCATAGTTACAGGTTCTGTGGGTGAATACCTTTAGAAAAGTTATTCCAAGTTGTTCTCTTTTTGAGCTTGATTTAGACCAATTCTGGGTATAGATGCGGATGGTGAAATTTGTTGGGATTTCACTTGGTCTCTATTTGTGTCTTGGGAGTTCTGCCCTTCTTATTGGAACATCTGATTCATTTATTCGCTTGGTATTCGGGATGCTGAAAGTTTTCTGTTGCAAGTTCTTTATCATGTGAAATCTTTGATTTTGTGTATTTCTTTTGGATTATTTCGAGTTTTGAAGTTAATGCCAGAAGGGAGTTAAAGTCCTTTTGTGAGGTCTTGATATGTTTAAGCGAGAGGTGTTAAATATAGAAGTTCATTGATAAGGTTTGAGTTATCAAGACAGATCTGTAGCGTCATGCCTGATTGGTCTTAACCATATCTTTGGAATTGGAGTTGATTAATGTGATGTTGTCACAGAGCAATTACTTGATGGGTAGTGACAAATAGTACGTCCATGCCTAATTGGGGTCAAAAGAGGTATTAAGATGTGTGAAGCATTGATGAAACTGGTTTGATCACCAGGGGCGATAAATTTGGTAAGACTCTCCGGTAGATTGGATTTGTTGGACTCAATGGATTAATTAAATCCTTTGGGATGGATAAGTCCAAAAGGTGTTAGATTAGTGTCATAATGAATATTCATCTTGGAAGTTATCTTTTATGGATAAGTACTGATCATATGTAATTGCTAGGTGCAATAATAATGTATCGAAGTAGGGTGTTGAGCATCACTAAGAGATGAACTGATGGGATGTAGTCAATGATCTTTGCTTACCTCATGGTGGAGTGGTAGGATAATAGTGTGTCTTCGATGAGAAGGTCGATCATTAAAAATGTTTAGGTTGTTAAACCGGTGGGATTACTTGATCATCGTGGATAACTCTATGTAACACCCCAACTCAGCACGAGCCTGGAATGCAACTACCCTAAGCTGAAATCCTAAATTTCGGCAGAACCTCCTTTGTATACGAGGGTACTGGAGGTTCCACATAACAAAAACACACAAGTAAACATAAACTAGTCATGAAATCCAATTCTAAGATCTAAACATGAATCAACGATAATAAGCTAAGATGACAAATAACCATATGACTTAAAGTCTCGTCTATGTTCTCATTGATCATAAAGGTACCATCCATGACTAAATTTATTTATTACAAACCAAAAGATGACAAAGAGAATCATAATTTCTTATAGCAATGAGTCTAATGTGAAGTGCATTATTCGAGTAGTGCTCATCTACTCCTCCCAAGTGAACTTCATCAACGATCACCTAGAAATAAACAAACAAAGCAAGAGTGAGTCCATGACTCAAGTAAGTACAATGATTAAGAAAAACATTCATTCATTGAAGACCAAACATAACATCATTGGGTTCGATCATAACACAATGGATTACTTATGAATACATGATATGAATGCTCAAATCAAGGAAATGGACTGCACACACGCCAGATATGCAGATAGCCGATGAACACCGTCGGTGATCACTCAAGCCCGCATCTTAACCAAAATGCGGGATCCACTTCCGTATGAAGAACGTTTCATACGGTGTCCAACATTGCCCATATTGGAATTAATGGTCTTATCCAACCATCTTGGAATTGATGGTGGTTCTCATCCACTCCCGTGGACGTCAAATGTCAATGAATGCATGCAACAATTAAATGAAATATACCGTCACATCACTTCTATTCATGAACTCAATGTATTGAACAAAGTATGAATAATTCATTTCACATGTCTCACAAGCTACCAAAACAACTCATGCTAATAACCACAATACACAAACATCCAAATAAACATGGTATTTGCCTTCAAGGCGGCGCGCTATCCGCAACGCAGGCGCCTTATCTCCAGTTTCACGCCTAAACCAACGAAATAACTTAATAAGTATACAAGATACCCAGCTCAACTAGTCGGTGTTCTATTTTACTTCTTAGGAGTCAATTAAATCCTATATCGCATAAACTGAAAAACAGCGAGTCTGTCCAATAAGAAAATCCTGGACAGCAACACGGGACTAACATAACTCACAGCCTGGAAGTCGAAAAATAGCAAACCCAATTTCTGTAGATTCTTAACTGGTCTAACTACAAAACTCTAGTTGACGCGACAAACCAATTTGGTCAAATTAATAGGCTAATAATTGTTTGAACATTCAGCACAGATTCAGCCTACCAAAATTCAGCAGAAATATTCAGTTGATCATAACTTCTATGTTTCAACTCCGAATTGAGCGTTCTTTACCAATCTGAAAAGGTTATCGAATTACCTACAATAACCTAGTTGGGTGAACTTTCAGATTCTTCCAACTTCTCTATCATAATATAGAAAACATACAGACAGATTGATCACGTCAGGTTTCTGGCAGCAACTGTTAAAACAGACATATCTTTTGACTCATAACTCGGAATCAAGTAAACTCAGTGGCCATCTAAACCTGACAGGGAATACTTCAACTTTCTAGGAGACACCAAGTTCCAAATCTGTGATTAACAATTTCTTATACAATTTACAAATTGACTGCAGAATCTCGTCAGGGTTCTGGACAGTCAAGACTAATTCTATCATAACTTTTGACTCGGACCTCGGATTTGAGTGAACTCGGCGGCCACTGAAACGTAAGAACAAGACCTAGATATCTCTAGGAGACCAAACCTTCAGATTCTGCCTAAAAATAACCGAAACACTTCTACAACGTACTGGACAGAAACAGCTTCTAATTTCAGCAGGTCTGCTAAATCAAAACGTAACCAAATCTCTTCTAACAACAATCAAACCACGAGGATCGGCATCGTTACCCCTTGCTGCAACCAGGAGTAGGTGGAAGGATCCTTGGCGAAGAAACTCTTCCTCCTTTTCACCTCTTTTGCCCCAAGCGAGCTGCTGTCCTCCTCCACTCCTTGCAACTGGTAGCGGGAGAAGGTCCAAGGAAGATTCGGGAGGCAAACCAGCAGGAGCAGCACCAATGGAGGTTGGGGCGACTCCTAGGGGCAGGCATGAGGGGGAAGAGAGGAGGGAGGTGCATGCCAAAGGGGAGGGGGGGTTTCGCCAAGGGGAGGAAAGGGGCTGGTTAGGGTTTAGAGGAGAGGGGCATGGGCCCAGGCCCATGGCCGGCCAAGGGTGGGAAGGCTTCCAGAGGCCCACGACCTAAAAACCCCGAACCGAGAGTTTTCAAGCTTTCCGGAGTTCCCTAATAAATTCTTTCTTTCCGACTAAAACAGTGGTATGACATTCTACCCTTAAGAATTCGACCCGAATTCTACTCACGAACGGACACAAGAGCGTAAGTCTAAGGAATTGAAAACAAGATTTAACACGCATCAAAACAAATAGGTCTCGATACTGCTCGCGCATGCGAGACTCCAGTTCCCAAGTGGCTTCTCTCTCCGTTTGATGAGACCAAAGGATCTTTACATACTTCAATGTCTTGCTCCTCAAAACCCGCTCTGACCCTTCCAAAATTTTCACTGGTCGGGACTCAAAAGTAAGGTCCTGCTCAATGGTTAAGGGCTCCATTGGAATTACATGCTCAGGGTCAAATAAGAACTTCCTCAACATGGACACATGAAACACATTATGAATCCCTCTCATAGAATCGGGAAGATCCAAACGGTAAGCCAAATTTCCAACTCTCACACAACTCGAAACGGTCCGATGTACCTTGGGCTAAGCTTCCTTTAGTACCAAACGCATTTACGCTTTTGGTAGGCGATACTCGAAGGACCTCGCACCCACATTGAACTCTAATTTCGCTCCCGACATCTGCGTAGCTTTTCGCTTCTGGCCGAGCAGCCTAACAAGTTCCTTCTAACTTCGCCACTCTAGCCACAGCTTTGTCAGACTCCATTCTGGACCCAAACTGCCTCTCTCCCACCGCATCCCAACACAACGGAGATCTGCATTTCCGCCCATAAAGGACTTCAAATGGTGCAGCTGACATCGAGTGATAACTATTATTATAGCGAACTCGCAAAGCCGTGATCTTCCCAACCACCCTTCCAGGATAAAACACAACACTGAGCATATCTTCTAAGGTTTGAATTGTACGCCGCATCGACCATCTGTCTCGAGGGTGGAATGCAAGATTAAGACGGAGTTGCGTGCCCAAAGCACTCTGCAAACTCTCCCAAAACTTGGAAACAAATTTGGCATCTCTGCCGAAACAATAGTCTTTGGCACCCTGCAATCGCACTATCTCGCACATAAAGTGGAGCCAAATCGCCGCAGAATTGGTGGTTCAATAGGAATGAAATGTGCGACTTCATCGAACCGATCCACTATCACCCATAGCATCCTTCCTCGCCGAAAGTGAGGTAAACTAACCACAAAATCCATGGAGATGTCATCCCATGGCCACACCGAACCTCTAAAGGTTGCAACAGATCCTGCGGCCGCTTATGTTCAGCCTTAAACCACAAGGCAGATCCCACACGAGGCCACATATCGCGCAATATCGACTTTCATTCTCTTCCACCGAAATTCTTCTTCAAATCTTTGTACATTTTGGTCTCACCTGGATGTATGCGATAATGGGTACGTGTGGGCTTCCTTTAGAATCTCATCTTTAACTGCAGGCATCCTGTGGCACACAAAGGCGAATTTAAATCGCAAAGTACCGAATCATCTATACCAAAATGGCCTTGCTTGCCTTCATCTAGCGCGCTCACACGCTGGAGCATTTGATCATGCCGTTGTGCTTCCCGTACTGCTCGAATGGTCGACTCAAGGAGCAAACGGTCTCGGTCTCGGCGGTACCCAAAGTTAAAAAGATATATCCATACGCTCAAAATCAGCGATGAGACAACGAGGGTAGGAGGTGTCGCTTGCGACTCAGGCATCGGCTACAACATTTGCCTTGCCCGGATGATACCGAATGGTGAGATCATAGTCCTTATCAACTCCAACCATCTCCTCCGCTCAGTTTAAATCTTTCAGGTAAAGATGTATTTCAGACTTTTGTGATCGCATGAAAATGTCACAAGATTCGCCATACAAATAATGGCGCCGATCTTTAAAGCCGCACTACCGCTTGCAAGCTCTAGGTCATGAGTAGGATAGTTCTGTTCATGCTTCTTCACCGCCGACGCATAGGCAATCACTTTGCCATCCCGCATAAGAACACAACCAAGCCCAACTCTAGACGCATTCTGAATAAATAGTGAACCGCTTCCTCGGTTCGGAAGGGTGAGAATTGGAGCGGTCACCAATCTATCCTTCAAAGTACTGAAACTTCGTTCACACGCATCCGTCTGATCAAACTTGACACCTTTCGTGTCAATCGAGACATTGGTCTAGCAATGGTAGAGAAACCCTCCACGAAACGCCTTAATAACCAAACAAACCTAAAAACTCCTCACTTCTTTTACATTGGTTGGTCTCTTCCATTCCACCACTGTTGAAATCTTACTTGGATCTACGTAAATGCCCTCTTGATTGATTACATGGCCAGAAACCCAACTTCGTAAATCCGTAATTCACATTTCTTCAATTTGGCATAGAATTGGTTCACTCTCAAGGTCTCCAGCATCAACCTCAAATGTTGAGCATGGTCCTCTTCCGTTTTGGAATAAATCAAGATGTCACATAAATACTACTACGAAATCATCAAGATAATGGTGCAACATACTATTCATGGCTTCCATGAAAATCACAGGAGCATTAGTTAGTCCAAATGACATAACCTTATACTCATAATGACCATACCTTGTAGAGAAAGTCGCTTTCTCAATATCTTGCTCATAACTCGAACTCGATTATAACTCGATCAAGGTCAATCTTGGAAAATATTTTAGCTCCCTTCAATCGATCAAAGAGATCTTCAATACGGGGCAACGGATATTTATTCTTTACAGTTGCTTGATTAAGAGCCCGGTAGTCCACACACATACGCCAACTACCGCCCTTCTTCTTAGTGAATGTAACAGGAGCTCCCCACGGCGATACACTACGCCAATCATACCTTTGGATAGCAAATCATCCACTGCTTTTTCAACCTCCCGGAATGGGCGTAAGCAAACGGTATGGAGACATTGAAATAGGTCCTGTTCGGAACAAGATCTATCCGAATTCCACTTCACGTTCGAGGCATACCAGAAGCTCCACAGAAACACGTCAGAAATTCATTCACCACCGTAATATCTTCAATACGATGGGAGATTCGACTTCTCGCAGAGACCAAAGCAACCCAATGTTCGAGGCTCGACGACTAGGAAACAGACTAGCCAACACACAGTGGAATCAAACTACATGACCGCCTCAAACACTAATTCCTCTCCCGACGGAGCTCGCAAAGTCACCGTCTTCCAAAACAACAAATCTTGGCACGGAAAGGAATAGCCAATCCATACCCAAAATAACATCAAAGGTGATAATCGAATCACCATGAGATTGGCAATGAAATTCTCATCTTCTATAGTGATAAGTACAACCTGTGACAAATCAGAGCTAGAAATAAGACCTCCTGGAACTCGACCACCACGGATTCGTAAATAGATTGCACACTCAAACCCGCCCTTTTAACAAAATCTAAGGACACAAAAGAATAAGTAGCCCCTGAATCAAAGGGAACTAAAGCCTCAAGTGAATCAACTAATAAAGTACACGTCACCACATCGTATGGCCCACTGTCGGGGTGGGCATGGCGACTCCCAAAGGTGCCGGAGCGTAAGACGCACCAACACTCGAGAGGAGGCGGAACTGCAGCAGTGAGAACGAGGGCGAGCAGATGGAGCAGGTTCCGTAAGAACCCGGCCGAGGCGCAGAGAGCTGAACCAGCTGATGGAACCCATCTCGAGAGAATCAGTGGCACAAAAGGTGCAACCAGAGTCTCAACGAGCTCCGAGGAGTACTAGAGACGACGCCACGAATCAAGCTCACTTGATGATACTTTGCCGGATTCTCGCACAAACGAAAGCTTGTGGCCCTCTCACCACACCGACGACAAGTCCTCTCAAAGAACATTCGACGCACGATGCCCTCTCCACACTTAAAACATTTCATACCTTGACCCGAATCAAGCGATCGAGGTGTGGAAGAAGAAAACGTGGCGCCAAGAAAAGATCGCCCGCTGAGCCGGACGAGATGGGCGGCCTCGAAACCTCTTGGAAGTAGGCCGAGAGGACCCACCTCCACCACTCAAAACTCTTCTGCCACCACCGTAACCACCAATGTAAGTAGTGCCTCACCGCCTTGCTGTCGAAGGAGAATTCTCTCTCCGCTCTATCCTCTAGCTCGCTCAACCACAAGGTTGAAATCACAAAAACCGAGGCTCCCAAGATCTCGACGATACCCGAAGGAGACCTCGCAAAAACCTCTTGGCCTTCTCCAAGTCATCACCGCCACAAATGGTACAAAGCGTGCAGTATTGTTGAACTCCATCTCGCATCGATATCGACCTATTGCCTTGGGTCAACACTAGCAATGATCGCTCCATCTTCTCAATAAAAGAATCCGATAGTACTTGGCTCGAATCGTACACAAAACTTCCCAAATAATCGTCCTCGCACCGGGTCCTAGCGCATGCTAACCCTTCCCACCAGATATCGCTTGACCTTCGCTGAAAGGCCACAAACGAACCTTTGCGCCGAAGTTCATCTCCAATGCTCGAATCGACGCTCCATGTACCGAGCCAATCTGCCGCTCAACGGGGTACTGGGCCATCAAACGTGTTCAATGGCGCCATCCACTCACGAAGACTCATCTAGTCACCCGTGGAACTCGCGGCAACAACCGACTGCCATGGCGACAAAGAAGAAGCATCCACGATCACGTCGAGAGCAACAGTGAGCAGGATAAGCTGCCGTCGCACCGCCGACGAGCTGCCGCTCTCCCTTTGAAGATTCGAATAATCGCCGACACCGCCGAGCATCAAGCGGCCGGCAGCCTTGAGCTTCCACATGTACCGTTGAGCAACCGAGGCAACCTCCTCATTAACCCCACCAGCCTCTTCGCGCGACGCTGCGTAAACAACCGGACCACGCCCACGCATCGCACCACTGATCGACCGCGACGCCACGGCCTCTACTCTCGCCATCTAAGGACAACACAACGAACAAAGACTAAACCGAATAAATGCTTGCACAACAAATAAATCATAACAACAAGAAAATTGCGAAACAACGAATTGCCCAACCCAACCTCATCGTACACAGTGTCAATTTAATAATTCTATTTTAACCACGGACCTAAAGCCCGCTCGATACCAATCAGAACACCCCAACTCAAAGATGAGCCCGAATGCAACTACCCTAAGTTGAAATCCTAAATTTACAGAACCTCCTTTGTATACGAGGGTACCGAGGTTCCACATAACAAAACACACAAGTAAACATAAACTAGTCATGAAATCCAATTCTAAGATCTAAACATGAATCAACGATAATAAGCTAAGATGACAAATAACCATATGACTTAAAGTTCTCGCTCATGTTCTCATTGATCATAAAGGTACCATCCATGACTAAATTTATTTATTACAAACCAAAAGATGACAAAAGAGAATCATAATTTCTTATAGCAATGAGTCTAATGTGAAGTGCATTATTCGAGTAGTGCTCATCTACTCCCTCCCAAGTGAACTTCATCAACGATCACCTAGAAATAAACAAACAAAGCAAGAGTGAGTCCATGACTCAGAAGTACAATGATTAAGAAAAACATTCATTCATTGAAGACCAAACATAACATCATTGGGTTCGATCATAACACAATGGATTACTTATGAATACATGATATGAATGCTCAAATCAAGGAAATGGACTGCACACACGCAGATACGCAGATAGCCAAGTGAACACCCGCCGGTGATCACTCAAGCCCGCATCTTAACCAAAATGCGGATCCACTTCCCGTATGAAGAACGTTTCATACGGTGTCCAACATTGCCCATATTGGAATTAATGGGTCTTATCCAACCATCTTGGAATTGATGGTGGTTCTCATCCACTCCGTGGACGCCAAATGTCAATGAATGCATGCAACAATTAAATGAAATATACCGTCACATCACTTCTATTCATGAACTCAATGTATTGAACAAAGTATGAATAATTCATTTCACATGTCTCACAAGCTACCAAAACAACTCATGCTAATAACCACAATACACAAACATCCAAATAAACATGGTACTTGCCTTCAGGCATGGCGTTATCCGCAACGAAGGCGCCTTATATTCGAAGTTTAGCCGCCTAAACCAACGAAATAACTTAATAAGTATACAAGATACCCAGCTCAACTAGTCGGTGTTCTATTTTACTTCTCTTAGGAGTCAATTAAATCCTATATCGCATAAACTGAAAAACAGCGAGTCTGTCCAATAAGAAAATCCTGGACAGCAACACGGGACTAACATAACTCACAGCCTGGAAGTCGAAAAATAGCAAACCCAATTTCTGTAGATTCTTAACTGGTCTAACTACAAAACTCTAGTTGACGCGACAAACCAATTTGGTCAAATTAATAGGCTAATAATTGTTTGAACATTCAGCACAGATTCAGCCTACCAAAATTCAGCAGAAATATTCAGTTGATCATAACTTCTATGTTTCAACTCCGAATTGAGCGTTCTTTACCAATCTGAAAAGGTTATCGAATTACCTACAACAACCTAGTTGGGTGAACTTTCAGATTCTTCCAACTTCTATCATAATATAGAAAACATACAGACAGATTGATCACGTCAGGTTTCTGGCAGCAACTGTTAAAACAGACATATCTTTTGACTCATAACTCGGAATCAAGTAAACTCAGTGGCCATCTAAACCTGACAGGGAATACTTCAACTTTCTAGGAGACACCAAGTTCAAAATCTGTGATTAACAATTTCTTATACAATTTACAAATTGACTGCAGAATCTCGTCAGGGTTCTGGACAGTCAAGACTAATTCTATCATAACTTTTGACTCGGACCTCGGATTTGAGTGAACTCGCGGCCACTGAAACGTAAGAACAAGACCTAGATATCTCTAGGAGACCAAACCTTCAGATTCTGCCTAAAAATAACCGAAACACTCTCTACAACGTACTGGACAGAAACAGCTTCTAATTTCAGCAGGTCTGCTAAATCAAAACGAACCAAATCTCTTCTAACAACAATCAAACCACGAGGATCGGCATCGTTACCCTTGCTGCAACCAGGAGTAGGTGGAAGGATCCTTGGCGAAGAAGCTCTTCCTCCTTTTCACCTCTTTGCCCCAAGCGAGCTGCTGTCCTCCTCCACTCCTTGCGCAACCGTAGCGGAGAAGGTCCAAGGAAGATTCGGGAGGCAAACCAGCAGGAGCAGCACCAATGGAGGTTGGGGCGACTCCTAGGGGCAGGGCATGAGGGGAAGAGAGGAGGAAGGGAGGGGTGGCGCCAAAGGGGAGGGGGTTTCTGCCAAGGGGGAGGAAAAGGGGCTGGTTAGGGTTTAGAGGGGAGGGGCGATGGGCCTAGGCCCATGGCCGGCCAAGGGGTGGGAAGGCTTCCCAGAGGCCCACGACCTAAAAACTCCGAAACCGAGAGTTTTCAAGCTTTCCGGAGTTCCCGAATAAATTCTTTCTTTCCGACTAAAACAGTGGTATGACACTCTAATTGTGTAGTAAGGGAGAGATAAGGATGTATTTGATCACAGTTAGTGGATAATAATCCAAAAATTGCTTTTAATTGGTTGCTTGATGGTTTCATATTTGCCGGTAGGAATGCAGATAGAGAAAGGATAATAAATACTCCTATGATCAGATAATTGCTACATGTCTACGATAATCGCTATATTGGAAGTTATGTACAAAACGAGTGTGAGCATTGCTAATAGGAGAAGGGTTGAAAAATATATAGATATATGATTTATTCATGTATGTCCCATAAGGAATGTGACTTGTGGTGCATGCCCTTGTTAAAAGAGTTGACGATAAAGATTCTTGTTAATAGTTATTATTCTTGATGTTAATAAGATTGTCTATAAGGGATTGTGACTTGTGGGAGTGATGGGGATTCTTTTAGAAAGAAAGTAATATGTCCGCCTTCCATAATACTCGGTTAAATGGGAAGTTTGGATTCTCGCATTTGTGAGCCTTTGGTAGTTCATGCTTAATGTGGTAGGTGAAATCGTTAAGAGAGCGATGCGTGAGAATGTTCTAATGAGTTCTTAAGTGATGAAAGGGAATTGTTTCTCTGTTAACAAGGAAAAAAGTGTACCATAAGTATTTGAGGTTGGAGTTCGTGATTGTAACTCGCAACTTTTCTTTCGCTGCCGCTTAAGCGCTTCTTGTGTTTCAAAAGCAAAGTTTTATTGTGATTTATTGATGTCCAAACTCCTCTTGTGAACTTGTGCCTCAATTGAAGTCTCGCTTTTGTGTTTCGAGATCAATGCTATTTGACTATTTCTCTTGGTCTCGTGCTCACCGTGAGGAGTAGTGTTTCTCGTGTGTTAAAACTTGTATTTATTTGCTCTTACTATTAAGAAAAGATTAACCGACTTGGGTTGCAAGGTCTTATAGGTGTAATGTGGCGATTGGTTGGTGGTGGCCAAGTAAATGATCGAGTGAGAATTATGGGGCCAAGCTATTGGAAGATCAGAGAAAGTGATTTGGTTTTGTCCTAAAACTCTTGGAAGGAATTGGATTTAAATAGAATGATTGTCGTTGAAATAAAATGATTAGTGTTACAACTAGTGGAACCTATAGCGAATTATAATCCAAGAACCTTCAATCATGTTGGAATGTTGGGATTATCGAAAGTCCGAAGCTTGATCAATGTGTTAGAGTATCGCGATTGGGTAATTTTGCAAGGTTGGGTATGTGATCTATGACGGTGTAGTTTAATGAGATGTAGGATTAGCGAAGTAATTTAATCATAATGTCAATTGATGGAATAGTAGGTAAGGTTGAGATGTCACAGTATGCCCCGGTTTTAGTGAATAACCTTCTCGGAGATAGAATTCTTGTAAAAGATAATTTGGTCGAGAAAATATTTTACATGTGAATGATAATGTTTGAGTATGTTTAGAGTGTGGAATTCTAGTGAGTGAATCTGAAGTTTTTTGATGTTTTATACAAAAAGTTGGTTGTAGGAGTCTTGGAGGTTGAATTTGGGCTTTGCATTTTATGCTAGAATCTTGGTTGCCAATGGTTATGTGTAAAAAAAGAGAATAAGAGTGGATTCTTAGTAGTGGATCATCTTTGATAGTATCCTTTCGGTGTAGTAAATGAGAGTGTGTGATATGAATTTCAAATTGGTTATCCTTAATGGATTGAGGGATGTGATGGTGGGTGAATTCTATATTGAGTTGCGTTGGGAATTATTCTGACAAAGTAATTCATTCGGTAGAGATGTTGGCTAGAGGTGATATCATGGGTTGGAAGAGTCTCCCTGCATAAGAGTGGATTTTGTGCTCGGTTGAACATAGCTTTGAGGTCGCCAATTTAAGGTAATTGAGTTAATGTATTATGCGATGATTTGGGATCCTATGGTTTAAGAGAAAGTTAAATTCCTAAAAGAAAGATTGTGGAAAAGGATGTGAACTTGGATGGTGAGATATTCTTAGTTCTTATTTGAACCATGTGTTTATGCCGGATGTTAGTTACTACTTGAGTTGGTTCCTGTTGGTATATGTGGTCCCATCCATTGAGAAAAATGTTAAATTTGGTTATTCGAGTGATTTCTTTTGGCTATGTGGCATTTATCTCTAAACCGCCTACTTGAAAAGTGGAAAAGTTTTCATGTTAAATCCATTGATTTTGGATTGGGCTCTTCTAAGGGAAGATGGTTTTGAGTTGGATGCATTATGACTCCTTTGTTTTCGCTGAGTTCTTCTGATAAGTGAGTTGGCATGCGAGTTCTTTGTGCGTCCCTTGTTAAAGGAGATGTCGCTTGCATAAGTAAAGTGATCGATCGAGAGTCGAACAAGAGTTTCGTGTGTTTGCAGCAGCACGGTGTACTCCTACTAAAAGGAAGTTTAACCAAAGGTGAGTTGGATAGGTTCTTTAGTCACGTGAATTTATAGATTGGCTTATCGCTAGGACTGTCTCGAGTACTTGTGCGGAGTACGCAATATCTTATATATTCTGGTGCTGAGAGAGGACATGAGAGGTCCGGGGCTTGAGATTTTGTTAGGGCCATTGGCCCACGAGTAAGACCGTGCCTTCGAGATGTGTCCGTTGAGTGAGCCGTGAAAGGTTGGGACGAGTATTAAGGCGTAACACATCAGTTACATCAGGGTGCGGTGGTCCCATAATTACGAGACGAAATGACTTGGGAATTGGAGCCACACATGCACAAGCATTATCGTATTGTAAATAAAGATGTGCGGAGTTTTGTGGTAAATTCTAGTTGTGATTGTTCTTTGGCGTTTAGCATGTTAACAATTCGGGTCGAATTCTCTTAAAGGGGGTAGAATGTAATACTCCAAATGTATTCGAAAGAGAAGAAATAAATTACAGAGAAAGATCAATTAAAAATGTTTTAACAGAGATTAGAGGGTGATTTATGCATAATTTGACAACCCGGGCCGTGGGCTTCCGGTCCACAAAGATTTAGCCCAAGGGAAGGGGTAGTGGGCCACATAGGAGAGGGGCAACCCTAGGTTGCTACAGAGCTGTGCTACAGCTGCCGCCGCCACATGCTCATGGCGTGCACAAGATCCTCCCACCTCTTGCTTTCCGCCAACCAAGAAGGAGAAGGAGAAAGCTCTCTGTGCCGCCTGCCAAGGAAGAGAAAGGAAGAAGAAGGAAGGGGAAGAAGGGAGGAAGGAAAGGGAGAGATCGTGGCCTAGGTTTGGTGTTCATCGCATTCAGCGACGGTTCTTCAAGGGTAAGATGCGATCCCCTTCCGATTAGTAGATTATTTGATCTTTAGCAATGCCGGTATTTAGGTCTGACTTGAGCAGATCGGGTTGGCGATGTTTTTGAGTTATTTAACGGCATAATTTGATCTGTCCATCTCCTAGAGAATTGTAGGCGACATCGATACCTTTCTGTAGAGTACAAGATCGCATTGTTTGGACGAGCGGATCAAAAGTTATGATTTTTGTAGCACTGTTGTTCCGCAAATCTGCTGTGGTTCTGTCATATTTTAGTAATTGGACTTAAACTGTTATCTAGAAGAGTTTCTGGAGGTCTCACTATACCGACAAATGTAGATAATTGTCATAGCTTTCAGGAAGCTAAAGAACGCGACATTTGGATCAGTATTCTGAAAGTTATGATGGTTTGAAGTTGCTGTCCAGAAACTCGACGTGAAATAGTTGCTCTGTTAATCTGTTTGGTAGGGGTATTAGATGGCTGAATCTGGAAGACTCACCAAATAGGTTTAGGTGGGGAATTTGATAAGCTTTTCAGAAAGACTAAGAACACCTTATTTGGACTCCGCATAAAAAGATATGAATTTTAGAACGTGACTGTCCACAAAGGGACAGAACAGCATTTATAAAAATTGGAGTTGGGATCGCGTTAAAAGAATTATTGCTAGTTCGGTTTGCTTTTATTAGTTTGCTTGGTCCATTACTGTTATCTTAGTATGCTTTTAATTGAATTTAGGTGGGGAACTGGTCCCGGGCAGCACCATCTTCTCATCCTCCGCTCACGCGGTTAAGGCAAGTGCATTGCTTGTTACTTGGTTGTGATTGATTGGCCATGTTTGTGTGTTTTCAATACATGACAACAGAGCAAGTACTCCGTTGATAGAATAGTTATGAATGGTTGATAGAGAGTGCTAATATTTTGATACGATTAGCTATGCATGGTTGATAGTGTGATTAAGGATGGTGAATGCTGTGGATATGATTAATTATTATTCATGAGTGATTGTTCATGTTTGCTAGTATTATGAATATGTGTGCTATTCATGGATGCTAGAATGCTATGAATGTCAACGATGATGAACGCTAGAAGTTTGAATAAGTTTATTCATGTATGATGTTGTGAATACAAATTTATGATGGTTTAAAGTTTTGTTCATGTGCATCATGCTATCATATTGGAGGCTTGGTCACGTGGTGACTATGCATATATGAGGTCCCCGCCATGTGGATGACGGGTTGAGGTCCCTACATTCGTGGAATGTGGGCATTGAAAGAGGTCCCCATCATGAAAACGATGGGCTTATGGTCCCCACACTTGTGGAGTGTGGACTTGAGGTCCCCTTTACTTATGGAGTATTGGGCAATTGGTCCTCGCGCTATGAGCACAGCATGGGTATGCAATGACGGTTGCATACTTTGCATTATCAGAAATGCAAAAGATAAAGAGACAAAGAGAAAGTGCACTTGAGCATCTTGCATAGCATGAGCATATGACATGTTTATAATAGAGATTGTAGATGGATGATGATGATTACAATTGATTATGTTATTATTGCCATTTATTGTACTTGCTACGAGTCTTTGGACTCACTCTTGTCGTTGTTGTGTTTTAGGTACCCTATACAAGAACGGCATGCATGGGAGGGAGTAAGACTTAGAGTGGTTGCACATTGGCACAAACTACTCATATTTGAATTGATAGAATGATAATTTAGTAGATGAGAAACTTGCTTTAAGAATTACATATGATACTCCCTCTGCTTGGAATAATTTGTAATAGAGTTGATTAGAGAATCATGGATGTCCTTTTGTTTATGCTTATAGTTGTTTAGCACGCTATGGATGATATAGTGATGATTAGCATAGTTTTGGTGGTCTCTTGATTATGCTGGATGTTGGATTATTTAACTATGTTACAATTAAAGGTCGGGACCTCCAGTTAGTAACTAAACAAAGGAGGTTCTGTCGGATTTTAGAGAATTGTATCAATGTTAAAATAGCTTTAGTGTTAGTTTAGTAGCATTCCAAGCCGTTGTCAGGCTGGGGTGTTACAACAACTCCAAGTAAGATCGAAAAGGATTACCAAACTAGAACCAAAAGAAAGGTACTGAGTTTAGAGATTTGAATCGCTCGGATCAGAGCCCGAATGGAGGAGGACGGGCTCTCGGAAGGAGGTTCGACTACGTGGTCGTAAGTAAGTTCCGATCGGCTGAAGGTTTAGACTACCTAGTCGAAAGAGATTAGACTGGTCAGTGGTGGTTGGACTACTAGGTTCAAAGAAGGATACAACTCAACGTGGTCGTAGGAAGGACACAAGAAGGATACGACTACTCAATGTGGTCGTAGGAGGGATACGACTACTCAACGTGGTCGTAAGAAGGATACGACTACTCAATGTGGTCGTAGGAGGGATACGACTACTCAACGTGGTCGTAAGAAGGATACGACTACTCAACGTGGTCGTAAGAAGGATAGAAGTGATGAGGACATCACTCCTTTGGATACACGCACTACACAAAATCCTCCGAGATCCAGTTGCTAAACTACAAGGTCCTATGACAAGAGCTCGTGCACGTCACTTGAATTATGAGGTGAGCTCGTTTCTAGATGCTAATAATTTATCTTTGCAGAATGGTATTCTACCTAATAATTGTGATCTTTTGTTACTTACGAATAATGGGGAGGATCCATCAAGTCCCAGTTCCCAAAGTCCATGACCAGGTCTACAAGCTATACGACCAGACCTGCGGGCGCTACGACCAAGTCTCAAGCTCTTCGACCAGATTCGCGGCGCTACGACTGCACTCGCCAAAGACTACGACTAGGTCTCAAGCTCTCACGGCCACCAATAGGTGCTACGACACCGCTTGCCAAGACTACGACTCGCACTCGCCAAAGACTACGACTAGGTCTCAAGCTCTACGCACCACCATTCAAGCTCACGACCACCATTAGGTGTCATAATCGCTCGGTCTAATTGGGCCTTGTAAGCGTGTCGGGTCAAAGCCTAGGTTGTGTACGCCTCTCCCATGGCCGCACAACCCTAGGTCAACCTCCTCACGCCCCCTATATATATATATAACAGCCGCCACAGTATAGGGTTGGGTTTTTCTTTGAATTTTTCTGCCACTTGCAGTTTCGCCGTTGTACATTTTGAGGAACCCCACTTTGTGATCTTTATTCATATTCGCAATACAATTCAGATTGCATCTTCCTTGTTCTTGTGAGTTGCTTTGATTGCTTGCAGGAACAATAACCCTCGTGGTAAGGTCGATCGTGTGCAAGCGTGGTCGATAACGATATGCGTGCGGTGTAGCGACTGCAGGTGACGACCACGTTGAAAGCCTCAAAGCGTCAACATCCTCACGACGAAATCAATCGAACCTATCAGAAGATCGGGCCACCGTACTCATCAATAAGGATTCGACTGCTTGATGTGATCGAAAGAAGGAAGAAGGAAGAGGGAGAGTTGAGGAAAAAGCAAGAGGGGGGAAACTGGGCGACAAGATGGAGCGGCGGGATTTGCGGCGACGCGGTATGGGTGCATGGCCGGCAGGTAAGGGAGGGGACAAGAGGGGAGACGAGCATGGCGAAAGCCAAGGACTTTAATGCACACGTCGCTGAGGGAAAAAGGGGTAGGATTCGCGGCGGCGCGGCATTTAATGCGCACATCGCTGAGGAGACGATGGCATTTAATGCGCGAGGACTTTTGCGACAGCCAACGTGATAGGAGGGGGAAAAGGTGAGCAGAGGGCTGACAGACAGGGCTGGTCGAAACCAAGAGGGTGGTCGTGACCGAGAAGGTGGTCGTGACTGAGAGGCTGGCCGAAACCAAAGGCTGGTCTCAACTGGAAGACGAGTTGAAACCAAAGGCTGGTCGCAACTGGAAGACTAGTCGAAATCAAAGGTTGGTGCGGATCGACGCGCAGGGAGGAGGAACGGGCGGATGGGAAAAAAAAGGAACAAACAGGGAAAGGGTATTTTAAAGACCAGAGGACTCCAATAAACTAAAGACAAACCAAATTTTGAATTAGTTGAAGTTTGATTAATTCATATTAAATTGCTTTTAACTTCCAAAATTTCAAGTTAAGCTTTAGAAATTCAACAAAACCAAATGACTATTTTTATTTTTTGAAAATTTTCAAAAGTCCTAAAATTGGAATGTTACAACACAAATGACCTAATCCGGTGATCCAAATACCTTCTAATTTCAACGATAGCTCACAAAGAAGGTCAAGAACCTATTCCAATCGACGATCAGGATGATTGAACCCAAGGTTCCAAGAATTTCTTAAATGAATTCAAGAAGGCATAATAATCGAGGAAATTCGAACTTTGATAAAAAAAAACTTGCTCGTGGGAGGATGATAGTCAAGATGACCCTAGAGGATGATATTTTCTTCCTACACAGCTTAGATTAATCCATTGAGACCAAATAATCTAACAAGTTTAGCAAACTAAATAATTCTAATGATCAACCTTTCCATCAATGTTCCACACTTCTTAGTAACTCTATTGATTCCAATTAGATATAGCCATACCCTTAATCACAATTCATCACGAGCTACTACATAGAACCATCAAATTAATCAACTTTCCTTCCATTAATCAACTGCCTCCAAGGACCTTAGTTAAGATCGATTATACACCACACTACAGACACAACTTGATAACCCATATCATATCCACTAATTTCTTCGATTATAACCTCTCACTTGACTACGAGAAGACATCGCTAGAGAGTTTAGCATTTTCTTTCATAAAAGGAACTTTTCAACTTCAATACTCAAAATACCCAAAAGAGATACATTGAATGAAAAATTCCATGTACTAAAGGACTTGCAAAAGAAAACTTTCATTATCCAAATCATCAAGCGAAATAAATGGGTCATGTTTCCCAACGAGAAAGGCAAAACTCCAATATAAAAGTCAATCTTGACAACTAACCAAGTCCACCAGCTGCAAGAATAACTCAATAGTTGAAAAAATAATAATTGCTTTAAGAGACAAATTAAGCCAATGAAAACACATAAACCTTTCGCAAAGAAACCCTTCAACTGCAATGAACTACTGACCCAAGAGAAATTCATCAACCACAACTGGACAAGAGTTGACCAAATTTAAATTCAAGGAAGAGAACAACTTTTCTAAAAATACTCACTATCAACACCTGTACAAAGATATCCGAGGTAACCACTTCACTATGCTCTTACCATGAACCGTTGTGTAACCTGGTAAAGCCCAGGGTCACAACCACGACCACAACCTCTCAATGTGCGCTACCATCACTCATAATAATCATAGAATCATATTATAGGTATATAAGATCATCTCATAACAAGAATCATCAATACAACATAACGAAAGCGTAAATGCAATGCTTGACCCATCCCATCCTACTGTGCACCAATGTGTCAAGTTTTTAAGTTCATTAACCATTACAAAATTTTAACAAATTAAGTTACCTAAGTTGTTAATCTATTCACCACGGACCTATAGCCCGCTCTGATACCAACTGTAACACCCTAGCCCAACATGAGCCTAGAATGCTACTAAACTAACAATATAGCGAGATAAAACTAAGACACCTTACTAAAATTTTGGCAGAACCTCCTTTGTATAGCTAACTAAACCGGGGGTTCCAATAGGTACGAATATCATAATTAAACAATCCAACATTCAGCATAATCAACAGGCATTCAAGATATGCTAAATGACTAAAGCATAATCATAGGTATAAAAATATGCTACTCATCATTATTACAAATAATCCAATAGTAAAGCATTACCATAATAAATCCATTAAGCAGTTTGCTCATTTATTAAGGCATGATGTGAAATCTAAACAACTATAAAGGTTCATGGCGTGTGTGTAAAGCGACAAATGGCTACTCCTCCCATGCATGTTGTTCTTTATTGGGTACCTAAAACAACAACAACAACAGCAAGAGTGAGTCCACAGACTCAGCAAGTACATATAAAATATATTACAATACAAAATTATAACATCAGCATCCATTTCTAGAAACTTTGCATTAAACCACACCACATGCATATGCAATGCTCAATGCATCCGTTCTCTTTAACTCTTTTTGCATTTTACCGGTAATGCAAGGTATGCAACCGTCGCTGCATACCCATGCCTGTGCTCGCAAGCACATGGACTAAGAGCCCAATACTCCGCAAGTAATGGAGACCTCAGGCCCACACTAAGATACATGACGGGGACCTCAAAGATATACATGCTTGGTCACCACGTGACCAAGCCTCAACATGATCTCAATATGCACATGCATAGTTATTCTATTTATCATCAACATGCAATAGCAATAACATCATACATGAATAGAACTTAATCATACTTTGAGCATTCACCATTATTAATACACATATCATGCCAACAATCATGCATCGCTATCATGTATTAAATACACGCAATCATGATCAAGTATTCACAATTAATCTATCAATTAATGTACTTGCCTCAACCGTGCCAAAATGAAGGACGCGAAGAGGGCGCTACCCCCGTAACCAATCCCCCACCTGAATTAAGTTAAAAGCACTCTAAGATAACAATATCGACAAAAACAAAGCTAGAAGCAATTACAAAAAGCTATAATCTCGCAACCCCAATTCCAAAATCATAAATGAGTCCATCCCCTCGAGAGACAGTCATAATCAAAAATTCATATCTTTAGTACGGAGATACAAATGGGGTATTCTTGGACTTTATAGAAAGCTTATGAAATCCTCCATCTAAACCTAGTTTTTGAGCCTTCCAGATTAGGCCATTTACTACCCTTACCGAGTTGATTAATGTAACAGCTAATTCACGTCGGGCTCGGACAACAATATTAAAACTATCATAACTTTCAGACATTTATCCAAATTTCACGTTATTTAACTTTCTCAAAGCTAAGCCAATTATCTACATCTTTAGTTATAGTGAGACCTTCCAACTTTTCTTTAACTATCCACTTATGTATGATTACTAATAACTCACAAAATTATAACAGATTTACCAAACAACAAATACAATAAATTCATAACTTATGAACCGCTCGTCCAAACGACATGATCCAAGACTCTATTGAAAGTTAAAGACAAGACCTACAAATCTATAGGAGAGGTCCAGATCAAATTTTGCAGTTAACATCCTCAAAACAGTTGGAAACTATAGACTCTCTAAACCGATCCAATACCGACATTGCCTAAATTCAAGAATACACGACGAATCGAACAAGATCAGGGGTTACCTCTGAGAATCCATCAAGAACACGAGAACCACCATGTGATCCATCTCCTTCCTTCTCCCTTCTCCCTTCTCCCTTCTCCCCCTTCCTCTTCCTTTCTTCTTCTTCTTCTTCTTCTTCTTCTTCTTCTTCTTCTTCTCTTCTTCTTCCTTTCTCCTTTCTACTCTTCTCCTCCTCTGTAACACCCCAGCCCGACATGAGCATGGAATGCTATTAAACTAACATTAAATAATTCTAAACCACGGCAAACTACCAAATTTCGACATAACCTTCCTTGTAAAGTTAACTACACGGAGGTTCCAACACATAGAACTCTTGTTCCAACTCTCACGATCACCTTACCTATGCAAGCAGATCTCCTCTACCAAGGGACGACAAAGAACTCGCCTACCAACTCACTTATCCAAGAACTCAATCGAGAACAAACGAGTCAAAATGCATCCAACTCAAAGCCATCTTCCCTTAGAAGAGCCCAATCCAAAATCAATGGATTTACCATGAATTTTTTTTTCCACTTTTGAAATAGGTAGTTTAGAAATAAATGCCACACAAGCCAAAAACGAAATCACTCAAAAACCATATTAACCATTTTTTCTTAATCGAAGGAATCACACATACCGACAAGAACCAACTCAATCAGAATTGACATCCGTCATAATCACATAGTTCAAGTAAGAACTAAGAAAATATCTCACTATCCAAGATCACACAATCAGAATACCCTTTTTCCACAATCTTTCTTTTAAGATTTTAACTTCCTCTATGTAATACCCCGATTATCTTTTAGAGAGATAGTTACTCGGGAGAGAGAATTAATGGAAAATTCAAGATTTTCGGGAGAAAAATTCAGAACCTAGGGTTTCGGGCCAGCTAATCCACCTGGTGGCGGTCATGAGTGGCCCAAGAGGGGAGGTGCACCAGTGCCCAAGCCCATGCGCCCACACCTCCCTAACCCTAGGGCAGCCCCATCCCTTCCCCTTCTCCCCGGTGGCCGCCACAAGCATCCTCCCCTTCCCCATGCGCCCACCCCATCCTCCCTTGCGCTCCACCTCCACCCCTCCTCCTCTGGCAGCCATCTTCTCCTCCTTGCTGCTGCCACCAAACAACAAGGAGGATGAGCCCGGTTGCAACGCATAAGGAAGAAGAAGAGGGAAAGAGGGGAGAAAGGAGGAGATTGAGAGAGTTTATGATGGTGGGCTGTTCTTCATCTTCCCGCGGATCTACAAGGGTAACAAAGAGCTAGCTTCACGGTTTGATGTTTGTTAGATGCAAGTATGATTAGTTGTTTGGATCAAGTCTGTTTTTTTTAGTAGATTCAATTCTGTCCAGAATGTTGCGGGGTCTGTTTCGTGGTTTTAGAGGCCGAATCTGAGTTGATCATCTCCTGGAGTTATGTAGGTCTTGTTCTTAGCTTTCGTTGGCCGCCAAGATCACCTCATTCCGACTTTCGAGTCAAAAGTTATGATAAATTTAATATCTGCTGTCCAGAATCCTGACGAGAATTAGCAGTCTCTGTATAGGTTGATTTATGGCCTAGTTAGAGGGTGATTCAGAGGTCTTTCCCATAACAAATTTTGAAGGTGATATCACTAGCTTTCAGGATTGATAAAGAACACTTCATTTGGATTTATAGATCAAAAGTTATGAACTTTTCATTGTGACTGTCCAGATTGTATGTCAGTCTGTCCAGATTGTATGTCGTTTCTATCTTTAGTTTTGACCCGTGTGCCACTTTTTGTTAAATGCAAAAATTGAATGTCGTGCCAACTAGTTTATTGTAGGTAATTTCATAACCTTTTCAGATTGTTAAAGAACGCTCAATTCGGAGTTGTAGATTAAAAGTTATGGTTGTTTTAGTATTGCTGTCCTGTTTGTTCAGACAGAAGTTGTGCTGCTGTTTTGTTTTCTTTATTAGAGAAGTTTATTGGCCGAATTGGGAAATCTCATCAACTTGAATGTTATAGATATGTTCGTTAAGATGAGGTAGGATCTGACTCATCTCATTTCGAGTCCCACGTCATTAACTACTGTCATTTTCGTGCTGCTGTCCCGACACGCTTTTGGGTTGCAGCCTGTTTTTCAGATTAGGTTTTATGGCGATTCCTTGGGAGTTCAAGGGGTATTGTAGACTATTAATTCGGTTGGATTCTATGTTGTTCTTATTTTGGTTATTTAATTGTTTAGCCACGAGGCTACGGGTTTGGGAGCGCCATCGTTGTTCGCTAACGCCGCAACGCCGAAGGCAAGTACTTTGTTGCTTTTGAGTGATGTGATTGTGAATGTTTTCATGAATATAGTGTGACATATTGTGTTACCCGAGATGTGAATTGGTTATGTTCTTTCATTATGTGGAGTATATATTGAGAGATGGTATTATCACTGTTCATGTTCATATCATGCATCCTTTTATTCATGTTATGTCCACGGAGTGGATTGTAAGTCCCACCATTCCAATGTGGGCAAATTTGGACATTTTCATGTCCCGCCCACGGAGTGGATTGAAAGACCCATCAATTCCAGATGGGCACGTAAGACCCATCAATTCCAAAGATAAGCTTTGGACACCTATATGAAACGTTCTTCATATAGGACTTGGATCCCCGCACTTTTGTTAAGGTGCGGGCTTAATCAACACCGACGGGTGTGTCACCACTATACCGGTATATGCATGTGTGCAGTCCATCCTTGATTACATTCATTCATTTCATGTTTTCATAAGTGTTCACTGATGCAAGGTTCGCATTCTTAAATGGTGATGTCCTGTTTGTATATGTGTTCTTTCTCTTTCATCAGACTTGCTGAGTCATGGACTCACTCTTGCGTTGTTTGTTTATTTTAGGTAACCCCGATGTTGGCTCACATGGGAGGGAGTAGACACGCACTACTCGTTCACATTATCCTATTCATGTTCAAGATCAAATTTAGTTCTATCTTACATTCGTTAATGATGAACTGTAATAATTAAATTATAATTGGTGAAGGAAGGATACCTTCTCCACAAGGATGTTGATTTATTACTGCGTGTGAACCTTCTTTATTGATGATCAGTATTAAATAACTTAGAAGGTGAAGGAAGGATACCTTCACCATGTCCTGTTTAATTAGTGCTGTCATTAGTTCAAATTCTTCTGCATTATGGATGTATGTTAGATGTTTTAGGTGACATCTTGGCTTCCGAATAGCCAGGGTGTTACAGTTGGTATCAGAGCGGGCTTTAGGTCCGTGGTTAATAGAAGAACATTAAAATGACACACGTGCGCATGAGGTGGGGTTGGGAATCTATTGCTTCCGTATTTCTATTGTTATGTTTCATTCGTTGAGCAATTGTTGAGTTGCTTCTGTATTATCTTTCTTGTTGTTAATCTATGATCTACTATGATATTCATTATCTATGAACTAATACTTTGATTGTCGTGAGATGATCCTGCATATTCATAATTGAGTATTTTGGTGAAGCGTGTTGTTAACGGATGATAAGAAGTGGAGGTCGTGGTTGTTACTCCGATTCACTAAAGTTACACCACCGCTCGCAGTACGTGGTTAGAGGAGTAGTTACCCCGAGTACCAAAGTTAGAGGTGTTGAGCGTGAGTTGCTTTAGAAAGTTGTACTCTTTCTTGATTTCTGAATTTGCCAATTCTTGTCCTGTGGTGGTTGATGAATTTCTCCTAGGTTTGTGGTTCATGATAGTTTATGGTTTTCAATAGATCCCTCTTGGTTCTCTGAAACAAATGTTGTTTTTCGACTGTAGGGTTGCTTTTACCACTTGTGGTCGTTGTCAATTGACAAGATTGATGTTTTCATGGTTGCTCCTTCTTTCTCATTGAAAAGAATGACTCATTTACTCGCTTGATAGCTTGGTTAGTGAGAGTTTTCCACTGAAGTTCGCTTGCATGGGAAAGCTTTGGCTTTATGCGTTTCTTTTGGATTACTTGAGCATTGAGGTTTGAAGTCTCTCTTTGTCTGTAGTAAGGGTTAGAATCCTTTTGTGATGTCTTGCCATGCTTAAATTGAGAATTTATAACCAAGCTAATAAATTGTTACGATATGAGTTACCAAGTTGGGTTATTAGCATGGTGCAAATCAACTATTCTTAACTACCATCTATAAAAGTGAAATTGATTAATTTGAAATATCCTTGTATTTGATACATGTCAGATGTTAAATAAAGACTGTCCATATCTGCTCGTAACCTATAGATCTTACATAAGAGCTAGATTTATCTATTTCATGGTATGCTAAAATTGTTGAAACTTGTATAAAGGACCGGATGGGTGCGTGCATCGATTCGGGAAACCTTGTTTATAGAAAATTGTGTTAGTGAATCTTTAATCATGTTTTGAAATGATTTCTGAACAAAGGTGAAATGTGAGTCTATGTTTATATATGGTTATGTGTTGGCAAATGGAATTAGTACCGTATGTTCATACATGATTAATACAATCATCATTTGTTTTTGAGCGCTAAAGAAGGTGTTGAGCAACACCCACAGTGGAGTAGACGAATTTCGTAAGTAGTCTTTGATATCGTGCCTTGTGATATTGTTATTGCTTAGCATAGTCTTGATATAATAAATTTGTTTCAACCTTTTGTTTGTGTTCCCTTTGGGAAGTTTTAGGATGGAGTAATAAAGTTTGATGACTCTTGGTACTAGTGTGTGTTGTCGATGTTATTAAATAGTCAAAATGTGAGAATGAGGCTAATTTCAGAGAAATTTGATCACCCATGGTGATATTTCCTAAATGATCAAATTTCATGTTTTGTGTTCATGATCTTTTGGGGTTCAGCTTTATGTGGTAAATGAAGTTTATCGAGTATCGATAAGTTGCAAAGTTATAATGATTCTTCAATGATACAAGTGCTTCGATCTTGAATACTTATTTGTTCTTATCTCATAAGGTTCGATATTCTCTTCTTGTGAGGCTTATGTTTTCAATCGTGGACTCCACTTATGTTCTATGAGTTCATTGCTTAATTGGTTTTCCCTTGGTCCGTGTTCAAGCGAGTGGTAGATGAGTTTTCTAGTTGGTGAAAATCGCTTTCATTTGTCTCTTCTTTTGAGAAAGAATCAACTCATTCTTTTCACGTGGGTCTTACGAAGTGTTTTCAAATTGTTGTTGTGAGAATTGAAGTTAATATCGTTTAGATGAGAATATTTCAAGTTTAGCTTTCGTGATATTTTCTTTGGGTTCTTGAATCATCTGATAGCTGAAATTATTTTAAATAAACTAAGGTATTGAATTGTCTTGTTGCTTCTTAAGAGTTTTGTGTGACTTAATTTTAAAGACTTTTTAGTCTAAGTGGGCAACATGAGGTTGCAATCAAAGAAGTTATGTTGGTTCCTTTAAGAGGAGAATAATCTGCTTGCTTTTCATGAAATCCCGTAATTGGAAATGTTTCGAGTTTGGTGGCTGAGATTATTTGGATCTCATGTTTCGTGTGTAGTTGAATTGTTCTGAACAAATAGGACGTATTGAGGAATTTCATTGGTTCTTATTTAGTCCGTGTGGTTTGGACTAAAGACCTTATCTTGTTCATTGTGGCAAAGCGATGTTAGTCAAAGAATTAATTTCAGTGTTAAAGGAAAGAGTGCAGTAGGAATATTTGAGAATTTGAGTCAAGTTTTGTAACTCGTGGTTATTTGAATTGTTCATAAACTTTTTGCTCTTTTCACTCAAGAGTTGTCGAGTTCCAATCGCAATGTCATTTTCTTGTTGGTTGTTATTTGCTATTTCCATTTCGAGGTGATGCGTGCCCTCCGATGTGAACTCAACTTTCGTTTTCCCAGATCTTTATTACGAGATTATTTCTTTTGGTCTCGTGCTCACTGTGAGCAAGCAACATTTTCCGTGTGGTGAAAGTTGTTCTTGTTCGCTCTTTCTTTTGAGAAAGGATCAACCGCTTTGTGCTATAAAGTTTTGCAAATCGTGAGTTGTTAATTGTTTGGTGGTGGTTAAGTGATTGTAGGGGTGAGATTTTGCTACCAACTATTGGAGGAGTAATAGAAGATGAGTTGGTTTTGACCAACTCTTGGAGGGAAGTTGATTCGATGGAATGTATGGTTTCAAGTAAAATTGTATATTGTTCGACTAAGTAGGACCTATGGTATAGTGTAGTTCCGTAACCTTGGTTCATGTTGAAATGTTGGGGATTATCAAATGTATGGAAACCGTAATCAATTTTATAGAGTAACACTATTGAAAGTATCGCGATGTTGTATGAGGGATTCTGATGAGGTCAATGAGTGAGTATGTCTGAATTGTGGGGATCTTAGAGATTTAAGCCGATGATTTCATTATTTGTTATAAGAGGAATTCGTTGTAGAGGTCTTGGAGGTTAAGTCCGGCTTTCCATTGTCATGCTAGACTTTGGTCGCCCAAAGATTTGTGTGTAGAGGAGATAGAACATTGGAGTATCCTGAGTAGTGGAATGATTGTCAATAGAACCCTTCGATGTAGTTCATGAGCTGTACTGAGGATTCATGTGTTATTCTGAAAGTTGGAGGTGATGAGATTGCATGGGTTTTTGAGGTGCTTTGGTGCCTTCTATCAAATTAATGTCATCGCTGAATGAGTTGTCTAGAGCATTCTGGAATCAATAGAGTCTCTCCACAAAGGTGTGGATGATGTACTTCTGCTTAAGCCTAATTTGAGGATGTTAAATTAAGAGGTTTGAGCCCTGTGGTATGCGATGAATTCGAATTCCAAGGTCTGAGAGAAATTTTATTCCTAAAAGAGGACTTGAGTAAAAGAATGTTTCCTTGGGTATTGAAGCGTTTTATTGATACTCATTTGAGCTTTGTGTTGTTGACTGGTGTCTTCTGCAATGTGAGTTGGTGTTGTGTTGGCATGTTTGCTTCTTTCCAATTCAGACAAAACAAAAGAAGTATTTGGTTTCAGCATTCAAGTGATTCCTCCTTTAGTATTCGTGACGTTTATTCGCAATTTGCCACTTGGAAAGTGGGAAGGTTTTCTTGATGAAATTCTGATTTCTAGATTTTACTCTTCATTACTCAGTTGGTAACGTCTAGTTGTGACGTGAATCTTTCTTGTTCAGATGTGTTTTGTCGGTAAAAGAGTTTGCTTAAAGAGTTTTCGATCGTGTGTTTCGTTAAAGGAGGTGATCCTTGCTTTAGTGAAGAGTTCGATTGAGAGGCTGAATAAGAGTTTCGTGTTCTTTATGCTTGTCATGTGGTTCAGTATCATTGGGAAGGTTAACCCAAGGTACATTGGGTTGTTTTCGCTAGTTGGCGACGCGTGGACTGCCTCGAGTCCATGCGCGTTCTCGTGTTGAGTAAGTACCGAGAACCGGTGTTTGAGTTTTCGCTTGCCGTTGATCTTTGAGTAGGATCTTACCTTCGCTTTCCTTCTAATGAGCGCACGGAATTTTCGGTTGAGTGTTAAAACGACGCCGCTTTACGCCTTAGCGGTGGTCTCTCTTCTTGAGAGAAAGGCCACTTGAGAGTTGGTTTTAGTGTGCGTGAGCAAGACCGCATTTATTTGTTCCTGTACGTGTTAATTCATTGTTTTCAATTCCGTGGTATTCTGTCCTTGTGTTCTTTTCGACGATTAGAATTCGAGGTCGAATGTTAAGAGGGGTAGAATGTAATACCGATTATCTTTAGAGAGATAGTTACTCGAGAGAGAATTAATGGAAAATTCAAGATTTTCGGAGAAAATTCAGAACCTAGGGTTTCGGCCAGCTAATCCACCGGTGGCCGGTCATGAGTGGCCCAAGAGGGGGAGGCGCACTGTGCCCAAGCCCATGCGCCCACACCTCCCCTAACCCTAGGGCAGCCCCATCCCTTCCCCTTCTCCCCGTGGCCGCCACAAGCATCCTCCCTTCCCCATGCGCCCACCCCATCCTCCCTTGCGCTCCACCTCCACCCCTCCTCCTCTGGCAGCCATCTTCTCCTCCTTGCTGCTGCCACCAAACAACAAGGAGGATGAGCCCGGTTGCAACGCATAAGGAAGAAGAAGAGGGAAAAGAGGGGAGAAAGGAGGAGATTGAGAGAGTTTATGATGGTGGGCTGTTCTTCATCTTCCGCGGATCTACAAGGGTAACAAAGAGCTAGCTTCACGGTTTGATGTTTGTTAGATGCAAGTATGATTAGTTGTTTGGATCAAGTCTGTTTTTTTAGTAGATTCAATTCTGTCCAGAATGTTGCGGGGTCTGTTTCGTGGTTTTAGAGGCCGAATCTGAGTTGATCATCTCCTGAGTTATGTAGGTCTTGTTCTTATCTTTCGTTGGCCGCCAAGATCACCTCATTCCGACTTTCGAGTCAAAAGTTATGATAAATTTAATATCTGCTGTCCAGAATCCTGACGAGAATTAGCAGTCTCTGTATAGGTTGATTTATGGCCTAGTTAGAGGGTGATTCAGAGGTCTTTCCCATAACAAATTTTGAAGGTGATATCACTAGCTTTCAGGATTGATAAAGAACACTTCATTTGGATTTATAGATCAAAAGTTATGAACTTTTCATTGTGACTGTCCAGATTGTATGTCAGTCTGTCCAGATTGTATGTCAGTTTCTATCTTTAGTTTTGACCCGTGTGCCACTTTTTGTTAAATGCAAAAATTGAATGTCGTGCCAACTAGTTTATTGTAGGTAATTTCATAACCTTTTCAGATTGTTAAAGAACGCTCAATTCGGAGTTGTAGATTAAAAGTTATGGTTGTTTTAGTATTGCTGTCCTGTTTGTTCAGACAGAAGCTGTGCTGCTGTTTTGTTTTCTTTATTAGAGAAGTTTATTGGCCGAATTGGGAAATCTCATCAACTTGAATGTTATAGATATGTTCGTTAAGATGAGGTAGGATCTGGACTCATCTCATTTCGAGTCCCACGTCATTAACTACTGTCATTTTCGTGCTGCTGTCCCGACACGTTTTTGGGTTGCAGCCTGTTTTTCAGATTAGGTTTTATGGCGATTCCTTGGGAGTTCAAGGGGTATTGTAGACTATTAATTCGGGTTGGATTCTATGTTGTTCTTATTTCGTTATTTAATTGTTTAGCCACGAGGCTACGGGTTTGGGAGCGCCATCGTTGTTCGCTAACGCCGCAACGCGGAAGGCAAGTACTTTGTTGCTTTTGAGTGATGTGATTGTGAATGTTTTCATGAATATAGTGTGACATATTGTGTTACCCGAGATGCTGAATTGGTTATGTTCTTTCATTATGTGGAGTATATACTGAGAGATGGTATTATCACTGCTCATGTTCATATCATGCATCCTTTTATTCATGTTATGTCCACGGAGTGGATTGTAAGTCCCACCATTCCAATGTGGGCAAATTTGGACATTTTCATGTCCCGCCCACGGAGTGGATTGAAAGACCCATCAATTCCAGATGGGCACGTAAGACCCATCAATTCCAAAGATGGGCAGCTTTGGACACCTATATGAAACGTTCTTCATATAGGACTTGGATCCCCGCACTTTTGTTAAGGTGCGGGCTTAATCAACACCGACGGTGTGTCACTCACTATACCAGATATGCATGTGTGCAGTCCATCCTTGATTACATTCATTCATTTCATGTTTTCATAAGTGTTCACTCGATGCAAGGTTCGCATTCTTAAATGGTGATGTCCTGCTTGTATATGTGTTCTTCTCTTTCATCAGATTTGCCGAGTCATGGACTCACTCTTGCGTTGTTTGTTTATTTTAGGTAACCCCGATGTTGGCTCACTTGGGAGGGAGTAGACACGCACTACTGCTCACATCATCCTATTCATGTTAAAGATCAAATTTAGTTCTATCTTACATTCGTTAATGATGAACCGTGATAATTAAATTATAATTGGTGAAGGAAGGATACCTTCTCCACATGGATGTTGATTTATTATCATGTGTGAACCTTCTTTATTGATGATCAGATTAAATAACTTAGAAGGTGAAGGAAGGATACCTTTACCATGTCCTGTTTAATTTAATGCTGTCATTAGTTGAAATACTTAGTTCAAATTCTTCTGCATTATGGATGTATGTTAGATGTTTTAGGTGACATCTTGGCTTCCGAATAGCCAGGGTGTTACACTCTAAACTATGGGATTCCAAATCATTGTATCACACGCTAACTCATTACTCTTAAGTTGACAACCTCAAGCTATGCTCAAACCGCAAACATCGTCCATACCCTTATAGAGAGACTCTACTGACTCTACAATAACATACTCTAGATAATTCTCTTATCGATAGACTTACTTTGATAGATAATTTCCAATGCTCCTCAACAAATATTTCACCCAAAATCGCATCGCCCAATCCGTAAGGAATAATCAACTTGAAATCCACAACACACACTCTCATTTACTTCATTAAAAGAGTTCTATTAATGATCGCCATACTATTCAAAATCCATTGTTATTCTTCTAGTTCTATACATAATCATTGAGCAACTAAGGATCTTGCATAGAACACCAAACCCAATTTCCACCTCCAAGACTCTATAAGTGTATTTCTGTAATCATATTTAAAAATCCTCGATCCGTGATCAAATTCCACAATCCAAACATACTCAATCATTACTTCAACATGTAAACATATTCTTGACCAAATTATCTTTATAAAGATTCTAACTCCTAGAGGGTTACTCGCTAACGCCAAAACATTCCTAACAATAGCTCAACAATCCTCGCTATCTCATTAATTAGCATAACAATTGGATTATTTTGCTACTCCCCACTGTTAAACTACATCGCCATAAATCACCTACACAACCTCTCAAAATTACCCAATCGCGATACTCTAAGACATGATCAAGTTTCCCATACTTTCGATAAACCCAACATTCTATCATGAATGAAGGTTCTGGATTATAATTCGCTATGGGTTCCGCTAGTTGTAACCCTAATCGTTTTATTTCAACGACAATCATTCCATTTAAATCAAATTCTCCAAGAATTATAGGTCAAAGCCAATTTACTTTCTCACTGTTCTTCAAATAGCTTGGTCTCCAAAATTCTTACCGCTTATCGCTTATTTGACCACCACCAACCAATCACCATACAACTCTTTATAACACTTGGCATCACAACTTGGTTAATTCCTTACTCAAAAGGAAGAAATAAATGCACACAAGGTTCGACGACAAGAAATCGTGGCTCCTCAAGTGAGCACGAGACCAAGAGAAACAACAAATAGAAATGATCTCGAAAACAAAATACGAGTCCACAATGAGGCACAAGTCCCACAAGAAGAAATTTTCACGTCCATAAATCATAATAAAACATTGCTATGCAAACCCAAGAAACTCTTAAGTCGTGACAACACGAAGTTGCAGACACGATTTTTAGCTCCAACCTCAAATACTTATGGCAAACATTTTTCGTTAACACAACGAAAGCAACCTCTTTGATTACAATATTACTTGTCAAACTAAACAAGAAATGCCTTTAATACCAAATCACATTAATCACATCGGAACCAAACTAACCTTTCCATATGTCACATTGCTCAACTAATTTCATCTACTACATAAATCATGAACCCCAAAAGATCACGAATACAAAACTCTAAACATTTCATTTAACCGTTATTAAAATAATCAACTTACTTTCTATCTAGAAGAATCCTCACCACTCCAACGCCACAATCTCTTGTAGACCTTATTACTAACATCAAGAATAATTCACTCTTAACAAGGTTTGTTATCATCCACTCTTCCTTTATAAAGTCCCCAAAAGCTAACCAAACTGTTACATATCACTTTATCATCTCATCCTCGATTGAGAGTACACCAAATTCTTACAACCTCACTACAAAGAACCACTTTATTTTTTTATAGGAACCTACTACACAATTTAAAAGGTTACACAAAACCCTTTCATCAAAGACATACTATTATCCGACAATTTCACCGTCATGCAAACACGTGTCACTTATTAAATCACATCATAAACCATTGATGATTATTCAATCATGGACAAAATTGATGGTCCTTTCTCTATTTGTTTTCCCACGAGCAAAAATAAGATCATCAAATCGCCAATTAAAGAAAATTCCATATTATCATCTATTAAGACAACGATGAAACACATCCTTATATTTCCTTCCTACACAGCTTAGATTAATCCATTGAGACCAAATAATCTAACAAGTTTAGCAAACTAAACAATTCTAATGATCAACATTTTCACAAAGTTCTACACTTTTAATAACTCGATTGATTCCAATTAGGTATAGCCATACCCTTAATCACAGTTCAACAAGAACTACTACATGGCACCATCAAATTAATCAACTTTCCTTCCAGGGATCTTAGTTAGGATCGATTATACACCACACTACTGCACTCCAACTTGATAACCCATATCATATCCACTAATTTCTCCGATTATAACCTCTCACTTAACCATGAGACGACATCGTTAAAGGGTTTAGCATTTTCTTCCATAAAAGAACATTTCAACTTCAACACTCGAGATACCAAAAAGTGATATATTGAATCAAAACTTTCACGTACTACAAGACTTGCAAAAGGAAACTTTCATTATCCAAATCATCAAGTGAAATAAATGGGTTATGCTTTCCAGTAAGAAAAATGAAACTCCAATACAAAAGTCAGTATTGACAACTATCCAAGTCCACCAGCCACGAGAATAACTCAACAATAGAAAAAAAAACAATAATTGCTTTAGGGAACAAGTTAAGCCAATAAAACATATCAACCTTTCTCAAAGAAACTCATCAACTGCAATGAACTATTGACCCATAGAAATCCATCAACCACAACTGGACAAGAGTTAACCAAATTCGAACTCAAGGAAGAGAACAAATTTCTAAAGATACTCATTATCGATACTCGACTAAGACATTTGAGATAACCACTTCTGCTTTCATACCACGAAAGATGGTGTGACTGCAAAGCCTAGGCCACAACCACGACCTCAACCTCTCAACATGCGCTACCATCACTCATACTAATCATAGAATCATATTAGGTATATATGGTCATCTCATAAAAGGAATCATCAATACAATATAACGAAGCGTAAATGCGTTGCTTGACCCATCCCATCCAATCTGCACCAAAGGTGTTAGGTTTTTAAGTTCATTAACCATTACAAAATTTTAGCAATTTAAGTTGCCTAAGTTGTAAATCCAATCACCACGCACTCATCGTCCGCCTCGATACTAATCAGAACACCTCCCGACATGAGCTCGGAATGCTATTAAACTAACATTAAATAATTCAACACATAGATGAATCATAAATAAATAAACCGACAACCTGTAATCATCATTAGGTATTCAAAGTATGCTAAGCAACTAGTATATCCAAAGAAATCAAGTACACTACTCATCATTATTACACTTAACCCATTGCATGAGGCATAATCATAATAAATCCTTTAAGCAACTCGCCATTTATTTAAGCATGGTCTCAAGTTTATTCAACTTTAGATGGTTCATGGTAGTGTGTGTGTGAACATTAAGCTACTCCTCCCATGCATGTCGCCCTTGGATTGGGTACCTAAAACAACAAGAAAGCAAGAGTGAGTCCACGCACTCAAAGAAGTACATAAATAAAAAGACACATGATTCGAACCATAACATCAAGATCCACATTTAGGAGCACATCATTAAATCATGCCACATGCATATGCAATGCTCAATGATTCCTTTGTTTATCTCTTTTGCATTTTACTGGTAATGCAAAGTATGCAACCGTCTGCCAGATACCCATGCTCGCGGCGCGCACGCACAGGGACCAATTGCCCAATACTCCGCAAGTATTTGGGACCTCAAGCCCACACTCCACAAGTGTGGATCTCAAGCCCGTCACATTCATGACGGGACCTCAAAGATGTGCATGCTTGGTCATCACAAGACCAGGCCTCAACATGATATCAATATGCATATGCACCATCTCTTTTCATTATCAAGCACCAATGGCAGTAACAATGTTCATGAATAAAAGCAATAAGGACATTCATGAATAAAGACGATAACAACATTCATGAAGAAAGGCAATAACAATATTCATGAATAAAGCCAATAACAACATTCATGAATGAAGGCAATAACAACATTCATGAATAAAGCATATCCATACTTTGATCACTCACCATTTTTATTATGCACACTTATCAACAGCCATACGTCATTAACAAGCATCAAACCCGCATTCATGTCCAAGCAATCACAAACAAGGTACAAACGATGCACTTGCCTTAACCGCGTGAGAACGGAGGATGCGAAGAAGACGCTGCCTCCGGGACCAATCCACCACCTAAAATTCATTTAAAGGCATACTAAGCCAATGGTAATGGACCGAACAAACGATATAAGCAACCACAATCTAGCAATAGCTTGTAACGCGACCCCGACTCCAAATTCCTAAAAGCTGATCTGTCCCCTCTATAACCAGTCATGTTCTAAAATTCTTATCTTTTAGTACAGGAGTCCAAATGAGGTGTTCTTAGACTTCATTTAAAGGTTATAAAATTACCCAACTAAACCTAGTTGGTGGGCCTTCCTGATTCGGCCATCTAATATCCCTTTTATGCTGATTAACAAAACATCGATTTCACATCAGGTTCTCTGGACAGTACACTAAAACAATCATAACTTTCAGCTCGTTTGTCCAAATGTCGCGTTCTTAGGCTTCCCTGAAAGCTACGACAATTATCTACAACTTTCGTTATACTGAGATCCTCTAATTCTCCATTTAACTGATCTCTCAAGTCAGATTACTAAAACATGTCAGAATACTGACAGGTTCGCAGAACAATCGCACTAATAAATTCATAACTTTTGCTAAAGAGGTCCAAATAATACGATCTAGCACTTCATCGAAAGCTATTGAAGTCTTCTACAACTCTCTAGGAGAAGCCCAAGACCGAATCCGCACTTAACTATATCAAAACGTCTGTCTAACGCGATCTGTCATGAGGAGATAGAAATACCGACATTGCTACAACAATCAAATATGCATCTATTCGGGGGCAAACCGGGGTTACCCTTGACGAACCGCTGTAGACCGCGATGCAATCCGCGAATCTTCCCCTTCCCTCTCTTCTTCCCTTCTCCTTTCTTCCTTCTTCTTCTTTTTTTCTTGGCCGGCCACCACAATGAAGAGGCATCGGAGGAGAGGGGCACCACCATGGAGGAGATGGGTTGCTACAAATCATGCTACACAGCATGCGCGGGTAAGGTTCCCCTCCTTCTTTAGTTGGTTTCTAGTTTCCTCATGGGCCATGGGCCACTAAGCCTGCTTTTCCTCCACTTGACTATGGGTCATGTGGCCCATTACTCTCTCAATTTCTGATTTTTTTCTCTTTTAATTATCTTAATTCCCTCTCTAATTTTTTTTATTACATCCACTAACGACAAACGGGATATTACATCCTCTTGGCATAGCAACAGAGAAGGGGTGTGCTACAGTACCCCACATGCAATCCTAAGAATTAAAATTGAATTTCAAACCATTTTATCGGGATTTAAAATAGAATTTCAGAGTTTCTGTAAAAGGGGAATTAAATCTTGGGCCAAAGGCCCATAACCTTGGCCCATTAGGGGCACCCTATAACCCTAGATATACTATAGCACCCCAATGCTACAGTGCTGCCGCCACTTCTACAGTAACTCTGATGCTACAGTGCACACCCCCCCTCCATTGCTGCTGTCCCAGAAGAAGGGGGAGGGAGAAAAACCCTTCGGGTGCCGCCAGCCAAGGAGACAAGAGGAGGAAGAGATCGAGAAGAGGAGAGATGGTCTTCGTGGGATTTCTTCATCATCCTCCTGGGTGCAGCAAGGGTAACAGATGTCGATCTTTGTTGTTTGGTTAGTAGTAGATGTGAAATTGCTTAGAATTGATTGGATCGAATTGCTGCGATTAGAAAGTCAGTTCTGTCCAGATTGTTGTGTGGCCAATTTGGCGATCTTAGAGGCCGAATCAGAGGATCTGTGTAACACCCTGGCTATCCGGAAGCCAAGATGTCACCTAAAACATCTAACATACATCCATAATGCGGAAGAATTTGAAATAAGAATATCAACTAAAGACAGCATTAAGATAAACAGGACATGGTGAAGGTATCCTTCCTTCACCTTCTAAGTTATTTAACACCGATCATCAATAAAGAAGGTTCAGAATAAATCAACATCCATGTGGAGAAGGTATCCTTCCTTCACCAATTATAATTTAATTAACATCATCATTAACGAATGTAAGATAGAACTAAATTTAATCTTGAACATGAATAGGTTGATGTGAACGAGTAGTGCGTGTCTACTCCCTCCCAAGTGAGCCAACATCAGGGGTTACCTAAAATAAACAAACAACGCAAGAGTGAGTCCATGACTCACCAAGTACATTTATCAATAAGATAATCATTCAATATGAATAAGAGAAACTCATCATCAGGTTCGATCACATCACAACTGATTACATATGAAGACATGGTATGAATGCTCAAAATCAAAGGAATGGACGCACACATGCATATACGCAGATAGCCGCTGAAACACCCGTCGGTGTTCACTCAAGCCCGCATCTTAACAAAAATGCGGATCCACTTCCGCATGAAGAACGTTTCATACGGGTGTCCAACATTGCCCATCTTGGAGTTAATGGGTCTTACATGCCCATTCTGGAATTAATGGGTCTTTCAAATCCACTCCCGTGGATCGGACATGACAATGTCCAACACCGCCTCACCGAATGGTGGGACTTGCAATCCACTTTCATGGATGAAACATGCATAATGAATGCATAGAATGAAATACGAATATTGAAAGACATGATAACAAAACATGGATTCAACACATATGAAAGAACATAGACAATCCATCTTCTCGTATCATACAAAATCACAAAGATGACCACATAAACATTCATCAATCACAATCATTAAGGGTGGCAATGTACTTGCCTTCGCGATGCGACGCGTTAGTCGACAAAGGTGATACTCCTAAACCCGAGGCTTCACCTCCTAAACAAGTAAAATAATTTCAATAAGGACATAATATACCCAGCACTACTAATCGGCGTTCTACCTCGCTTCTCGATGACTCAAGTCATTCTTACAAAGCCTAAACTGAAAACAACGATTTCTGCCATAAACTATATCCGACAGCAGCACGGAAATTAACATAACTCAATGTCTAGAAGTCGAAAAATGGTAAACCCAATTGCTGTAGATTCTTAACTGATCTATCTACAAACCTCTAGTTGACACGACAATCCAATTTGGTCAATTTAATAGGTTAAAAATGTTTGAACGTTCAGTACAGACTCAGCCTACAAAACTTCAGCAGAAATATTCAGTTGACCATAACTTTTATGTTATAACCCGAATTGAGCGTTCTTTAACAATCTGAGAAGGTTATCGAATTACCTACAATAACCTAGTTGGGTGAACTTTTAGATTCTTTCAATTTCCTATCATATTTTAGAAAATATCCAGACAGATTATTCTCGTCAGGTTTCTGGCAGCAGCTATTAAATCGAACATATCTTTTGATCCGTAACTCGGAAGCAAGAAAACTCAAAGGCTATCTAAACCTGACAGGGTATAATTCAATTATCTAGGAGACACTAAGTTCAAATTCTGCGATTAACAATTTCTTACACATTTACATGTTGACTGCAGAATCTCGTCAGATTCTGGACAGTCAAGACTAATTCTATCATATCTTTTGACTCAGACCTCGGAATTGAGTGAACTCAGTGGACACTGAAACTTAAGAGCGAGGCCTAGATATCTCTAGGAGACCAGCTCTTCAGATTCTGCTTAAAAACTACCGAAACAGCCTCTTCAACCTACTGGACAGGATCGATCTTATTGAAGACAGACTGAATTTATTAATTCTACTCGCTCCCACAACGAACAACTTCTAGAAATCACAAGAACACCCCGTTACCTTTGACGACGTGTGAGACGATGCTGAGCGAGCCTCGAGAAGACGTTGGTGGTGATTCCCTCTTCTTCTTCTACAGCCCGCAAAGCTTTCCCTGCTCCTCGCGAAACCGGCAGTGAGAAGGATCAACTCCGCAGCCGAGGATGTCGCCTTGAGGGCCAGCACCATGGGGAGACGTCGGAGGGGAGGAGGTAGGGCGCACAGTGGTGGGAGAGGAGAGGAGAAGTGGGGAAAATTAGGTTTCACCCTTTAAGTTGGCTGGCCACTAGATGGGCCTATGGGCCCCATGGCTGCCCCTTGGCCCATGGTCGCCCCTTGGCCCACAGCCCCTTGGACCTGCTGCCAAAGGCCTGTGCCCAAAACCGAAAGAACAAATAAAAGTCAAAATTTCTATTTAAAGAAATTGAATTTACTGAATTTCTAAACGGAGACGAGTATTACATTCTAACCTCAAACAGATTCGGCCTCAATCCTCACACAACTCTACACGAAGAACAACCACAATCGAGAACTAATAACGGAAACCACGCATCGTGGTGTACAAAACCGGATAACACTCACGCACGCGAAACTCCAACTTCCCAAGTAGCCTCTCCTTGACCAAAAAAATACCACAACACAACGACGTAACACGACGCCCGAACTAACACTCAACCCGGCATTTCCGTGTACTCACTCAACACGAGAACATACAAGACGTTACGACTCCGCCATAGATTCGAGATAGTCCTCGCGATACGCCAACTAGCTTAAAACAACCCAATGTATCTTGGGTTAACCTTCCCAATGATACCGAATCACACGACAAGCACAAAGAACACGGAACTCTTATTCCGCTCTCAATTGAACTCTTCACCAAAACAAGGATCACCTCCTTTAATCGAAACACACGTCAAATCTCTTTAAGCAAACTCTTTTACCGACAAAACATAATCGATTAAGAAAGATTCACGCCACAACTAGACGTTACCAATCGAGTAATCAAGAGTAAAATCCGTAAATCGAATTTCATCAAGAAAACCTTTCCACTTTCCAAGTGGCAAATTGCGAATAAACGCCACGAAAGCCAAAGGGAGATCACTTGAATGCTCAAACCAAATACTTCTTTTGTTTTGTCTCGAATTGGAAAGAAGCAAACATGCCAACACAACACCAACTCACATTGCAGAAGACACCTACCAACAACACAAAGCTCAAATGAGTATCAATAAAACGCTCAATACCCAAGGAAACATCCTTTTCTCAAGTCCTCTTTAGGAATAAAATTTCTCTCGCACCTTGGAATTCAATTCATCGCATACCACAGGGCTCAAACCTCTTATTTAACATCCTCAAATTAGGCTTAAACCGAAATACATCATCCACACCTTTGTGGAGAGACTCTATTGATTCCACTAAATACTCTAGACAACTCATTCAACTGATGACATTAATTTGATAGAAGGCACCAAAGCACCTCAAAAACCCATGCAATCTCATCACCTCCAACTTTCAGGAATAACACATCAGAATCCTCAGTACACCCGCTCATGAACTACATCAGAAGGGTTCTATTGACAATCATTCCACTACTAAGGATACTCCAATGTTCTATCTTCTCTACACACAAATCTTTGGGCGACCAAAAGTCTAGCATGACAATGGAAAGCCCAGACATAACCTCCAAGACCTCTACAACGAATTCCTCTTATAACAAATAATGAAATCATCGGCTTAAATCCCTAAGATCCCCACACTTCCGACATACTCACTCATTGACATCATCAGGAATCACTCATACAACATCGCGATACTTTCAATAGTGTTACTCTATAAAATTGATTACGGTTTCCATACATTTGATAATCCCCAACATTTCAACATGAACCAAGGTTCTGAACTACACTATACCATAGGTCCTACTTAGTCGAACAATATACAATTTTACTTCGAAACCATACATTCCATCTGAATCAACTTCCCTCCAAGAGGTTCAGGTCAAAACCAACTCATCTTCTATTACTCCTCCAATAGCTGGGTAGCAAAATCTCACCCCTACAATCACTTAACCACCACCAAACAATTAACAACTCACGATTTGTAAAACTTTATAGCACAAAACGGTTGATCCTTTCTCAAAAGAAAGAGGCGAACAAGAACAACTTTCACCACACAGAAAATGTTGTCGCCACAAAGGAGCACGAGACCAAAAGAAATAACTGTAATGAAGATCCGGGAAAACGAAAGTTGAGTTCACAATGAGGGCACGCATCACCTCAAAATGGAAATAGCAAATAACAACCAATAAGAAAATGACATTGCGATTGAAACTCGACAACTCCCGAGTGAAAAGAGCAAAAGTTTATGAACAATTCAAATAACCCCGAGTTACAAAACTTGACTCAAATTCTCAAATATTCCTACCGCACTCTTTCCTTTAACACTGAAATTAATTCTTTGACTAACATCGCTTGCCACAATGAACAAGATAAGGTCTTTAGTCCAAACCACACGGACTAAATAAGAACCAATAAAATTCCTCAATACGTCCTATTTGTTCGAACAATTCAACTCCACACGAAACATGAGATCCAAATAATCTCACCACCAAACTCAAACATTTCCAATTACGGATTTCATGAAAAGCAAGCGATTATTCTCCTCTTAAAGGAACCAACATAACTTCTTTGATTGCAACCTCACGTTGCCCACTTAGACTAAAAAGTCTTTAAAATTAAGTCACACAAAACTCTTAAGAAGCAACAAGACAATTCAATACCTTAATTTATTTAAAATAATTTCAGCTATCAGATGATTCAAGAACCCAAAGAAAATATCACGAAAGCTAAACTTGAAATATTCTCATCTAAACGATATTAACTTCAATTCTCACAACAACAATTTGAAAACACTTCGTAAGACCCACGTGAAAAGAATGAGTTGATTCTTTCTCAAAAGAAGAGACAAATGAAAACGATGTTTTTTTTTCACCAACTAGAAAACTCATCTACCACTCGCACTGAACACGGGACCAAGGGGAAAACCAATTAAGCAATGAACTCATAGAACATAAGTGGAGTCCACAGTTGAAAGCATAAGCCTCACAAGAATAGAATATCGAACCTTAACAGATAAGAACAAATAAGTATTCAAGATCAAGCACTTGTATCATCAAGAATCATTATAACCTTGCAACATATCGATACTGATAAACTTCATTTACCACATAAAGCCCGAACCCCAAAAGATCATGAACACAAAACATGAAATTTGATCATTTAGGAAATATTACCATGGGTGATCAAATTTCTACGAGAATTAGCCTCATTCTCACATTTTGACTATTTAATAACATCGACAACACACACTAGTACCAAGAGTCATCAAACTTTATTACTCCATCCTAAAACTTCCCAAAGGGAACACAAACAAAAGGTTGAAACAAGTTTATTATAACAAGACTATGCTAAGCAATAACAATATCACAAGGCACGATATCAAAAACTACTTACTAAATTCCGTCTACTCCACTCGTGGGTGTTGCTCAACACCTTCTTTAGCGCCAATAACAAATGATGATTGTATTAATCATGTATGAACATACGGTACTAATTCCATTTGCAAACACATAACCATATATAAACATAGACTCACATTTCACCTTTGTTCAGAAATCATTTCAAAACATGATTAAAGATTCACTAACATAATTTTCTATAAACAAGGTTTCACGAATCGATACACCGGCACCCATCCGGTCCTTTATACAAGTTTCAACAATTTTAGCATACCATGAAATGGATAAATCTAGCTCTTATGTAAGATCTATAGGTTCGATTAGATATTGACATCTTTATTTAACATACACCATGAATCAAATACAAGGACATTTCAAATTAATCAATTTCACTTTCATGGATGGTAGTTAAGAATAATTGATTTGCACCATGCTAATATCCCAACTTGGTAACTCATATCGAACAATCTATTCGCTTAGTTATAACTTCTCATTTTAAGCATGGCAAGTCATCACAAAAGGATTCTAACGCCTTACTTCAAAGAAAAGAGAGACTTCAAACCTCACGCTCAAGTAATCCAAAAGAAACACATAAAGCCAAAGCTTTCCTATGCAAACGATCTTACAAATGGAAAACTCTCACTAACCAAGCTATCAAACGAGTAAATGAGTCATTCTTCTTCAATGAGAAAGGAGCAACCATGAAAACATCAATCTTGCCAAATGACAACGATCACAAGTGGTAAAAGCAACTCAATAGTCGAAAAGCAATAATTGTTTCGAGAACCAAGAGGGATCTATTGAAACCATAAACTATCATGAACCACAAACCTCGAGAAATTCATCAACCACCACAGATAAGAATTGCCAAATTCAGAATCAAGGAAGAGAACAACTTTCTAAAGCAACTCACGCTTAACACCTGAAATTATGGTGCTCTGGATAACTACTCCTCTAACCACGATTATGTAAAAGTGGTGTAACTCGTGAATCCCAAAGTAACAACCACGACCTCCACTTCTTGTCATCCGTTAACAACACGCTTCACCAAAATACCCAATTATGAATATACAGATCATCTCATGACAAACATAGTATTAGTTTATAGATATTAAATATCATAGCACATCATAGATTAACAACAAGAATAACAAAGACATAAGCAATTCAACATTTGCTCAACAAATGAAACATAACAATGATAATGCGAAGCAATGTAATTTCCAACCCCACCCATCAGGTACAAGGTGTCATTTTAATGTTCTTCTATTAACCACGGACCTAAAGCCCGCCTCGATACCAATCAGAACACTCGCTATCCGAAGCCAAGATGTCACCTAAAACATCTAACATACATCCATAATGCTAAGAATTTGAAATAAGAATATCAACTAAAGACAAGATTAAGATAAACAGACATGGTGAAGGTATCCTTCCTTCACCTTCTAAGTTATTTAATATCGATCATCAAAAAGAAGGTTCACCCGCAGAATAAATCAACATCCATGTGGAGAAGGTATCCTTCCTTCACCAATTATAATTTAATTATTACAGTTCATCATTAACGAATGTAAGATAGAACTAAATTTAATCTTGAACATGAATAGGTTGATGTGAACGAGTAGTGCGTATCTACTCCCTCCCAAGTGAGCCAACATCAGGGGTTACCTAAAATAAACAAACAACGCAAGAGTGAGTCCATGACTCACCAAGTACATTTATCAATAAGATAATCATTCAATATGAATAAGACAAACTCATCATCGTTCGATCACATCACAATCGATTACATATGAAGACATGATATGAATGCTCAAAATCAAAGGAATGGATCGCACACATGCATATATGCAGATAACCAAAGTGAAACACCCGCGTCAGTTCACTCAAGCCCGCATCTTAACAAAAATGCGGATCCACTTCCGTATGAAGAACGTTTCATACGGGTGTCCAACATTGCCCATCTTGGAGTTAATGGGTCTTACATGCCCATTCGGAATTAATGGGTCTTTCAAATCCACTCCGTGGACGGACATGACAATGTCCAACACCGCCCACACCGAATGGTGGGACTTGCAATCCACTGTGGATGAAACATGCATAATGAATGCATAGAATGAAATACGAATATTGAAAGACATGATAACAAAACATGGATTCAACACATATGAAAGAGCATAGACAATCCATCTTCTCTCCTATCATACAAAATCACAAGCATGACCATATAAACATTCATCAATCACAATCATTAAGGGTGGCAATGTACTTGCCTTCGCGATGCGACGCGTTAGTCGGCAAAGGTGATACTCTAAACCCGAGGCTTCACCTCCTAAACAAGTAAACTAATTTCAATAAGGACATAATATACCCAGCACTACTAATCGGCGTTCTACCCGCTTCCCGATGACTCAAGTCATTCTTACAAAGCCTAAATCGAAAACAACGATTTCGCCATAAACCGATCCGACAGCAGACGGAAATTAACATAACTCAATGTCCGAAGTCGAAAAATGGTAAACCCAATTGCTGTAGATTCTTAACTGATCTATCTACAAACCTCTAGTTGACACGACAATCCAATTTGGTCAATTTAATAGGTTAAAAATGTTTGAACGTTCAGTACAGACTCATCCTACAAAACTTCAGCAGAAATATTCAGTTGACCATAACTTTTATGTTATAACTCCGAATTGAGCGTTCTTTAATAATCTGAGAAGGTTATCGAATTACCTACAATAACCTAGTTGGGTGAACTTTCAGATTCTTTCAATTTCCTATCATATTTTAGAAAATATCCAGACAGATTATTCTCGCCAGGTTTCGGCAGCAGCTATTAAATCGAACATATCTTTTGATCCGTAACTCGAAGCAAGAAAACTCAGAGGATATCTAAACCTGACAGGGTATACTTCAATTATCTAGAGACACTAAGTTCAAATTCTGCGATTAACAATTTCTTACACAATTTACAAGTTGACTGCAGAATCTCGTCAGATTCTGGACAGTCAAGACTAATTCTATCATATCTTTTGACTCAAACCTCGGAATTGAGTGAACTCGGTGGCCACTGAAACTTAAGAGTGAGGCCTAGATATCTCTAGGAGACTAGCTCTTCAGATTCTGCTTAAAAACTACCGAAACAGCCTCTTCAATCTATGGACAGGATCGATCTTATTGAAGGCAGATCGAATTTATTAATTCTACTCGCTCCACAACGAACAACTTCTAGAAATCACAAGAACACCCGCTACCTTTGACGACGTGTGAGACGACGCTGAGCGAGCCTCGGAGAAGACGTTGGTGGTGATTCCTTCTTCTTCTTCTAGAGCCCGCAAAGCTTTCTCGCTCCTCGCGAAACCGGCAGTGAGAAGGGATCAACTCCGCAGCGAGGATGTCGCCTTGAGGGCCAGCACCATGGGGAGACGTCGGGAGGGAGGAGGTAGGCGCACAGGTGGGGAGAGGAGAGGGAGAAGTGGGGAAAATTAGGGTTTCCCACCCTTTAAGTTGGCTGGCCACTAGATGGGCCTATGGGCCCCATGGCTGCCCCCTTGGCCCATGGTTGCCCCTTGGCCCACAGCCCCCTTGGACCTCGCGCCAAAGGCCTGTGCCCAAACCGAAAGAACAATAAAAGTCAAAATTTCTATTTAAAGAAATTGAATTCGCTGAATTCTCTCTAAACGGAGACGGAGTATTACAACTGATCCGCAAGAGTTATGTGGTGTTCGTTTTAGCTTTCAAGTGGACGTAAAGATCACTTAATTCGATGTAAGGTTCAAAAGTTATGATAGTTTTCGTCATTGCTCGTAATCCCGACGAGAATGAACTATCAAGTTGTCTTTAAAATATGATCATGTTAATGAAAAATTCAGGGCTTTCACCCAACTAGGTTATTGTAGGCCCTGGTCTTAGCTTTCGATATTGATAAAAAATACTAAGTTTGGATCATCCAATTAGAAGTTATGGCTATTTTCGTGCTGCTACCCGGTTTTGTCGAGTAGTTATGATGAAGGTGTTCATCGGTCTTTGGCGTTAGATGCATACGAATTTGGGATTTCCACCAACTAGGTTTTTGTAGATAAGTTCGTTACCTTTCAAGCAACCCTAAGTTTACATTTTTACGAATTTCAGAGTAAAAGTTATGTCACTTTTACTACTGTTGTCCATTACGGCTTCCGGCTAGAATGTAGTTCAATTCGCGTGAAGTATGCAATGAAACGTTGGGGTGTTGGGGTATGTGTTGCGAGTAGTGTCTTGACATCATGGTTCTTATTGAGTAATCTAATGGTGTAGGAGGTGAGGCTCCGGGGTTAGCGGCATCGTTGTTTCCTCCTAACGCATCGCAACGCTAAAGGCAAGTACACTGACGTTTGTATGATTTGTGTATGTTGGATGCTTGATGTTCATATTGTGTTTTCATTTGATACGTGAGAAGTTCCGATGATTATGTTCCTTTCGTACGTGAAATTCATATGTTTGGAGATGATGCTAGTCATTATTCATAAGTACATTCATGCATCCATTTTCATGTTCCGTCCACAGGAGTGGAGTCTAAAGTCTCATCAATTCCAGTATGGGCATGTGCGTCCCACCATTCTAATGTGGGCAGTTTTGGACATACGTATGAAACATTCTTCATACGGTAATTTGGATCCCTGTATTTTGTTAAATATGGGCTTAAGTGAACACCGATGGGTGTGTCACTAGCTATATCGGTGTAAGCAGGAGTGCAGTCCATTCAATTCAAAAGAACCATTCATTCCATTCGTGCATTAAACATTCAGTGCAATGTTCATTTTCTTTAACATTGTGGTCTTGTTCATATCTGTTGTATGTTTAATTATCCATTGTACTTGCTGAGTCTTGGACTCACTCTTGCTTTGTTTGTTTATTTTAGGTGATCATTGAGGATGACTCTATTGGGAGGGAGTAGACACGCACTATTCACTCATTCACCATATTCGAGTTTCAATAATAAGACTTGATTCTACCTTTCATATGTTTAGTGATGAACTGTAATAAATGAAGTTAAATATGGTTGATTATTTCTACCTGTGATACTTGGTCATCTCTTTTGATATGCTAGTATGGATTTATTCTTTATTCCTGTCATTGTTCTATTAAATTTGGAACTCTTAAAGTCCTTAGATGAGTATGGCTTAAACCCTCTGCTTGATGGTTTTATGTTAAAACATTTAGGTGACATCTTGGCTTCCGAATAGCCAGGGTGTTACACAACTCCTCTACCGACGGAATTACTTTGACAGATAACTCGCAACGCATCTCAAAATAGATTTCACACGCAATCACATCACCTCATTTCGTTAAGAATAATCAGCTGGAAATCCTCAGTACACATACTCTTTTACTATTCCCAAAGGATTCTATCTATGAACAACATACTATTCGGAATCCACTTTTGTTCTTCTACTTCTACACATAATCATGAAGCGACCTAAGTTCTAGCATAAATCAGAAGCCCAATTTCAACCTCCAAGACCCCTACAACGAACTGCTGGTATAAAAGATAGGATAATCCTCAAATTCATTTACTAAAATTTCACACATCTCAACAATAACCTTAGTCATTAATATCAATATTCCTCACTAATCAAGTAACCACCCCAAGACGATTTATTTCACCAATCTTAAACCTTCTCTAATCCACACCAATCCAATTCGCTTACACAACCACAATATACCCATTCACAAAACCCTAACCGATTGACCAAGATTCAAACATACTCAATCACTAACGCCAATAAATAAATATATATTCTTTCACCAAGATATCCTTAAAGAGAATTTAACTCCCATAGGGTTACTCACTGAGGCCGAGTCATACTTGACAATAGCTCAACAATTCCTGCTATCCCATTAATTAGCACGATGCTTAGGTTTCTCCACACCGCTACTCTCATTAAACTTCACCACTACAACTTTTCTACACAATCATACTCAGTATCCAATTGCGATACTCTAATAAGTTTATCAAGAGTCCATAATTTTGATAATCCCAACATCCCAACATGGACAAAGGTTACTGGATCATAATTCGCCATAGGTTCCACTTGTTGTAACACTAATCAATTTTATCTCATCGACAAACATTCCATTTAAATAGAATTCTCTCCAGGTGTTATAGGTCAAAACCAATTCACTTTCTAATGCTCTTCAATTAGCTTAGTCCCAAAAATCTCACCACTATCATAAACTTGTCCACACCAACCACGCCATACTTCACTTTATAAGACACGGCAACACAAGTTATGTAACAGCCCTAAGTTAGGGTTTGTGTTTCAAATGTATAATTATGAGGAGAAATAAAACTTTTGATGCCTCATGAAATCATTTGGAAGTTTTCTAAATTTTTCCTAGCAATTTCCATTTTCTAGAATTAAATTCTTGTGAATGGAAGTTGTTGTCAACAAAATTCTAAACCTTAAACTTGTGATCATCCTCTGGGAACATTTTTCCTATCATCTTGATCATCCTAGCTACTCTCTGAAAATTTTCACAATTTTTAGATTTTGTTTGCTATTTCAAATGGCCAAGTCAAACTAGTTTGATAATCTGGTCAAACCTTAGGACAGCAGCTTGTGAATTTTCTTGGAAGAAATCTATTGCACGCAAATTCCTGGAAAAATTACACAAGGTTTTCCTCTGTCCCAGTAAGATCCCATAAAAATTTTGGAATTTTTGGAGCTCGAGCTATCTCTAAAATTCCCAAACCTGTTTAGCCTTTTGAATTCAAACTCGAACTACATCGTTCTCTGCTCGCACTCAACTCAGCTCGAGTCCGATCACGCCGCTTAGTCCAGCCGCACCGCCTAGCTGTACCGCCTCAACCCAATCGCTGCTGATTTTCCGATGCAAATCGCGGCCTCGAGCACCGATGCATCGATCATCCGATTGCATCGTAGATCTCGATCGTCCGCTTAAAATCTAACGGCGGCATGTTCTTGATCGAGTCGAACCAACTCGCCGCCGCACTGCATCCGACTCGAGCCGCTTCTCTCTCGCCGACACCGGTCCCCGCTGGGCAGATCTCTTCCACACGCGCGCGCGCCACGCTACCGCCACGCTTCTCTCTCACGCGCCGCTTCACCGCTTCGCGATGCGTTGCCGCCACGCCGCCGCCGCCACCTCGCCGCTTAACGCTTCCACCTCGCGCCTCCGCTTTCCTTCATAAGTAGTCGAGTGCTCCACTTTTCTCGGTTTCTTCTTCTCTCTCGCCCACTTCCGCCGTTGAGCTCCGGCCGAGAGCCGCCGCTGCCGCCCGAGCTCGCCGGCGACCCGTGATCTCCGACCGACGATCGCGCGCCACGGTGTTCCGCATCCCCGTGAAGCAAACCCCAAGGAATTTCGGGTTTCACCGCCCGAGGAGCGCGCGCGGCTTTCTTCTCCAACTCCGCCGATTCTCGCCTCTCCCGCCGCGTTTTCTCCAATGAGCTTGAGCTCGATTCCTAGCTCGTAAGCACCTCTCGTGTCCTCTACCCTTCCTATCACTCACTCGCTCTCGCTCACCTCGTGTCCTCGCCATCGTTGATCGCCGCGCGCCGCAGCCTCGCCGCCGGGCCACTCCGTGCCTTCCGTCATCGGCGACCACCCGGTGAGTTCCTTGAGTCCCACCGATGCTCATGCGCGCTTAGTTTACACTCTCTTCTTCTCGACGCAGCCGCCTTGTCACCTCCACGCCGCCGCGCCCGCCGCCATGCCGCCACAAAGGCATCTCCACGCCGAGACCACCTTCACCTTCAGCATCCACCAAGAACCCATTTTGGTCGCCACTCTACCGCCCCACCACTCCTTCTCGCGTCGAATCCAGTCCGAGCCGCCCGAGCCCTCTGCTTCTTCTACCGTGTCTTCCTCTGCTTCACCGACAAAGGTCCCACCTCCCTTAAGCCTTGTAGTTAGTCGCTAATCAATCTTATGATTGTTCATTAGTTCACTCTCTTGCATGATCAAAATTGGTATTTGAGGTTTGGAAGAAAGTTAGTCTCTAAAGTGCTCGTAGTTTTCTCTGTTGTCAATCTTTTCCCGTTGTCAAGAATCTGAACTTGGTAGCATTGCTTGCTATTCAAATCTTGTTAGTGCTTGATGACTCCCTAAGTAGTAGTGGTTAGCATGAAGTCGCTTAGTTAGTATCAATAGGTTTCAAAGCTTTTGTTGGCACGAATGATCAAAAGAAGTCGTTATTGGAACTAGTTGTTTTGTCTCTGCATTTGTGATTCTTGCTTTACAAGTATAGTAAGGCCTTGTAGTAGTAGCATGCTGAAATTGTTAACCTTACTATATGTTGGTGTGATGCTTAGGTGTGTTAGTAGCTGAATTTTATTAAAGCCCAACCTTAGTTAGAAAATTGTTAGCACCTAATAGTTGGATAATTAACTAGTTAGTGTTTCAATAGCTTGTAGGTGTGGATACCATGGGGATATGCTCATGATCTTAGGATGATGTGACAATTGGCAATGACGTTGAAGGTTTGCGAAACACGAAGCCGCAAAGTTCGATTCGTCAGTCTCAAGCGGTCCGATCGCCTTGGTGGCGCCGATCCCATACCTGTGTTTTAGTCTGGCGGTCCGACCGCCAGTCGGGCGGTCCGACCGCCAGTAGCGGTCCGACCGGGCGTCGATGAGCGGCCGACCGCAAGTTGAGTGGCATTGAGTTTGAGGTCGGGCAAAAATAGAGTGTGTAGGCAAGTGAGGAGATTCTATCGCACTTGGTCTCATAATTTTGGAGCCTCCAACCAAAAGTTCTATTCGCTTTAAATTTCCGAGAGGTTGCGGATTTCAGCGTTGAAATTTCGCTAAGTCCTTTTAGGCGGCGACCGCCTTCGCATGGCCGATCGGGTGGCGGCCGATCGCCAAGGTCAAGCGGTCCGACCGGTTTTCACTTAAGTCGCCGCCGGTGGCGGCGATGGTTGCTTGTTAGGTCAAGTTCGTGGATTTCATGGCGTATGTGTTGCATGATGCATGTTTTGACTAACGGGTCAAGTTGTGAAGAACTTGTTCCCGAATTCGATTTTCTTGTCTATTGTTGTGCAGTTGCTTGGTGATCAACGACGGTCAACGGCGAGGATGATCGGACTAGGCTTGAGAGCCGAGGTTCAAAACGATCGACGATGCCGGGTGAAGTCATTGGACTCAAGCATGGTGCAAGATGGACAAAGGTGACCGAACGCGCCGGGCGACGGTTGACTGCGGCGCTGGGCCTGCAAGTGCCATGGTGGTTTCGGTGGAGCCGGATGGGAGAGACTTGCCGACATGATGAGAGCCGTTGGATCAACCTACACGTATGAGCAAGCGAGTGCTTCGCACAACATGAACACTGCGCTTAAAATACGTATGCAGTGTCACCCGCTTGTTTTGGGCCTTAACGGAGCCCATTAGGGAGACTCTATTAGAAACCCTAAGCCTCCACTATAAATAGAGGAGGGAGGTGGCTGCACCGCCTTGCCCCTTCGACTTTCATTGTTTTTGAAACCCTAATTTGCTTAGGAGAGGAGGAGCTGAGGTTAGGTTCTAGAGAGTTGGATTTGATTTCGTGCTCATGCATTGAGTCTTTGTCATCCATTGATGGAGTGGCTGTAAACTGATCAAATCAATCCAAAGAAAGTTTCTTCAAAAGTGAGTTCATGTGCTTTCTTTTCTCTTTTGATGAATTGAGTCTTTGTTTGATCCGCGAGTTATTGCTTAGTTTCTTGACATGACTTAGCTTGCCGTGGACGTGTGAGAATACATCTAGGATCATCAAGATCATCAATCACCCACGCAAGTCTTAAGATCATATTTTTGTTTTGACTCTGCTTTTGACCTAACTTCGCCAAACGGTAAAAGGTCCGAACTCGAGCAAGAGTTATCACAATTGTTGCTTGAATAGGTTCCGACATCCTTAGGAAGTTGTGTGTCAAGTTTCACAAAGTTTGATGCACGAATCAAAAGTTTGATCAATTTGCGCTTCGTTTGTCGCTAATTTTATCGCTCATCGAACGAGGTCCGACTCCGTGAAATCGGTCCGACCGCCCGAGGTAGCGGTTCGATCGTTGATCGGCCCGACCGCCCCGTGAGAGGTCAGACCGCCCGAGCCTCCGTGTTTTGGTTTTGTGTTGATTTTACTTCGGGGTTTTGAGTTGATTCAATACAAGTCTTCCACTGTGCATGATTGATTGATCTTCATAGCTTTCATAGCTATTGGAGTGAGATTCGTATTGAATTGAATTTGGGAGAAAAAGAGTTCGTGCTCCTATTCACCCCCTAGTCGCCTTTTCGGTCCAACAGTGGTATCGAGCCCGTTAGTTCAATCTTGATCTTAACCGTCACCAACTTTGGCGATGGATAAGTACTCTTCCAAACCGCATATCTTCGATGGGCACGACTATGCCTTTGGAAGAACCGCATGCGTGTCTTTCTTGAGAGCGAACCACGAGGTATTTGGGAGGTCGTCGAGGCCCGCTTATCTTGCTCGAGGTGGCTACGCCACTTCAAGCTCTTTGGCTAATGACCGTAAGGCAAAGAATTTTCTATATGGTGGGCTTGGTAGACAGAATATGACAGATTTGCAATCTCGAGATCGCACATGAGATTTGGAAGACCTCAAACCTATCATGAGGGTTCTTCCCAAATCAAACAAGTGCGCAAGAAGTGTCTATAAAAGAGAATATAACAAATTCGAGATGCGCCTCGTGAGAGCATCGATGACATTTTCACGCTTCAACACGTTGATAAATCGATGAAGTCTGTTGGTATTGAATTTACACACCAAAATGTCATCCATCTCCGCCGCAATCAACACCGTGGAGTGGGAGATAAAGGCTACCGCCATTCAGAAAATGTCAACTTCTCCGATCCGACTTTGAGCTGCTCTATAGCAAGCTCAAGACTCATGAGATCCGCAAAGTCACCATTCTAAGAAGGGTAACATGGCTTTGGTAGCGCACTCCGCCAAGAGAGCCTCGATGGGTCGCTTGAGTCTTCTTCGTGTTTTTCACTTGCTTCTTTATCCGCAATCCAAGAAGAGGATCTTGAGAGTATTCCCGAGCCCGAGATGGCGCTTTTGATTAAGAAGTTCACAAGGGCCTACAACAATATGAGAAACAAAAGAGAGGCGGCCCTGACTTGTTATGAGTGTGGAGAGCTTAATCACATCCGGCAAATTGCCCCAAGTGAAAGGTAAGAGCAACCACAAGGATGAAAAGCCAGCTTGAAGAAGCCTCGGGCGCAAGCCTGTGTTTGATGATGCCAAGCTCGTGAAGGTCTGCCACCGGGTTCTTGCCGCTCTTGGAGATCGATCCTTGAGTGATGTGGACTCCGGAGCGAGGAGGACAAGGAGGAGGAGCTCCTCAAGACAAGAAGGGAAGGCCAAGGACTTCACCAAAGATGTGCTTCATGGTCGACTGACGACATCGATGACAACAATGAGGTATCTCCTTCTTATGATGTTCTCTTTGCTAGATGTGAAACTGCCTATGAGCAAATGCTAGGTCAAGATAAAGCTTTAAAGTTCATCATGACTAAGAATGAGGAGTTAGAGTCACAAGTAAAGAAACTCACATTAGAACTTGTGAATGCTAAGAGTCTTGAATCGATGAATGTTCATCCCGCTATGCTTTACATTCGAATTTGCTAAACTACAATCTGCTCATGATATTGCTTTTTGAAAATGCTAGAACCGAGCTAATTGAAGTTAAATGCTCCTCCATAAAAATGTTTAGAGTCTAGCAAGTTGGTTGCTTCGATGTGGTTGAATCTAGCTCTTGCTCGCTCGCTAGAACGTGAACGTGAATTACATGATGTTGTAGAAGCAACTAGAGCTAAATATGCCAAGCTTAAGGACAGATAATTCGCTACTTGTGCTTCATGTGAAGTTCTTAAGCTTGAAGTTGCTCCTTATAAGAAGAGGTTTAATGCTAAAACTTGTGATTCATGTGTTAACCTTAGAAAAGAAATTGCTTACCTTAATGACACATTAGAAAGATTTTCTAAAGGTAAGAAACAGCTTAAACATGATTCTTGACAAGTCAAAACTCCTATAAGAAGCAAGGGTTAGGATACAACTTTGCCTGTGATAAATCTAATGACATTCAAATTTTGCGAAATGGCTTAGTTGAATTTGATACCCAACTCGCAAAGATCACTTTCAAATCGCAGGTTTTGCCCAACCATCTGCTCACCAAAAGGTGCTTCTCCAAAGTGGTACCAAGTACCATTGCACCTATTGCAAGAAGGATGGGCATTTAGTTGAGTTCTCACATGAGGTTGAAAAATGCTAAGAAAAATCTTGCTAGAATGTCATCTAATCAACCTAGAGCTTTTATGAGACATGGTAATTTAGAAAAGAAGAAACCTGGTCTAGGATTTATTTCACATGCTAGTGATTCTCATGCTCCTAGACAGGATAACTCTCATGTTAGAGTAACCATTGCTCACAACAGAATTTCAAATAGAATCAAGGATAGCACTTCTGCTTTGCATACTACTCGCAGACATGTGTCTCAGTACTGGGTTCCCAAGTCATGTTTAACTAACCCCAGTATTGAGACACATCGCTCTTTTGTGCCTTGATTTTCGTGGATCACCGCGAAGGAAGGACACATGGTTCGTGGACTCACTGCTCACGCCACATGACCGAGACTCAAAATGGTTCACCTCCTTCACGCGGTCGATAGGTGATGTCCTCATCACCTTTGGAGACAATACTCAAGGGCGGATTGAAGGAACAGAACAATTAGGGTGAATGACAATTTCATCCTAAAGGACGCCGCCTTGTGGACAAGCTTAGGTTTAACTTACTCTCTGTCTCACAACTTCTTGATGATGGTTATGAGACAATATTTAAGAAAAATGCTTGTCGGTGCTTGATTCTACCGTGAGCTGCTTTTGGGATTTATAGAGTTGCTAGGATCTTTGGAGCTGATTTTTCCGAATCTTTGGCCGGTTCTCTTAAATGTTTGTTTACACCTTCTTCTCGAAGTTCGCTTTGGCACCGACGCTTGGGGCACATTGGTTTTGATCATCCGACGCGAGTTAGCAACCTTGATCTCATGAGAGGGTTGCCCAAACTCAAAGCCGCAAGGATGTCAGATGCGCGCTCGTAGGCATGGCAAGCAAGTTGCCGCCACACCCTTCAAGTGACTTTGTCATGACCGACGGACCGACGCTTGCTTCATATGGATACCGTTGGTCCCGCTAGGTTCGGCCAATTGGTGGCAAGTGGTACATTCTTGTCATAGTTGATGATTTTTCGAGATACACTTGGGTGTTCTTTCTGCTTCAAGGATGAAGCTTTTGGTTTTTATCGTGATCTTGTTCTTCGCTTGGCTTCAATTTTCGGTGCCTTGAGAGCGATCCGCAGAATAATGGCACGGAGTTCAAGAATGCCTCGCTTGCCTCTTTTTGTGCCGAAGGAATTGAGCATCGCTTCTTCTCCACACGCTCTCAAATGAATGGCGTTGTGGAAAGGAAGAACAGTAACCTTAGTCGAGATGGCTAGGACAATGCTAGATGAGTATAGCACCGAGGAGGTTTTGGGTCGGTTATTTCTACACTTGCCATATTGCAAATCGTGTCTACTTGAGACCTTCTTTGGGCAAGACTTCATATGAGCTTGCTTTGGTAGAAAACCCTCTGCTTCTTATTTTCGAGTTTTTGAGCTAAGTGTTTCATTCTCAAGACAGAAACCTAGATAAATTTGAATCAAGGACTTTGATGGTTTATTTCGGGTTATCCTGCACATTCGAGGGTTTTCGGTTTTTAATGTTGAAACTAACATCGCCCAGAGACATGCAATGTCACTTTTGATGAAACTAGCCCCGAGCTAGATCCGACATTTCGTGATACACAGTGATGTAAAGCATTTTTGTGGAGGAAGATGATGACGGCCGATATTTGTCCTCCACCGCCACGCGAGGCTCCCGCCCAAGTTCCGTAACTCGCACGCACCGCTTCACTTCCAATTGAGGCTCCGCCGCATCTTCTTCATCGCAGCATGCGGAGGTTGAGGAGATATTGTCTCCCAGCGCTCCACTTCATATTCAGAGGCATCATCCTCCTGATCGATGATTGGTAATCTTAATGAGCGAGTCACTCGCCTGTATCACGATCCAAGTCTCTACTCTCATTCTCGCATTTGTTGCTTCTTTCAACCCCGCGATATATCACATGCCTTATCCGATTCTAGTCAAGTTAATGCCATGCATGAGGAGTTAGAGAATTTTGAGAGGAATAAGGTCCGAATCTAGTAGAACCTCCTAGTGGTCATAATGTGATAGGAACCCATTGGGTGTTCAAAAATAAACAAAATGAGGATGGTTCTGTGGTTAGAAACAAGGCTAGATTGGTAGCTCGTGGTTTTAGCCAAGTTGAGGGGTTAGACTTTGATGAGACATTTGCTCTCGTTGTTAGATTGGAAGCCATTCGCATTCTCGCTTGCATTTGTCGCTTCTAAGGGCTTTAGATTATATCGATGGATGTTAAGAGTGCCTTTTGAATGGTTTTATAGAGGAGGAAGTGTATGTTAGACAACCCTGTGCTTTGAGAATCCCAAGCATCCACATCATGTTTTCAAGCTATCCAAAGCCTTGTATGGTCTTAAGCAAGCCCCTAGAGCCCGGTATGATAGACTTAAGACCTTTCGCTTAAGAATGATTTTGAGATGGGTAAGGTAGACAAGACCTGCTCATCCTTAGGCGTGGCAATGACTTCCCGCTTGCTCAGATTTATGTAGATGATATTATCTTTGGTGGTTCTTCTCATGCTCTTGTTTCAGCTTTTTCGAGACCATGTCCAGTGGAATTTGAGATGAGTATGATGGGAGAACTCAACTACTCGGGCTTCAAATCAAGCAATGCAAGGAAGGGATCTTCATCCATCGACGGCACACCAAGGATCCGCCAAGCGCTCGAGATGGTGATCGAAGTCGATCGCCACTCCCATGGCGACTTCGATCGCTTTGGATCCGGATGAGGAAGGAGAAGTCGTGGATCAACGTGAGTACCGCAAGATGATTGGCTCCTTCGCACTGACGCCTCAAGACCGACATCCACTTCACGGCCCGCTCTCAGGCGAGGTTTCAGCGCTCCGAGACTTCCCATCGCCAAGCCATTAAGCGCATCTTCAGTATTTACACTCTACCCTCCAGATGGCATTTGGTATTCCCGCCGCCTTCCTTGTCCATTCGGGTTTTCGATTCGATTTTATGGGTCGTCGGCTAGATAGGAAGAGTACTCGTGCACTTGTCACTTCCTAGGCACTTTCTTGTCTCTTGGTCTTCTAGGAAGCAGTCTTCTGCTGCACAATCCATCATTGCCGAATATGTAGTCGCGCTAGTTGTCAGAGTTGATTTTGTGGATGGTGTCCACTCTAAGGATTTTGGGTTGGCTTTTGATAGTGTTCCTCTTTCTCGTGATAACACTTCTGCGATTAATATTGCTAAAAACCCTGTGCAACACTCTAGGACCAAGCACATAGACATTCGCTATCACTTTCTTAGAGATCATGTCGAGAAGGGTGATATTGTGCTGCATTTCGTGGAGTCCGAGGCTCGCTTATGATATCCTCACCAAGCCTTTAGATCCAACTAGGTTTGCAACCTTGAGAAGTGAGTTAGGGTAATTTATCCCTACGGTTTGGTTTGAGGGGAGTTGGCCTGCTTCAACGCTTCTTGTTCATTTGAGCTTTTCTGCTTTTTTTATATACCTTCTTCTAGTGGTATTTTCTTTGATCTTTTAGGCTCTTTAAGTTTTTGTGCATCTCATTGTTTCATACTGCATTCATATGAAAACCAAAAGATGCATTGTTATATAAGTTTTTCTCGCTTGTCTTTTAAAATTGATGAAGCTTTGCTTATTACCCTTTGAGCTTTAGTATTTCAATTCGCTCAATGCCATGTCTAGTTCTTTGACTTGCTAGAATTATCATGCTTTCACATGTGTAGCTAAGTCTTTGCCGAATGAGCCGTAACTTTAAGACAACTTGAACTAAAACTGCAATTTGTGGATGTTTTAGCTAGTTGCGCAATTAGTGCTCCTTTTATGACATTGGCCCCGCAAAATTAAGTGTGTTAGTTCTTGAATCTAGTATTGATCATTATTTGAGCTTCTAGTTCTTTTGAGAATCTAAATCGCTCTTGTGAACAAAAAAAGGGGGAGGTCTCTTTGTGCGAAAAACTGATCTCACCAATTCTTTCTCATGAGACGGCTTGCCATTGCACTAGGCATGAACTCGTGGGGAGCTTTGGATGATCTAGACCATTCTTTTAAGCTTTTTGTGCTTAAGATGGTCGCGCAAGGCTTGAGATCTAGCACGTGGATAAGAAAATGAATTATCAAATGGGTAGAAGCTTAGGAAGAGTTTGTGGATGGCTCCTAGTCCAGATCTTCTTCACTAAGATATACCTTTCATCAACTTCAATATTCCTTTGCAAATGAAAATCTGTTGAAAATGGGCGCTTGAGACAATTTGAGCAAAATGATTCAATTTAGGACTTGTTTGTCTCTTAATGTGGTCTTTGTTAGCTTCCTTGTCTCACATTGACATTTTGACATGGCGCAGCCATTTTAGGATCTCTGTTGATGAACTTGCTAGATTTGAAGCTTTGCTTAAAATGCTAAAATTCATTGCTTTATATTGAGCCTTCTTGCTTTAGCTTTGTTATATATGTCTTATCATGATCTTGCTAGCGCATTCAGGCTGATATGGTGTTTATGCAAAATTTGAGATGCTAGCTTGTTCTTTTGGGTAATCTCCAAAGCTTCTTGTAATCCAAAATTAAAAATACAAAAATATGAAGCCACTTCATTGCATTTCATGCATGCTCCTTCTTATGCTTTTTCCTCATTCTGCATTTGTTATCTCTGGACGAGAGGAAGGCGTGATTCCTTGATGACTCCATTGTCAAAGGGGGAGAAAATATTTCAAAATGTGTAAAGGGGAGAGGATTTAAAAGTATTACAAAGAGGGAGAAAATTGGAGAATTTGAAATTTTCTCAAATTTGAGGATCATAGTGAGGGGAGTTTTTATTTGCATTCTTATGGTCTTATTGCTCTTTCGAACTTGAATTGCAATTCTTGAGCTCACCATGATCAAAGGTCATTTCAACAATTGTTCTTTCATATGGACCTTAAGTGAGATTTTTACTCCTCTTTGAAATTGAAGCTTGCTTTCTTTTGCCTTATCTCACTTGCCGATGCTATTCAAGCCACTTGGTCATTTCCATTGCTTTCTCTTGCATTTGGACCAAGTTGTGCCTTTGCGTGAAAACGTTGAGATTTTACTTTTCAAACCTCAAAACTTGCTTTTGTTGGGAATTGCCAATGTGTTCATCAAGGGGAGATTGTGGATACCATGGGGATATGCTCATGATCTTAGGATGATGTGACAATTGGCAATGACGTTGAAGGTTTGCGAAACACGAAGTTTTCGCAAAGTTCGATTCGTCAGTCTCAAGCGGTCCGACCGCCTTGGTGGCGGCCGACCGCCCATACTCGTGTTTTAGTCCGCGACCGATCGCCGTGTCGGGCGGTCCGACCGCCAGTAGCGGTCCGACCGGCCCGATGAGCGGTCGACCGCAAGTTGAGTGGCATTGAGTTTGAGGTCGGGCCAAAAATAGAGTGTGTAGGCAAGTGAGGAGATTCTATCGCACTTGGTCTCATAATTTTTGAGCCTCCAACAAAAGTTCTATTCGCTTTAAATTTCCGAGAGGTTGCGGATTTCAGCGTTGAAATTTCGCTAAGTCCTTTGTGGCGGTCGACCGCCTTCACATAGGCCGACCGCGATGGTTGCTTGTTAGGTCAAGTTCGTGGATTTCATGCCGTATGTGTTGCATGATGCATGTTTTGACTAACGGGTCAAGTTGTGAAGAACTTGTTCCCAATTCGATTTTCTTGTCTATTGTTGTGCAGTTGCTTGGTGATCAACGACGGTCAACCGCGAGGATGATCGGACTAGGCTTGAGAGTCGAGGTTCAAAACGATCGACGATGTCGGGTGAAGTCATTGACTCAAGCATGGTGCAAGATGGACAAAGGTGACCGAACGCGCAGTTCGGCGCGACGGTTGACTGCGGCGCGGGCCTGCAAGTGCCATGGTGGTTTTGGGAGCCGGATGGGAGAGACTTGCCGACATGATGAGAGCCGTTGATCAACCTACACGTGGCGAAAGCGCGAGTGCCGCACAACATGAACACGGCGCTTTAAAATACGCGCGTGTGTCACCCGCTTGTTTTGGGCCTTAACGGAGCCCATTAGGAGACTCTATTAGAAACCCTAAGCCTCCACTATAAATAGAGGAGGGAGGTGGTGCACTCGCCTCGCCCCTCTCGACTTTCATTGTTTTTGAAACCCTAATTTGCTTAGGAGAGGAGGAGCGAGGTTAGGTTCTAGAGAGTTGGATTTGATTTCGTGCTCATGCATTGAGTCTTTGTCATCCATTGATGGAGTGGTCAGTAAACTGCATCAAATCAATCCAAAGAAAGTTTCTTCAAAAGTGAGTTCATGAGCTTTCTTTCTCTTTGATGAATTGAGTCTTTGTTTGATCCGCGAGTTATTGCTTAGTTTCTTGACGTGATTTAGCTTGTCGTGACGTGAGAATACATCTAGGATCATCAAGATCATCAATCACCGACGCAAGTCTTAAGATCATATTTTCGCTTTGACTCTTTTTGACCTAACTTCGCTCAAACGGTAAAAGGTCTGAACTCGAGCAAGAATTATCACAATTGTTGCTTGGAATAGGTTCCGACATCCTTAGGAAGTTGTGTGTCAAGTTTCACAAAGTTTGGATGCACGAATCAAAAGTTTGATCAATTTGCGCTTCGCTTGTTCCGCTGATTTTATCGTTCATCGAACGAGAGGTCCGACTCCGTGAAATCGGTCCGACCGCCCGAGGTAGCGGTTCGATCGCTTGGATCGGTCCGACCGCCTCGTGAGAGGTCGACCACCTGAGCCTCGTGTTTTGGTTTTGTGTTGATTTTACTTTGGGGTTTTGAGTTGATTCAATACAAGTCTTCCACAGGCATGATTGATTGATCTTCATAGCTTTCATAGCTATTGGAGTGAGATTCGTATTGAATTGAATTTGGGAGAAAAAGAGTTCGTGCTCCTATTCACCCCCCCTAGTCGCCTTTTCGGTCCAACAGTAGGTTTAAGTGATCTTATCACTAATGTTGGTTGCTTAGAATAGCTAGTTGTTTAGATGTGGTAATTTGATGCTTAGTTAATAGATGTGCACACAATCACCATCAAAGTCTGTCGAAAGATTAAAACATATAAGAGGATTGTTTTTTTTTTATTTTGTGGTTAGCTTGGTAAGTAAGTGAGTTTGGGTAGATCAATCACATGAAAACATGTCTAATTTAAATCGTCTCCGTAGCAGCTAATTTGTTGTTCCTATTGTAATGGTCTAGCTTCTGTGTTATAGATTTGTGGTTGTTTTTGAAATTTTGAGTTTTGTCGCTGTTATTGGTTCTTATTTGTTGCTTTTGCTCGATCGATAGATTGCGACGGGTCTGGTTTTATCGAGAGTGATCCTCTGCAACAAGTTGAGCATCCTGAGCAACAGCAGCCAGGCAAGCAGTTTGATCATGTTAATCCCAGTATTTTAAAGTCTAATAATTTGTTTCAACTGTATGTATGCATCGCTTAATTTGTGTTAAATTGAGTAGTTAATCCTTTAGATGCATAATCTGTAGGTAGATAATTGTCCTCTACTACCTGAGCCTAGGTTATTTGCTGTGATTGGAGTTTGTTGGATGGACTCTTGTCGCTTAGTAGATTACGGGTCCAGTTGCTTAGCCATGCTTAGTCATCGGTAGAATTGGGCGATCATCGACTTAGTCCATGATCTTGATCACATAAAATTATTATTATTCCTTATGTTTTCAGCTTATGCTTTGTTTAATTGCAAAACTAAAACTGAAAACAAAAATGATTTAGACTTGGGCACAATGGTATGTTTGGTGTGATCTCGTGGGTGTGATCGAATGGTGCCCGAGCCGCTTAAGGACCGAAAGTTACTTGCGCCACCGCATCGGAGCATTTTGCGTGCTAACCACACTAGAGTATATGGGACCTCTCTTGACCTAGTACTATGGTGTGTATTGGCTCCGGGTCGCAGGAGGTCGCAGGAGGGATGGTGTTGGGAGCATGGTAGTTGTCCAAAAGCTTTACCCGCAAAGGTAGTTGTCTTTTCGGCTTTACCATGTAATTGTATGGATTTCATCCATACGAGCGGCTCGTAGTTAATACACAATATTGGAAAAGTCTCAGAGGACTTAGTCTGTGCCGCATACCTTCTAAGTGTGCTTCGCTAAAAGCGTCCGATGTGTGGGTACATTGGTACACCCCCGCAGGTTAAAACTATTCGAATAGCCTCGCCCTAGGTTATGGACACGCCGGATACGCCCCAAGAACTAGACTACAACCTTTTAAATTAAAACTTGATGGGTGGTACGAATCGGGATTCGTATATTGTTGTGGTCACTATTGGGATAGTCACTTCTAGGTTGTTTTATCTTTAATCTTTGTATAATTATCCTCATCGTTATTTCAACATTAAAAATGAATTGCAAACTTGCCTTCAAATCAGATTACATTATTGCAAATAAAGTTGGCTTTGTGCAAATGAAACATATGGCCTCCACCAAATAAGCTCGCATGTAGCATTTGAACAGTCCGCTAGTTCACACGTGGCCTTGCGAGTACAAAAACAATTTTGTACTCAATGCTTGCTTAATGTTTTGTTGCAGAGGAAGAAGGTGAGCCCCAAGGGCCTCACTTCGTGAGTTGTGCCGCAGCCTTCTGTATGACGACTAGGCTTGGCGGTCCTGGCCGATGCCTTGTGGGTTGAAGGCACGCGATTGGTTTTGTTTATAGCCATCTTATGGCACTTTTGCTTCACTGCTCATCTTGTTTACTTTGTATCTTTTGGCCGGTCGGCCCTGGTTTGTAATAATTCTACTGTTGTTTATCTTTCTGCTTAGTAGTGTAATGTTTGGACTCTATGTTTGGAATGGAGTTGATGCATAATTTTGTGGTGAGGTATGTATACGCTCGAAGTATACATATCTCGAGGCTCGGTTTATTTGAATTGTGATGCTTGGGCTGTGGTTGGTTACATTACAAGCCAAATAAATTGGGGTCCTCACAAAGTTGGTATCAGAGCCATTCTGACCGTAGTAACCCAAGCATAGTCGTCCTTAGGATATTTTGGAAAGGCTTATTTTCAAAGTATAAAAAGGTTTATGAAAACCTAGGCAGATTCTCAGGTTTTACTCCTTATCTATCTTAGCCTTCTACTCTCATCTTACTCTAATTTGAGTTTTAAAACTTGGTTTCTCTCTTTCCTTTCAAAAGATAGTTATTTACCGGTTGAATTAGTTTTTGGGAGAACCATGGAAGATTAATCTAACTAAAAATTGTGGGGGTATAAGGGTAGGATGTAAATGAGTTAACTAAATGCCTTGGATAGTTTTCTTTACTCGCTTTAGCCTGCATTTTGAATCTGTCTTCCAAAACTAATTGCTCGCTCTTCCATATGAGTTAGTCATATTTGGAAGTTGATTTTATGAGTTGCAACTTTGCCTTGTTGTTATGAATTGTTAGAGTTTATTTTGTAGAATAGATGCATGCTATCTATGTTTTCGTGAATTTTTTTATTATTAACTTGCTTGGTGGAACAGATGGCCGGTGGAACCGTAGTGGTCGAATCACCACTGGTTCGATGAGGAGCTTCCTCCTCCGACTATGGTCGAGGTTCTCGCCGATCGAGCGAAACCGCATGGATCGACGCGCATTTTGGAGGTTATTCTAGAATACCTCCACTCCCGCCTGCCTCCGGATCCGAGGTGGCGACATCGCACTCGGGGACTTGCAGAGTTCCTCCGCACGCACCGCCGACTTTCTCCCGCCCGAGGACCCACTGATGCGGATGATTGGTCGCGCATGGTTGAGCGGAAGCTCAACATAGCTGCGCCAGCGCAGGATAAGGCACTCTTCGCGCCCCACCGCCTTGAGGGCGCAAAGACTCTCATGGTGGGAGAACTATCTCGCCATGCAGCCCGCGCCATGTGGTCGCGTGGGAGGAGTTCAGTCGCCTTTCGGGCCCACGCCCCGATGGCCTCGATGAAGTCAAGAAGAAAGAATTTCTCGCCAAGCAAGGGCGCAAGTCCGGACTTTGAGTACCTCTACGAGTTTAATCACTTGGTTCGCTATGCTCCGGAGTGGTGGCCTCGATGAGGCTAAGCAGGAGAAGTTTATGGATGGCTTGTCCGAGGAGCTACAGGACAAGCTATCTATTGTGGACTTCTCTGACTTTCAGGCCTTAGTTGATAAGTCCATTGTTGCTGAGCATAAGGCAAAGGCGCTGGGTGAGTCCCGCAAGCGCAAATGGGAGGTCCACCGACCGCATGTGCCACCTCACTCGCCCTCGGTTGGACCAAAGACTAGGGGCCCGCTCTTTTGCTCCACCAAAGACCGAGGCCATTTGCACCAGCCTCGCCCCCACAGCCGTGTTTCAGCCACGCGCGCCGTGGTCCAAAGAGCAGGTGGCCTCCGCAATCCGGCGCCGAGGTTACTTGTTTTCGCCGCCACAACAAGGGCCACTACGCCAACGCTTGCCGCCGAGTGCCGAGAGCCCTCGCCCTAATGGAGGACGCGGCAGGGAGTGGTCACCCACCGACGTAAGATCATCCGTAAGACCTGTGGTGTGAGCAGCGGTCGAGTCAATCATCTTTCACCGAGGAGGCTCGTGAGGCGCCAGATGTCGTGATAGGTACACTTCATGTCAATTATCGCCCCGCTGCAGATATTTGATTCGAGCATCGATTCTTTTATTTCAAGATCATTTGCTGCTGCTAGTGGTCTTCACCGTGTTCCTTTGGGGTTCCTTTGCTCATTCGCCTCCGGGTTAGAAATGAGAGCTGATTTAGAGTGTCGGATGTTCCTATCAAGTCAAAGGAGTGGGATTTTGGCAAATCTCATCCGCTCAACTCAAAGAAGCTCGATGTAATTCTTGGCATGGATTGGTTGTCCCAACACTTGGGACAGATCAATTGTGCCAAGAAGATGGTTTTCTCACCAACCTTTATGGCGAATGTGTCGGTTTTTCCCCGCACTGCAAGGGTCACACCTTTGTGCACTTGTAGCAAAGCCACTTTGAGATTCAAGAGGTTCCCACCGCTTGTGATTTTCAGGATGTTTTTCCGATGATTTACCCGATGCCTCCGTCCGAGATCTTGAGTTCGCTATTGAGTTGCTGCCCTGCATCGCCTCCTATCTCAAGGCTCGTGATCGGATGCCTCCCAATGAGTTAGAAGAATTGAAGAAGCAATTAGGTGAGCTTCAAGCAAAGGGGTTCATCCGCCCTAGCTCATCTCCTTGGGGTTGTCCTGATCTTTGTGAAGAAGAAGGACAAGACTTTGCGCATGTGTGTTGATTACCGTCCGCTCAATGAGGTGACGGTGAAGAACAAATATCCATTGCCCCGCATTGACGATCCGCTTGATTAGTTGACTGGAGCCTGTGTGTTCTTAAAGATTGATTTGAGGTTGGGGTATCATCAGTCGATCAGATCGAGGATATTCAAGACGCCTTCACTACTCATTATGGTCTTTACGAGTACACCGCCATGTCTTTCGCTTAACCAATGCTCCAGCCTTTATTCATGAACCTTATGAATTCAAAGATTCATGGAGTATTTGGATAAATTTGTGGTGGTCTTCATTGATAATATTCTTATCTACTCCAAGAATGAAGAAGAGCATGCCGAGCATCCAAGATTGTTTTGGGCAAGTTGCGGAGCACCAACTATATGCGGTTCAAAGAAATGCGAAGTTCGTTGAAGGAAGTGGCATTCTGGGCCATGTTCTTTCACCGAGGCGAGTCGTGGATCCCCGCAAGGTCAGCGATGTTTTACATTGGGGTCACCAAGTCGGCCATCGATGTGCGGAGCTTTCTCGCTTAGCGGCTACTACCGCCGCTTTATCGAGAACTTCTCCAAGATCGCAGCCGTGATCGAATTGCTCAAGAAGGATAAGAAGTTTGTGTGGTCTTCTGCTTGTGATGAGAGTTTTCAGGAACTCAAACAGCGTTTGACTTCAGCCCCTGTTCTTGTTCTTCCCGATGTCCACAAGAGCTTCGATATCTATTGCGATGCCTCTCGTCAGGGACTCAGTTGTGTTCTTATGCAAGAAGGCAGAGCAGTTGCCTTTGCATCCAGGCAGTTGAGGCCTCATGAACTGAACTATCCCACCCATGATTTAGAGCTTGCTGCTGTGGTTCATGCACTCAAGATTTGGCGGCATTATCTGACCAGAATCACGTGAGGTGTATTCTGACCACAAGAGTTTGAAATACTTGTTCACCCAGCCAGATCTGAATCTCAGGCAGGGGAGATGGTTGGAATTGATCAAAGATTATGACATGGGTATTCAGTATCATCCTGGCAAAGCCAATGTGGTTGCTGATGCACTTAGCCGAAAGGTGTATTGCAATACTTTGATGATCCAAGAGCAAAGAACCGGCACTTCTTGCACTTTCATGCCTCAACTTGGGTTTGGTTGAGCATGGTTCCTTTGTCGCCTTGGTTGTGCAACCAACCTTGGTGGATCAAATCAAGGCAAAGACAAAGCAGTGATGATGGTGTGAGTAAAATCAAGGTAACATCAAGAATGGATCACCAGTGCTTCACGTAAGATGAGCATGGTGTTGTGTGGTTTGGGCAGCGCCTCGTGGTTCCAAAGGTCCTGCACTGCGGATTTGATTCTACATGAGGCCCATGATTCGCTTTGTCCAACCATCCCGGCTACCAAGATGTACCAAGATTTGCGCTGAGATTTCGTGGACTCGCATGAAACGCGAGATTGCCGTGTTCGCTGCCGATGTGACGTATGTTGTCGTGTCAAGGCCGAGCATCAGCGCCCAGCGGGTCTTCTTCAGCCCTTACCTATACCAAAGTGGAAGTGGGATTCTGTAGGCATGGATTTTATCATTGGGCTACCCCGCATTCTTCGGGAAAGATGCCTTATGGGTTATCATTGACCGATTGACGAAGGTGGCCGACTTCCTTCCAGTGCGATCGAAGATTGATGTGAATCAGCTAGCGGATCTTTACATATCCCCATAGTGAGCTTGCACGGCGCGCCACGAACGATTGTGTCGATCGTGGTTCTGCTCACTTCGCTTTGGCACGCCATAAGCGCCATGGGGACACGCCTTTCTTTCGCTTCACCTACCATCCTCGGGATCGATGGTCGACGGAGCGAGTCAACCATGTTTTAGAAGATATGCTCCGTGCTTGTATTCTTTCCTATGGGAAGAATTGGGAGAAGTGCCTACCTCTTGCCGAGTTCTCCTACAACAACAGCTTCGAGGCTAGTCTCGGTATGGCACCGTTTGAGGCTTTGTATGGGAGGCGGTGTAGAACCCCATTGAACTGGTCCGAAACTGGGGAGAGACAGTTCTTTGGCCCAGATTCAATCAATGAGGCCGAAAGTCAAGTGTAGTTGATTCGTGAGAACTTGCGCGTAGCTCAGTCCAGGCAAAAGAGCTATGCAGATCGGCGTCGTCGCGAGCTGAGTTTCCAGCCCAATGACTTTGTGTATCTCAAAGTCTCACCTTTGAAGGGACATCGCCGTTTCAGTGTCAAGGGCAAACTGGCTCCTCGATATGTCGGACCGTATCACACCATCAAGAAAGTGGGAACTTATGCATACAAGTTAGATTTGCCAGCTACACTCGAAGGGGTGCATGATGTTTTCCATGTATCACAATTGAAGAAGTGCCTCCGTGTTCCAGTTGAGGAAACGCCTTTGAAAAATATCGATGTGCAGGAAGATCTGTCCTATCGTGAGTGCCCGCTCAGATCCTCAAGAAGCCGAACGCATGAGGAACCGTGTGATCAAGTTCCTTAAAGTTCAGTGGTCGAACCACTCCGAGGATGAAGCCACTTGGGAGCGGGAAGATCGTCTCCGAGCAGACTACCCGTCCTTCTTTTCCTAGTGATGAGAATCTCAGGGCGAGATTCCTGTAAGGGGGGAGATTTGTAACAGCCCTAAGTTAGGGTTTGTGTTTCAAATGTATAATTATGAGGAGAAATAAAAACTTTTGATGCCTCATGAAATCATTTGGAAGTTTTCTAAATTTTCCCCTAGCAATTTCCATTTTCTAGAAATAAATTCTTGTGAATGGAAGTTGTTGTCAACAAAATTCTAAACCTTAAACTTGTGATCATCCTCTGGGAACATTTTTCCTATCATCTTGATCATCCTAGCTACCTCTCTGAAAATTTTCACAATTTTTAGATTTTGTTTGCTATTTCAAATGGCCAAGTCAAACTAGTTTGATAATCTGGTCAAACCTTAGGACAGCATCTTGTGAATTTTCTTGGAAAAATTACACAAGGTTGTCCTCTCGTCCCAAGAAGCTCTAATAAAAATTTTGGAATTTTTGGAGCTCGAGCTATCTCTAAAATTCCCAAACTCGCTTAGCCTTTTGAATTCAAACTCGAACTATCGCTCTCTGCTCGACTCAACTCGTGCTCGAGTCCGACCACGCCGCTTAGTCCAGCCGCACCGCCTAGTCAGTACTGCTCGAACCCAATCGCCACGACCGTCCGATGCAAATCGCGGCGACTCGAGCACCCCATGCATCGATCACCGATTGCATCGGTAGATCTCGATCGTCCGCTTAAAATCTAACGGCCGGCATGTTCTTGATCGAAGTCAAACCAACTCGCCGCCGCACTGCATCCGACTCGAGCCGCTTCTCTCTCTCGCACGACACCCGTCCCGCTGGCAAGATCTCTCCACGCGGCGCGCGGCGCTCGCGCCACCGCCGCGCGCTTCTCTCGCGCGCTTCTTCACCGCCCCGGCAGATGCGCTGCCGCCACGCCGCTCACCGCCACCTCGCCGCTTACCGCTTCCACCTCGCCGCTTCCGCCTTCCCTTCATAAGCGGCCGAGTGCTCCACTTTTTCGGTTTCCTTCTTCTCTCGCCCACTTCCGCCACGAGCCCGAAGACGAGAGCCGCGCGCCGCCTCCGAGCCCGCCGCCACCCAGTTGATCTCCGACCAAGATCGACCGTGTCACGTGTGTTCCACATCCCCGTGAAGCAAACCCCAAGGAATTTCGTGTTTCACCGCCGAGGAGCTGCGCAGCTTGCTTTTCTCCAACTCCGCCGATTCCGCCTCCCGCCGCCGGTTTTCTCCAATGAGCTTGAGCTCGATTCCTAGCTCCGTAAGCACCTCTCGTGTCCTCTACCCGTCCCCATCACTCACTCGCTCTCGCTCACCTCAGGTCCTCGCTGCCGTTGACCACCTCGCGCGCCGTAGGCTCGCCGCCGGGCCACTCCGGTGCCTTTCCGTCATCGGCGACCACCCCGGTGAGTTCCTTGAGTCCCACTGATGCTCATGCGCGCGCTAGTTTACACCCTCTTCTTCTCTCGACGCAGCCGCCTTGTCACCTCCACGGCCGCCGCCGCCGCCCGCCGCCACGCCGCCACAAGGCATCTCCCGCCGCCGAGACCACCTTCACCTTCAGCAGCCCACCAAAGAACCCATTTTGGTCGCCACCTCTACCGCGCCACCACTCTTTCGGCGGCCGAATCCAGTCCGTGAGCCACCGAGCCCTCTTTTCTCTACTGTGTCTTCCTCTGCTTCACCGACAAAGGCCCCACCTCCCTTAAGCCTTGTAGTTAGTCGCTAATCAATCTTATGATTGTTCATTAGTTCACTCTCTTGCATGATCAAAATTGGTATTTGAGGTTTGGAAGAAAGTTAGTCTCTAAAGTGCTCAGTAGTTTTCTCTCGTTGTCAATCTTTTCCCGTTGTCATGAATCGAACTTGGTAGCATTGCTTGCTATTCAAATCTTGTTAGTGCTTGATGACTCCCTAAGTAGTAGTGGTTAGCATGAAGTCGCTTAGTTAGTATCAATAGGTTTCAAAGCTTTTGTTGGCATGAATGATCAAAAGAAGTCATATTGGAACTAGTTGTTTTGTCTCTCAGATTTGTGATTCTTACTTTTACAAGTATAGTAAGGCCTTGTAGTAGTAGCATGCTGAAATTGTTAACCTTACTATATGTTGGTGTGATGCTTAGGTGTGATAGTAGCTGAATTTTATTAAAGCCCAACCTTAGTTAGAAAATTGTTAGCACCTAATAGTTGGCTAATTAACTAGTTAGTGTTTCAATAGCTTCTTGTAGGTTTAAGTGATCTTATCACTAATGTTGGTTGTTTAGAATAGCTAGTTGTTTAGATGTAGTAATTTGATGCTTAGTTAATAGATGTGCACACAATCACCATCAAAGTCTGTCGAAAGATTAAAACATATAAGAGGATTGTTTTTTTTATTTTGTGGTTAGCTTGGTAAGTAAGTGAGTTTGGGTAGATCAATCACATGAAAACATGTCTAATTTAAATCGTCTCCGTAGCAGCTAATTTGTTGTTCCTATTGTAGTGGTCTAGCTTCCGTGTTATAGATTTGTGGTTGTTTTTGAAATTTTGAGTTTTGTCGGTGTTATTGGTTCTTATTTGTTGCTTTTGCTCGATCGATAGATTGCGACGGTCCGTTTTATCGAGTGATCCTCTCGCAATAAAGTTGAGCATCCCGAGTGTGATTCCCGCTTATTTGGTTTGTAATGCTTAACCAACCACCGGCCCTAGCATCACAAATCAAATAAATCGATCTCGAGATATGTATACTTCCTAAAGCAAAGATATACACACCCTGCATAAATTAGACATCAACTCCATTCCACACATAGAGTCCAAACATTACACTACAAACGGAAGATAAACAAATAGTAAAGATATTATGTACAATGGCCGATCGCCACAAGATACACAAATAACAACAGAAAGACAAATGGAAGCAAAAGTGCCATAAGATGGCTATAAACAAAGCCAATCGGTGTGCCTTCAACCCACAAGGCATCCGACCGACCGCCAAGACTAGTCGTCACCCACGGCGACAAAGACAGACTCACGTAGTGAGGCCCCGAGGCTCACCTTCTTCCTCTCGCAACAAAACATTAAGCAAAGCACCGAGTACAAAGATTGTCTTTGTACCCGCAAGATCGACGGTGAACTAATGCACTGTTCATATGCTACATGCAGTGCTTATTTGGTGGAGGTCATATGTTTCATTTGCATAAAGCAAGTTTTCATTTGCAATAGGGTAATACGCTTGAAGGCAAGTTTGCAATTCATTTTAATTGAAATAACAAAGAAGGATAGTAATAACAAAAGAGTAAAGATAAACAACCTAGAAGTGACTATCCCAATAGTCACCATTAACAATAGCACTAATCCCCTGCATTCGCACTCACCCATCAGTTTTAATTTAAATGTTGTAGTCTAGTTCTTGGGGCGATCCGAGCGTGTCCATAACCTAGGACGAGGCTATTCGAATAGTTTTAACCCCGCAGGTGTACCAATGTACCCACACTTCGCATCGCCTTTAAGCCAAAACACACTCAAGGTATGTCGGCACGCTAAGTCCTACGAGACTTTTTCCAATATTGTGTATTAACTACGAGCCGCTCGTATGGATAGAAACCCATACGCTTACATGGTAAAGCCGAAAGACAACTACCCACTCAGATAAAGCTTTTCGACAACTACCATGCTCCCACCTCCGTCCCTCTCGCGACCTCCCGCGACCCGTGAGCCAATACACGCCAAAGTACTAGGTCAAGAGAGGTCCCATATACTCTAGTGTGGTTAGCACGCAAAATGCTCAAGACGGTGGCGCAAGTAACTCGGTCCTTAACTCGACTCTGCACCTTTCCAACCACACCCAACAGATCACACCGCCTTACCATTGTGCCCAAGTCTAAATCATTTTTGTTTTCATTTTTTTAATTTTGCAATTAAACATAGCAAAATGCTAAAACATAAAGCTATAGAAATTTTAGGTGATCAAGGTTACCGACTAAAGTCGATAACCGCCTTGCTTCTACCGATAGCTACATGTCTAAGCAAGTTGACCCGATCTACTAAGTGACAAGAGATCATCCAATGATCTCTAATCACAAAGAAATAACCTAGGCTCGTAGTAGAGATCAATATTTTGTCTACAGGATATGCAAATACGGATTTAACTAATCAATTTAACACAAATTAAGCAATGCATACATACAACAAACAAAATATTAATCTTTAAAATACCGATTAAACATGATCAAACCGCTTATTCGGTTGTCGTTGCTCAATATGGTGCGGAGGATCGCCCTCGTGGTTGCCGCAAATATCGAAGCCTCAACGATCGAACAAAACAATAATAAGAACGAATAACACCGCAAAACTCAAACATCAAATACAAACACCAATATATACACCAAGGCTAGACTATCACAAAGAATGACAAATAATTGCTACAGAGACCCATCCACTCATTTGCTAGGTTAACCACAAAATCAAACTTCTAACATGCTTTAAACTTTGGACAAAGCTTTGATGGTGATTGTGCACATCTATTATTTAATCATCAAGTTAATGTATCAACAATGTTGTAACATCCCCAAATTTGGCTTGTGTTTCAAATGTAATATAATGAGGGTAAATTAAAACTTTTTGTCATCCTTTCACTCTTGAACTTTTCTCAAATTCTTGTAAAGGAATTTTGGGAATTCAAAATCTAAACCTCATTTGTTATCAAGTCAACAACCTCCTTGGTCAAATCTAGTGTCAAACACTTGGAAATAATTTTCCTGGTTCCAAGGTTGCTTGGTGGCACTCTCAATTATTCCATAATTTTTGGAAATTATTTGAAATATTTTGGGGCAAGTCAAGCCTTGGTCAAACCTCAAATAACCTTCGAATTTCTTGAGAAAATTAAAGTGCTCCAAAATCTCTGGAAATTTTATGGAAGGTTGATCCTATTGTCAAGAAGCTCCAGTTAAAATTTCATAAATTTTGGTGTTGATTTGATGCCTCAATTAAATCCCAAAGTTTCATTTCAAAAATCAAAACCTAACGGTTTGCAATCGTTTCTCGGTGCGAAGTCGACTCGCTCGAGCCAATCGACTTGGCCGAGTCAACTAACAAGCACCCGGCGCGGCAAGCGGGCGTGCGCGCGCTTTGGACCGTTGATTCAATCGACGGCTCGCGCTGCGGTATGCATTCGACAACTCCGCTGCCCTTTGATTCGCAGCCGTTGATTTCAATCGGGCGGTCGACATTCGCCGATGCCGTTTCATCGCGATCGTGTTCTCACCCTTGATGCGACCGGACGGCGCAGCGCGCCGCCGTCCTCTCTCGCCATGCGCAGCGCCATGGCGTAGCTGAGCGTGGCGCGCAGCCGCTTGTCCCATCCGGCGATCTCGCAACGGGTGTCGGCAGCGCATTAAATGCCCGCTACCCACCGCCCGCTTAGTCGCCGCTCAATCGCTCCCGCCGCTCACGGCCGCCGCAGCGCAAGTGAGAACCCGAGGCGGAGCAACGGGCGCTCGTGCCCTCAGCCTACTTAAGCCCCCGGTCACCTCCGTTGGCTTCCTTTCCTCTCCCCGCAGCTCTCTTGCACCTCTAAGCTTGAGCGAGCCCATACAACCCAAATACCATTTCCGCCATTGCCGAGCTTGAGCTCCTGCCGACGGTGCTCAAAGGGTTCTTTGGGCCCTCCTGCTCCTCGTTGTTCCTCTCACCTCGGTGGTGCTTAACCCCACTCCATTTCAGTTGCTTCAACGGAGCGCCGAGATTTGGATTCCCCAAATCGCCGCCGCACCTTTCTTCGCCTCCGCCACGGTGAGTCCTCCTCCTCCGATTCCTTGCTCGTAGCATCCTCGAGTCGCTTGGAATCCATCTTGATGACGCGGTGTGGTTGGTTTTGCTCAGCCGCCCGCTTCCACGCCGCCTTCCTCGGTCCGCCGCAGAACTTCGCCGCCGAGTCGCCACCACCTCCGCACTCGCGCCGCCGTAGCTCCGGTAGCCCCTAGATGCTCGCACCGCTTGAATGAACCGCCGCGAGCTCCTTGTCGCTGTCGCCGTTGCCATCTTTTACCGTGCCGCCGCCGCCGCCGCTTCGCTCGTCCACCACCGCCGGTGTGGGTGGTACGTGAGGGTGCGCAACGCCATTGCGCACCATTTCTCGCATTCACTCGCGCCGCAGCTTTTGGTCGCCGGCGTTTTGCGGTGAAGCCATCGGGCTTGTTGTCGGACGCGCCAGCGCTGCGGCGCAACGTGGCTCTCAGGCGCCGCCCATCCCTAGATCTCGCGCCGATTTTTAGATTTGTGCCGCATCGTGTCACGTTACTTGTGAGCCGCCCATCTTGAGATCGACGTCCACGCCTCGCTTCGCCTCGCGCTGCTTTCAAACGCGTTAGCGTGGTTCAATCGGGACTTCGATCGAGATCGACGGCTCTCAATCGCCCACGCCTCCGGTGTTAGGAAAATCCCAAAGTGCTAAGTCCAGAAATCAGTATCACATTAGGGTTTTGTCATTTTCATATCTTGGTCATCTTAGCTCCAAATTAGATGATTCCAATTTTGTTAGCTTCCTTATAACTTGAACTTAAATAGAAAAATAACTGGAGACCATGATAAAACCTGGAAAACCATTTTCAAAAATAGTAAACAAGTTTAACTTAATACTGTTTTTCAGAACTTTAGCAAACTTGTAAAGTGCATAACTTTTAATCTATAGATCATTTTTGTATGAATCCAATTGGATTAGCTTCCACTGATAGTGTAATTTCTAGGAAAATTGGTTTCACAAATTTTACTGTTTTTAGAAATCATAAGGATCATAATTTAGTTTAATACCCTAAACAATTTAGACAAATCATAACTCTTTCAATATAACTCCAAATGAGCTGAAATTTTATATGGGTTATCACTACACCAGTAGGTAGCCACCCTAAAAATTTCAGCTCCAAAATATTTCTAGAAAATATTTTTGCTACAGTGCTAATTATGACCGAAAATAGGTTTTTAGAGAATATCTTTTGCACCACAAATCCAAATTAGGTTTTTCCAGTTCCTATGTCTAGGTTTATTCCTATTCTACCTTGTGTATGAATTTTGTCGATTTGGATAATTTTTGCTTGCTCTTTGTTTAAGTGTTGCTCGCCTTATTGGTTGTTTTCGCTCTTTCGCTTAGGGTTCTACATTTATGTAACCCGAGAACGACCCTCCGCAACAAATTGAGCCACAACAAGCAGGCAAGCAGTTTGATCATTTCCCATTAATCCCATTACTTTTAAAGTCTAATATTTTGTTTAACTTCTATGTATGCATTGCTATTTTGTTGTTAAATTGATTAGTTAGACCTCTAGTTGCAAAATCTGTAGGTAAATGGTTATCCTCTACTACCTGAGCCTAGGTTATTTGCTGTGGTTAGAGTTCGATGGATGAACTCTTATCACTTAGTAGATTACTAATGAATATTGCTTAGCCATGCCTAGTTATCGGTAGTATTGGGCGATCATCGACTTAGTCGGTGATCTTGATCACACAACTACTTATACTACTCCATTATGTCCAACCCTTGTGTTTTATTGATTTACAAATCAAAAACCAAAACAAAACTATATCTTGACTTGGGCACAATGGTATGTTGATGTGATCCGTTGGGTGTGTGGAATGGTGCCTAAGTCCCCAAGGACCGAAAGTTACTTGTGTCACTAAGCCAAGCGCTTATTGCGTACAACCACACGAGGGGATATGGAACCTCTTGACTAAGTACTTTGGAAGGTGTTAATTATGAGCTGGTGGTGGGTGTGCTCTTGTGTGTGTGTTTTGGAGGGGAGCATTAGCGACCGGTTAGGCTGCCTAATGTGTCCTTCTCCGTGGTTGCGTGCTCTTAATTAGCATCGCCCATTGGAAAGCGCCTTGTTAGACTTAGCCATGCCTCGCATACCAAAGGAAGTGTGCTAACCGTGCTGGTGGAAAGGCGCCTATCGTGGGTACATTGGTACACCCCGCAGGTTAAAACTATTCGAATAGCCTCGTCCTAGGTTATGGACATGCTTGGTAAGGTCGTGCAAGAACTAGACTACAACCTTTTAAAAACTTAAACTTGACATGGGTGGTATGAAGGGGTACTTCATGCTATTGTTGTGGTGACTATGGGTTAGTCACTTCTAGGTTGGTTTTGTTATCTATCTATTGTTATAATTGTCTCTCTTTATTTGAACAATAAAAGTTAATTGCAAACTTGCTTTGAATCTATTACCTTATTGCAAATGAAAACTTGCTTTATGCTGAAAATAAGTCCAGAGCCTCATCCACTTAAATAAAGCTTGCATGTAGTTAATTATAGTTCGTTATCTCACACGTCAGTTTTGCAGTACAAAACAAGTTTTGTACTCATCCGCTTGCTTAATATTAATTGTTGCAGAGGAAGAAGGTGAGCCCCAAGGGCCTCACTTTGTGAGTTGTGTTGCGCGCTGCCTGGGACGATTAGCTTGGCGGTCCTGCTGGTTGCCTTGTGGGTAAAGGCACACCGATTGGCTTTATTTATCGCCATCTTATGGCCATTTTTGCTTCCACTGTGTATTTACTTATTTGTATGACTTTTGGCCTGGTCGGCCTCTCTTTGTAATAACTCTCTTTATATTATCTATGTCTTTAAGTTGTTGCTTTGCTTCGCTCTATGTGTATGAATGGAATTGATGCATGATTTTGTAACGGGTGTGTATACTGCACTCGGGAAGTATACATATCTCGAGGCTTGGTTTATTTGATGGGCAACGTTAGGACCAAGTGGATGGTTAAACAAGACATGTTTAATAAACTGGGTCTCACAAACAGCTAGCTTTCTAACTCAACCATTATTAATCGATATTACGAAACTACAAAAAGCTATTGACAACACTAACTACCAAGTATCCAACTATGAGATGCTAAACAAAGATCTTCTACCTAAGATAGGATGCTAAGGATGCTCACTATTCATACCCCTAGCATCACACCTAGATTTTGCAAGGCTAACAAGTTTCAACATTTGGTCACTACCCAAATCTTATAACACCGACAACTCAAAAGTACAGAGGCAAATAAAATGAGCAAACTAACTATCCCTTATGAACAAACATGACAACAAGAGCTTAGAAACTTAAAGATACCAACTAAATGATTTCATGCTAACCACCACAACAAAAAGGAGACATCAAGTCTAACAAAACCTAATAGCAAGCATGATACAAATTTTCAGACATCGACAATGAGATAAAATGACAACAGAGCAGAGCTACAAGGAAATTTGCACTTATATACTTTCAAACCTCAATTACAAACTTTGATCGCATGAGAGTGAACTAAAGAACAATCATAAGCATGATTAGCAGCTAACTAATTGGTTTTGAAGGAGTGGCCCCACTGCCGATGCATGCAGAGGAACACAACCGAAAAAGAACAAAGGATCTCGCGGCTCGACTGGATTCGCCGCGGCGGTGGAGTGGCGGCGAGGGTGGCGACGCCAAAATGGGTCGCCAGAGTTTGCCGGGCTAAGGATGGTCGCGGGAAGCCTGAGATGTACTGGGTGGCGCAAATGACGAGCTTGGCGGCCGGCAGTGGGGTGACAAGGTGCGCTGCACTGCAGAGGTAAACAATGAAAGTTAGCGCGCAAGATGAGCATCGCGAGTTACTAGGAACTCACCGAATGACGCGAGCTCAAGAGGTCGCCGAGATGGCCCGGCGACGAGCCTACGGCGGCGCAAGGCGATTAACGGCGACAGGAGCCGGGTGAACGAGGACACGAGTGAGTGGAGAAGAAATGTGGAGTCTGTGGTGCTCACCGAGCGAAGAATTGAGCCGGAGCTCACCGAGAAGATGCGGCGTGGAAAAGGCGGCTTCGCCGACTTGGAGAAGAAAGTCCACGCGCAGTTCCACGCACGATGAATCCTGAAATTTCTTGAGGGGTTTACTCCCCAGATGTGGAACACGCCGTGACGCGGCGGCGATGACCGGAGCCCACCGGAGCGGCTGAATGCTCTGAGGCGCCGCAGCGACGCCACGGCTCCGGAGCTCGTGGAGAAGAAAGGCAATGGAGACGAAACGAGGTAGGGAAACCTCGATGGCTTTTGTAGGAGCAAAGTGAGGCGCGAGGTGAGGCGGTGGCGGTGAAAAGACCGGTGAAGCTAGGTGGCAGCAGCGCATGCAGCGGCGGCCGGGCGAGAGCGCGCGCGCGGTGCGCCGAGCTGGCGAGGCGACGTGGCGGATGACCGCAGGTGGGTCCGCCTTGTCGCCGATGCGAGCAGAACGGCGCGAGCCCGAAGTTAGACTCGATCATCGCGCCGACCGCTGGATCTAAAACGGACGGCCGAGATTAGTGTATGCATTCGGACAGTCGGTTGCATGCGCGACGTGGATCGCTCGACGGCATCGGACGGTCACGATCGATTGGACTCGAGCGGCACGCTTAGTTGACGCGACCGAGCCAAGTGGTGCGAGTCGGACTCGAGCCGAGGTTGGGTCCGAGCCCGAGGAACGTTGATTTCAGGATTTGATTTAAAAGACAGAGAAGGTTTGGGGAATTTTTAGAGGTAGCTCCTGAGCTCCAAAAATTTTGAAATTTTTATGGTAGCTATTAGGACAGAGGACAACCTTGTATAATTTTTCTAGAACTTTTATGCACTGCATTGTTCTAGAGAAAATTCACAAGCTGCTGTCCAGGAGTTTGACCAGATTTCAAACAAAGTTGACTTGGCCATTTGAAATAGCAAACAAAATCTAAAAATTGTGAAATAATTCAGGAGGTAGATAGGATGATCAAGATGCTAGGAAAAATAGTTTCAGAGGATGATCACAAGTTTGAAGGCTAAGAATTGATAACAACAATTTCCAATCACAAGAATTAAATTCTACAAATTGGAAATTGCTAGGAAAATTGTAGAAACTTTCAAATGATTTGAAGAGACAACAAAAGTTTTTATTTCTCCTCAAAATTTTACATTTGAAATACAAACCCTAAGTTAGGGCTGTTACAAATCTCCCCTTACAGAATCTCACCCGAGATTCTCGATCACCGGGAGAAGAAGGACGGGTAATCGCTCGAGACGATCTTCCGCTCCCATGTGGCTTCATCCTCGAGTGGTTCGACCACGAACTTTAAGGAACTTGATCACACGGTTCCTTGTTCTGCGCTCAGCTTCTTCGAGGATACGAACGGGACGCCACGATAAGACAGATCTTCCCGCACATCGACATTTTCCAATGGTGTTTCTCAACCGAACACGAGGCACTTCTTCAATTGTGACACATGGAAACATCATGCACCCTTCGAGTGTAGCCGCAACTCCAATCGGTATGCAACGGCTCCCACTTTCTTGATGATGCGATATGGCCCGACATATCGAGGAGCCGTTGTTCTTGACACCAAACGACGATGTCCTTCAGAGGTGAGACTTTGAGATACACAAAGTCATTGAGCTGAAACTCAGCTCACGGCGACGCCGACCGCATAGCTCTTCCGCTCGATGAGCACGCGCAAGTGCTCACGAATCAATCGCACTTGACTTTCACTTCATTGATGGAATTCGCCAAAGAACCGCTTCTTTTCGACCAGTTCAATGGGGTTTCGTGACGCTCCCATACAAAGCCTCAAACGGTGCCATACCGAGACTAGCTCGAAGCCGTTGTTGTAGGAGAACTCTGCAAGCGGTAGGCACTTCTCCCAATTCTTTCCATAGGAAAGAGCACAAGCACGGAGCATATCTTCTAGCACTGATTGACGCGCTCCGCCCCACCATCACCGAGGATGATAGGTCGAAATGAACGAAAGACGGTCCCCATGGCTTCGTAGGTCGTGCCAAAATCGGAAGTGAAAAGAGAGCCACGATCCGACACTATCGCTCGTGGCACACCATGCACTCACAATGCGGATATGTAAAGATCCGCTAATCGATTCACATCAATCTTCGATCGCGACCGAAGGAAATGGGCCACCTTCGTCAATCGATCAATGATAACCCATAATGCATCCTTCCCGCAGAGTACGGCGCGATCGCTGATAAAATCCATGCCTACTGAATCCCACTTCCATTCTCGTATAGGCAAGGGGTCAAGAAGACTCCGCCGACGATGATCGGCCTTGACACGACAACATGTGTCACATCTCGCAACGAACCTCGCAATCTCGCGCTTCATGCGAGTCCACCAGAACCTCTAACGCAGATCTTGGTACATTTTAGTGGCCCCGGGATGGATGGACAAAGGCGAATCATGGGCCTCTGAAGAATCAAATCCGCAACTCGGGACCTTTGGGACCACAAGACGCTGCCCAAACCACACAACACCGCGCTCATCTTCGTGAAACACTTGGCTGATCCATTCCTGATGTTCTGCTTGATTTTTCCCACACCATCATCTGATTGTTGTGCTGCCTTGATTTGATCCACCAAGGTCGGTTGCACAACCAAGGCAGCAAGGGAGCCATGCTCAACCATACCCAAGTTGAGATTTGAAACTCGCAAGCAAAGCGAGTTGTCGCTCTTGGATCATCAGTATTGCAATACACTTTTCGCTAAGTGCATCAAGAACTACATTGGCCTTGCCCGATGATATGAATACCCATGTCATAATCTTTGATCAATTCCAGCCATCTCCTCCGCTCGAGGTTCAGATCCGCCGAGTGAACAAGTATTTCAAGCTCTTGTGATCGAATACACCTCACAATGATTACCGATCGATAATGCCGCCAAATCTTGAGTGCATGAACCACAAGCAGCAAGCTCTAGATCATGGGTGGGATAGTTGAGCTCATGAGGCCTCAATTGCTCGGATGCATAGGCAATCGCCTTGCCTTCCCCGCATAAGAACACATCCGAGTCCCCGACGAGAGGCATCGCAATAAATATCGAAGCTCTTGTGGATATCAGAAGAGTAAGGATCAATGAAGTCAATCGCCGCTGAGCTCCTGAAAGCTCTCATCACAAGCAGAGGACCATACAAACTTCTTGTCCTTCTTAAGCAATTCACCATCGGCTGCGATCTTGGAGAAGTTCTCGATAAAGCGCGGTAATAGCCCGCTAAGCCGAGAAAACTCCGCACATCGCTGATCGACTTAATGACCCAAGATAGAACATCGCCGACCCATCGATCCACGGCTATGCCTCCACTGAAAGAACATGGCCCAAGAATGCCACTTCCTTCAACCGTAACTCACATTTGTTGAACTTCGCATATAGTGGTGCTCCCGCATTTGCCCAAAACAATCTTCGATGCTCAAGATGCTCTACCTCGCCTTGGAATAGATAAGAATGTCATCAATAAAACCACCACAAATTTGTCCAAATACTCCATGAATACGAATTCATAAGGTTCATGAACAACGCCGAGCATTGGTCAAACCGAAAGACATGACGGTGTACTGCATGTGCCATAACGAGTAGTGAAAGCCGTCTTCGAATATCCTCACCCGATCCGGACTTGATGATAGCCCAATCTCAGATCAATCTTGAGAACACCGAGCTCCGCATAACCGTCAAAAGATCATCAATGCGGGCGAGAGGATATTTGTTCTTCACCGCTACTTCATTGAGAGGACGGTAGTCAACACACATGCGCAAAGTCTTGTCCTTCTTCTTCACAAAGATCACCTGACAACCCCAAGGAGATGAACTGGGACGGATGAAACCCTTTGCTTGGAGCTCACCAAGCTACTTCTTCAATTCTTCTAGCTCATTGGGAGGCATCCGACACGCGCCTTCAAATCGGAGCGATGTATCGGCAGCAACTCGATGACAAACTCTGTGTCTCGAACCGAGGCATCCCGCAAGTCATCGGAAAACATCCTCAAAGTCGATACTATGGGAACATCCACGATCGCAAGGTTGGCTTCGCTTCTAATGCACAAAGATGCGACCTCAGGCCGTGGCGAAAATCCGACCGCCGCCAAGGGTGGTAAGATAGACAATCTTTCCGCACAATCGATTTGCCCCAAGTGTTGGGACAACCAATCCATGCCAAGAATCACATCCGGACTCACGAATCGAAAGGAGAATAAGGTTTGCCAAAAATCCCACTCCTTTGACTATGATAGGAACATCCCGACATCAGAATCAGCTCTCATTTCCGAACCCGAGAGCGGATGAGCAAAGGAACTTCCAAAGGAACACGGTGAAGACCACTAGCAGCAGCAAATGATCTTGAAATAAAGAATGCGATGCTCCGTAATCAAATAATACCGCAGCAGACGAATTAACAAGAAGTGTACCCATCACGACATCCGCGCCTCCGAGCCTCCTCACCAAAGGTGGTTGACTCGACCGCCGCACTCGGGCTTCGGATCATCTTCCGGTCGTGGATGACCACTCGCCCGCGTCCTCCATTAGGACGAGGGCTGCCGCAACACTCGAGGCGTGCATTCGCATAATGGCCCTTGTTGTGGCGAAAACAAGTAACCTCGCCGCCGGATTGCGGAGGCCGCTCTGTGCTGGATCGCAGCGCACGTGGCTGAAACACGCCTGCGGTGGGCGAGGAGCTGGTGCGAGATGGCCTCGGCGCCGTGGAGCAAAAGAACGGCCATCGTGCCGCCCACCGAGGACGAACGAGGCCGGTGTGAGTAGATTGATGCCTCCCATTTGCGCTGCGGGACTCGCCAGCCGCTTTGCCTTATGCTCGCAACGATGGCCTTATCTACCAAGGCTCGAAAGTGCGAGAAGTCCACAACAGATAGCTTGTCCTCGCAGCTCCTCTGACAAGCCATCCATAAACTTCTCCCGCTTAGCCTCATCTCGAGGCCACCTCACCCGAGCATAACGAGCCAAGTGATTAAACTCGCATGGTACTCCGTCACGCATTTGCGCTCTTGTTTGAGCGCGAGAAACTCTTTTTCTTCACTTCATCGTGCCATCCGGGATATGGGCCCGACTAAAAGCGGACCGAACTCCTCCCACGCGACCACATGGCCCGCGGGCTGCATGGCGAGATAGTTCTCCCACCATGAGAGTGCCGCGCCTCGAGTGGTGGGACGCGAAGAGTGCCTTATCTCGCGCCGCATCGAGCTATGTTGAGCTTCCGCCAACCATGCGCGACCAATCATCCGCATCGAGAGGGTCCTGAGCGGAGAAAGTCGGCGGCGTGGTACGGAGGAACTCGCAAGTCCCCGCGAGTCGGTGGCCGCCACCACGGCAGGGAGTGGAGGTATTCCTAGCAATAACCTCCAAGATGCGCTGTCTGGTCCATGCGGTTTCGCTCGACCGAGCGAGAACCTCACCATGGTCTGAGGAGGGAAGCTCCTCATCATGACCATCACTGATCGCCACGCTGTTCTCTCGGCCATCCTGCTTTACTAAGACAAGTTAGTAACAAATTTAAGAGCAAGAAAACCCAAAATTCATGAAAGCAGTCGAGAAACAAGCACAAGGCGTGATAAAGATCAACCAAAGAAAATCGACGCATAACTACTCACTTAACACCTTACCCTATTATTCCCACGATCTTCCATAGTTCTCCCAAAACTAATTCCATCGATAAGTAACTACCTTTTGAAAAGGGAAGAGAGAAACCAAGTTCTCAAAACTCAAATTAGAGTAAGGTGAGAGTAGAAAACTAAGATAGGTAAGGAATAAAACTGAGAATCGCCTAGGTTTTCATAAACCTTTTATAATTTGAAAATAAGACTTTCAAAATATCCTAAGGACGACTATGCTTGGGTTACTACGGTCGAATGGCTCGATACCAACTTTGTGAGGACCCAGTTTATTTGGTTTGTAATGCTTAACCAACCACCGGCCCTAGCATCACAAATCAAATAAATCGATCCTCGAGATATGTATACTTCTGAGCAAGATACACACCCTGCACAAATTAGACATCAACTCCATTCCACACATAGAGTCCAAACATTACACTACAAACGGAAGATAAACAAATAGTAAAGATATTACAGACAATGGCCGACTGGCCACAAGATACACAAATAACAACAGAAAAGACAATGAAGCAAAAGTGCCATAAGATGGCTATAAACAAAGCCAATCGGTGTGCCTTCAACCCACAAGGCATCCGACAGGACCGCCAAGACTAGTCGTCACCCACGGCGACAAAGACAAACTCACGAAGTGAGGCCCCTGAGGCTCACCTTCTTCCTCTGCAACAAAAACATTAAGCAAAGCACCTGAGTACAAAGATTGTCTTTGTACCCGCAAGACTGACGTGTGAACTAACAGACCTGTTCATATGCTACATGCAGGCTTATTTGGTGGAGGTCATATGTTTCATTTGCATAAAGCCAGTTTTCATTTGCAATAGGGTAATACAGTTTGAAGGCAAGTTTGCAATTCATTTTTAATTGAAATAACAGTAAGGATAGTAATAACAAAAGAGTAAAGATAAACAACCTAGAAGTGACTATCCCAATAGTCACCACAACAATAGCACGAATCCCCAGATTCGTACCACCCATCAGGTTTTAATTTAAATGTTGTAGTCTAGTTCTTGGGGCGATCCAGCGTGTCCATAACCTAGACGAGGCTATTCAATAGTTTTAACCTCGCAGGGGTGTACCAATGTACCCACACTGCATCGCTTTAAGCCAAAACACACTTCAAGGTATGTCCGTACGGCTAAGTCCTACGAGACTTTTTCCAATATTGTGTATTAACTACGAGCCGCTCGTATGGATAGAAACCCATACGCTTACATGGTAAAGCCGAAAAGACAACTACCCACTCAGGATAAAGCTTTTCGGACAACTACCATGCTCCCACCTCCGTCCCTCCTGCGACCTCCTGCGACCCGAGCCAACACACGCCAAAGTACTAGGTCAAGAGAGGTCCCATATACTCTAGTGTGGTTATACGCAAAATGCTCAGTACGGTGGCGCAAGTAACTCGGTCCTTAACTGACTCGGGCACCTTTCCAGTCACACCCAACAGATCACACTAGTCTTACCATTGTGCCCAAGTCTAAATCATTTTTGTTTTCAATTTTTTTAATTTTGCAATTAAACATAGCAAAAATGCTAAAACATAAAGCTATAGAAATTTTGTGTGATCAAGGTTACCGACTAAAGTCGATAACCGCCCAGTTCTACCGATAGCTAAGCATGTCTAAGCAAGTTGACCCGGATCTACTAAGTGACAAGAGATCATCCAGCGATCTCTAATCACAGCAAATAACCTAGGCTCAGGTAGTAGAGATCAATATTTTGTCTACAGGATATGCAGCTACGGATTTAACTAATCAATTTAACACAAATTAAGCAATGCATACATACAGCTGAAACAAAATATTAATCTTTAAAATACTGGGATTAAACATGATCAAACCGCTTATTCAGGTTGCCGTTGCTCAATATGGTGCGGAGGATCGCCCTCGGGGTTGCGCAAATATCGGCTTCTAACGATCGAACAAAACAAATAATAAGAAACGAATAACACCGCAAAACTCAAACATCAAATACAAACACCAATATATACACCAAGGCTAGACTATCACAAAGAATGACAAATAATTGCTACAGAGACCCATCCACTCATTTGCTAGGTTAACCACAAAATCAAACTTCTAACATGCTTTAAACTTTGGACAGGCTTTGATGGTGATTGTGTGCACATCTATTATTTAATCATCAAGTTAATGTATCAACAACAGCTAGCTTCTCTAACTCAACCATTATTAAGCGATATTACGAAACTACAAAAGCTATTGACAACACTAACCATCAAGTATCCAACTATGAGATGCTAAACAAAGATCTTCTACCTAAGATAGGATGCTAAGGATGCTCAGCTATTCATACCCCTAAGCATCACACCTAGATTTTGCAAGGCTAACAAGTTTCAACATTTGGTCACTACCCAAATCTTATAACAACGACAACTCAAAAGTACAGAGGCAAATAAAATGAGCAAACTAACTATCCCTTATGAACAAACATGACAACAAGAGCTTAGAAACTTAAAGATACCAACTAAATGATTTCATGCTAACCACCACAACAAAAAGGAGACATCAAGTCTAACAAAACCTAATAGCAAGCATGATACAAATTTTCGACATCGACAATGTATAAAAATGACAACAGAGCGAGCTACAAGGAAATTTGCACTTATATACTTTCAAACCTCAATTACAAACTTTGATCGTGCATGAGAGTGAACTAAAGAACAATCATAAGCATGATTAGCACTAACTAATTGGTTTTGAAGGAGGCCCCACCGCCGATGCATGAGAGGAACACAATCGAAAAAGAACAGAGGATCTCGGCGGCTCGACTGGATTAAATCGCGCGGTGGAGTGGCGGCGAGGGCCGCGGCGACGGCCAAAATGGGTCGCCGAGTTTGCTTTGAAGCTAAGGATGGTCGCGGGAAGCCGGAGATGTACCGGGTGGCGCAATGACGAGCTTGGCGGCCGCGATGGGGTGACAAGGTGCGGCTGTACGAGAGGTAAACAATGAAAGTTAGCGCAAGATGAGCATCGATGAGTTACTAGGAACTCACCGAATGACGCGGAGCTCAAGAGGCTGCCGGAGATGGCCCGGCGAGAGCCCACTGCGGCGCAAGGCGACAACGGCGAGGAGCACAGGGTGAGCGAGAGGACACGAGTGAGTGGAGAAGAAATGTGGAGTCTGTGGTGCTCACCGAGCGAAGAATTGAGCTGGAGCTCACCGGAGAAGATGCGGCGGTGGAAAGGCGGTTCGGCGGACTTGAGAAGAAAGTCCACGCAGTTCCACGCATCGATGAATCCTGAAATTTCATGAGGGGTTTACTCCCAGATGTGGAACACGCCGTGGACGCGGCCGGCGAGGACGGAGCCCACCGGAGCGGTGAAATGCTCGGGCGTCGCGCGACGCCACGGCTCTGAGCTCGATGGAGAAGAAAGGCAATGGAGACGAAACGAGGTAGGGAAAACCCTCGATGGCTTTTGTAGGAGCAGCGGAGGCGCGAGGTGAGGCGGTGGCGGTGAAAAGACCGTGAAGCTAGGTGGCGGCGTGCATGCAGCGGCGGCCGGCGAGCGCGCGGCGCGGCGGTGCGCTGGAGCGGCGAGGCGGCGTGGCGGGATGACCTGCAGGTGGGTCGCCTTGTCGGCGATAGCGCAGAGCAGCGCGAGCCCGAGTTAGACTCGATCAATATCGCGCGACCGCTGGATCTAAAACGACGGTGAGATTAGTGTATGCATTCGGACAGTCGGTTGCATGCGCGGCGTGGATCGTTCGATTTGCATCGGACGGTCACGATCGATTGGACTCGGCGATGCGTTTAGTTGACGCGACCGAGCCAAGTGGTGCGAGTCGGACTCGAGCAGGAGGTTGGGTCAGAGCCGACGACGATGATTTCGAGATTTGATTTAAAAGATGAGAAGGTTTGGGGAATTTTTAGAGGTAGCTCTGAGCTCCAAAAATTTCGAAATTTTTATGGTAGCTACTAGGGACAGAGGACAACCTTGTATAATTTTTCTAGAACTTTTTATGCACTGCATTGTTCTAGAGAAAATTCACAAGCTGCTGTCCAGGGAGTTTGACCAGATTTCAAACAGAGTTGACTTGGCCATTTGAAATAGCAAACAAAATGTAAAAATTGTGAAATAATTCAGGGAGGTAGATAGGATGATCAAGATGCTAGGAAAAATAGTTTCAGAGGATGATCACAAGTTTGAAGGCTAAGAATCTGATAACAACAATTTCCAATCACAAGAATTAAATTCTACAAATTGGAAATTGCTAGGGAAAATTGTAGAAACTTTAAATGATTTGAAGAGACAACAAAAGTTTTTATTTCTCCTCAAAATTTTACATTTGAAATACAAACCCTAAGTTAGGGCTGTTACACTGAGCAACAGCAGCCAGGCAAGCAGTTTGATCATGTTAATCCCAGTATTTTAAAGTCTAATAATTTATTTCAACTGTATGTATGCATCGCTTAATTTGTGTTAAATTGAGTAGTTAATCCTTTAGATGCATAATCTGTAGGTAGATAATTGTCCTCTACTACCTGAGCCTAGGTTATTTGCTGTGATTGGAGTTCGTTGGATGGACTCTTGTCGCTTAGTAGATTACGGGTCCAGTTGCTTAGCCATGCTTAGTCATCGGTAGAATTGGGCGATCATCGACTTAGTCGATGATCTTGATCACATAAAATTATTATTATTCCTTATGTTTTCAGCATGCTTTGTTTAATTGCAAAACTAAAGCGAAAACAAAAATTATTTAGACTTGGGCACAATGGTATGTTTGGTGTGATGCATTGGGTGTGATGGAATGGTGCAGAGTCGAGTTAAGGACCGAGCTTGCGCCACCGTCTGCGAGCATTTTGCGCTACCGTCGGTGTGGTTAGCACGCAAAATGCTCGATGCGGTGGCGCAAGTAACTCGGTCCTTAGTCGACTCGGGCACCATTCCGCCACACCCAACGTATCACACCAATCATACCACAGCCCAAGTCTAAATCATTTTTGTTTTCAGTTTTAGTTTTGCAATTAAACATAGCAAAAATGCTGAAACATAAAGTTATAGTAAAATTTTGTGTGATCAAGGTTACCGACTAAGTCGATAACGCCATTTCTACCGATACTAAGCATGTCTAAGCGATTGAAATCGTATCTACTAAGTGACAAGAGATCATCCAACGATCTCTAATCACAAAGAAATACCCTAGGCTCGGTAGTAGAGGATAATCATTTACCTACGGGATATGCGACTACGGACTTAACTAATCCGGTTAACACAAATTAACAATGCATACATACAAATTAAACAAAATATTGACTTTAAAATATTGGGGTTTAACATGATCAAACTGCTTGCCTTCTAGCTGTTGCTCAATTTGTTGCGGAGGGTCGTTCTCAGGGTTACCGCAAATGTCGAAGCCTAACGATTGAACAAATAACAGCGAATAAGAACGAATAACATCGACAAAACTCAAACATTCAATAACAACAAAACATGCCAAAACTCACAGCGGCCTAAGCATGATCTAACAAAATTTTAGAAACCGAGAATAATTCATTTTAAGTTATTATGAATTTCCCATGAATTTTCTAAGCTAAATACACATCAAAGCACTTAGTTAATTACTTAACAAATTTTCATGAACAGAAACAGTATCTAAAATCTATCCTGATAATTAGTGCACTAAAAATGAAAATTTACAGAATTGGATTTACTGGATTTGGACAATTATTGAAAAAGATATGAATTTTCTAATTTTGGAAAATGCATAATACATCATTTAATCATTTAACAGATTTTTGCTAACAGAGACAAGATTGAAACTAATTTTAGTAAATAATACATTTAAAATGAAAATTATCAGCACTGGTTTCATGCGATTTGGAGATAAATTGAATTAGTTATGCATTTTCTAAGTTTAATTGAATTAAAAGTGCAACAGAAAAGCATTTCAGAAATCAATAAGCACTAAAACCTTTTTACACCCACAGCTGGCTAGCCCTAGACGCTGACAGATGGGCGTCTTGGAAGACGATCAGGCCCGACTGTCAAAGGCGTATTCAAGGAATACGTCTTTGGCTTTAACAAAATGCATTCCTAACACATATACCCAGCAGAAATACGCTTCTCGACAGAGAAAATGTATTAACGAAACTAGACAACCCCTAACTGACATTCCGGGCCCACATGACAGAGACTCAAACTAGACATGATTAGCGCTAAACTTAATCATCACCGGTGGCTCACCGGCGCGCACGGGGACGGCGGCGCGGCCGCACATCTGATCTTGCGAACCAGGAGGTCTTAGGGCGAGTGAATGATACCTTCAGGTTCGCAAAGACCTTGCGAACAGGATGACGGTGACGCGGAGTCAGATGGTCACCGGAGTTGAGCCCGCGACGACCGGAGGCGGAGAAGAAGACACGGCTCCCGTGGAGAAGACGCTACGAGCAATAAGAAACTTCAGGAAGGTGCGCACCAGCTTCGCCTTGACGCCAGGAAGGATAAGCCCACAACCACGACGACGATGGAGCTCCGAGGTGGCCGGAAACGCCGCGGCGGCGAAATACCGTGCTCGGAGAAGAACCAGCCGCACACCCTCCACGATGCACCAAAGACAGAAACGAGCCCTCCGTTAGACTCAGTGTAACATCCCCATTTTGGCTTGTGTTTCAAATATAAGAAATTAAGGGTAAATTAAAACTTTTCTTACACCCTTGTGCTTTTGAACTTGTCTGAAAATTCTTGTAAAAGAATTTTTGGAAAATTCAAAATCAAAAGCCTCAATTATCAAGTCAACAACCTCCTTGGTCAAATCTTTTGTTAAACCCTTGGAAATAATTTTCCTTGGTTCTAGGGTTGCTTGGTAACACCTCTGAATTATTTCATAATTTTTGGAAATTATTTGAAATATTTTAGAGGCAAGTCAAACCTTGGTCAAACCTCAAATAACCTTCTGGAATTTATTGAGAAAATTCTAGTGCACAAGAATCTCTGGAAATTTTATGGAAGGTTAATCATTAAGTCCGAAGCCCAGCTTAAAATTTCATAAATTTTGGAGTTGATTTGATGCCTCAATTAAATCCCCAAAAGTTTCAGCTCAAAAATCAAATTCTAATGGGTTTGCTTGTTCCTCTCGCGCGGTCGGACTCGGGCTCGAGCCAACCGACTCGGTCGAGTCAACTAACTGTACCGGCGCGGTCGATCGGGCGCGCGCGCTCTGGACCGTTGGATCTCAATCGGACGGCTCGCGTTCGTGTATGCATTCGGACAACTCCGGTTGCCCTTTGGTTCTCGACCGTTGGATTTCCATCGGACGGTGGACGTTTGTGCGCGGCCGTTTCAACGCGATCGCGTGATAGCCGTTGGATGCGAATCGGACGGCTGGCTGTCGTCGCCTTCCTCTCGCTCGCGCGGCGCAGCGCCAGAGCTCGCGTCAGCAGCGCCATGGCAGGGGGTGGTTGGAGCGCAGCGCTGGGTCACCTCGCAACGGGTCTCTGCAGTGCATTTAATGCGCGCCAGTGCACCGCCCTCGCAAGTCCATGGCTCAACTGCTCCCGTCGCTCGTCACGACCGTGAGAGGCGCTGGCATCCGAGGCGGCCAACGGTGCCCCTTGCTCCCCCTCGGCTACTTAAGCCCCCCTTGCTCCCTCCTTGACCTCCCTTTCACCTTTGCGCAACTCGAGCTAGTACTCTGTGTGTGTTTGAGCTCTAAAACCCAAACCGCTTGCCGCCATTGCCGAGCTTCAAGCTCACGGTGAAGGCGGTATCACGATGGTTCCTGGCTCCCTCCTTGCTCTGTTGCATCCTCTTACCTCGTGGTGCTTAACCTCACTCTATTTTGGGTTTCCTCTTGAGAGGCGGAGATTGGAGTTTTGGAGCTCGCGCCGCCAAAGACCCCTTTTCTTCTCGGTGCGGTAAGACCCCATTTCCCAATCCACGCCTCCTGGAGCTTCTATGGTATTGCAAAGCTCATGGTACCACCGGTGTTGCTAGCTTGGCCCGGTTGACCCCTCCACGGTGAAGCTCTTCGCATCGCCGGCTGGACGTCGCCACGGCCGCTCCGTTCATCCTCCGCCCACCGCAACCCCGTCATCATCTTGATGAACCCACGGTGAGCTTAAGCTCTTCCCCGTTTAGTTTTTGCTGCACCCTAGCCATGGTTTCCTGTTTCGGTCGCGCCGCCGCCGCCGTTAGCCTCCGGCTCGCCGTCGGCTACCATATGGGCTCCGGTTGGTCGCATTAAGTCCGTAGGACCCCGTCATAGTTTTTGCACTGTCCTTTGTGCGAGCTTAGCCTTGTCGCAGTTTTCGCTTTTGCCGTAGCACTCCCTCCGCTCCGTCGCGTCGCACCGCCGCCTCCGTCCACCTCCGGCGCAGTCCCAGCTGCCTTTAGGTGCGCAATAGTGCTAGGGTCCCATTTTGGCCCTTGGCCGGCTTCGCCATGGCGATCCTCGCCGGCGACGAGCCGAGCAAGTTCGCGGCCGGGGACTCCTCTGTTGTCGGACGAGCAGCAGCAGCGTCAGGGCGACGTGGCTCATTAGTGATCGTCCGATCTGAAATCAACGGCTCTCAATCGCCCACGCCTCCGGTTGTTAGGAAAAGCCCGAAAATGCTAAGTCCAAAACTGAAGAACTTTAGGTCTTGTCATTTTTGTATCTCTGTAACTATAAATCCAAATTAGATGATTCCAATTTTGTTAGCTTCCTTATAACTTGAACTTAAATAGAAAAATAATTGTAGACCATGATCAAATATGGAAACCACTTTCAAAAATAATAAACAAGTGAACTTAATACTGTTTTCAGAACTTTTAGCAAACTTGTAAAATGCATAACTTTTAGTCTATAGCTCATTTTTGTATGAATCCAATTGGATTAGCTTCCACTGCTAGTGTATTTGCTAGGAAAATTGGTTTCACAAATTTTTACTGTCTTTAAAAATCATAAGGATCATATTTTAGTTTAATACCCTAAACAATTTAGAAAAACCATAACTCTTTCAATATAACTCCAAATGACCTGAAATTTTACATGGCTTATCACTATACCAGTAGGTAGCTACCATAAAAATTCAGCTTCAAAACCTTTCTAGAAAATATTTTTGCTACAGTGCTATTTAAGTATAGCATTTTGGCCGAAAATATGTTTTTAGAGAATATCTTTTGCATCACAAATCCAAATTAAGTTTTTCCAATTCCTATGTCTAGGTATATTCCTATTATACCTTGTGTATAATTTTCGTCGCGTTTGGATAATTTTTTGCTTGCTCTTTCATTTAAGCGTTGCTTGTCTTATTGGATGTTTTCGCTCTTTCGCTTAGGATTCGATATTTGCGGTAACCCCGAGAACGACCCTCCGCAACAATTTGAGCCACAACAAGCAGGCAAGCAGTTTGATCATTTCTCATTTGATCCCATTACTTTTAAAGTCTAATATTTTGTTTAACTTCTATGTATGCATTGCTATTTTGTTGTTAAATTGATTAGTAATCCTCTAGTTGCATAATCTGTAGGTAAATGATTATCCTCTACTACCTGAGCCTAGGTTATTTGCTGTGGTTAGAGTTCGATGAATGAACTCTCATCACTTAGTAGATTTCGAATAAATATTGCTTAGCCATGCCTAGTATCGGTAGTATTGGGCGATCATCGACTTAGTCGGTGATCTTGATCACACAAATGCTATTATTATTCCATTATGTCCAACCCTTGTGTTTTACCATTTTGCAAATCAAAAACTGAAAACAAAAATTATATCTTGGCTTGGGCACAATGGTATGTTGGGTGATCTGTTGGGTGTGATTGGAATGGTGCCTAAGTCCCTAAGGACCGAGTTACTTGTGCCATTGATCCAAGCAATTATTGCGTGCTAACCACACGAGGGGGATATGGAACCTCTCTTGACTAAGTACCTTGGGAGGTGTTAATTATGAGCTGGTTGGTGGGTGTGTTCTTGTGTGTGTGTGTTGTGGTGTTGGAGGGGAGCATTAGCAGGCCGGTTAGACTGTCTAATGTGTCTTTCTCCCGTGGGTTGCGGCTCTTAATTAGCATCGTCCATTGGAAAGCGTCTTGTTAGACTTAGCCATGCCTGCATACCAAAGGAAGTGTGCTAACCGTGGCTGGTGGAAAGGCGGTCTATCGTGTGGGTACATTGGTACACTCCTGCAGGGTTAAAACTATTCGAATAGCCTCGTCCTAGGTTATGGACACGCTTGGTTATTTCCCACAAGAACTGGACTACAACCTTTTAAAAACTTAAACTTGACATGGGTGGTATGAAGGGGTACTTCCTGCTATTGTTGTGGTGACTATGGGTTAGTCACTTCTAGGTTGGTGTTGCCATCTATCTATTGTTATAATTGTCTCTCTTTTATTTGAACAATAAAAGGTAATTGCAAACTTGCTTTGAATCTATTACCTTATTGCAAATGAAAACTTGCTTTATCTTTGAAAATAAGTCAGAGCCTCATCCACTTAAATAAAGCTTGCATGTAGTTAATTATAGTTACATTATCTCACACGTCGGTCTTGCGAGTACAAAAACAAGTTTTGTACTCATCGCTGCTTAATATTAATTGTTGCAGAGGAAGAAGGTGAGCCCCAAGGGCCTCACTTTTGTGAGCTGTGTTGCGGCGCCGTTTGGGACGATTAGCTTGGCGGTCCGGTTGGTTGCCTTGTGGGTAAAGGCACACCGATTGGCTTTTGTTTAAAGCCATCTTATGGTCATTTTTGCTTCCGCTGTTTAAATTAGTTACTTATGTGTTGTTTGGCCGGTCGGCCTCTCTTTTGTAATAACTCTCTTTATATTATATATGTCTTTCAATTGTTGCTTTGCTTGGCTCTATGTGTATGAATGGAATTGATGCATGATTTTGTAACGGGGTGTGTATACTGCAATTCTAGGAAGTATACATATCTCGAGGCTTGGTTTATTTGATTTGTACTGTAGGACCAAGTGGATGGTTAAATAGTACAAGCCGAATAAACCGGGGTCCTCATAAAGTTGGTATCAGAGCCATTCCGACCGTAGTAACCCAAGCTTGGTCGTCCTTAGAATATTTTGAAAACCTTATTTTCAAAGTATCAAATGGTTTATGAAAGCTTAAGTAAGTTCTCATATTTTACTCCTTACCTATCTTAGCTTTCTCCTCTCATCTTGCTCTAAATTGAGTTTTAAAGAGTGTTTTTCCTTTCCTTCTCTCAAAAGATAGTCATTATCGTTTAAATTGGGTTTTGGGAACCAATGAGTTTGGCAAATTGAACTGTTAGCTGCCCTCTACAAGGTTTTGAGGCTTCCGAATTTGAAGATTTCAATTAGGAGGCTTGGATGCGAAATCTGGACAGCGAGCATTCGATTTCCGGACAGCAGGCTCAAAGGTTCTAAATAGGGTAGAAAACGAGAGGTTAATCAACTAAAACTTGTGGGAACAAAAGGGTAGGATGTGATACTAGTTAGCTAAGTATCTAACACTAATTTTGCCACCTTAAACTTGCTTTTGAGTAGTGTTAGACTTATGGTAGTGTGCTGAAATTTTATCTTCTCAAACCATTGCTCGTTCATTCAATACGGGTTAGTGGCAGTGAGAAGTTGAGCTTGGTTTAATGTTTCCTTTGCTGATTTGGAGCTTCTTTGGAAACATTTAAAGTTGTTTACTTGCTGTTTTTGGCTTTCGGTTAGGGTGATATCTCATTCCCCTAATCGTTAACTTTTCGCTTTCATCAACTTCTAGTATTAGTGCTTTGGTTTCTAACCTAAATTTCTTGATCCAGGATGGCTGGAGGTACTCGTGAGCGCCGTGGTCGCACTGTTTGGATGAGGAGCTTCCGCCTCCTCCAACCATGGTGAGTCCTGCCGATCAGCGCAACCGTTCGGAGGGCGGGAGGGTCTCCGCTGGATGTTATTGCGCGCAACACCTCCGCCCTTGCCGGTGCCTCGGGATCCAGGCGGCGGGTGGACATCGCCTCGTGGGGTTTGGTGAGTTTCTTCGCACTCAACCCCACGTTTTCAGTCGAGGACCCTTTGGACGCGAGATGGTGGCTGCGTCGGAGTTGAGCATAAGCTCGGCGTTGCTCGGTGCTGGACCAGACAAGGCACTCTTTGCCTCCCATCGGCTTGAGCGGCGCTCTCACGGTGGGAGAACTTCTTGGCCATGCAGCCCGCGGCCACACTGTCTCTTGGGATGAGTTCGGACGGCGCCCGTCGAGCTCATATCCTGCCGCTTGATGAAGTCAAGAAGAAGGAATTTCTCACGCTCAAGCAAGGCGTAAGTCGGTGATGGAGTATCATGCGAGTTCAACCACTTGGCTCGTTATGCTCCATCGGAGGTGGCCACCGATGAGGCCAAGCGGGAGAAGTTCATGGAGGGTTTGTGCGAGGAGCTGCAAGACAAGCTCTCCATTGTGGACTTTGTCGACTTTCGTGCCTTGGTGGACAAGGCCATTGTTGCTTGAGCACAAGCGAGGGCGGCGAGTCCATAGCGCAAGTGGGAGGCCCGGCCGCGCGGCCGGCCTCTCTCGTCCTCGTGTCGGGCCTACCCGGGGCCGTTCGTGGCTTCACTACCACCGGCGCCGGCGCCGCTCTCGCCCTCGCGCAGCCGTGCCCGGCCACGTGCGCTGCGAACCAGCGAGTGGCCCCGCAATCCGGCTGCCGGGTCACTTGCTTTTCATGCAACGAAGGGCATTATGCCAATAGTTGCCCTAACGGGGAGGGCCCCTCGTCCTAATGGAGGACGCGGCGAGGAGGTGGTCCTCCCAGGATCGAGAAGGTTGTCCCGCTACCCAAGGCGTGGGTAGTGGCGCGTCAACCTCATCTCCGCGAGGAGGCACAGGAGGCACCCGACGTCGTGTTGGGTACCCTTCGGTTAACTCTTTCCTTGCTACGATTTTGTTTGATTGAGCGCATCTCATTCTTTTGTTTCGAGTCTTTTCTTTGCTGTGGGAGGTCTTCTTTTACTCCATTGTTGGTCCCATTGCTCATTCGCTCTCTCGGTTGGAGTTGAGAGAGCGAGTGCGAGTGTAGGGATGTCCTGTTGAGATAGAAGGGTAGGATTCTTGGCAAACCTCATCCTCCTTCGATCGGCGAGCTTAGATGTAATCCTAGGCATGGATTGGTTGTCTCGGCACATGGGACAAATTGATTGCGCTAGAGGCTCATCTACCTCACCCGACCATACGCGAAAGGTCGCTTTTAGCGAAGGCTGCGGGATCCGCATCTCTTCGCGCTCGGCGAAGCCAGCTCTAGATATTAGTGAAGTCCCGGTTGTGTGTGACTTTGTTGATGTCTTCCCAGCGACCTTCGGGGATGCCACGATTCGAGACCTCGAGTTTGTCATTGAGTTGGTTCCTGCACGCCCGATTTGAAGAGGCCTTAGGATGGACCCAATTGAGTTGGTGGAGTTGAAGAAGCGGTGGGTGAGCTTCAAGAAAGGGTTTCATCCGCCTAGCTCATCTCCTTGGGGATGCTCGGCAATATTTGTCGAAAAGGACAAGACACTGCGCATGTGCGTTGATTACCGTCCACTTAATGAAGTAACGGTAAAGAACAATGTGAGGACCCGGAATATTTAACTAGTAACACTTAACCTCCAATTGGTTCTAGCATTACTAATTAAACATTCTAAGCCTCGATGGGCATATGTTTCCCAGAATTGCAACATATGCACATCATCACAAAATTTCACATCATTTCCATACAACATACATCACTAAGTTCAACAACGACATACATAAGGTAAAGCTATTACAAAAGAGAGCCGACCGGCCAAATAGAACAATATACAAGAATGACAGCGGAAGCAAAAGCGCCATAAGATGGCTAGAACAAAAGTCGACCGGTTAGCCAACATAACCCACAAGGCAACCGAGGACCGCCAAGCTAGTCGCCCATGAGCTACCACAACACACTCACAAAAGTGAGGCCCTCCAGACTCACCTTCTTCCTCTGCAACAAAACAATTAAGCATAGCAAGCGAGTACAAAGATTGTCTTTGTACCCGCAAGACCGCGTGTGGAATAGCAGGACCTATTCATAAACTACATGCAAGCTTATTTAGGTGGAGGTCATATGTCTCATTTTGCATGAAGCCAAGTTTATTTGCAATCTTGTAATACATTTTAAAAGCAAGTTTGCAAATTTATTTTGTTATCAAAGTAACGATGAAGTCTCAGATACATACAAGTAACCACACGGAAGTGACTATCCCAATAGTCACCACAACATAGCACGAATCCCGATTCGTACCACCCATCAAGTTTTAATTTAAAAGGTTGTAGTCTAACTCTTGAAAGACCTTGCCAAGCGTGTCCATAACCTAGACGAGGCTATTCGAATAGTTTTAACCTCGCAGGGTGTACCAATGTACCCACACTTCGGATCGCCTTCAAGCCACAAGCACACTACCGAAGGTATGCCGGCCCGGCTAAGTCCTACGAGACATTTCCAATCTTGTGTATTAACTACGAGCCGCTCGTATGGGTAGAAACACCATACGCTTACATTGCAAGCCGAAAGACAACAAATCCCATCACGGGTGAAGTCTTTCGGACACTACAATGCTCCCAACACCATCCCTCCTGCGACTCCCTGCGACTCGGAGCCAATACACGCCAAAGTACTAAGTCAAGAGAGGTCCCATACCCTCTAATGTGGTTAGCACGCTAAAACGCTTGGTTTAGTGTAACAAGATGTTCGGTCCTTGTTGACCCGGGCACCATTCCAGTCACACCCAAAAATCACACCATCATACCATTGTGCCCAAGTCTAAATCATTTTGTTTTTCAGTTTTAGTTTTCATAAGTAGACATAGCACAAGGTGGAAATCATAATCATAATAAGTTTGATGTGATCAAGGTTATCGACAAGTCGATAACCGCCCATTTCTACGAAGCTAAGCATGGCTAAGCAATTAATTCGCAACTACTAAGTGACAAGAGCCCATCCACGAACTCTAATCACAGCAAGTAACCTAGGCTCATGGTAGTAGAGGATAATCATTTGCTAAGGGAATGCATCTACTAGGCCAACTATTAAAACAAGGTAGCAATGCATACATAGAATTTGTAATCAACATAAATACTTAAAATACTGGGATTAACATGATCAAACTGCTTGCCTTCTTGCTGTTGCTCAATATGTTGCGGAGGATCATTCTCGGGGTTACCGCAAATGTCGAATCCTAAGCGAAAAGGCAAAAAAAACCAAGAACAACCAATAAGACTAGCAACACTTAAACAAAAGAGCAAGCAAAAATTAACCAAATACAACGAAATTTATACACAAGGTAGAATACAAATATACCAAGACATAGAAACTGGAAAAACCTAATTTGGATTTGTGGTGCAAAAGATATTACTTAAAAACTCATTTTCGGCCATAATTAGCACTGTAGCAAAAATATTTTCTAGAAAGATTTTGGAGCTGAAATTTTTATGGTAGCTACCTACTGGTATAGTGGTAACCCATATAAAATTTTAGGTCATTTGGAGTTAAAATGATTTAGTTATGATTTTTCTAAGTTCTACAACTAGCATATATTATTTCTCAGGAACATGAATAAAGACAAAGCCTAGATCAAATTAAAGCATGTCTACAGGCCAAATTTACCCGGTTGAGTTTGCTTAGTTTGCAACTACAGAGAGGAAGTTATGTGGTTTACAAATTTTTCATGAATTTCTAGACCTCATTTTTCATTAACAAGATCATGCTATTTAAATCATTTTCTGCTACAACACAGGGCCTAATTTCATTCTCAGATTGAAGTTCATACCATAACAAAGCTACAGCAACTGGAATCATTCAAAAAGGAGTTAAAATGACAAAGTTATGCACTTTTGAAATTTGAAACAGCAAAAGACTTAGGAAACTTTGAGCTCTCGGAGGTCCAAACGAATGGAAGACAAGGAGAGGTCGTGGGCGTTAGATCGAGGTCCGACGGCCACGAGCCTCGACGCCACGCCGCACAAGACCTCCTCCTCCCGACTGGGAGGTGCGGATCGTTGAGATCGATCCAACGACACGACCGGTCGTGCACGCCGCACGCAAGGAGGTCTCACGCGCTAACAGAGGTCGTGGATCGTCGGATCGAGATCTGGCGGTCCCGAGCACTAGGGGAGATCCTAAGGCTTTAAATCCAAGGAAAGAGGTCGGGACGGTCAGATTCTCACAGAGGAGGTCCAACGGTCTAGATCTCCGGAGAGAGGTCCTACTCCTACGGCTAAATCCACAGAAGGAGGTCTAACCCGTTAGATCTAAATCTAACGGTTTAGACCAGAGCAGGAGGTCCTAATGCTACTGATCCAAAGGAGGAGGTCCTAGGCGGTCAAGATCTTCCAGAGGGAGGTCTTGATCGGCTGGGATTGACACGAGGAGGTCTTGGATGACCAAGATCTTCTCGGGGAGGTCCTAAGCGATAGCGATTTAACGGGAGGAGATCGGGCGGTTGATTAGACCTAGGGAGGTCTTGAACGGTCCAGAACAACGCGGAGGGAGGTCCTGAGACTAAAGATTTACAAATAAAACCTAACGCTCAGATCTAAAGCCGGGGAGGTCATGGACGGCTAGGATGGAGCTAAAGAGGTCTGAGCGGGGTTTTCCTTGTAAAAGGCCAGGGGTGGCTTTTTGACAAAGAGGACCCCGATGGTAGCCTAGGGTGGTTTTTGCGAAATGACCAAGGGGAGGTCTTTTGCAAAGAGGACCTCGGTGGAGGTCCAGAAGGTGGCTTTTACAAAAATGACCTCGAGGAGGTCTTTTTGCGCAGGAGTGGTCCTATCGGCTCAGATGGAGTTCCACGAGGTCTTAAGCGGTTAGGATCTAACCGTGGAGGTCCTAGTGCGTGAGATTTTACACGAGCCGATCTAACAGACTAAGAGCTAATCCCGGAGGTCTTTAAAGGCCGAGGTGGAACTAGGGAGGTCCTGGGACTTAGAAATTTTGCGGAAACCCATCTACGGCACAGATCTAACCGAGGGTGGTCTTAACGGCCGAGATTAAGCGAGGGGGAGGTCTTACACTTACGGGTTTTCACGGGGAGGATCTAAAGGTCCAGATCTAAACGTGGGAGGTCTTAAGCGGCTACGAAGAGCTCTAGGAGGTCGGGGACTTAGTGGTACGCACGTTTTGCGGCAAGACGACCTTAAAGAGCAATCTCGGACAGCATTAAACAATGTCAATCATTAGATCACAACTCACGTCCGAGTGCGACACGGCAAAGCGCCCGAGCACCCAAGCGAGCTCACCGCCCGGCGGCGTAGGCCACGCCGCGGGAACCAAGAGCAGCTAAGCTCACAATAGCGCAATGGACCTAATGAGACACTCTCGACGGCGGTGGCGACCTTGAACGTCGGCCGAGAGGAGGCGGTGAGCAAGCCTTTGACAAAACCGAAAATAGGAAAAGGCCGCTATGACCTAACCTAACACGCGCTCGAGCTCTAGGAGGCTAAAATAAACTCACCGAGTGTAGGAAGGTCGGAGGAAGACGGAGGGACTTGGGAAGGTCGCGAAGTCGGCGATGAAGAGCTTGCGGGAGAGGAAGAAGAAGATGGCCTCGACCCGCGCAGCTACTCCCCAACTCGTGCACCACCGCAATGAGAACCCACAAGAAGTCGAGAATGCTCAAGGTGCTCGAGATGACAAGAAAGCAGGCAAGAACGTTGATGGAACCACTGGAGCTCGAGCCGGCAGGGAGCTCCAAAGGTGGCAATGGAGGTTTCGGGGTGGTGGTGTTCTTGGGGTTTGAGTTTGAGGACCACTCAAGCGAGGGAGCTCAAGCACACCAAGAACGAAGAAGGAAGAAGAGAGGAAGTTTTGGGCTATGTATAGCCCGGGAGTTTGGCAAGGGCTAGGGCAACCCATCATGAGCAAGAACCATGCCCCTCGCCTAACGGCACGCACGCATGTGACAAGAGGCGAGCGGTGAAGACTTTGGAGGCTAAAGCTGCTGGCAATAAATGCATGTCACCAAAGAGCCGTTGACAAGAGGTAAAGGTGACATCTCACCGCCCCAACCGCTCGACTCGACACACGCACGGGTGCGGGAAAACCATGATGACCGGACCTCCGTGAGGTCGTGAGGAAGAGAAAGCAGAGTGAAGGAGAGGTCCCGGGAGGTCTTAGGAGCCGTGGGGAGGTCGTGGCGCGGGCAAGGAGGTCTGGGAGGTCGTGGCCGCTGGATGGAGATCCGGTGGCTTGACCACCCCAAGCGCGAGGGCGCTCAAGAGGTCCTCGGTCGATGGGAGGTCGTGGCGGTGGATATAGATCCAACGACTAGAACAGCGCAGACGAGATTGAGCTTCGGTGCGGCGCGCACATGGCTCGACCGAGTCGATCGTCTCAGGTCGACTCGGGTCGACTCGAGCGAGTTTGACTCGCACCTAAATTGAGTTTCAAACAGATTTGGAGTTTGAGGATTTGTTTGAGATAGCAAACTCACTCCAAAAATTATGGAATTTTTACAGAGCTTGCTAGCTGAGTTGATGACCTTGTATAAAATTTTCAGAGGTTTTGTGCTATGCTTTTCCTCCAAAAATTTAACAAGGTGCTGGTCCAAGGTTTGACTAGATTTTGAATTGGGTTGACTTTCCTCCAATAAACATCCAAACAATTTCTAAAAATTGTGGAACTTTCCAGAGGAGTCACATACCAACCCAAGAATTTAGGAAAAATACTTCAGAGATTATCACAAGATGGAACAAGGATGACTAAGAAGAATAAGATGTGGGTCGAAATGACTTGTGATCTTTGTATTCCCATAATCTCTTTACAACATTTGTCCAAAGCACACAGGAAATACAAGATGTAAGAAAAAGTTTTAATTTCCCCTCATTTTCTTACATTTGAAACACAAGCCTAACATTGGGATGTTACAATTCTCCCCCTTACAAGAATCTCGGCAGAGATTAGTTTACTCGGAGAAGAAAGAAGGAAAATCTGCACGAAGGCGATCTTCTCGCTCCCAAGTTGCCTCATCTTCAGAATGGTTTGACCACTGAACCTTAAGGAACTTGATGACACGGTTCCTTGTTCTCCGCTCAGATTCCTCAAGAATGCGAACAGGATGCTCGCGGTAGGTCAAATTCTCCTGCACATCGAGAACCTCCAACGGAGCTTCCTCCGTTGGGACACGGAGACACTTCTTCAGGTGTGAAACATGGAACACATCATGCACACCCTCAAGTGCAGCTGGTAGCTCCAATCTGTATGCAACTGCTCCAACTCTCTCGATGATACGGTAAGGCCCAACATATCGAGGAGCCAACTTGCCCTTGATGCCAAAACGCTGATGGCCCTTCAAGGGTGAGACTTTGAGATACACAAAGTCATTGGGCTCAAAGCTCAACTCACGGCGACGACGATCTGCATAGCTCTTTTATGCAGGATGGGCGTGCGCGCAGATGCTCGCGGATCAAGCGAACGACTTCGGCCTCATTGATCGAACCGACTCAAAACCGCCGCTCACCGATCTCGACCGGTTCAACGGGGTTCTCGCACCTTCTCCCATACAAAGCCTCAAATGGTGCCATGCCAAGGCGCCTCGAAGTCTGTTATTGTAGGAGAACTCAGCAAATGGTAGGCATTTCTCCCACTTCTTCCCATAGGAAAGAACACAAGCACGGAGCATATCTTCCAACACTTGGTTGACTCGCTCCGTCGACCATCGATCCCGAGGATGAAAGGTCAGATCAAATGAAGGCGGGTCCCCATAGCCTCTTGCAGACTATGCCAAAACCGCGAGGTGAAAAGTGCACCACGATCAGAAATAATCGTCTTCGGTACACCGTGAAGACTCACAATCCTCGAGACATAAAGTTCGGCCAAAGGCCCCACACGGCGAGTCTTGGCAGAAGGAAATGTGCCACTTTAGTCAACTTTGTCGATCACGACCCAAATAGCATCATTCCCTTGGATGAGCGGGGCAATCCGGTGATGAAGTCCATGCCAACGAATCCACTTCCACTCGCACCGCAGCGGCGAAGAAGACTCGCTGGACGCTGATGCTCGGCCTTCACACGACAGCACACGTCGCATTCGGCGACGAACTTGGCAATCTCGCGCTTCATTCGGGTCCACCAGAATCTCTGACGAAGGTCCTGATACATCTTGGTAGCCCCGGGATGAATGGACAAAGGAGAATCATGGGCTTCGCGGAGGATCAAATCCCGCAATTCCATGACCTTAGGAACCACAAGGCGCTGCCCAAACCACACAACGCCATGCTCATCCTCTGAAAAGCACTTGGCTATCCCATCCTTGATGTTCTGCTTGATCTGGCTCACACCGGCATCGCTCTTTGTGCCGCTTGATTTAGTCCACCAAGGTTGGTTGCACAACCAAGGTAGCAAGAGAACCGTGCTCGATCAAACCCAAATTGGCGCTGGAATGCGAAATGAGGGTAGGCGCTTGCTCTTGGAGCATCAACATGTTACAATACACCTTCCGTGAGTGCATCGCTGCGACATTGGCCTTGCCGGATGGTACCGAATACCCATGTCATAGTCCTTGATCAACTCCAACCATCTTCTTTGCTCGAGGTTCAGATCATTGGGTGAACAAGTACTTCAAGCTCTTGTGGTCGGAATACACCTCACAATTACCAATCGATAATGCCGCCAAATCTTGAGTGCATGGACCACAGACTAACTCCAAGTCATGAGTAGGATAGTTGAGTTCATGAGGCCTCAAGCTGCCGCGATGCATAGGCCACAACCTTGCCTTCTGCATAAGAACACAACCTGGACCACGGCGAAGCATCACAATAGATATCAAAACTCTTGTGAATATCGGGAGAACAAGCAGGGCTGAGGTCGATCGCTTCTTGAGTTCTGAAAACTCACATCACAAGCAGCGGACCACTCAAACTTCTTGTCTTTCTTGAGCGATTCGGTCATAGGCTTTGCAATCTTGGAGAAATTCTCGATAAAGCGGCGATAGTAGCACGCCAAACCAAGAAAACTCCGCACATCGGTGGTCGACTTGGCTGACCTCAAGATAGCACATCACCGACCTTGCTGGGATCCACGACCACACCTCTCGCTGAAAGAACATGGCCTAAGAATGCCACTTCCTTCAAGCGAACTCGCACTTTTGAATTTGGCATACAATCGGTGCTCACGCAGCCTTGCCCAATACAAGCTTAAGATGCTCAAGATGCTCTTCCTCACTCTTGGAGTAGATAAGGATATCATCGATGAATACCACCACGAACCTATCCAAATACTCCATGAATACCGAGTTCATAAGATTCATGAATAAAGCAGAGCATTAGTCAAACCAAAAGACATGACGGTGTACTCGTAAAGGCCATAACGAGTAGCAAAGCCGTCTTAGGAATATCCTCGGCCACGATCCGACTTGATGATAGCCCGACCTCAAGTCAATCTTGGAGAAGACTCGTGCTCGGTCAAGCGATCGAAGAGATCATCAATCAGGGCAAAGGATACTTGTTCTTACCGTCACCTCATTAAGCGGACGGTAATCAACACACATGCAAGGTCTTGTCCTTCTTCTTCACAAAGATAGCTGGACAACCCCAAGGAGATGAGCTAGGACGGATAAAACCCTTCTCTTGCAGCTCACCCGGTTGCTTCTTGACTCCTCCAACTCATTAGGAGGCATACGATCGGCCTCTTAGAAATAGGGCGATGCGGGCAAGCAACTCGATCACAAACTCGGATCTCGAGCAGGTGGCATGCGAGCAAGTCTTCGGAAAGACATCCGCGAAGTCACACACCGTGGGGCGTCGTGAATCTCCAATCGGCTTTGCTTCAAGGACATAAAGATGGGGCTCTATGGCAATCGGGCGAAACCCAACCTGTTCACTGAAGGGATGGTGAGGTAGACAATCTTTCCGGCACTGTCGATTTGCCCCAAGTGTTGGGACAACCAATCCATGCCAAGAATCACATCCAAGCGCCGAGTCGAGTAGGATAAGATTCGCCAAGAATCCACTCCTTCGATGTGGATAGGAACATCCCGGCATACTTGGTCGACTCTCATTTCCAACCCGAGAGCGAATCGGCGGTGGAATCCCGGAGGAACACAAGTGAAGCCCACAATCAACAAAGAAAAGACCTCGAAATAAAAGAATGCGAGGCCCGAGTCAAATAAAGCGTAGCGGGACGCAAATTAACAAGGCGTACCCAACACCACGTCGGGCGCCTCCCGTGCCTCCTCGGCCGAGATATGGTTGACTCGGCGCTCCCAAGCCGGGGTCTTACGGTCGGTGGGTGACCACTCCCTTGCCGCGTCCTCCATTGGGGCGAGGGCGCTCGATCTTCTTAGGACAACTACTCGCGTAGTGGCCCTTGTTGTGGCGATAGAAGCGGTGGCGTCGGCCGCGGGGTTGCGGGAACACCTGCCGCTGGGTCGCGGCGCCGCGCGATCGAGTCACGACTGCGGAGGGCGTGGGGCTGGTGTGAAGGCCTCGGCGGTGGTGAAGTCAGAGCAGGCCACCGTGCGAGCCCAACTTCGGGACGAAGCGAGGCCGGCTGGGCGGACATTTGGGCCTCCCACTTGCGCTGCGGGACTCGCCAGCGCGCTCGCCTTGTGCTCGGCGATGATGGCCTTGTCCACCAAGGTGCGGAAGTCGGGAAGTCCACAATAGAGAGCTTGTCACGAAGCTCCTCGAGACAAACCCTCCATGAACTTTTCTGCTTGGCCTCATCGGTGGCCACCTCGGCGAGCGTACCTCGCGAGATGGTTGAACTCGTGGAGGTACTCGATCCGATCTGCGCCTGTTTGGCGCAAGGAACTCCTTCTTTTCGGCTTCATCAGGTAGGCGGGGACATGGGCCCGACGGAAAAGCGGCGAACTCCTCCCACGAGACCACGTGTCCCGCAGGTGCATGGCGAGAAGTTCTCCCACCATGAGAGTGCCGCACCCTCGGTGATGGGATGCGGTGCGCTCGCCTCGCCTCGGCGGCGAGCAACGTTGAGCTTCCGCTCAACCGCAGCGCAGCCGATCGTCTGCGTCCAAGGATCCTCGACCGGGAGAAGGTAGGAGGCTGCGTGCGGAGGAACTCCGCAAGCCCCCACGCGCCCGGTGCCCACCTCCGCATCGAGAGGCACGAGGGAGTGGAGATGTTCTGGCGATAACCTCCAACACCTGCGGTCCTCCGAACGATTGCGTTCGATTTGCATGAGGACTTCCGCCATGGTCGGAGGAGGGGGAAGATCCTCATCGGGACTACGGCTGATTCCGCCGCCACGTGTCCCTGACCATCTGATTTACTAAGACAAGTTAGATCTGATTCAAGACCCAAGAGCACAAATCCAAACTTAGTCAAAATGATCAAAGAGTAGCCACAAAGAACATGAGGCTGTAAGTCACCGAATCAACTTCCGAAACGACTAACCGTATGGAAGAGCGAGTAATCGCTTGAGAAGACCAAAATTTCAGAACTAATTTCCAGCTCAAAACAGTCCAAAAATCAAGGTATAACCACCTAATAGAGTATAGGCATTTAGCTAACTTCATATCACTTCTTACCCTTTTATTCCCACGAGTTTTAGTTGTATTTACCTCTCAGTTCCTACCTTAATTACTCACCACTAGCTAGCTGTCCAAATTTCTTTCTCCAAGCTCTCATGGTTCTCCCAAAACCAAGTTAATCGATAGAGGCTAATTTTTGAAAGGAAGAGAGGTACAACTTTTTCAAACTTAAGTGAGGGTAAGGTGAGATGAGCAAGCTAAGATAGGTAAGGAGCAAAATTAGAGAACTTACTTAAGTTTTCATAAACTATTTGAAAGTAAGTTTTCAAAATATCCTAAAGGCGACCATGCTAGGGGTTTCTCACAGTCAAGTATGGCTCGATACCAACTTTGTGAGGACCCGGAATATTTAACTAGTAACACTTAACCTCCAATTGGTTCTAGCATTACTAATTAAACATTCTAAGCCTCGATGGGCATATGTTTCCCAGAATTGCAACATATGCACATCATCACAAAATTTCACATCATTTCCATACAACATACATCACTAAGTTCAACAACGACATACATAAGGTAAAGCTATTACAAAAGAGAGCCGACCGGCCAAATAGAACAATATACAAGAATGACAGAGGAAGCAAAAGCGCCATAAGATGGCTAGAACAAAAAGTCGGCCAGGTTAGCCAACATAACCCACAAGGCAACCGGCCAGGACCGTAAGCTAGTCGCCCCAAGCTACCACAACCTGACTCACAAAAGTGAGGCCCTCGTGCTCACCTTCTTCTCTGCAACAAAACAATTAAGCATAGCAACCGAGTACAAAGATTGTCTTTGTACCCGCAAGGCGAGCGTGTGGAATAGGACCTATTCATAAACTACATGCAAGCTTATTTAGGTGGAGGTCATATGTCTCATTTGCATGAAGCCAAGTTTATTTGCAATCTTGTAATACATTTTAAAAGCAAGTTTGCAAATTTATTTTGTTATCAAAGTAACTTGATGAAATCTGAGATACATACAAGTAACCACACAGAAGTGACTATCCCAATAGTCACCACAACATAACGAATCCCGATTCGTACCACCCATCAAGTTTTAATTTAAAGGTTGTAGTCTAACTCTTGAAAGACCTTGCCAAGCGTGTCCATAACCTAGGACGAGGCTATTCGAATAGTTTTAACCTGCGGTGTACCAATGTACCCACACTTCGGACCAGCCTTCAAGCCACAAGCACACTACAGAAGGTATGCCGCCCCGCTAAGTCCTCTGAGACATTTCCAATCTTGTGTATTAACTACGAGCGCTCGTATGGGTAGAAACACCATGCGCTTACATTGCAAGCGAAAGACAACAAATCCCATCACGGGTGAAGTCTTTCGGACACTACAATCTCCCAACACCATCCCTCCTGCGACTCCTGCGACTGGAGCCAATACACGCCAAAGTACTAAGTCAAGAGAGGTCCCATACCCTCTAATGTGGTTAGCACGCTAAAGCGCAGTTTAGTGTAACAAGATGTTCGGTCCTTGTTGACCGGGCACCATTCGATCACACCCAAAAATCACACCATCATACCATTGTGCCCAAGTCTAAATCATTTTGTTTTTCAGTTTTAGTTTTCATAAGTAGACATAGCACAAGGTGGAAATCATAATCATAATAAGTTTGATGTGATCAAGGTTATCGACAAATCGATAACCGCCCATTTCTACGAAGCTAAGCATGGCTAAGCAATTAATTCGCAACTACTAAGTGACAAGAGCCCATCCACGAACTCTAATCACAGCAAGTAACCTAGGCTCATGGTAGTAGAGGATAATCATTTGCTAAGGGAATGCATCTACTAGGCCAACTATTAAAACAAGGTAGCAATGCATACATAAATTTGTAATCAACATAAATACTTAAAATCTGGGATTAACATGATCAAACTGCTTGCCTTCTTGCTGTTGCTCAATATGTTGCGGAGGATCATTCTGGGGTTACCTGCAAATGTCGAATCCTAAGCGAAAAGGCAAAAAAAAACCAAGAACAACCAATAAGACTAGCAACACTTAAACAAAAGAGCAAGCAAAAATTAACCAAATACAACGAAATTTATACACAAGGTAGAATACAAATATACCAAGACATAGAAACTGGAAAAACCTAATTTGGATTTGTGGTGCAAAAGATATTACTTAAAAACTCATTTTCGGCCATAATTAGCACTGTGTGCAAAAATATTTTCTAGAAAGATTTTGGAGCTGAAATTTTTATGGTAGCTACCTACTGGTATAGTGGTAACCCATATAAAATTTTAGGTCATTTGGAGTTAAAATGATTTAGTTATGATTTTCTAAGTTCTCAACTAGCATATATTATTTCTCGGGAACATGAATAAAGACAAAGCCTAGATCAAATTAAAGCATGTCTACAGGCCAAATTTACTTGTTGAGTTTGCTTAGTTTGCAACTCAGAGAGGAAGTTATGTGGTTTACAAATTTTTCATGAATTTCTAGACCTCATTTTCATTAACAAGATCATGCTATTTAAATCATTTTCTGCTACAACACAGGCCTAATTTCATTCTCAGTTGAAGTTCATACCATAACAAAGCTACGACAATGGAATCATTCAAAAAGGAGTTAAAATGACAAAGTTATGCACTTTTGAAATTTGAAACGACAAAAGACTTAGGAAACTTTGAGCTCTCGGGAGGTCCAAACGGCTGGAAGACAAGGAGAGGTGGGGCGTTAGATCGAGGTCCGACGGCTCTGAGCCTCGGACTTGCAGCGCGCCACAAGACCTCCTCCCGACTTTGGGAAGTGCGGATCGTTGAGATCTGATCCAGCGATTACGACCGGTCGTGCTGCAGCGCGCGCAAGGAGGTCTGGCGCCTAAAGAGGTCGTGGCCGTCGGATCGAGATCTGGCGGTCCCGAGCACTGGGGAGATCTAAGGCTTTAAATCCAAGGAAAGAGGTCGGGACGGTCGATTCTCACGAGAGGAGGTCCAACGGTCTAGATCTCTGAGAGAGGTCCTACTCCTACGGCTAAATCCACGAGAAGGAGGTCTAACCCGTTAGATCTAAATCTAACGGTTTAGACCAGAGCGAGGAGGTCCTAATGCTACCGATCCAAAGGAGGAGGTCCTAGGCGGTCAAGATCTTCCAGAGGAGGTCTTGATCGGTGGGATTGACACGAGGAGGTCTTGGATGACCAAGATCTTCTCGGGAGGTCCTAGCGATAGCGATTTAGCGGGAGAGAGATGCGGGCGGTTGATTAGACCTAGGGAGGTCTTGAGCAGTCCCGAAACAACGCGAGGAGGTCACGAGACTAAAGATTTACAAATAAAACCTAACGCTTCGGATCTAAAGCCGGGAGGTCATGGGCGGCTAGGATGGAGCTAAAGAGGTGCAGCGGGGTTTTCCTTGTAAAGGCCGAGGTGGCTTTTTGGCAAGAGGACCCGATGGTAGCCTAGGGTGGTTTTTGCGAAATGACCAAGGAGGTCTTTGCAAAGAGGACCTCGGTGGAGAGTCCGAGAAGGTGGCTTTACAAAAATGACCTCGAGGAGGTCTTTTTGCGCGAGTGGTCCTATCGGCTCAGATGGAGTTCCACGAGGTCTTAAGCGGTTAGGATCTAACGGGGAGGTCCTAGTGCGTGAGATTTTACACGAGCCAGATCTAACACTAGAGCTAATCCCGGGAGGTCTTTAAAGGCCGAGGTGGAACTAGGGAGGTCACAGGACTTAGAAATTTTTGGAAACCCATCTACGGCACGATCTAGCAGAGGTGGTCTTAGGCCGAGATTAGCGAGGGAGGTCTTACACTTACGGGTTTTCACGGGGAGGATCTAAAGGTCGAGATCTAAGCGTGGGGAGGTCTTAGCGGCTACGAAGAGCTCTAGGAGTCGGGGACTTAGTGGTGCGTGACGTTTTGCCTAAGAAGCGACCTTAAAGAGCAATCTCGGACAGCATTAAACAATGTCAATCATTAGATCACAACTCCTGTCCGAAGTCACGACCACGGCAAAACGCCCGAGCACCCAAGCGAGCTCACCGCGCGGCGGCGTAGGCCACGCCGCGGAACCAAGAGCAGCTAAGCTCACAATAGCGCGTGGACCTAACGGAGACACTCTCGGCGGTGGCGACCTTGAGCGTCGGCGAGCCGAGAGGAGCGGTGAGCAAGCCTTTGACAAAACCGAAAATAGGAAAAAGGCCGCTATGACCTAACCTAACACGCGCTCGAGCTCTAGGAGGCTAAAATAAACTCACCCGAGTGTAGGGAAGGTGGGAGGAAGGCGGAGGACTTGGGAAGGTCGGCGAAGTCGGCGATGAAGAGCTTGCCGGAGAGGAAGAAGAAGATGGCCTCGACCCGCAAGCTACTCCCAACTCGTGCACCACCGCAATGAGAACCACAGCAAGTTAGAGAATGCTCAAGGTGCTCGAGATGACAAGAAAGCAGCAAGAGCGTTGATGGAACCACTGGGCTCGAGCCTGGCGGGGAGCTCCAAGGTGGCAATGGAGGTTTGGGGTGGTGGTGTTCTTGGGGTTTGAGTTTGAGGACCACTCAGCGAGGGAGCTCAAGCACGACCAAGAACGAAGAAGGAAGAAGGAGAGGAAGTTTTGGGCTATGTATGGCACGGGAGTTTGGCAAGGGCTAGGGCACCCATCTGCGAGCAAGAACCATGCCACGCCCAGCAGCACGCACGACAGGACAAGAGGCAGAGCGGTGAAGACTTTGGAGGCTAAAGCCTGCGGCAATAAATGCATGTCGTGAAAGAGCGGTTGACAAGAGGTAAAGGTGACATCTCACTGCTCCCAAGCCGCTCGACACGACACACGCGCGCAGTGCGGGAAAACCATGATGACCAGACCTCCAGAGGTCGTGAGGAAGAGAAGCAGAGAAGGAGAGGTCACGGGAGGTCTTAGGAGCCGTGGGGAGGTCGTGGCGCGGGCAAGGAGGTCTGGGAGGTCGTGGACCGCTGGATGGAGATCCGGTGGCTTGGACCACCCAAAGCGCCGAGGGCGCTCAAGAGGTCCTCGGATCGGTGGGAGAGTCGTGGCGGTGGATATAGATCCAACGACTAGAACGCAGCGCGCACGAGATTGAGCTCGGGTGCGCGCGCTGCGCACATGGCTCGACCGAGTCGATCGTGCAGGTCGGACTAGGTGCGACTCGAGCCCAGTTTGACTCGGACCTAAATTGAGTTTCAAACAGATTTGGAGTTTGAGGATTTGTTTGAGATAGCAAACTCACTCCAAAAATTATGGAATTTTTACAGGAGCTTGCTAGTTGAGTTGATGACCTTGTATAAAATTTTCAGAGGTTTTTGTGCTATGCTTTTCCTCCAAAAATTTAACAAGGTGCTAGTCAAGGTTTGACTAGATTTTGAATTGGGTTGACTTTCCTCCAACGACATCCAAACAATTTCTAAAAATTGTGGAACTTTCAGAAGAGTCACATACCAACCCAAGAATTTAGGAAAAATACTTCAGGAGATTATCACAAGATGGAACAAGGATGACTAAGAAGAATAAGATGTGGGTCGAAATGACTTGTGATCTTTGTATTCCCATAATCTCTTTACAACATTTGTCCAAAGCACACAGGAAATACAAGATGTAAGAAAAGTTTTAATTTCCCCTCATTTTCTTACATTTGAAACACAAGCCTAACATTGGGATGTTACAAACAAGTACCCTTTGCCCGTATCGATGACCTCTTGATCAATTAACTAGAGCTCGAGTCTTCTCCAAGATTGATCGAGAGTGGGATATCATCAAGTTGGATTCGACACGAGGATATTCCAAAGGCGGCTTTTCTACTCGTTATGGCATGCGGTATACCGTCATGTCATTCGGCTTAACCAATGCTCCGGCCTTGTTCATGAACCTCATGAATTCGGTGTTCATGGAGTATTTGGATAGGTTCGTTGTGGTCTTCATCGATGATATCCTTATCTACTCCAAGAGCGATGAGGAGCACGCCGAGCATCTGAGGCTTGTGTTGGGCAAGCTTCGTGAGCACCAGCTATATGCGAAGTTCAGCAAGTGCGCATTCTGGTTGAAGGAAGTAGCCTTCTTAGGCCATATTCTTTCGGCAGGAGGCGTAGCTGTGGACCCTAGCAAGATCAGCGATGTGCTTTCCTGGAGTCAACCCACTTCGGTCACCGAAGTGCGGAGTTTTCTTGGTTTAGCGGGATATTATCGTCGCTTTATCGAGAACTTCTCCAAGATAGCGAAGCCTATGACGGAGTTTCTCAAGAAGGACAAGAAGTTCTCGTGGTCCGATTGCGAGAAAGTTTCAAGCGCTTAAAAGCGATTGACCACCTCTCCGTCCTTGTTCTCCCGATGTCGTCGAAGCTTCGATATCTTTTGTGGCGCTTCGTCGAGGCCTCGGTTGTGTCCTTATGCAAGAAGGCAAGGTAGTGGCCTATGCATCAAGGCAATTGAGACCTCATGAAATCAACTACCCTACCCATGACTTGGAGTTAGCCGCTGTGATCCATGCACTTAAGATTTGGCGACATTACCTAATCAGTGTCGTTGTGAAGTGTATTCGGATCACAAAGCTTAAAGTATTTATTCACCCAACCGACACTGAACCTCGGGCAAAGGAGATGGTTGGAGTTGATCAGGACTATGACATGGGTATCCACTACCATCAGGGAAAGGCCAATGTCGTTGCGGATGCGCTTTAGTCATAAGCGCATTGCAATGCATTGTTGCTTCAGAGCATCGGCCCCTCTTCTAGAGGAGTTTCAGCGTCTCAACTTGGGTTTGGTTGAGCATGGTTCCTCAGCCGCCTTGGTTGTCTGACCAACCTTGGTGGATCGGATCAGTGCGCTCGGCGATCGGATGTTGGAGTGAACCACATCAAGGAAAATGTCAAGAATGGAACGCCAAGTGCTTCTCCGTAGATGAGCTTGGTGTCTTGAGGTTCGACAACGCCTCGTGGTTCCAAAGGACATGGAGTTGCGGGATTTGATCCTCCATGAAGCCCACGATTCCCGTTATCCATTCATCCCGGGCCACGAAGATGTACCGGGATCTTCGCGAGAGATTTTGGTGGACCCGAATGAAGAGGGAGATCGCAAGGTTCGTTCTTGGAGTGCGGCGTGTGTCGTCGTGTCAAGGCGAGCATCGGCGTCGGTGGATTGCCACCCTTGCCCATTCGGAGTGGAAGTGGGATTCGGTCGGGATGGATTTTATCACGGCCTACCCAGTCACCAGAGGCAACGATGCCATTTGGGTTATCATTGGCCGGTTGACGAAAGTGGCGCACTTTCTTCCGGTCAAGACCAAGATTCGTACGGTCACCTTGCGGAGCTCTATATCGCGAGGATCGTGAGCTTGCATGGGAGTGCAGAAGATAATCATTTCGATCGTGGATCCATCTTCACTTCGATTCGCATAGCTTGCAAGAAGCTATGGGAACTCGTCTTTCTTTCAAAGATGACCTATCACCCCAAGCAGATGGTGGACCGAAAAGTGTAACATCCCAATTTTGGGCTTGTGTTTCAAATGTAAGAAAATGAGGGAAATTAAAACTTTTCTTGCATCTTGTATTTCTGTATGCTTTGGACAATTGTTGTAAAGAGATTATGGGAATACAAAGATCACAAGTCATTTCGACCCACATCTTATTCTTCTTAGTCATCCTTGTTCCATCTTGTGATAATCTCCTGGAAATATTTTTCCTAAATTCTTGGGTTGGTATGTGACTCCTCTGGAAAATTCCACAATTTTTAGAAATTGTTTGAATGCTGTTGGAGGAAAGTCAACCCAATTCAAAATCTAGTCAAACCTTGGACCAGCACCTTGTTAAATTTTTGGAGGAAAATCCACAGCACCAGAGCCTCTGAAAATTTTATGCTAGGTCCTCGTTTGAGTCAGCCAGCTCCTGTAAAAATTCCATAATTTTTGGAGTGAGTTGCTATCTCAAACAAATCCTCAAACTCCAAATCGGTTTGAAACTCAATTTTGGTCGGAGTCAAACCCGGGCTCGAGTCAAACCCGAGTCTGTAACAGCCCCACTTTTATCAACAGTAACAATCAGTATTATGAACAGTAATGGGCTACTGTTCATATTATTACTGTTCTTAATCTCTGTTGGGAGTTGCTGTTACCAAATAAAACCTTCCTTTTTGCCAAAGTCCAAAGACTTGTTTGGAATATTTAAAGGAGTACAAGGTAAAACTTGTATTATGACTGGGAAGTATTTTTATTAAAGCCTAGATAAATTACCTTGGCTAAAAATATTTTGTTGCATTTTCAGAAATTATTTGGACTTAAAGAAAATTTATGGTCTTTAAATAAACATTTTCGGCCTGAAATAGATATTTATGTATTTTATAAAGTGAAAATGTGGTTTATGAAATTTATCTGGAAATATATCATCCCAGTAGCTTACGATAAAAATTTCATGATTTTATAAATTTATTTGCTATTTTAAAGTCCCAGTCAAACCTTTTAAATATATGAATAAGGTTTGGTCAACCAAGCCGGTCCAAACCCGACCCTTGCCTTTATGGCGACCCGACCTCATGTGTCTCGGTCCAACCCAATCGTCTCGATGCAGCTCGGTCACGATCGGGCGCAAGTTCAAAAGCATGCGTCTTTGCGAGCCGTCGATCTTCAATCGAGCGGGGCGAGCTCACGATATCACTGAGCCGTCCACGCGTATGCGCGATCAACTTCCACCGTTGGATCTTGATCCAGCGGCGTGATCGATGCGTGCAACGGACAACTCGGATCCATGTTTGATCTCCACCGTTCGTTCTCGATCCAACGGTAGCGCTCTTTTCGTTTTAAACCTAAAGGGCATTTTATTTAGTAGTTAGATCCAAATCCTCGGCTTTTCCTTTTCGCGTGTTTTAAAGCTCGCACTCCTGCGGACCGTTGGATCTTCATTGTATGGCCCGGATCGTGTATGCATTCGGACGACTCGGATCCCGCTGTCGTGGCCGTCCATCACTGATCTAGCGGTATCGCTTATTTCAATTTGAAATCGAGCGCGCGTTAATGTGGGCCTTTGGATTTCAATCTCGGCACTCCATTTAGGCCGTGGGCCTTTAAAGCCCAAAATCGATGGATCGTTGGATTTTAATCGATGCGGACCACATGTGTGTATGCAATCGGACCATCCGGTTCAATTTTACATCTGGCCGTAGAAATTAAATCCAACGGTGTTAAACCATCGCATCTAAAAGGGTGGCGTGTATATCTTTTAATTGATCGTTGGATTTCAATCCAACGTCTCTGTTGAAAGCGAAACGCAGCACCATCGGATTTCGTTTTAATCTCGTTCGATCGATCTTGATCGTGCGGTCCATATTAAATGATCTGATTCAAATCGTTTAATCTCTCTATTTATCGTAGCGCTTATTTCCAATCGGACGGTGACATTTGTTCGAGCCTTTACGAGTGCGGTGAGGATGACAATGGGGCCCACATGTCGATTGGCTCTTATCTCCTTCCCTCTCTCTCGTGTAGATTTCTCTGAAATCAAGGAGAGGATTATCCCAAAGTTTTTGCAACTAATTTTTGGGATAATTAGCCTAAATGGACACCTCATCAACTCTAGATCTTTCTCTCTTGCTCTGAGCTCCACATCCACATATATAAACCCTAGTTTTTGAGCGACCATTGTTGACCATGAAGCTCATCCTTTTCTTGTTAACCGGTGGAGTTTCTTGCTTCTTGCTCATCGCTTATCCATCTTAAACTCTGGTTACACTTACAATCAAGATTGGTTATCTTTTGTAGGTTAAATCGAGTTTAACTCTCTGTTGTTCAACATCGTTGTCGGAACCCTTAGCATATTTCTTCTTACAGTAAGTTAAACCCTAGTCATTAACATCTTGAGCATCTTAAGGACTTGAGAAGCTCCTGTGAATCATTCTTTTAAGCATCGGTAGCTTAATCTTGCTTCAAGCCGAAAAGTTGATATTATGCCTTTTCGGTTTTTCTGTCGTTTCAAGACTTAGGGTTCTTCTGTCAACCTATCATCTTATTTAGGTTTTGACTAAACCCTAGCGACATGACAAGTTGGTCTTTCAATTCTTGTCATTATCTATTTTGACTCTTAGTTGAAATGTGTCTCTGTTCTCTTGTCGGCTCAGCCGAGCAAAATGAGTTTTGCTTTAGCTTTTGCAATCTAACTAGTTAGGTTAGACTAAAGTTGGTTTGGGATATTAATTACCTAAAAGATCATGCTAAGATTCATTTATGAACTTTTGCATGATCTATACCTCTTTCCAAAAATTGCAATCATCTGTTTTGACTCTTTTCAAATCAGCTGGAACTTTGCAATAAACTCTAATTTCTGTCTTTTGAAAGCAGTGAGCTAGATAATGGGTTATTATCATTATTATGGGTAGTTATGGCTTAAGCATCTGTAATCATGCATTTCTAGATTGATCATGCATATTTCTTCCATGTTGGACTTATTGTCGATTTTGGTATTTATTGGATCTTATTGTTTCTTTAGAATGCAGTTCTGTTGAAGCCATCGAATCTTTTACGAGCAATGCAGCACCTGCAATGAAGTCTATTATTACCAAGGCAAGCATCCTCTTTGCACCATATTGAACCAGTTTTGTACAATAGTCTTTACAAATCCGGTGATATCACGAGCATGCTATTTATGCGAAAATACAAAATATGACTTGTAATAGTTAGCTATGACTGACATGGTGGATTACCTTGATTATGACCATACACTCAACTCTAGTGTAGTCTTGTATAATATATGGTCTATTCTCGATTTGGCTTAGATATGCGATCTAGAGATTTTAGAGTTTGACAAGCATATCTTGTCAAACATGGGAATCTAAGCGAGCTGCATTGTCATTTTCAAACTCTTTGTCGGTTCCTTTAAATCAGTCTTGTATTTGAAATTTAAATTGATCCGGACAAGAGGAAGTTAGTGATGGTGCTTTCGTGCGAGATTGGGTTTTGTGGTGGACTTGTCGGGTTAATTAAGGACCGAACTACGATTATTCAATTCAAGTCCCCACGTACTTCCACATGCGATGTATGGGTAGCTGTTTGGTTAAGTAAAATGTTGAGACTATTGAGTTGGAAACAGGAGAGTAAGGATATGTGTATTGGCCTTGCATGGCATAGATGCTTAGAGTGCGAGGCTGCGTTTTATGCCATGTGAGCTTTGTATGTCGATGTCGGATGTTCTTAGGAGGTGAGGCGTATATGTGCCTCGTCGCATATCACGATACCTTAATAGTGCCGATAGCATTCTATTATGGGTGGTGAGCCCAATTCGTTTTAAAATTGTTTGGATCGGCATTCTTGACACAACATGTGTGCCACTGTGGTTAGTAGGTGGTGTAGCCTACACTATGGGATTAGTTCACACATGGGGTCCAACTCAATAGTGTTAACTTGTTGAAAAATACCAAATCTTAGTTTCCGGTCGGCATACCAAAGGAAGTGTGTCATCATTGGAGGCATCCGAAGGCACTGCTAACTAAGTCATGTGGGTAAAGATGTACACCGCAGGTATAAAGCTATTCGAATAGCCGTGTCCACGGTCATGGGCGACAACTTGAATTGATGTCATCGTATAGAAGCTTTGATGTTCAAAAATCTGGTTTTGGTTATTTTCGGCTGGCATGAGGGAATCATGCACTGTACTGTTTAATTTTAAGCCATTTACTTACTGTTTTAAGCAAACTTTGATTTATTAAATCGCTTTATCAAAATTTAGCCTTTGTAGGTTAAGATGTATCGCTTTATGCAAATTTGAACCTTTATACCTTCTGTTGTAACCTTATGCATGTAAAACTCTACTCCTTTGGTTAGGCTCTAATCACCACTTTATTTTATTAGTTTGAGTAAGACTTGCCGAGTACCTTCCGTACTCAGGTGCTACCACCTATTGTTGCAGGTGAGGACGGTTTTCTGTATGAAGTACCCGTTAGCGCCGATCAGGGTGACGCTAACGAGTAACGCTACTTCTTTCCTCCACGCAATTGCCTGCGGGTGGATGGGGCCATTGGTGGACATTTTCCGTTTATTTTGTTTCCGCTGTATACTGTTAAAGTGACCAAGTCACTTAATATTGTAGTATCAACATAATGATGTAACCTTATGTTTAATTATATCAATGTATGACTTGTATGTGTTTGATGCAATGTTGATGAAGGATATATATGCAATGGTCATTGATCCTGGGAACCATTGAGAATCATATATATCCGGGAATCCTGTTTACTGGATCTGTCACTTGTTAAATTTATATCTTTAGCATGGTTTTTAATAAAGCGCGATCTTGCTCCTTCATTAACAATTGTGCTACAAAGTATAAATTTAATTAGTAACATTTCCAATAACCGGGGGTCCTCACAGCGTTGGTATCGTGAGCATACGTTGCCTGAGGTTAGAAGTAGCATGTAGAAGTTATTAGAGGGTCCTCTGCTAAAATTATTTTCAAACAACAATTTATTTTCAAAGCTTAAGCATGACATCTTTTATTCCTTATCTTTCTTAATGTCACTTCTTGCCCAAACTTCGTTGGTTCATTTAAAAGTGAATTGTTCCTTATCTTGTCTTTTATCTATAGATGAGCGGTTGGTATTTGGTCAAGGAGACTCGAGCCGAGGATGTTGATGGGTTTCAAAGATTACTTCGGACATGATGTGGCGCTCCAATTTCACCTACCAAACGTAGTACGCCATTTATCGACGAGATCGAGGACCGTGCATGGAGGAGTATCGTGCCTTCATCAACGTTATCGCTAGGCATGTAGTCGGTGTCCCTCATCGTGTCCAAGCGCTTGCCACCTCGAGGTTATGGCGATTCGAAGCGGCAAGTAGGATGATGAGTCTTCCGTCATGATTTGTGGAATTGTCTCAACCACCCTATGACCACTTTCCAATCGGGCCCTACCAAGTGAGCATGTTCACGAGATACGTTGATTTAAGAACCCCAGTGCGGCGGTTGGCAAGGATGGTCCGATCATGGACCAAGTCCATCGCTGTCTTGTGAGGAGTTATGGGAAACTTCGGCATCGCTTTAATGAGGCCGTGAGTACCTACTTCTTGAGTCAACATGAACCGCGTTCCTCGCAACGTGCTTTATGGTGACAACGAGATCTCCGCCGCCGCCGCACCACCTCTTTACCGACTTCCGTGGCGGGTGCGTACTGTTTATGGACAAGCGCCAAGCCCGGATGATGCGAGGGTTTCCTCGCACTCTGCGGACCGCACCTCCGGAGGTCATCACCATTGTTGGGTTCTCCGAGGCGCCTCATTAGTCCTTTGATCCGGTTGACACAGTTCCCCGAGCTCATCTTTTAAATGAGTTTCCGTGAACTTTAATCGAGATCTCTATGCTAGTACCTCGACAATGAACCTCGTGGTTGAGTGTCTTTTAGTCTAGTAGTTGTCCTTAAATAAATTGTATGTAATAGGCAGTAGTATCTTGTACAAAGTATGTAAGCTTAAATTTAGGCTTGTAATCCACATTATGGCATTGTATCGTAATGTAAGATCGAATGTAAATTTTGTTGTGTATATATGAAGTTTCAGTTTGGTGTTACTTTGAATACATGTTATAACATGATGTATTGCATATCTGAAGATTTGCTTCCTTTCTAATTGCAAACTTGTTTGTGTTTGCCGAGTATGTCCTTGTTATGTTGTTAACCATGTTGTGGTAACAGGATGACAGGACCTACTACTCGCGCGCAAGCGCAACAAGGGAAGGGCATGTCGACTCCCGTGCCTCATTCTCAGGGAGGACCAACCGAACCATCTAGTTCTCAGGGTCCGCAAGGTGGTCCTCAGGAAGAGGAGCTTCCTCCACCACCCGATGGCCGATGTGCTCATGCAAATTGAGCGCAATCGGATGGACCGAGACGCATCTTGGAACAGATTGCGCGCAATACTTACTACTCGTCGCGCCAGAATGTGAGCAGAGGCCACCATGTGCGAGGCGGTTTAGCGACTTTCTGCGGACTAATCGCGGTGTTCTCGATTCTCGTGATCCCATGGAAGGCGAGGATTGGCTTCAACCATTGAGAAGAAGCTTCGATTACTCAATGCCCGAAAGGAAAAGGTTCTCTTTGCCAGTTATCAGCTCGATGGGCCAGCCAACATATGGTGGGATAATCTTCTTGCCATTCAACCTGCTGGACATGTCCCTACTTGGGATGAGTTCGTGGAAGCCTTTCGCGAAGCTCACATTCCTGAAGGGGTCATGATGATCAAACAGCAAGAGTTTCTCGCTCTGAAGCAAGGGCGAAAATCGGTGACTGAATATCTGCATGAGTTCAACTTCCTGGCCAGATATGCCCCTGATGACGTTTCGACTGACCTACGTCGTCGAAACCGGTTCTTGAATGGGCTATCTGAAGAACTGCAGATGGCTGTAGCTTTGCACGACTTCCGGAACTTCTCTCATTTGGTCAACAAAGCAATTGTGGCCGAGAGCAAGAGCAAGGCATTGGATGAGTCACGCAAGCGACAGCGGACTTCTCAGTTTGTTCCTAGTAGCAGCTCACCGAGGCCTCGTATGTGGTTGTCTAGGCCACCACGAGCACCAGCTCCATTTTCACCAAGGCCAGCGGTATTTGCCCCTCGCCCATCTCCTCCCACCAGTCAGTCAGGACCAAGTGGAAATCAGCCCCGTCCTGTTAACAACGTTAACCCAGGGGTTATTTGTTATCATTGTGGTCGTCCGGGGCATTATGCCAACAAGTGTGTGGCAAAGCAGCAAGGATTGCCGCCTGTTCGACCATATCCAGTGTCTGTGCGGCCAACCCCTTCGCAGAGGCCCCCTATTAAAGCTGATCCGCTCAGTTCAGGCATGTGAACCGATCATCTGTGAAGAGGCGGCCGATACACTGAAGTTGTTATGGGTATGCTCTAGTTAATTTCAGTCCACCATCGCTTTATTTGACTGGAGCATCTCATTCTTTATTAGCAATCATTTTGTTGTTCAACACCGATTAGACATGCATACCCTCCAACCACCTTTTATTATTCAATCACCGGTCGGTCTTTAAAACCGATCGATTTGTTAATGGGGTCAACATAACAATCCTTGGGGTGAAGTTTTTAGCAAACCTAATTGTGATTGACTCTAAAGGGTTGGACGTCATTTGGGTATGGATTGGTGTCCAAAAACCAGTGGTCAAATCAATTGTTCCCAACGGTCTATTTCTATGACCAATGCCGAGCGGCATTCAAGTTGTTTATCATTCTAAAGCGATTGGCTCTCATCTTTGTGCTCACCAAGTTGATACCACTCCTTCTTTGAGTCGCATCAATTGTCCGTGAGTATGCCGATGTTTTTCTCGAAGACCTTCCCGGCTTACCACCGGATCGGAAGTGGAGTTTGTTATTGAACTCGTTCTCGAACCGCTCCGATATCCGAGTCCTTATCGAATGCCGTCAGCGAGTGGTTGAATTGAAGAAGCAACTCTGGAGAATTGCTTGACAAGGGTTTCATTCGACCGAAGTTCCTCACCTTGGGGATGCCGGCAATCTTTGTTAAGAAGAAAGACAACACTTTACGGATGTGTGGATTACCGTCAGATTAAATGAGGTCACTATCAAGAACAAATATCCTCTACCTCGAATTGATGATCTTTTGATCGGTTGGTTGGTGCCGTGTCTTTTCAAAGATTGATTTGCGATCGGGCTATCATCGGATCAAGGTTAGAGCCGAGGACATTCCTAAGACAGCTTTCTCTACTCGTTATGGTTTATACGAGTATCCGTTATGTCCTTTGGTCCGACCAATGCTCCAGCAATATTTCATGAACCTTATGAATTCGGTGTTCATGGAATTCTTGGATAAGTTCGTGGTCGTGTTTATTGACGACATCCTTATTTATCCAAATCTGATAAGGATCATGAACAACATTTGCGACTTTCAGCCGAAACACTTCGTCGGCATCGTTGTATGCCAAGTTTAGCAAGTGTGCTTTCTGGCTCAGAGAAGTTGCCTTTCTGGGGCATGTGTTATCTGAAGGAGGTATCGCTGTCGATCCAAGCAAGGTACAAGATGTGCTAAATTGGAAGCCTCCCAAGAGTGTCCCAGAGATTCGGAGTTTTCTTGGACTTGCGGGTTATTACCGGAGGTTCATTGAAAATTTCTCCAAGATTGCTAGACCTTTGACTCAGCTCTTGCAGAAAGGGAAGAAATTTGAATGGTCAGCTAAGTGTGAAGAGAGTTTTCGACTTTTGAGAACTCTCTTGACCAAAGCTCCAGTTCTTATTCTTCCGGATGTTCTTAAGAGCTTCGACATTTATTGCGATGCATCTCGCCATGGACTTGGTTGTGTGCTTATGCAAGAAGGCCGAGTTGTGGCATATGCATCCCGGCAGTTGCGCCCTCATGAAGCTAATTATCCTACTCATGATTTGGAATTGGCTGCCGTGGTCCATGCATTAAAGATTTGGCGACATTACCTTCTAGGTAATCGATGTGAAATCTACACTGATCACAAAAGTCTAAAGTACATATTCACTCAATCTGATTTGAATATGAGACAAAGACGATGGCTTGAACTGATCAAGGACTACGACATGGGTATTCATTATCATCTGGTAAAGCCAATGTTGTGGCGGATGCTTTAGCGTAAAAGTCACAATGCAATCGCATATCTTTTCTACCGCCAAAAAGACTTGTGTGCTGATTTTGGCGCTAAGTCTTGAATTTGTGGGAGAAGGATTCCTGTTGCATTACATGTAGAGTCGACATTAGAATCTCAGATTCAAGGCCCGTAAAAGCGATGCCGAGGTAGCGAAATCAAGGAGAATATGAAAGCGAGTAAAGCCAACGAATTTTACGAAGATGATCGCGGTATGATTCGATATCGCAATCGTTTGGTAGTACCTGCGGATCCTCCATTGAAGGGTCTAATTCTCGAGAAGCTCATGATTCCAAATTTTCTTTGCATCCGGGAGTACCAAGATGTACCAGATTTGAAGAAAATATTTGGTGGAGCCAAATGAAGAGGCAAATTGCTCGGTATGTTCTTTGAATGTGATATTTGCCAAAGGGTTAAAGCTGAACATCTGAAGCCAGCTGGTACCCTTCAGCCTTTGCCTATTCCACAATGGAAGTGGGAAGAGATCGGTATGGATTTTGTTACTGGTCTTCCCAAGACTTTCAAAGGATCTGATGCCATTTGGGTGATCATTGATCGTTTAACTAAAGTGGCTCATTTTATTCCGGTCAGGGCTGATTTCAATGGCAAGCAACTAGCAGAGCTTTATGTGGCTAGAATTATTTGTCTTCATGGTGTTCCCAAGGTCATTGTTTCTGACCGTGGTCCTCAGTTCACTTCCCATTTTTGGAATAGCCTTCATCAGGCTATGGGAACTGAACTCTCTTTCAGTACTGCTTATCATCCTCAAACTAGTGGTCAAACTGAAAGAGTGAACCAAGTAATGGAAGATCTTCTTCGAGCCTATGTGCTATCTTATGGCAAGGACTGGGAGAAATCTTTGCCATATGTGGAATTTTCCTACAATAATAGCTACCAAGCAAGTATTCAAATGTCACCTTTTGAAGCCTTGTATGGGAGAGATTGTAGGACTCCATTGAATTGGTCTGAATCTGGTGAAAGACCATTCTTTGGTCCAGACTTGGTAAAGGAAGCAGAAGAGCAAGTTCGACTGATTCGAGATTGTTTGAAAACTGCACAGTCTCGTCAGAAGAGCTATGCTGATCATCGTCGTCGTGAATTGAGCTTTGAGGTAGATGACCATGTCTATCTTAAAGTGTCACCCATGAAGGGTACTCATCGTTTTGTAAAGGAAAGCTCGCACTCGTTATATCGGACCCTTAGAATCATTGCTGCGAGGAGTCAGAGCTTACCAATTGGAATTACTCAATCACTCTCAAGAAAGACATGATACTTTTCATGTGTCTCAATTAAAGAAATGCCTTCGTGTTCCTATTGAGGCAACTGCTTATGAGCATCTTGATCTCCAACCTGATCTTTCATATCAAGAGCAACCAGTACGTATCCTCGACACAATGGAACGCAGGACAAGAAATCGTACTGTCAGGTTCTTGAAAATTCAATGGGCTAATCATTCCGAGGATGAAGCCACTTGGGAGCGCGAAGATCTGATGCAGATTGAGCACCCCCATCTTTTTGTTGTTTAGAACTTTTCTTTGAATCAAGAAAGGAAAGTTTAAACAAAGCTATGTAAACAAAGATGTAATAATAACACTATGTTGTTATGTAAGAATCTTCTTTGTTATCCTTGAAGGAAACCAAAACAACAGATGTTGAGTTTCCTCATAATTCATTTCCATTTCACTTCTTCTTGATCTCCAACTTGTTCCAAATCTCGGGGACGAGATTTTTCTTAAGGGGGGTAGGTTTGTAACAGCCCCACTTTTATCAACAATAACAATCATATTATGAGCAGTAATGGCTCTTGTTCATATTATTACTGTTCTTAATCTCTGTTGGGAGTTGCTGTTACCAAATAAAACCTTCCTTTTTGCCAAAGTCCAAAGACTTATTTGGAATATTTAAAGGAGTACAAGGTAAAACTTGTATTATGACTGGGAAGTATTTTTATTAAAGCCTAGATAAATTACCTTGGCTAAAAATATTTTGTTGCATTTTCAGAAATTATTTGGACTTAAAGAAAATTTATGGTCTTTAAATAAACATTTTCGGCCTGAAATAGATATTTATGTATTTTATAAAGTGAAAATGTGGTTTATGAAATTTATCGGGAAATATATCATCCGGTAGCTTACAAATAAAAATTTCATGATTTTATAAATTTATTTGCTATTTTTAAAGTCCAGTCAAACCTTTTAAATATATGAATAAGGTTTGGTCAACCAAAACGGTCCAAACTCGACCCTTGCATCGTAGCGACCCGACCTCATGTGTCTCGGTCCAACCCAATCGTCTCGATGCAGCTCGGTCACGATCGGGCGCAAGTTCAAAACGCATGCGTCTTTGCGAGCCGTCGATCTTCAATCGAACGGGCGAGCTCACGATATCACCTGAGCTGTCCACGTGTACGCGATCAACTTCCACCGTTGGATCTTGATCCAACGAGCGTGATCGATGCGTGCAACCGGACAACTCCGGATCCATGTTTGATCTCCACCGTTCGTTCTCGATCCAACAGCGCGCTCTTTTCGTTTTAAACCTAAAGGCGCATTTTATTTCATAGTTAGATCCAAATCCTACGGCTTTTTCCTTTTCCCGCGTGTTTTAAAGCTCGCACTCCTCTGGACCGTTGGATCTTCATTGTATGGCCCAGATCTGTGTATGCATTCGGACGACTCCGGATCCCCGCACAATCGTGGCCGTCCATCCTTGATCTAGCGGTATCGCTTATTTCAATTTGAAATCGAGGCGCGTTAATGTGGGCCTTTGGATTTCAATCCTCGCACTCCATTTAGGCCGTGGGCCTTTAAAGCCCAAAATCGATGGATCGTTGGATTTTAATCGTGCGGACCACATGGGTGTATGCAATCGGACCATCGGTTCAATTTTACATCTCGACCGTAGAAATTAAATCCAGCGGTGTTAAACCATCGCATCTAAAAGGGTGGCGTGTATATCTTTTAATTGATCGTTGGATTTCAATCCGCGCCTCTGTTGAAAGCGAACCAGCACACCATCGGATTCGTTTTAATCTCGTTCGATCGATCTTGATAAATGCGGTCCATATTAAATGATACCGATTCAAATCATTTAATCTCTCTATTTATCGAGCAGCTTATTTCCAATCGGACGGTGACATTTGTTCGAGCCTTTACGAGGAAAGTGCGGTGAGGATGACAATGGGGCCACATGTCAGTTGGCTCTTATCTCCTTCCTCTCTCGGTAGCAGATTTCTCTGGAAATCAAGGAGAGGATTATCCCAAAGTTTTTGCAACTAATTTTTGGGATAATTAGCCTAAATGGACACCTCATCAACTCTAGATCTTTCTCTCTTGCTCTGTAGCTCCACATCCACATATATAAACCCTAGTTTTTGAGTGCTGACCATTGTTGACCACCAAGCTCATCCTTTTCTTGTTAACCGGTGGAGTTTCTTGCTTCTTGCTCATCGCTTATCCATCTTAAACTCTGGTTACACTTACAATCAAGATTGGTTATCTTTTGTAGGTTAAATCGAGTTTAACTCTGTTGTTCAACATCGGGTTGTCGAGAACCCTTAGCATATTTCTTCTTACGGTAAGTTAAACCTAGTTGTTAACATCTTGAGCATCTTAAGGACTTGAGAAGCTCCTGTGAATCATTCTTTTAAGCATCGGTAGCTTAATCTTGCTTCAAACGAAAAGTTGATATTATGCCTTTCGGTTTTTCTGTCGTTTTCAAGACTTAGGGTTCTTCTGTCAACCTATCATCTTATTTAGGTTTTGACTAAACCTAGCGACATGACAAGTTGGTCTTTCAATTCTTGTCATTATCTATTTTGACTCTTAGTTGAAATCTGTCTCATTCTCTTGTCGGCTCAACCGACAAAATAGGTTTTGCTTTAGCTTTTGCAATCTAACTAGTTAGGTTAGACTAAAGTTGGTTTGGGATATTAATTACCTAAAAGATCATGCTAAGATTCATTTATGAACTTTTGCATGATCTATACCTCTTTTCCAAAAATTGCAATCTGTCTGTTTTGACTCTTTTCAAATCGAAAGCGGAACTTTGCAATAAACTCTAATTTGTCTTTTGAAAGCAGTGAGCTAGATAATGGGTTATTATCATTATTATAGGTAGTTATGGCTTAAGCATCTGTAATCATGCATTTCTAGATTGATCATGCATATTTCTTCCATGTTGGACTTATTGTCATTTTGGTATTTATTGGATCTTATTGTTTCTTTAGAATGCAGTTCTGTTGAAGCCATCGAATCTTTTCTCGAGCAATCTGAGCAGGCAATGTAAGTCTATTATTACCAAGGCAAGCATCCTCTTTGCACCATATTGAACCCAGTTTTGTACAATAGTCTTTACAAATCCAGTGATATCTGAGCATGCTATTTGTCGAAAATACAAAATATGACTTGTAATAGTTAGCTATGACTCGACATGGTGGATTACCTTGATTATGACCATACACTCAACTCTAGTGTAGTCTTGTATAATATATGGTCTATTCTCGATTTGGCTTAGATATGCGATCTAGAGATTTTAGAGTTTGACAAGCATATCTTGTCAAACATGGGAATCACAATGAGCTGTTGTCATTTTCAAACTCTTTGTCCAGTTCCTTTAAATCAGTCTTGTATTTGAAATTTAAATTGATCCGGACAAGAGGAAGTTAGTGATGGTGCTTTAGGTACGAGATTGGGTTTTGTGGTGGACTTGTCAGGGTTAATTAAGGACCGAACTCGATTATTCAATTCAAGTCCCCACGTACTTCCACATGCGGTGTATGGGCGTTTGTTTGGTTAAGTAAAATGTTGAGACTATTGAGTTGGAAACAGAGAGTAAGGATATGTGTATTGGCCTTGCATGGCATAGATGCTTAGGTCCGAGGATGCGTTTTATGCCATGTGAGCTTTGTATGTCGATGTCGGATGTTCTTAGGAGGGTGAGGCGTATATGTGCCTCGCCGCATATACGATACCTTAATGGTGCCGATAGCATTCTATTATGGGTGGTGAGCCCAATTCGTTTTAAAATTGTTTGGATCGGCATTCGACACAACATGTGTGCCCTGTGGTTAGTAGGTGGTGTAGCCTACACTATGGGATTAGTTCACACATGGGGGTCCAACTCAATAGTGTTAACTTGTTGAAAAATACCAAATCTTAGTTTCCCCGGTCGGCATACCAAAGGAAGTGTGTCATCATTCGGAGGCATCCGAAGGCAGGCTAACTAAGTCATGTGGGTAAAGATGTACACCCCTGCAGGTATAAAGCATTCGAATAGCCGTGTCACGGTCATGGACGACAACTTGAATTGATGTCATCTGTATAGAAGCTTTGATGTTCAAAAATCTGGTTTTGGTTATTTTCGGCTGGCATGAGGGAATCATGCACTGTACTGTTTAATTTTAAGCCATTTACTTACTGTTTTAAGCAAACTTTGATTTATTAAATCGCTTTATCAAAATTTAGCCTTTGTAGGTTAAGATGTATCGCTTTATGCAAATTTGAACCTTTATACCTTCTGTTGTAACCTTATGCATGTAAAAACTCTACTCCTTTGGTTAGGCTCTAATCACCACTTTATTTTATTAGTTTGAGTAAGACTTGCTTTGAGTACCTTCCGTACTCAAGGTGCTACCACCTATTGTTGCGGTGAGGCGGTTTTACGTATGAAGTACCCGTTAGCGCCGATCAGGGTGACGCTAACGAGTAACGCTACTTCTTTCCTCCACGCAATTGCCTGCGGGTGGATGGGGCCATTGGTGGACATTTTCCGTTTATTTTGTTTCCGCTGTATACTGTTAAAGTGACCAAGTCACTTAATATTGTAGTATCAACAGAATGATGTAACCTTATGTTTAATTATATCAATGTATGACTTGTATGTGTTTGATGCAATGTTGATGAAGGATATATATGCAATGGTCATTGATCCCAGGAACCATTGAGAATCATATATATCAGGAATCTGTTTCTTGGATCGTCACTTGTTAAATTTATATCTTTAGCATGGTTTTTAATAAAGGCGATCTGTTCCTTCATTAACAATTGTGCTCTGATATAAATTTAATTAGTAACATTTCCAATAACCGGGGTCCTCGCAGTCCGACCAGACGATCGACTCGGTCGAGCAAGTCGCGACACGCACCCGAGCTCGATCTCGTGCGCGGAAGCTGAGTCCTTGGCTCTCATCCAACCGCCTAGACCACCTCAGCCGTTGGATTCTTATCCTACGGTTTAGACCTTCGGGATCTCCTCAAAGACCTCCTCTGGTCTTTGTAAAGACCTCCCACCTGCAGAACCTCCTCCGGTCCTTTTTGCAAAGACAACCCTCCCGGACCTCCTCCAAATCTCCCGAAGACCTCCCCAAACCACGTTGGCATTTTTGCAAAAACCGCCCCGCTGGTCTTTCGCAAAACAACCCATAGGACCTCCTTTGCAATTTTTGCAAAGACCACCTTTAGGCATCCTCAGACCTCCTCGACCACCCTGTGTACCTTGGTGCTCGTGGGCCGTCCATCCTTAGATTTGTGGCTCGGACCTCCACGTGTATTAAGACCTCCGATCACCTCTTTAATCGGGACCCTTCATTTCAAATCCAACCACCCGGACCTCCTACCCGAGTGCAAGTCCACCACAGCGTTATACTTTTGACCGGTCCTCCTTGAGCTTGTTCAGCATGCGGTGGGACCTCGGGACTGGTCCTCCTCGTTTTCCCACGCATCGTGTGTGTCGAGATCTAGAGCACTTTGAGCGGTGCCTTGTCATTTCTTGCTCTTGTCAGCGGCTAGCTCTGCCACCCTTTATTGCATGTCGGCACCTTTTCCCAAAGTCCCTTTCCACCGCCTGTCATTTCATGTGCAGTCATGGCGGGCATGGACCTTGTTCATGATGAGACCTTGCCCACACCATTGCGAGGAGCTTCAGGCTATGTATATCCTGTGGCCTTCTTCCTCCCTTCTTCTTTCTACATTTCTTGTGTGCTTGAACTCCTCGGTTTGTGTGTGAGCACCAACTTGAACACTCGAGCACCACCCGAAACCTCCATTGTCGGGCTTTGGGCTCCTTGAAGCCATCCGAGCTCCAGTGGTTCCCTCAAGTTCTTGGCTTGTCTTTGGTAGTCTTGATCACCTCAAGCTTTCCTAACCCTCTTTGGTTGATTTCACAGGAGGAAGTCACCTTTGTGGGAACTGCTCTTAGAGTCATCCCCACCTTCTTCTCGGCTCAGGTTGCATGCGTCGCGCCGCGCCTCGCTTCTCAGACCTCCCTTGGACCTCTTCTTTGTCGGTGAGTGCGCAATATCCCTTAAGTGTTGGTGATCCAGCTAGTTTAGCTCATGGTGTTTGTTTTCGTTTTGGTTTGTGCCGAAAACATTCTCGCTTTTCTCGGCTCGCGGCGTTCAAGGCGTCGCCGCCGTCGAAGCACGTCCTCTAGGTTCGTGTCGTTATTTGGAGCCCAACCATGCCCTTGGTTCCCGCCGACGAGATCCACGTCGCGTGAGCCGTTGAGCGCTCGGAGTTTGGTGCAAACTCCGTTTGTCACTTTCTTAGGACATCATCAATGCCCCATTTATTGCTAATCATTGGGTGCATTAATCCTGTCTTAAGCTGTGCCATTGTGTCACTGACATGTGGGCCATGGGCTTAGAAGTTAAATCCGGAAGTCTTTTGGTGCCCTTTTAGGTTCATTCATTGCCAATCTTGGAGCAATAAATTTGTCTTAGCCGCCCCTTTTTGTCATTTGTCAGGTGGTCCCGCGCCATTAAAAGAAAACCCGGACCTCCTCGGACTAATCTTGGCCGTTCACGACCTCTCCAAGATTAGATTTGGGCCTTAGGTTCTTTTCCGCAAAAACCTCAGTCTCTAGGACCTCCCCCTAGATCAGATCCTAGCCGTGTAAGACCTCCCCCTCGTTTAGTCTCGGCCGTTAAGACCACCCTCGGTTAGATGCATGCAGTAGATGGGTTTCAAGCGGAAATTTCTAAGTCCCGGACCTCCTAGTTCCACCTCGGCCTTTAAAGACCTCACGGGATTAGCTTTTAGCCGTTAGATCCGGCTCTGTGTAAAATCTTCGCGCTTGGACCTCCCCTTGAATTGATCCTAGCCGTCTAGGACCACCTTGGTTAAATCCTAGCCGCTAGGACCACTCTTGCGCAAAAAGACCTCCTCGAGGTCATTTTTGTAAAAACCACCTTCGGGACCTCCACCGAGGTCCTCTTTGCAAAAGACCTCCCCTTGGTCATTATGCAAAGACCACCTCAGGACCACCCTCGGGGTCGTCTTTGTAAAAGCCACCCGTGGCCTTTTACAAAGAAAACCACCGCTCAGGACCTCTTAGACTCGATCCTAGCTGTTCACGACCTCCCCGGTTTAGATCTGAGCGTTAGATCTCATTTCGTAAAATCTTTAGCGCTCGGACCTCCTTCGGCGTCGATCCGGACCGTTCGGGACCTCCTAGGTCTAATCCGAGCCGCCCGGATCTCCTCCGATTAAAACCCTATCGCTTAGGACCTCCCGAGAAGATCTTGGCCATCCAAGACCTCCTCGTGTCAATCGACCGATCAAGACCTCCCGAGTAGATCTTGGCCGTCTAGGATCTCATCCTTTAGATCCGGCTTTAGGACCTCCTCCTCTCGGTCTAAACCGTCGATTTAGATCTAGCAGGCTGACCTCCTTCCTCGGTTTAAAGCCTTAGGACCTCCCCTAGTGCTCGGGACCGCCGGATCTTGATCGGCGGTCACGCGACCTGATTAAGCGCGTGAGACCTCCTTGCGTGCGTTGCGCACGCACGCTGGTCGTGATCGTTGGATCAGATCTCAACGATCGGACCTCCCCGATCTTGGGAGGAGGTCTTGTGCGTGCTGTACTTCGAGGCTCGTGGCAGTCGGACCTTGATCTAACGACCCACCTCTCCTTGTCTTCCGATCATTTGGACCTCCAGAGCTCAAAGTTTCCTAAGTCTTTTCTTTGTTTCAAATTTCAAAGTGCATAACTTTGTCATTTTAACTCCTTTTGAATGATTCCAGTTTCTGTAGCTTTGTTATGGTATGAACTTTAATCTGAGAATGAAATTAGGCCATGTGTTGTATGCAGAAAATGATTTTAATAGCATGATCTTGTTTAATGAAAAATGAGGTCTAGAAATTCATGAAAAATTTGTAAACCACATAACTTCCTCTCTGTAGTTGCAAAGTGAGCAAACTCAACCTGGTAAATTTGGCCTATAGACATGCTTTAAATTGATCTAGGCTTTGTCTTTATCCATGTTCCTGAGAAATGATATATGCTAGTTGTAGAACTTAGAAAAATCATAACTAAATCATCTTAACTCCAAATGACCTAAAATTTTATATGGGTTACCACTACACCAGTAGGTAGCTACCATAAAAATTTCAGGTTCAAAACCTTTCTAGAAAATATTTTTGCTACTGATTGCTAATTATGTAGAAAATGAGTTTTTAAGTAATATCTTTTGCACCACAAATCCAAATTAGGTTTTCCAGTTTCTATGTCTAGGTATATTTGTATTCTACCCTGTGTATAAATTTCGTCGTATTTGGATAATTTTGCTTGCTCTTTGTTTAAGTTTTGCTCGTCTTATTGGTTGTTCTTGGTTCTTTTTGCCTTTCGCTAGGATTCGACATTTGCGGTAACCCGAGAGCGACCCTCCGCAACAAATTGAGCAATGCAAGTGCAAGCAGTTTGATCATGTTAATCCCGATATTTTAAGTATTTATGTTGATTACAAATTCTATGTATGCATTGCTACTTTGTTTTAATAGTTGGCCTAGTAGATGCATTTCCTTAGCAAATGATTATCCTCTACTACCATGAGCCTAGGTTACTTGCTGTGATTTAGAGTTCGTGGATGGGCTCTTGTCACTTAGTAGTTGCGAATTAATTGCTTAGCCATGCTTAGCCGGTAGAAATGGGCGGTTATCGACTTGTCGATAACCTTGATCTACAAAACTTATTATGATTTATGATTTCCACCTTGTGCCATGTCTACTTATGAAAACTAAAACTAAAAACAAAATGATTTAGACTTGGGCACAATGGTAAGATGGTGTGATTGTGGGGTGTGATGGAATGGTGCCGGGTCAACAAGGACCGAACATCTTGTTACACTAAACCAAGCATTTTAGCGTGCTAACCACATTAGAGGTATGGGACCTCTCTTGACTTAGTACTTTGGCGTGTATTGGCTCAGTCGCGAGTCGCGGGGAGGGATGGAGGTGGGAGCATTGTAGTGTCCGAAAGGTTTCCCCCCCGTAACGGGTGGTTGTCTTTCGGCTTGCAATGTAAGCGTATGGTGTTTCTACCCATACGAGCGGCTCGTAGTTAATACACAAGATTGGAAATGTCTCGTAGGACTTAGCTGTGCTGCATACCTTCATTAGTGTGCATTTGGCTTAAAGGCGATGCAGGTGTGGGTACATTGGTACACCTGCGAGGTTAAAACTATTCGAATAGCCTCGTCTAGGTTATGGACACGCTTGGCAAGGTCTTTCAAGAGTTAGACTACAACCTTTTAAATTAAAACTTGATGGGTGGTACGAATCGGGATTAGTGCTATGTTGTGGTGGCTATTGGGATAGTCACTTCCGGTGGTTACTTGTATGTATCTTTACTACTGTTACTTTGATAACAACATAAATTTGCAAACTTGCTTTTAAAAGGTACTACATTATTGCAAATAAAGTTGGCTTCATGCAAAATGAGACATATGACCTCCACCTAAATAAGCTTGCATGTAGTTTATGAATAGTGCCGCTATTCCACACGTCAGTCTTGTGGTACAAAGACAATCTTTGTACTCGGTTGCTATGCTTAATTGTTTTGTTGCAGAGGAGGAAGGTGAGCTCAAGGGCCTCACTTTTGTGAGTCGTGTTGTGGTAGCTATGCAGGCGACTAGCTTGACGGCCCGATCGGTTGCCTTGTGGGTTGTGTGGCTAACCGGTCGACTTTTGTTCTAGCCATCTTATGGCGCTTTGCTTCATTGTCATTCTTGTATATTGCTCTATTTGGCGGTCGGCTCTCTTTGTAATAACTTTACTTTATGTATGTCGTTGTTGAACTTAGTGATGTATGTGTATGGAATTGATGTGTAATTTTGTGATGATGTACGTATGCTGCAATGCAGGAAGCATATGTCCATCGAGGCTTAGAATGTTTAATTAGTAACGCTAGGACCAATTGGAGGTTAAGTGTTACTAGTTAAATATTCCGGTCCTCACAAAGTTGGTATCGAGCCATCACTGTAGAAACCCCTAGCTTGGTCGCTTTAGGATATTTTGAAAACTTACTTTCAAATAGTGTATGAAAACTTAAGTAAGTTCTCTAATTTTACTCCTTACCTATCTTAGCTTGCTCATCTCACCTTACTCTCACTTAAGTTTTGAAAAAGTGTTCCTCTCTTACTTTCAAAAATTAGCCTCGATTGATTAACTTGGTTTTGGGAGAACCATGAGAGCTTGGAGAAAGAAATTTGGGCAGCTAGCTAGTGGTTAGTAATTAAGGTAGGAAATGAGAGGTTAATTCAACTAAAAGTTGTGGGAATAAAAGGGTAAGGAGTGATATGAGTTAGCTTCGTGTCTGACCCTCAATTAGGTGGTTTTACCTTGCTTTTTAGCTGATTTAAGCCAAGGTTGATTTCTGAAATTTCACCTTCCTAAGCGATTGCTCGTTCTTCCATACGAGTTAGTCATACCAGAATTGCTTTGTAAATTGAGCTTTTGCGTTGGTTTTATGTTGGTTTTGAGCTTAGAGTTCGTTTGGTGGAGATTCTAATGGTTTTTCCTTGCTTTCGGTTTGGGCTTGTCCCTTGTCCATCTTAGTACCTATCCCCACCCAACTTTCAGTGGGACTCCTAGTCCTCGGTTTTTCTGCGTCGTTCAACTTCTAGTTTTGGGTTGCGTTGCTAACCCATCTCTTCATACCGGGATGTGCAGGCGGGCGGAAATGACGGACTAGGTCAACAAGTGGTTGGGATGAAGGCATCCTCGCCCTAGCTTGTCCAAACAAGGATTGCAAGCGCCTCCCCTCGGCGATTGTGATGGATTTTGGTCCCCTTTTTGCTATGACCATGGTAAAAGAGCCATGTCGCCAAAGGTTGCAACCACAGGAAGGTTATGGTGATTCATTGACAGCTGTGGTGAGGAAGGACACTTGAATGAGTGTACCACGGCTTGGCCAAATTGTGATGAAGACCACCTACCGGAACCGTCCATTGCCATAGTCACTTGTTTTCTCTGCGAGGAAGCACTCACTATCCCAAAGAGTGTAGCATGAACTTGGTGATCGCTGGTCATTAGAGCATGGATCGCTTCTTCGGTCATCTACAAGTATCGCAATCGCCAATGCTTCCAGACCAGAGAAGTTCTTGGATGATTTGTCTGTGGAGCTGCAGGACAAATTACCAGTTTATACCTTCCCCAACTTTCAGATGGTGGTCAAAGATCCCGTTGTTGCTGGGGCCAGAAAGAGAAAGCTAAAGTGTCATCGCAAACGTCAACAAATAGCTGATGTCACATGCTTCTTCTGCAACAACAAGGGACACTTTGCGCACAATTGTCCTAAGGGGAGTGCAACCACCCCTCGTCTTCTGCAGGCCATGCCCCAATCTCGTGCGCCTGCGAGTCAGCAGAGCGGCCTCCGCAATCTAGCCAAAGTCACTTGCTTCCTCTGCAAACTCAAGGGTCATTATGCTAATAGTTGTCCTAAGAGGCTTGCAGCAACCTCTCGTTTCTTTTCGCGGCCCGTGATTCGATCACTTGCAACCGCAAAACCTCGTGACCTGAGGGTTGTTCGTACTCAAGTCGACTCCATCTCAGCTGGAAAAGCTCAGGAGGAACCCGACGTCGTGTTAGGTACGCTTCTTGTTACCTCTTGCCCCGATACTATTTTAATCAATTCAGGAGCGTCTCATTTCCTTGTATCCCCATCTTTTGCTTCTATTGATGGTCTTTGTCTTGCTCTTCCATCTGGTGCCCGGCACCACCTAGGTTTTATCAAGCCCTGCTAACCTACCCTGTGTTCCCCAAGAAGAATGCTACCATCTGGTTTGTCCTCGGTCGTTTGACTGGAGTGATACCCTTCTGTCCCTATACACCCATGGGCATCACGTACAAGCTTTTGCCCCAAATTCTATGGCCTAAATGTCCATAGTCCTTCTAATTAACTGGCTACGGAGGGATGACTCAGTATAGCTAGTTATCAAGCGAGGTCTCGTTCGTTAGTGGAGTAACCGGACAAATTGCTCCACCACCGAGGATGGCCTTGGTTCCTCTAAGCTAGCTGCGGAGGGATGACTCGCATAGCTAGTTAACAGGTGAGATCCCGTTGTTGGCGGAATTAACCAGACAAATCACTCCACCAGCTAACAACGACCTTGCTCCACCAACCTTAGGATCTAGAAAGACCTCTCAGTCCGTCAACCCTTGTTTTATTTGGACTTGGTAAGTTTCTCTGTGTCAACTAAAGTGGCACATTTCCTGCAGTCGGGACCAAGATTTGTCTTTGGTCCCTTGCTTGAGCTCCTTGTCTTAGGGAACTGTGTCATCCAGCTCCTTAAGGTTCAATGGTCAAACCACTCTGAAGATGAGGCAACTTGGGAGCGAGAAGATCGCCTTCGTGCAGATTTTCCTTCTTTCTTCTCCGAGTAAGCGGAATCTCGGGACGAGATTCTTGTAAGGGGGGGAGAGTTGTAACATCCCAATTTTGGGCTTGTGTTTCAAATGTAAGAAAATGAGGGGAAATTAAAACTTTTTCTTGCATCTTGTATTTCCTGTATGCTTTGGACAATTGTTGTAAAGAGATTATGGGAATACAAAGATCACAAGTCATTTCGACCCACATCTTATTCTTCTTAGTCATCCTTGTTCCATCTTGTGATAATCTCACGGAAATATTTTCCTAAATTCTTGGGTTGGTATGTGACTCCTCTGGAAAATTCCACAATTTTTAGAAATTGTTTGAATCTTTGTTGGAGGAAAGTCAACCCAATTCAAAATCTAGTCAAACCTTGGACCACACCTTGTTAAATTTTTGGAGGAAAATCCACAGCACTGAGCTCTCAAAATTTTATGCTAGGTCCTCGTTTGAGTCAACCACTCTGTAAAAATTCCATAATTTTTGGAGTGAGTTGCTATCTCAAACAAATCCTCAAACTCCAAATCGGTTTGAAACTCAATTTTGGTCTGAGTCAAACCCGGGCTCGAGTCAAACCCGAGTCTGACCCAGACGATCGACTCGGTCGAGCCAAGTGCGCAGCACCGCACCCGAGCTCGATCTCGTGCGCGGAAGCTGAGTCCTTGGCTCTCATCCAACCGCCTAGACCACCTCAGCCGTTGGATTCTTATCCTCTGGTTTAGACCTTGGGATCTCCTCAAAGACCTCCTCGGTCTTTGTAAAGACCTCCCACTGCGGAACCTCCTCAGGTCCTTTTTGCAAAGAGAACCCTCCGGACCTCCTCCAAATCTCCGAAGACCTCCCAAACCACGTTGGCATTTTTGCAAAAACCGCCCTGGTGTTCGCAAAACAACCCATAGGACCTCCTTTGCAATTTTTGCAAAGACCACCTTTAGGCATCCTCGGACTCTCTCACCACCACTGTACCTTGGTGCTCGTGGGCCGTCCATCCTTAGATTTGTGGCTCGGACCTCCTGTGTATTAAGACCTCCGATCACCTCTTTTAATCGGGACCCTTCATTTCAAATCCAACCACCGGACCTCCTACCGAGTGCAAGTCCACCACAGCGTTATACTTTTGACCAGTCCTCCTTGAGCTTGTTCACTGTCTGGTGGGACCTCCGGGACTGGTCCTCCTCGTTTTTCCCACGCATACGTGTGTGTCAGATCTAGAGCAGCTTTGAGCAGTGCCTTGTCATTTCTTGCTCTTGTCAACGGCTAGCTCTGCCACCCTTTATTGCATGTCAGCACCTTTTTCCCCAAAGTCCCCTTTCCACCGCCTGTCATTTCATGTGCGGTCATGGTGGCATGGACCTTGTTCTGAGACCTTGCCCACACCATTGCAGAGCTTCTGTGCTATGTATATCCTGTGGCCTTCTTCCTCCCTTCTTCTTTCTACATTTCTTGTGTGCTTGAACTCCCTCGGTTGTGTGTGTGAGCACCAACTTGAACACTCGAGAGCACCACCCCAGAAACCTCCATTGTCGGGCTTTGGAGCTCCTTGAAGCCATCCAGAGCTCGGTGGTTCCCTCAAGTTCTTGGCTTGTCTTTGGTAGTCTTGATCACCTCAAGCTTTCCCTAACCCTCTTTGGTTGATTTCAGGAGGAAGTCTGTGGGAACACGCTCTTAGAGGTCATCCCCACCTTCTTCCTCGGCTCGGTTGCGGTCGTCCGCCTTGACTTCGCCCTCAAACCTCCTTGGACCTCTTCTTTGTCGGTGAGTGCGCAATATCCCTTAAGTGTTGGTGATCCAGCTAGTTTAGCTCATGGTGTTTGTTTTCTTCGTTTCGGTTTTTGCGAAAACACATTCTCCGCTTTTCGGCTCGCGGCGTTCAAGGCCGTCGCCGCGTCGAGAAGCACGTCCTCTAGGTTCGTGTCATTATTTGGAGCCCAACCATGCCCTTGGTTCCGCCGCGAGATCCACGTCCGGGCGCAGCCGTTGAGCGCGCCGAGTTTGCCGTGCAAACTCCCGTTTAAATCACTTTCTTAGGACATCATCAATGCCCCATTTATTGCTAATCATTGGGTGCATTAATCACATCTTAAGTCGTGCCATTGTGTCATCGACATGTGGGCCATGGGCTTAGAAGTTAAATCAGGAAGTCTTTTGGTGCCCTTTTAGGTTCATTCATTGCCAATCTTCGAGCAATAAATTTGTCTTAGCCCCCTTTTTGTCATTTGTCCGGTGGTCGCGCCATTAAAAAAAACCCGGACCTCCTCGGACTAATCTTGGCCGTTCACGACCTCTCAAGATTAGATTTGGGCCTTAGGTTCTTTTCATAAAAACCTCGATCTCTAGGACCTCCCCTAGATCGATCCTAGCCGTGTAAGACCTCCCCTCGTTTAGTCTCGGCCGTTAAGACCACCTCGGTTAGATGCATGCAGTAGATGGGTTTCATGAAATTTCTAAGTCCCGTGACCTCCTAGTTCCACCTCGGCCTTTAAAGACCTTCCGGGATTAGCTCTTAGCCGTTAGATGCGCTCTGTGTAAAATCTTACGCTTGGACCTCCCTTGAATTGATCCTGGCCGTCTAGGACCACCTTGGTTAAATCCTAGCCGCTAGGACCACTCTTTGCAAAAAGACCTCCTCGAGGTCATTTTTGTAAAACCACCTTCGGGACCTCCAGGGTCCTCTTTGCAAAAGACCTCCCTTGGTCATTATGCAAAGACCACCTCAGACCACCCTCGGAGTGCGTCTTTGTAAAGCCACCCGTGGCCTTTTACAAAGAAAACCACCGCCGGGACCTCTTAGACTCGATCCTAGCCGTTCACGGCGTCCCCGGTTTAGATCTGAGCGTTAGATCTCATTTCGTAAAATCTTTAGCGCTCAGACCTCCCTTCGCGTCGATCTGGACCGTTCAGGACCTCCCTAGGTCTAATCCGAGCCGTCCAGATCTCCTCCGATTAAAACCCTATCGCTTAGGACCTCCCCGAGAAGATCTTGGCCATCCAAGACCTCCTCGTGTCAATCCCAGCCGATCAAGACCTCCCCGAGTAGATCTTGACCGTCTAGGATCTCATCCTTTAGATCCGAAGCTTTAGGACCTCCTCCTCTGGTCTAAACCGTCAGATTTAGATCTAACGGGCTAGACCTCCTTCCTCAGATTTAAAGCCTTAGGACCTCCCCTAGTGCTCGGGACGCGGATCTTGATCGGCGGCCACGACTCTGATAGCGCGTAGACCTCCTTGCGTGCGCTGTGCACGCATCGGTCGTGATCGTTGGATCAGATCTCAACGATCCGGACCTCCCCGATCGGGAGGAGGTCTTGTGCGCCGTGCTTCGAGGCTCGTGGCCGTCGGACCTTGATCTAACGCCCACGACCTCTCCTTGTCTTCCGATCGTTTGGACCTCCGAGAGCTCAAAGTTTCCTAAGTCTTTTCTTTGTTTCAAATTTCAAAAGTGCATAACTTTGTCATTTTAACTCCTTTTGAATGATTCCATTCTTTGTAGCTTTGTTATGGTATGAACTTTAATCTGAGAATGAAATTAGGCCTGTGTTGTAGCAGAAAATGATTTTAATAGCATGATCTTGTTTAATGAAAAATGAGGTCTAGAAATTCATGAAAATTTGTAAACCACATAACTTCCTCTCTGTAGTTGCAAAGTGAGCAAACTCAACCAGTAAATTTGGCCTATAGACATGCTTTAAATTGATCTAGGCTTTGTCTTTATCCATGTTCTGAGAAATGATATATGCTAGTTGTAGAACTTAGAAAAATCATAACTAAATCATCTTAACTCCAAATGACCTAAAATTTTATATGGGTTACCACTACACCAGTAGGTAGCTACCATAAAAATTTCAGGTTCAAAACCTTTCTAGAAAATATTTTGCTACAGTGCTAATTATGGCCGAAAATGAGTTTTTAGGTAATATCTTTTGCACCACAAGTCCAAATTAGGTTTTTCCAGTTTCTATGTCTAGGTATATTTGTATTCTACCCTGTGTATAAATTTCGTCGTATTTGGATAATTTTTGCTTGCTCTTTGTTTAAGTTTTGCTCGTCTTATTGGTTGTTCTTGGTTCTTTTGCCTTTTCGCTTAGGATTCGACATTTATGTAACCCCGAGAGCGACCCTCCACAACAAATTGAGCAACACAAGCGAGCAAGCGGTTTGATCATGTTAATCCCAGTATTTTAAGTATTTATGTTGATTACAAACTTTATGTATGCATTGCTACTTTGTTTTAATAGTTGGCCTAGTAGATGCATTTCCTTAGCAAAATGATTACCCTCTACTACCATGAGCCTAGGTTACTTGCTGTGATTTAGAGTTCGTGGATGGGCTCTTGTCACTTAGTAGTTGCGAATTAATTGCTTAGCCATGCTTAGCTCCGGTAGAAATGGGCGGTTATCGACTTGTCGATAACCTTGATCACACAAAACTTATTATGATTTATGATTTCCACCTTGTGCCATGTCTACTTATGAAAACTAAAACTAAAAACAAAATGATTTAGACTTGGGCACAATGGTAAGATGGTGTGATTGTGGGGTGTGATCGAATGGTGCCCGGTCAACAAGGACCGAACATCTTGTTACACTAAACCAAGCATTTTAGCGTGCTAACCACATTAGAGGGTATGGGACCTCTCTTGACTTAGTACTTTTGCGTGTATTGGCTCGAGTCACAGGAGTCGCAGGAGGGATGGAGGTGGGAGCATTGTAGTGTCCGAAGGTTTCCCCGTAACGGGTGGTTGTCTTTCGGCTTGCAATGTAAGCGTATGGTGTTTCTACCCATACTGAGCGGCTCGTAGTTAATACACAAGATTGGAAATGTCTCGTAGGACTTAGGCGTGCTCACATACCTTGGTAGTGTGCATTTGGCTTAAAGGCGATGCGGGTGTGGGTACATTGGTACACCTGCAGAGTTAAAACTATTCGAATAGCCTCGTCTAGGTTATGGACACGCTGGCAAGGTCTTTCAAGAGTTAGACTACAACCTTTTTAAATTAAAACTTGATGGGTGGTACGAATCGGGGATTCGTGCTATGTTGTGGTGGCTATTGGGATAGTCACTTCCAGGTGGTTACTTGTATGTATCTTTACTTACTGTTACTTTGATAACAACATAAATTTGCAAACTTGCTTTTAAAAGGTACTACATTATTGCAAATAAAGTTGGCTTCATGCAAAATGAGACATATGACCTCCACCTAAATAAGCTTGCATGTAGTTTATGAATAGGTCTGCTATTCCACACGTCAGTCTTGCGGGTACAAAGACAATCTTTGTACTCGATTGCTATGCTTAATTGTTTTGTTGCGAGAGGAGGAAGGTGAGCTCGAAGGGCCTCACTTTTGTGAGCTGTGTTGTGGTAGCTATGGGCGACTAGCTTGGCGGCCGGTCGGTTGCCTTGTGGGTTGTGTGGCTAACCTGGCCGACTTTTGTTCTAGCCATCTTATGGCGCTTTTGCTTCATTGTCATTCTTGTATATTGCTCTATTTGGCCGGTCGGCTCTCTTTTGTAATAACTTTACTTTATGTATGTCGTTGTTGAACTTAGTGATGTATGTGTATGGAATTGATGTGTAATTTTGTGATGATGTACGTATGCTGCACTGCAGGAAGCATATGTCCATCGAGGCTTAGAATGTTTAATTAGTAACGCTAGGACCAATTGGAGGTTAAGTGTTACTAGTTAAATATTCCGGTCCTCACAAAAGGTCAACCAAGTTTTGGAGGACATCTTTGCGAGCTTGTGTCCTTTCTTATGGGAAGCATTGGGAAAAGTGCTTGCCATTCGCGAGTTTTCTTATAACAACAGGTTTCAAGCCGGTCTCGGCATGGCACCATTTGAGGCCTTATACGGAGAAAGTGTAGAACCCGTTGAATTGGTGCGAGACCGGTGAGAGACCTTTCTTTGGCCGGACTCGATTAATGAGGCCGAGGTCAAGTCCACTCATTCGTGATCGCCATGCATGCATGACTCAATCCGTGCAAAAGAGCTATGCGGATCACCGTCGTCGTGAGTTGAGCTTTGAGCCCAATGATTTCGTTTACCTCAAGGTTTCTCCACTAAAAGGTCACCAGCGTTTTGGTGTCAAGGGCAAGTTAGCTCCTCGATATGTCGGTCCATACCGCGTTATCGAGAAGAAGGGAGCGGTTGCCTACAAGTTGGAGTTGCCTGCTGCACTTGCGGGAGTACATGATGTGTTCCATGTGTCCCAGCTAAAGAAGTGCCTCCGTGTTCCAACTGAGGAAGCTCCGTTGGAAACCCTTGATGTTCAGGAAGATTTGACCTATCGCGAGCACCCTGTTCGCATACTCGAGGAGGCTGAACGAAGAACGAGGAATAAGACCATCAAGTTCCTTAAGGTTCAGTGGTCGAATCATTCCGAGGATGAAGCTACATGGGAACAAGAAGATCGTCTCCGTGCACTACCCCTCTTTTTTTTAAGTGAACCAAATCTCGGACGAGATTTTTGTAAGGGGGAGGTTTGTAACATCCCCATTTTGGCTTGTGTTTCAAATGTAAGAAATTAAGGGTAAATTAAAACTTTTCTTACACCCTTGTGCTTTTGAACTTCTCTGAAAATTCTTGTAAAAGAATTTTTGGAAAATTCAAAATCAAAAGCCTCAATTATCAAGTCAACAACCTCCTTGGTCAAATCTTTTGTTAAACCCTTGAAATAATTTTCCTTGGTTCTAGGGTTGCTTGGTAACACCTCTGAATTATTTCATAATTTTTGGAAATTATTTGAAATATTTTAGAGGCAAGTCAAACCTTGGTCAAACCTCTCAAATAACCTTCGGAATTTATTGAGAAAATTCCAGTGCACAAGAATCTCTGGAAAATTTATGGAAGGTTAATCATTAAGTCTGAAGCCCGTTAAAATTTCATAAATTTTGGAGTTGATTTGATGCCTCAATTAAGTCCCCAAAAGTTTCAGCTCAAAAATCAAATTCTAATGGGTTTGCACTTGTTCTCGGGCGCGGGTCGACTCGGGCTCGAGCCAACCGACTTCGGTCGAGTCAACTAACTGCACTCGGCTGATCGATCGGGCGCGCGCGCTCGACCGTTGGATCTCAATCGGACGGCTCGCGTCGTGTATGCATTCGGACAACTCCGGTTGCTCTTTGGTTCTCGGCCGCTGGATTTCCATCGGACGGTGGACGTTTGTCGCGCCGCTTCAACGCGATCGCGTGATAGCCGTTGGATGCGAGGTGACGGCCGGCCGCCGCCGCCTTCCTCTCGCTCGCGGCGCGGCGCCAGAGCTCAGCGTCGGCGGCGCCATGGCAGGGGTGGTTGGGCGCGTGCCGGGTCACCTCGCAACGGTCTCTGCGGTGCATTTAATGCGCGCGCTGCACCGACCTCGCAAGTCCATGGCTCAATCGCTCCGTCGCTCGTCCACGACCATGAGCGCGGCATCCGAGGCGCCAACGGTGCCTGCTGCCCCTCGGCTACTTAAGCCCCTTGCTCTCTCCTTGACCTCCCTTTCACCTTTGCGCAACTCGAGCTAGTACTCTGTGTGTGTTTGAGCTCTAAAACCCAAACCGCGGCCGCCATTGCCGAAGCTTCAACCTCACGGTGAAGGCGGTGTCACACAGTGGTTCTGGCTCCCTCCTTGCTCTGTTGCATCCTCTTACTCTGTGGTGCTTAACCTCACTCTATTTTGGGTTTCCTCTTCAGAGGCAATGAGATTGAGTTTTGGAGCTCGCGCCGCCAAGACACCTTTTCTTCTCAGGTGCGAAGACCCCATTTCCCAATCCTCGCCTCTGGAGCTTCTCTATGGTATTGCGAAGCTCATGGTACCACCGGTGTTGCTAGCTTGGCTGGGTTGACCCCTCCACGGTGAAGCTCTTCGCGCCATGCATTGGACCGTCGCCGGGCTGCTCGTTCATCCTCCGTCCACCGCAACCCCGTCATCATCTTGATGAACCCCGGTGAGCTTAAGCTCTTCCCGTTTAGTTTTTGCTGCACCTAGCCATGGTTTCTGTTTGATCGCGCGCCGCCGCCGTTAGCCTCGGCCGCCGTCGGCTACCATATGGGCTCGGTTGGTCGCGTTAAGTCCGTGAGGACCCCGTCATAGTTTTTGCACCGTCCTTTTGTGCGTAGCTTAGCCTTGTCGTTGTTTTCGCTTTCGTGTGCCTCCCTCCGCTCGTCGCGTCGCACCGCATCTCTCCGTCCACCTCCGCAGTCCAGGTGCCTTTAGGTGCGCAATAGTGCTAGGGTCCTATTTGGCCCTTGGCGCCCGCCATGGCGATCCTCGCCGCGACGAGCCGAGCAAGTTCGCGGCCGGGGACTCCTCTGTTGTCGGACGAGCAGCAGCAGCGTCAGGGCGACGTGGCTCATTAGTGATCGTCCGATCTGAAATCAACGGCTCTCAATCGCCCACGCCTCCAGTTGTTAGGAAAAGCCCCGAAAATGCTAAGTCCAAAAACTGAAGAACTTTAGGGTCTTGTCATTTTTGTATCTCTGTAACTATAAATCCAAATTAGATGATTCCAATTTTGTTAGCTTCCTTATAACTTGAACTTAAATAGAAAAATAATTGTAGACCATGATCAAATCTGGAAAACCACTTTCAAAAATAATAAACAAGTGAACTTAATACTGTTTTCAGAACTTTTAGCAAACTTGTAAAATGCATAACTTTTAGTCTATAGCTCATTTTTGTATGAATCCAATTGGATTAGCTTCCACTGCTAGTTTATTTGCTAGGAAAATTGGTTTCACAAATTTTTACTGTCTTTAAAAATCATAAGGATCATATTTTAGTTTAATACCCTAAACAATTTAGAAAAACCATAACTCTTTCAATATAACTCCAAATGACCTGAAATTTTACATGGCTTATCACTATACCAGTAGGTAGCTACCATAAAAATTTCAGCTTCAAAACCTTTCTAGAAAATATTTTTGCTACAGTGCTATTTAAGTATAGCATTTTGGCCGAAAATAGGTTTTTAGAGAATATCTTTTGCATCACAAATCCAAATTAAGTTTTTCCAATTCCTATGTCTAGGTATATTCCTATTATATCTTGTGTATAATTTTTAAATCAGCGTTTGGATAATTTTTGCTTGCTCTTTCATTTAAGCGTTGCTCGTCTTATTGGTTGTTTTCGCTCTTTAAGCTTAGGATTCGATATTTGCGGTAACCCCGAAACGACCCTCCGCAACAATTTGAGCCACAACAAGCAAGCAAGCAGTTTGATCATTTCTCATTTGATCCCATTACTTTTAAAGTCTAATATTTTGTTTAACTTCTATGTATGCATTGCTATTTTGTTGTTAAATTGATTAGTAATCCTCTAGTTGCATAATCTGTAGGTAAATGATTATCCTCTACTACCTGAGCCTAGGTTATTTGCTGTGGTTAGAGTTCGATGGATGAACTCTCATCACTTAGTAGATTTCGAATAAATATTGCTTAGCCATGCCTAGTATCGGTAGTATTGGGTGATCATCGACTTAGTCGGTGATCTTGATCACACAAATGCTATTATTATTCCATTATGTCCAACCCTTGTGTTTTACCATTTTGCAAATCAAAAACTGAAAACAAAAATTATATCTTGGCTTGGGCACAATGGTATGTTGGGTGATCTGTTGGGTGTGATTGGAATGGTGCCTAAGTCCCTAAGGACCGAGTTACTTGTGCCATTGATCCAAGCAATTATTGCGTGCTAACCACACGAGGGGGATATGGAACCTCTCTTGACTAAGTACCTTGGGAGGTGTTAATTATGAGCTGGTTGGTGGGTGTGTTCTTGTGTGTGTGTGTTGTGGTGTTGGAGGGGAGCATTAGCAGGCCGGTTAGGCTTTCTAATGTGTCTTTCTCCCGTGGGTTGCGGCTCTTAATTAGCATCGTCCATTGAAAGCGTCTTGTTAGACTTAGCCATGCACGCATACCAAAGGAAGTGTGCTAAGTGGTAGGGGTGGAAAGGCGGTATATCGTGTGGGTACATTGGTACACCGCAGCGAGGTTAAAACTATTGAATAGCCTCGCCCTAGGTTATGGACCACGTTAGTCTTGCGAGTACAAAAACATGTTTTGTACTCATCGCTTTGCTTAATATTAATTGTTGCAGAGGAAGAAGGTGAGCCCTAAGGGCCTCACTTTTGTGAGTGTGTTGTTGCGCTGCTTGGGACGATTAGCTTGGCGGTCGGTTGGTTGCCTTGTGGGTAAAGGCACACCGATTGGCTTTTGTTTAAAGCCATCTTATGGCCATTTTTGCTTCCATTGTTTAAATTAGTTACTTATGTGTTGTTTGGTGGTCGGCCTCTCTTTGTAATAACTCTCTTTATATTATCTATGTCTTTCAATTGTTGCTTTGCTTTCGCTCTATGTGTATGAATGGAATTGATGCATGATTTTGTGCAGGGTGTGTATCTGCAGTGCAGGAAGTATACATATCGAGAGCTTAGTTTATTTGATTTGTCTTGTAGGACCAAGTGGATGGTTAAATAGTACAAGCCAGAATAAACCGGGTCCTCACACACTCGGTCTGGGATTGCGATCACGAGGACCAAGTGGCGGGGCTAGAGACTCACCGATCGCAAACAAGCTCACGGGCGAGAAGGCCGGAGGCGAGGACGGTACCACCCACAGTGATTCACCGGACGCCAAGGACCCGAGCTGAGGCAAAATGGAGGCGCGCCGAGCGTCGATCACGGTGAGTGCGATCGCGAGCTCAAGGGCGGCGCTAACACGCTGTGGCGCTCTGGGTTCCTCTCGGCGAAACCAAGAAATGGGTGGAGAAGGCGCGAGAATGGGGTAGAGAAGAAATGAATGAGCTCGGTGGGTAGATGAGACCCCAACGATGCTTTCGGGAAGGACATGCGGGCAATAGGTGGCGGCGAGGTGCGTGGCGAGCATGCGCGCGTGGCCGCGAGCTCCGGCGAGACAGCGGAGAAGGCGAGCGATCTTCGCGAGTGGGGTCCACTCGTCGTGAAGAAGCAAAGCAGGCGAGCGAGAGACTAGTGCGGACTCGATCAAGAATATCTTGACCGTTGGATCCGAGATGGGCGGTCGAGATTGATGTATGCATTCCGGACAGTCGTTTGCATACGCGAGCGTGGATCGTTCGATCTGATCGGACGGTCGGGATTGGGCGGTGCAGCTAAGTGGCGCGACTGAGCCAAGAGGTGCGGGTCGGACTCAGTCCGAGTTGGGTCCAGAGCCAGAGAAGTGATTCAAGATTTGAATTAGAAAGACGAGAGAAGGTTTGGGGAATTTTACAGGTAGCTCCAGAGCTCCAAAAATTCCGAAATTTTTATGGGAGCTAACTGGAACAGAGGACAACCTTGTGTAATTTTCCAGGAGTTTTTATGCACTAGATTTCTCCCAATAAAATTCAAAAACTACTGTCCAGAGGTTTGACCAGATTTCCAAACTGGTTTGACTTGGGCATTTGAAATAGCAAATAAAATCTAAAAATTGTGAAATAATTCAGGGAGGTAGATAGGATGATCAAGATGATGGGAAAAATAATTTCAGAGGATGATCACAAGTTTGAAAGCTAAGAATTTGTTGACAACAATTTCCAATCACAAGAATTAAATTCTAAAAATTGGAAATTGCTATGGAAAATTGTAGAAACTTTCAAATGATTTCATGAGGCAACAAAAGTTTTTATTCCTCCTCAAAATCTTACATTTGAAATACAAACCCTAAGTTAGGGCTGTTACAAATCTCCCCCTTACAGAATCTCGCCGAGATTTCGATCACTGGAGAAGAAGGACTGGTGTCTGCTCGGAGGCGATCTTCCCGCTCCCAAGTGGCTTCATCCTCGGAGTGGTTCGACCCTTTGAACTTTGAGAACTTGATCACGGTTCCTCGTTCTGCGTTCAGCTTCTTCGAGGATCTGAGCGGGTGCTCACGATGAGACAGGTCTTCTTGCACATTGATATTTTCCAATGGCCTTTGCTCATTGGAACACGAGGCATTTCTTCAATTGTGATACATGAAAACATCATGCACCCTCGATGTAGTAGCAACTCTAATCGGTATGCAACGGCTCCCACTTTCTTGATGAGCACGATAAGGCGAGACATATCGAGGAGCCGCTTGCCCTGACATGACACGCCGATGTCCCTTCAAAGGTGAGACTTTGAGATACACAAAGTCATTG